>JAESUZ010004369.1:1200000-1800000 GCA_017311185.1 Proteles cristata cristata
AATAACAGTGACAATAATTTTCCCATAGTGTCAAGCTATGAGGACTACATGACTTACTATGTGTACGTGTTAAGTATGTGACTGGCACAACATCACTGCTCATACACATGGCTACTAGCTATTGTACACCATTCCCATAACAACTCTCCAAATGTGCCACACTTTTATACGCCTCTATGCATTTATACATGCCATTTCCTAGCCTGGAACATACTTCTCTGCTTAGAGCTTCTACATAGTCTCAAAGACTCAGTTTTTTTTTTGGGGGTTTTGTCCCCTCCCCCCACAAAGACTTAGTTTAACATTACTCCTCCATAAAGTCTGCCTTGACTGTCCTTCCCAACCTAGCAGAGTTAGTCACTGCCACTTGTGTTTCTAAGGGCCTATTATAGTGCATTGCATTCTACTGTAGTTATCTCTGTCGAGTTCCCAACCAAATGGTGAACTCCTTCTATGCAGACTATGACTTACTAATTGTATCCCCAGGGCCAAGAATAGTGCTCTATACACAAAAAGCATTCAATATATTTGCTTAATGGTCCTGTTAACAATACAGAACAGAACCTAATACATTACGTGTGACTAGGATAGAAATCTCATGGTTATATGACAAACATATGACTGTAACTAAATATGAAAATAATTTCAAATATCCTATTTTTAGTATAATCAATCATGTTAATATTCATCCCTAAGCATATCCAGTGAGCATCCGATTTGTCCTGGCACTGGTAGCTGGGAGCCAACATCTCCGAATCCATAGAGCAAAACTCACAATACTAGCTTTTAGTAATACAAAAGTCCATCTCCCACCTCAATTTACACAAAATAATCTGTCTGGTAGTGAGTGAAAGAGGGAACTAAACAGTGAAATCTGAAATTTCCAACAACATATGGCAAAAAGCAAGTTAACAGAACGGGAGCCCCTTTCCTGATCCTACTCTTAAACTCTTACGGAAATAGTCAGTGATCAAAGGGCTTCACCAAAGCCCCTGAAAGAGTATGTTTTCCTAGCCAGATAGGATCCTAACTAAAACAGTTACCTGGGCAACCCAAAGGCACCACCCTTGCCACTCTCAGCCTGCCAGGGATGTTCTGCCGCTCTGTTTAGACCTCTGCCAGGCAAGCTATGATACTGTGCCCAGTTGATTCTGTGCCAGACACAACAGTCCCTCTGACAGAAGGTTCCCTGTGTCTGGCAATACGGGGCTAACCAGTATGCCTGGTGTGCTACCTCTTAAATATCAAAGCTGGTTTGGAAGGACAGGTTGGGGGGTGGGGGGCTTCCAAGTAACTAAACAGTGAACACTTCTTTAATGTCATCAAAATCAAACACTATAACAACCCATGAGGACTCAGATCACAGCCTACCAGGCAACACTATCATGACACAGCGTGAAGTAGACACTTTTCATTTTCTGTGTTAATGTCACATTTGTAAAATCCCAGCTAGTTGCTGTGGAAATGACATCATAATTGGTTTGTCCCTGGATTTCCATTTTTGCTTTCTGGGCTGCTGGGGGGTGGGGGAGGCGGATGTGTACAGTGCACTGGCTGAGACTTCTCAATTTCTCCAGAGGTCTCTTTCCTCTTAGGCCATGAGATCTCACACTGTGAGAATCTGCCAAATTTAAGGTTCAGAAAACTCAACATATAAAAGACATTTGTTAGGAATATGCCATATTTTTGTTATTGTCAGTGTTCTTATTACTTCTATTATTATCATTCTCCTCATCATCATTATCATTTTCTTCAGTGCCTGGAAACAGCTTCATGTATAGTATTTGAACACTGCTGGATCCGGACACTCTCATGATTGCTAATTTATAACACAGTAATTCCAGATACATCAACAACTTTTTTTAAAAAACGTTTTAATGTTTATTTATTTTGAGAGAGAGCAAGTGAGCACACACAAGGGAGAGGCAGAGAGAGAGGGAGGGAGAGAGAGAATCCCAAGCAGGCTCTGCACTATCAGCACAGAGCCTGATGCGGGGCTCCATCTCACGAACCCCAAGATTATGACCTGAGCTGAAATCAAGAATAAGAAGTTTAACTGACTGAGCCATCCAAGCACCCCATTTACAAAAGAATTTTAATGTTTATTTTTGAGAGGGGGAGGGGTAGAGAGAGAGGGAGAGAGAGAGTCCAAAGCAGGCTTTGCACTGTCAGAGCAGAGCCCAACACAGGGCTTAAACTCACGAACCATGAAATCATGACCTCAGCTGAAACCAAAAGTCAGACACTCAGTCAATTAAGCCACCCAGGTGCCCCATCAACAATTTTTTTTTTCCCATCAACAATTTTTTTATTCCAATACTGTGATAAAGTTGATCAGTAGGATTAAGTTTTATTGTAGTTTAGAACCAAATTAATTTCAATGAAATAATAAAATATAAGTAAATTATCATGCCATTCTTTCTTCCAAAATACTCAAAATTTAAATATATTCCATGGGTCTTCCCCAAAGTCCTTCAAGGAGGGGAAAGGTGATGGTATAACACATATAATAATTATATATATAATAGATATTAAGAATAATATATCTAGGGGTGCCTGGGTGGCTCAGTTGGTTAAGTGTCTGACTTCAGCTCAGGTCAGGATCTCGTGGTTCTTGGGTTCGAGCCCCACATTGGGCTCTGTGCTGACAGCTAGCTCAGAGCCTGGAGCCTGCTTCGGATTCTGTCTCCCTCTTTCTCTGACCCTCCCCTGCTCACGCTCGCTCTCTCTCTCAGAAATAAATAAAGCATTAAAAATATAACATATCTAATAATGATGGTGATAATAATAATTTTGATAGCAGCCAATGTGTTTTGAGGATTATTTGGAGCTGGACACGTGAACAAGACATGGAAAAGACAGCAAAGTGAGAAGAGCCAGCACCAAGCTTTGAAAAATTCTGTCTTTTAAAAACCGGGTAGAGAAGAATGTGCAAACAAGGAAGGTGTAAGAAGTGGAAGGAAAAGGCAAGGGAAGTCTATCATGAAAGTCATAGGATAAAAAGGTTTCAAGGAGAGAGTGGTTTATGTTGCTGAGAGTCAAGTAAGAGGAAGGATGAAATGTCAGAATTAGCAACCTGAAGGTCACTGATGACCTTAGCAAGAAGTGTTTCAATGCAGCAAGGATGCAAAGTTGAGATAGGAATGGAATGAAGAGTGAGAGAAAGGAAAGCATGGATCAGGTCTTTAAAAATATGGATGAGAACGGGAGGAGAAAAGCAGAGTGATAACTAAAGGCCAGGAAGGGGCCCAGGGGATTCTGTTATTCCAAGATGGAAGAGATCTGCGCATGTTTAATGATACTTGGAGGAGTCCAAATAAAAGGAAAAGGCTGAAGAGAGAGACTGAACAGCGTCTGGCTGCAGGAGAAAGGTTCTAAAACAAAGACAGGAAGTTGCCTCTACAGTAAGAGGGAAGGAAAGGAGTGTTTCAGACTAAGGCAGAGTGGTTTGGAGGTAAAAAGCTAAAGAAATTCTTAATTTCTTTGTTTTCTATCTTATCTGTAAAGTAGCAGTAATAATCATAATAGTAACGAACATGGTGGTGGATTAATAATGTTTACTCTCTTCATGATATTTAATATTAATTAATGATTATACAACTGACAGAATGTTTGGTATATAATTATTAGAATGGTGATTATTATAATTAACAAATATTAATATTAATAAATATATTTTTTAGTACTATCGGTCTTATACACTAATTAATTTAATCCTCCTAGCAAACTTTTAAGAGAAGGATAGTATTTTCATTTTTAAAAGGTTAAATGCTGTCCAAGGTCCACCTTTCCACTTCTTTTAATTCGGCAATCAGTCTGGCTCCAAGCCTATATATGGACTTCATCAACTCTGATTAGGCCAGAGGGTCACCAGTTTTACAACAGTATAGTCATTAAAGCTCTTTAAGGAGCCTTTGTTAGTGCAGTGATGGAAAACAACAACCAGATCAGAGATGTTGTGGAGTGGGACACAAGTGGTAGAAGGTACTATCTATTTAGAAGAAAAAACTATGATCAGGTTTTCTAACTCCCCACCCAAGGTTCTATCCCACTACTATGTTTTACTATAGCCTTTTTCTTCAAATTGATTTAACTAATTTGTTAAATACTTGAAGTCTATATATTTTTAATGTTTCTTTATTTTAGGACAGAGAAACACAAGAGCAGGGAGAGGGACAAAGAGAAGGAGGGAGACAGAATCACCGACAGGCTCAGGCTCTGAGCTGTCAGCACCACAGAGCTTGATCACGAGGCTGAACTCTGACTGTGAGACCATGACCTGAACTGAATCGGGAGCTTAACCAGCTGAGCCACCCAGGGCGCCCCCACAAGAGTATATTTTTATAAGGATGAAAAAAAGTGGAAAGTATCTAGTTTTAGCATCTATCCTTCTAAAATGAGATTTTCTAAACACATACTTAAGCAACCAACATGTTTTTATGTATCTACATTTAGAATTTTCAACAGCATAAATAGGGACATATTATATGTATTATCTGTACATCTTTCTTTCCATCACATCATTTTTATACGTTTTCCATGTTAATGGAGGTCTATGTAGTTTACCTTTTGTTTATAACTTCTACTTCCATACTATAAACAATAATAACTTAACCATTCCCTATTTATATAAACGTAAAGGGGTTTTGTTCATTTTTTATTTATAAACAATGTTACTATTAATTATCTATATCTTCATATCTTAAACACAGTATTAATATAAACAATGAACTAAAATACTGCACAGGATGCCTGGGTGGCTCAGTCCAGTTAAGTGTCCCTACATGGGCTCAGGTCATGATTTCATGGTTTGTGGGTTCAACCCTGCGTTAGACTCCTAAGCTGACAGCTTAGACCTGGAGCCCTGCTTCAGATTCTGTGTCCTCTGCCCCTCCGCGCCACTCTTGCTCTCTCTCTCAAAAATAATAAACATTTAAAAAAACCTAAAGGGTCAAATAATTTGCATATTATTTTTATAAATTGTTTTTAAACTTCTTTCTGAGGTTACTCATTTAAGTAGCCTTTAATAAAATCCCCCCAGGTTCCTTAATTCCCATGCCAATATCCATACTTGATAGAATCCAATTTTATAATTTCTGTTAAAGTACTGAATAAAAATAATCAGTGTTTCGAATTTGCATTTTGCTGATTAATAATAAAAACTTTAGCAGTTCTCAGGTTTTTTAAAATTTAAAACAGCTTTATTAGATATAATTCACATACCATATAATTTAGCCAGTTAAAAGTGATATCAATTCCAATGGTATGTTTGCCTTACCAGTGTTTGTTTCAGGTTTTTAACATTTATTAGGACCCTAGATGATAAATCTATCATCCCCAGTCAAGTACTGAAAACTTTAGCCTGCCTCAAAAGAAACTCCATACCACTTTTAGCTGTCCATGCCCTCCCACCTCCCAGCCCTAAGTAACCACTAATATACTTTCCATCTCCACAGATTTCCCTATTGTGGGCTTTCATGTTAATGGAATCATATATCATGACTGACTTCTTCATTTAGCATATGTTTTTAAAAGGTTCATCCCAAGTTGCAACATGTGTAGAAGTACTTCATCCTTTTATAACATTATAATAACATTCCATTATGTGGATATACCCACATTTTGGTTTATCCATAAGTTGATGAACCTTTGGACTGTTTCTATCTTTGGCTGTAAGAATAATGCTGCAGAGTCACATTCATGTTCATGTTTTATGAGGCTTATATGTTTTAGAAGATTATCATGAATATATACCTGGGAGTGGAACTGCTAGGTCATATGGTAACTTTATGTTTTAATTGTTTGGCGACTGCCAGACTGTTTTCCAAAGTGGCTTTACCATCTGCATTTCCATCAATGGTGTAGAAAGTTCCAATTTCCCCACACCCTCACCAACACTTATTATATGGCATTGGATACAGCCACCCAGCCATCCATCAAGTGGTATCTCACTGTAATTTTGATCCAAATTTCTCAGATGACTAATAATAACATGCATATTTTCATGTGCTTTTTGGTGGTTATATCCTTCTTGGAGATATGCCTGTAAGATCCTCTGTTTTATTTTTTATTCTTTTTTTTTAATATTTTTATTTATTTCTAGGAGAGAGAGAGAGAGAGAGGCGTGAGCAGGGAGAGGGTCAGAGAGAGAGGAGACAGACTCTGAAACAGGCTCCAGGCTCCGGAGGCTGGCAGTCAGCCCAGAGCCCGATGCGGGGCTCGAACCTGAACCGCGAGATCATGACCTGGCAGCTCGGACGCTTAACCGACTAAGCACCCAGCCCGCCCCTAGATTCTCTGTTTGCTAGGATTGGGATATTTATCTTTTATTATTGCATTATAAGAGTTCTTTATATGTTTTAGATACAAGTCTCCTCTGAGATAAATGATTTGCAAATGTTTTCTCCCATTCCAATACATTATCTTTCTCTTTCTTGTGTCCTTTCAAATTAAAGCTTTTAATGTTGATGAGTTCTAATTATCTATTTTCTTTCTTTTTCCTCTTGTTTGTTTCTTTCTCCATGCTTGTGATGTCATACCTAGAATCCTTTGTCCAAATGCAAGATCATGGAAAATATTGCCCCTATATTTTTCTCTAAGAGTCTTATAGTTTTAGCACACATCTAGGTCTGTGATCTATGTTGAATTAACTCTTGTATATGGTATGAAGTGAGGTCCAAGTACATTGTTTTGCATGTGACTATCACTGTTGTCACAGCACAGACACATTGAAAAAAAATATTCTTTCCTCCATTACTGAATGGCCTCTGCACGCTGTCAAACCAAATTGACAACAATGAATGTATAGGTCTATTATTATTGAACTCCCAATTCTATTCCACTACATTATATGTCTGTTTTTGTGCCAATATCACTTGAGTGTCTTGAGTCTGAAATCAGGCTGAGCCCTCCTACTTGTTCTTCTTTTCAGGACTGGTTTGGCTATTCTTTTTATAGATTTCCGTATGGGCATTAACTATATAAATAATTGTCCATTCACAGCCTTTCTTCATTTTTCTTTCAGATCTAAAAGTTTTAGAAATTGTGACTTGGTTACTGGATCATAAACCTTTTTCCTAAGTCTGCGTCACCTGTCTTTCAATGTTTTCATGGTGTCTTTTGTCATTTATAAGTTCTTAAGTTTCATTTTATACTGATAAACATATTTAAATATAAATATAATATATGTTAATAATTACCAGCATAATTCCTTCCTTTTAGAGAAATTTCTAAAATAATATATTAAAAATACACAGATATATATTTTTTGCTCTTTAATTCTTTGGAATGTGTTCCCATGGATGGTGACAGAGGGTCTAATTTTTTTTTTTCCCTAAGTATGAATTAATTGTCCCAATACTATTTATTAGTCTATTATTGTCCCATAATTTAGAAATACCACCATTATTAGGGTGCTCGTTTGGCTCAGTCGGTAGAGCCATAACTCTTGATCTCAAGGTCTTGAGTTCAAGACCCCACATATGTGGGTGTGGAGCCTACTTTAAAAAAATGAGGGGCGCCTAAGTGGTTCAGTTGGTTAAGCATCTGACTCTTGGTTTCAGCTCAGGTCATGATCTTGCAGTTGTGAGCTCAAACCACATCTGGCTCGCTACTGTCAGTGGCAGAGCCTGCTTTGAATCCTCTGTCCCCCTCTCCCAGCTTACCCTCCTCTATCTCAAAAATAAACATAGGGGCACCTGGATACATCAATCAGGTTCATCCAGCTTTGGCTCAGTCTTTGATCTCACAGTCCGTGGGTTCGGAGCCCAGTGTCAGGGCTCTGTGCTGACAACTTGGGCCTGAAGCCTGCTTCAGATTCTGTGTCTCCTCTCTCTCTGCCTCCCCTGCTTGCTTTCTATCTCTGTCTCTCAAAATAAAATAAAAACATAAAAAATTAAAAATAAATAAATAAACTTTAAAAAAATAAATTTAAAAGGCAGCCAAATAGCTCCCAGAACTTTTTAAGCTGTCTTTTTGGAGACACAACTATCTAGTTATCAGCTTCTGAGACGAATTCAAATAAATCTTAAGTAGCAGTACACCGAACACAGACCTCTTTCCCTAGGCTTGTGAGAGTGCCATGAACCTCTATTTAGTAAATTAGGAGACGATCTGGGTGGCTCAGTCAGTTAAGCATCTGAATGCTGGTTTCAGCTGAGTCTGTGATCTCATGGTTTGTGAGTTTGAGCCCCAAGATCCAGCTCCTGCCATGAACAGTGTGGAGCCTGCTTGGGATTCTCTCTCTCCCTCTCTCTCTCTCTGTCCCTCCTATCGCTCTCTCTTATTCTCTCTGTCTCAAAATAAATAAACTTTTAAAAAGTCTCTTAAAGAGAGCGCCTGGGTGGCTTAGTGGGACCCAAGCGTCCGACTTTACGGCTGGTCATGATCTCGCGGTTTGTGGTTCAGGCCGCGTCGGGCTCTGTGCTGACTGCCAGCTCCAGAGCACACCAGGCCTGTTTCAGCCTGTGACTCCCTCTCTCTCTGACCCTCCCCTGCTCCACGCTGTCTCTCTCTCTCCTAGAAATAAATAAAAACAGTAAAAAAAAAGTCAAAAAAAAAATATCTTAAAAATAAATAAATACAATTTTAAGGTATAACACCAATCCTGTTATCTTTTTGAGACCAAGTTTCACTTTTCTTGCTCTGCAGAAATTTTAAAACGTCCTGAAAAATCCTATGTCATTCTTATTGGCAGTTCTCTAATTTAAGACTGAATATAGTGAAATCAAGAGCAAAAATAATTGGAATATCTGTTTTTCGAAAGGCTATGGTGAGCCAAGAAGCAAGTCATTTTTCCAGGTTAGCCCTAGGGGCTTTCGGAAGACCAGAGCAAGTACCAGAGAAGGCTCTGACACAAAAACAACAGCATACAAACACGATCATGCGCTATACTTTCTTAAACAACAGAGCGAAGAGTTTGGGATTGCCACTAAATGTCTTTGAAAACATTTTCTCCTGACTCATATTTCATATCTTCATTCCTTTTGTAAAAGAATGGATACTATGAAAAGCTTGTCAAAATGGCATTCTCTTCCAATTGCAATTTGGCAAGATCCTTAAGGCAAAGATGCAGGGAAGACCAGTATATTATAAAAGCCAGAAGTATGAAGTAACATAAATACTATATCACTCTTAAAAAAAAAAAAAAAAGAAAAGAAAGAAAAACAAGCAAAGCTTTGTCAGATGTTAGATACAACACATGGCCAGCCTTTATTTAGTTCTCAGGTATTCGAGTGCCTTAAATTTTGCCAAAAAATCAAGAAAGTCAACAGATCATACTAAATACGCAGCAAACTTTATTACAAGTATTCCGATTTACATGTATGTTATTGTAATTCTTAATGTTGCAGATCTTAACAGCAGGAAGCATTTTTCCCTATTGCAAAAATTTCCCTTCCCCATTTATAATAATCCTTTTTAATAAAGCACTCCTTACTAGGAGGGAAAAAAAAAAAAGTTCATGGACAATCATATGCTTAAACCATAGCACTAACCAGAGGGAAAGGTGGCTATTGTTATATAACTGAAATAGAAAATACATTTTGCAAAGGATCTTTTTCTTTTTGGATGTTCAGTAGAGGATTTGCCACTAAAAAATTTTTTTAGTAAAACATAAAAAAAGTTCTTCCACTATAAAGAAACCACAGAGGGGAAAAAAGCTGCTGCTGCATGAAGAAAGAAACTGGTGGGATAGAGTAGGCCCGGTGGAAAAGATGTAAGAGTATCTAGATAATATACAAACCATAATCCAATATGATTTGTTGGGATGCCGGATTGAAAATCTAGAATGCCTAAGGAAGGTTTTCTGTAACAAATTTGTCCAATCTTTCCCTGATTACTAAACTTTATATGATGTTTAGTCATGCACAAACCCCAAATATGAAGTAATATGCTTGGGCCTTAATATTTTACAGCTAATCACTAAATCTGCAGCAATAGTCAATAGGCATTTACAAATAGCATACCTCTTTGGCATAGATGAAAATAGTAAGCAATTATTGAGAATCATCAAATAGTTTTGACCTGCAAGTTAATGATATAAAAAAATCTGACAAAAAATCAGAATGTGGAGCTGTAAGTAGTTTCATTTGGAGGCAATTTAAGTGGCATGTGAAGAATTTGGAATGTACTATCGATAAAAGATACTAAACATTTGATCCTTTAAACCTCGAAAAATTCCTTTGTTTCCCTGGAACAATAAGCCTGAATACTCACAGTAGCATTATGAGGTTTGTTTTTATAACATCTTCATTGAGATGTAATTCATATATATGAAATTATTTTAAAGCATACCATTCAGCAGATTTCGATATATTCGCGAGATGACTGCTTCCATTACCACCATTGAATTTCAGAACATTCCATCACCACAGAAAGAAATAGCACATCCATTGGCGTGTTCCCATTCCTCCTTCATCTAGCCTATGGCACCACCTCCTTCTTTCTATCTGTCTTTGTCTATTCTGAGCAGTTCTTCAAATGGAATTAATACATGGATTTTTGCATCTGATTTCTTTCACTTAGCATAATGTTTTCTGGTTCACTAGACTATTCACTGCTTGAGTACTTCTTCCTTCTTATGGCCAATCATACTCCATTGTGTGGATACACCATGTTTTGTTTATCCATACATGGGTTGATGGACAACTGAGTTGTTTTACTTCCTGGCTATTATGAATAATGCTGCTGTAAACATTCATCTACCAGTTCTATGTGGACATACATTTTTTAATTATCTTGGATATATGCTCAAGAGCAGAATTGCTTTGGGTCATATGGTAACTTTGCAGTTAACATTTTGGGGAAATTCTGAAGTGTTTCTCAAGGTGGCTATCCCATTTGTACAATCCCACAAGCAATGCATGAGTTCTAATTTCTTCATATTGTCACCAATATTTGTTACTGCCATCTTTTATTAAAACCATCCAAATGGGTGGGAAGTAGTATCTCTTTGTAGTTTTCATTTTCATTTCCAGATTATGTTTTTAATAGCAAACAAAACATCATCATCTAAAAACAATGTATATATCCATCAACAGAAGAAGATAATTTTTAATACAATCATACACTGAGCTACCCATATGACAATGTGAAGATGAAATAAGTTAGTGTAAGCATGTATCAACATGCAAATGAATAAACTAGTGCTTTGCATTATCAACAGACAAAATCTTACAAATATAATATCAAACTGGAAAAAACATAGCAAAAGGATATGTAAATATCTATTTCACTTATAATTTAAAAAATATATAAAACAACATTATAAATTATTTAGGGATACACATTTATATGAGGTAAAAATATAAAGGTATGTTAACTATATTGCTAAAATCTATTTCTTAAAAGCTAGTTGGCAGTTACACAGGTATTATATTATTCTCTGCAAGGTCTGAAAAGAGGAGTTTATTGAAATAATAAATCAATAGGAAAAAGTCTGGTCATTACATCGGTCCTTCTCGTGCTTTCTACTGCTACCAAGTATAATGTGTTAAGGAACTGAGGAAGCAGCTGAACAGTTAAATGACATCTCATCTAAGACTTTTCAGTTTAATAAGAAACAATTCTAACAAAAATAGGGCTTCCTCTATCCTAAATCCAAGCCCTAAAAGAAAAAGAATCTGTTAACCTGCATGGCTTTTAAAATATGAACAATCAGGGGTGCCTGGGTGGCTCATTGGTTAAGCCTCTGAGTCTGGCTCAGGTCATGATCCTGCGGACCTGGCGAGGTTCTGGCTCCACGTTGGGCTCTGTTCACGAGCTCAGAGCCTTGAACCTGCTTCAAATTCTGTCTCCTTCTCTCTATGCCTTCCCCCTTAGGCTCTCTCTCTCTCACCAAAAATAAGCATTTAAAAATATGAACAATTGGAAAAATATTAAAATTAACACTGAAAATTTTTACTTACTTGTCCTGGGCGAAAAAGTATAAGCAATTTCATTTATTCTACAGCTATCTCTGCATAAGGAAATCAGTCTAAAAAGTTAAGTGAGGGGCGCTGGGTGGCTTATTAGTTAAACGTCCGACTTTTGCTTAGGTCGCCAGTGTCTCGCGGGGTTGGGTTGGGCCCGGCAGTGGGCTCTGTGCTGACTGCCAGCAGAGCCTGGGCTGTTTTAGTCGCCAGCCTCTCTCTGGCTCTCCCTGCTGCGACTGTCTCTCTCTCTCTAGAAATAAATAAAACATTAAAAAAAATTAAAAAAAAAGTTAAGTGATCAATAAGACTTAAACATTATTGATATCACTTATTTAATAAAAATATTATAAAATGCTCAGATTTAGATACACTTTGAAATCAATCTTTCTGAAGTTCTCAAAAGAAAACCTTTCTACAACATAAAATACTTTGTATTTCTATACGTTTCAAAGTTGGAAATTGGACCTGCTAAAAAAGAAAAGTCACACCATCTAAATCGACACACAACTCAGAAATTTAAAAAGTAATTTCTAAGATAAACTAAGGAAAATAAAATAAATGAAATAAAAGGATTGCCTGGTGTATGCGGCTGTGTTGCTATTTTACATGAATCTGCACATTATAAAATTACACATAACTATACATACATACACATATAAATGAGTGCATGTAAATCTGATATTAAATCAAATAAAGTCTGAATTGTGCCAATGTCCATTTCCTGAATTTGGTAATTGCCTATAGTTATGTAGATGTTTATCAGTGGGAAGAAAACTGGGTAAAGTTAATAGGACTTCTGTGTAAGTTTCAATGAATCTACAATTATTTCAAAGTAAAAGCGTTAAAGAAAAATTCTGGCATCCAACAATAATATGCTGATGTTCTGAGCTCTGAATGGAGACTCCTTTATCCAGACATTTTCAATTCCACGGATGTTGGCTTACAGATCCCACTTCCTCTGTTTCTCCTCTAACTTGCCATTGTCCTAGTAATTCTTGCCTTTAAAACTACTCATTAGTTCATGAGAGAGTAAAGAGGAAAAAAGGTGAAATTCTAATAATTTTAATATGCTGCATGCTTAGATACCACAAAGGAAAGATTTTAGAATGATCAGATTTACCAGTACTTTCAATGACTATTCAGACCACCAGAAAATGCAATACCAGCTCACCTACTTGAAAGGAGTCTTCAGACTGGTCCTTCCAAAAAGCACAGAGTAGGATACATTGGTGACTAGATGCAGTCCTATGAGGAAAAACAGTGATGGAAATTCACAGAGTCAAACTAAGCCAGATACGGCTTGTAACTAAAACAAGAGCACTAATCCTTGTGAGTCTGCTTCTAGGCCACTGGAGGCAGAAGGAAAGTTGAAGATGAAAACACATACACACTCAAACACACAACCATAATAAAGTTCTACAAAAGCAACTCCAATGCTCTTTAACACAAGGGACAATATGATAATCTAGTCAAGTCAAGAACAAAAGATTATGCTTTTCTGCCACTGTCTAGAGTTAAACCAGGTGGTCAATGAAGGACTTCTGCCCCATAGGTTCAGGGCTATAGTTATTATTTCTTACCCGCAGTAATTTACAGATATCTTCAGAGCCCTTTGGGACTTTAATAACCTGAAAAGCATACATGCATGCATTCATGTATGTGTAATAATATTTAACATGCAAACTAGTGAAATGTGATTAAGGGAAAAAGTATTAAGCGATTTTGCTCTTGCTGGGTGGCTCAGTCAGTTAACTGTCAGGCCGGCTCAGGTCATGGTCTACCCAGTTTCACGGTTCAGGAAGTCCAGTGTCTAAAGGCTCTGTGACTTCCTCAGGAGCGAGTCTGCTTCCAGGTCTGTGTGTATCTCCTCTCAGCTCTTCCCCCTGCTCATGCTCTGTCTCTATCTTCTCTCTCAAAAATAAATAAACATTTAAAAAAATTTGGGGTGCCTGGGTGGCTCAGTCAGTTAAGTGTCCAACTTTGGCTCACGTCATTGATCTCACAGTTCATGGGTTCGAGCCCAGTGTTGGGCTCACTGTGTTGACAGCTAGCTTAGAGCTGGAGCCTGTTTGATTCTGCAGCTCCCTCTCTCTCGACCCTCCCTGCTCATACTGCCTCTCTCTCTCAGAATATTTAAAAAACATTTAAAAAAAATTTAAATTTAAATTAAAAAATTTGAAACGAATTTATGTATATATCAATAAAAGATAGCAATGTGTGAATAAGATAAAAATAACATGGATAGTCAGAAGTAAAGCAAGTAACTGCCTTACAAATTCTAGTGATAATACAGGTACAATCCAATTACCTAAGTAACCATGTAAAACCCTGATAAGAGGGTGAGAAAGTGACTTTCAAAGACAACTGATACTGGAGACTTTGGTTTGTGGTCATTAGAATAGAAGAACTATGACTCAGCTATAAAACAATTCAAAGGACTATGTGTAACCATTTCTTTGGAGAATCTCTCTCCTTTTTTTTTTTTTTTTTGATGTTTGTTGTTTCTAAGAGGAGAGAGGAGAGAGAGAGAGAGAGAGAGAGAGAGAGCATGAGAGGGGGAGGGTCAGAGAGAGAGGGAGACACAGAATCCAAAGCAAGCTCCAGGCTGAGCTGTCAGCACAGAGCCCCACGCAGGGCTCAAACCCACAAACCGTAAGATCATGACCTGAGCCGAACTTGGATGCTTAACCGACTGAGCCACCCAGGCGCCCCTGTCTTTTTTTTTTTTTTTTTAGTTTATTTTGAGAGAGAGAAAGAGAGAGAGTGTGTGTGTGTGAGAGAGAGAATGGGGGAGGGACAGAGAAAGAGTGAGAGAGAGACACAGGGAGAGAGAGAATCCCAAGCAGGCTCCAGGCTGTCAGTGTGGAGCCCAATGTGACGTTCAATTCCACAACCCTGAGATCATGACCTGAGCCAAAATCCAGCATCAGACACTTAACCAACTGAGCCACCCAGGCTCCCTGGAGAAGTAAAAGGTCTTAAAACAAGTTCAGAGAAATAATCTATCAGGACAGATAGGAAAAATCTTGGAATAAGTCAGTAACCAAAGCAGACTATAGCAAAGCAGAAAGAAGGCCTCTATACACACGGTGAAGAGATGGCCAGGAAAGACAGGACCAAGGGATAGGTTCCAGAGCATAAAGCTTCAGGGCTCTGCTGTCAGGAGAAGAGGCAGGTGCATCCCCTCTCTACAGTGGGTGGAAACAAGTGCAATAATCCAAAATTCAACTTATGTTCACAGAAATTGTTTGAAACACATTTTCCTCCTTATTCACAGATCATCATAACAAAACCATTTGATAAATCTCTCCCCTGGGGCAACAGCAGCCATACTCTGGAAACACCAGGCGAATAATGAAACTATTTTGCCTCCTAAGTTTTCCACCTGCCACCGCATGACTTGCTCAAGAAAATCTGATGGGCAGCCTGTGATGCTTGAAGTTACTATGTGTCTCCCAATGTTGATTGGAGGTTGACCATAATTTGCAATAATAAAATTTATGCATTTGGATGCTGACTTGGGAGTCCTAGGCTAAGTTTTTCCCCCACTGTTTAAAATATAATATCTCTGGGGCACCTGGGTGGCTTAGTCGGTTAAGCATCCGACTTTCGCTTAGGTCATGATCTCGCGGTTCGTGGGTTCGAGCCCCGCGTCGGGCTCTGTGCTGACTGCCAGCTCAAAGCCTGGAGCCTGTTTCAGTCTGTGACTCTCTCTCTCTCTGACCCTCCCCTGCTCACCCTGTCTCTCTCTCTCTCTCTCTCTCCTAGAAATAAATAAAAATATTTAAAATATAATATCTCTGACTTTAGCAGGAACAAATAAGAACTGAGGAAGGTACAATCCAGGCGATAAATCATTGCTGGCAGCCATGAACCCAATGGAACCTAATAAAATTGCCTTAGGATACGGCTAAACAGAAGCAAAATAGGAAATCTTCTGGAGGAATTACGAGGAAGTCATTAACAGCAGAAATCATAGAGGAAACATGGGACTCCTCACCCTTGCCCAACAAATAATCATGAAAATATAATAGCCAGTCAAAATTTCCAATCATGGTGTAGTCAGAGCTCTACAAGTACATGACTGCTGGATCTGGGAAGGGAAAAGGGATTTTGCCAACTTACTCTTATGATTTAGACCCCACAGGCAGGTAATGAGACAATTTCCTCTGGAAATGTGTTCAGAAAAATTAGATGAGATGTTCCTTTCAGATCAGCTAAACTTTTCTTTTTTTTTTTTTTTTTAAATTTTTATTTATTTCCAGGAGAGAGAGAGAGACAGCATGAGCAGGGGAGGGTCAGAGAGAGAGGGAGTCACGGACTGAAACAGGCTCCAGGCTCTGAGCTGGCAGTCAGCACAGAGCCCGACGCGGGGCTCAAACCCACGAACCGAGATCATGACCTAAGCGAAAGTCGGACGCTTAACCGACTAAGCCACCCAGGCGCCCCCAGCTAAACTTTTCTTAAATGATTTGGTTGCTTTCCCCAGAATCTCATCAGAAAAAAAAAAATTATGATTTCTCAGATTAAAGGGATAAAAAGATTTTACTTCTCTGCCTTCGTGTAAAATTAAGAATCTATTCCAAATAGGAAGGTCCTGCTCCTCACGATCTTTTAGAAAACTCAATTTAGGAAATTGGAGTCTAACTTTATCCAACCTATAACTAACTAGACTTTACCATACTTAGGGAATGATGAAAAATAACAGACCTGGACCCCTATAGTGGCCAGGCATTCAAGGGATAGTGTGATAGTTACATATTGGTCTTTCTTCCTCTAAAAGATGAAGATAACTGACTGAACAATGTAGAAAGAAGCCTCAATTCTGAAACTCATTAAGATAAAATCAAGTTTTTTAAGATTTTTATTTTTCTGTTTTTGCATTTTAGACACAAACACACATCCAAGTTCTCTGCAGCAAATAACATCCCTTGTCACCCAGTACAATGCCCAACACATAGTAAATGCTCAATAAATACATATGTATTTTAGTAAACACCTGGATGAATGAGCAATTAAACAGTCTCTCTCAAGACTTCCTTGGCATCCCTGAAAACTAACTAGTTCTTCAGTCTTCCTTATGATCACTCTTTCTCTTCCCAAACATGTAAAATCTCCAAGGGTCAGACCTCAGTCTACTCTTCCTGAAAATAACAGAACTCATCTTCTTTCAGAACTTTACTGATCACTGATTCATTCGTTTAAGGAGTATACTCAGCACTCAGGAGAAAAAGATGCTTGAGACATGCTTTCTGTTATCAGGGACTCCTAGTCTAGCATAAGGGAAGTTAAATATGGATTTGCGTAAGATAGTATCACATGTAATTGCTAAACCAGCACAAACAAGATGTTATAAAGACAAGAAGGAAAGACAAACTCTGATAATGCAGACTTCATAGAGAAAGTGGTATCAAAGCAGAATCTTGATTTAGGAGGGTTTTACCAAGTACAGAAGGGCAGAGAGGCAATGTAGGCAAAGAGAACAACAGGAGCAAAGGTTCACAAGAAGTGCTCAGGAAATGGAAAGTAATAAATGAGCAGGTATGTGAATATGGTTGAGGAGTAGTGGGGAAAGAAACTGGTAAGATGGGTTGAAAAAATTTAGATGCCATGGAAACATCTAGCCTTTTTACTCTGCATGTCGATGGTTCCAAAACACAAAACTGCACAGAATAACCTGAGATGTGTGGGGAAAAAAAGGTCTATTCCTGAATTCTACAGCAGAGCTGCTGACCTGGAATTTCCAATTGAGCCACCCAAGCGCCCTTGTGCTACCTCTTTAATATAAAAATCTATTATGTTTGCCATGCAGCCAATAAGAAATATTCTACAATGTTATCTAACACTGCTGAGCAGCTGAGGAGAGCAGGATTGGGAAAAGATAGGGTAAGTGCTGTGAACTTGACAAGCTGAAGGGTGTCCAGGACACTTGTGGAAGGACAGCTGTGATGACTGCTGGACCACGGAGTCCAGGTGATTCTGACTTCACCATCTATTGCAGACCCTAAACTCTTCTCTAAATTCCAACTGTTCAGTGGAATTGGTATCTCATAATCTTACCTGAAATTAAGAGAAAACGAAGCCCTACACTTGCCCCATATCAGCTTATTTCTTGCCTTCTCCATTTCTATGTACAGTTTAGTGCAGAATGAAAGAGAATTGTCTTTCTCCCTTTTTTCCCCCAGCACCTAGTTCAGTATGTGGCAGACAATGGATGCTTAATAAATACTTGTTGAATTTCAGTATTATTCTCAAAATCTTAAAACTGTCTTTGACCTTTCCTTCTCCTGCTTTCTATATCCAGTAAGTCTCAATATCCTTATTTTTCCTTTTTAAAAAATTTTTTAATTTATTTTTGAGAGAGAGAGAGCAGAGGGGAGATGGGGGTAGGGGGCGGACAGAGAGAATCCCAAGCTGGCTCCATGCTATCAGTGCAGAGCTCGACGTGGGGCTCGAACCCCTGAACTGTGAGATCATGACCTGAGCCAAAATCAAGAGTCAGATGCTTAACCAACTGGGCTACCCAAGTGTCCCAATATCCTGTGTTTTTCCTAAGTGTCTATTCACATCTTACTTTCTCTTAGACCCTTTTCACTATCGCCATAGAGGCTATTATAACTTAATAATAGTGCGTCTTAACTTTTGCTTCTCCCTCCTTAAATCAATCCATCCAATATGTTTAATCACTTAAAATACTACTCTTCTCACATTATTCCTTTGCTCCCAAATTTTCAATCTGTTTATTTAATAAGCAGTTGTGAGATGGCCAATCTACCAGAAACAGTGCCTTGCCCAATTTCCAAATAGCAACCTCTATTTCTTTAGAACATCTACACTAATTTTCCAGTCTAATCAATCCATAGCTATCCCACCTTAAACACCTAGTTTTGTTTTGTTTTTCATGTAACTATGTCTTATCTCACCAAATGGTGTGCAAGGTTCTTGAAGGAAGAGAAAGTTTCTTTTACTTTTAAAAAAATCATTTCTTAAAATCTTTATCTTTGAGAGAGAGAGCATGAGCAGGGAAGGGGCAGAAAGCGAGGGAGACACAGAATCTGAAGCAGGCTCCAGGTTCCAAGCTGTCAGCACAGAGCCTGACATGGGGCTCGAACTCACAGACCGGACCATGAGACCAAGACCTGAGCCAAAGTTGGACATCCAACCAACTGAGCCACCCCAGGTGCCCCTCTTTTTTATTATCCTACTGAGACCTTAAGTCTTGGAGTATCCATTGTCCTTGATGAACAGTGTCCCAGCAATCATAAAGGGAAAGATACCAGGTTGAAGAAAATGGTCCTTAATGTACTCTGGTTTGGCCTAGTGTCCTATTACATTATTTAATATTTATATTATATTGGAAAAAAAACTTTAAAGATCCTTTCCATATTCTTTTACTACAAATAACAACTTCAGTGTAATTTTTATGTCACATAAATGACAGACTAATTTTATTTAATTCATTATAATTTCTAAAAGAATGCAATTCTTATCTTTATGTACAAGACTGCATTTATACACCAAACCCCAAACTATGCTAAAAATATGTTTCTTTTAGTCTTACTACAACTCTTGCATTTCTACCAATCCATTCAACTTATAGTTTTGATTTGCTTCCAGCTGATTTCAAAGCTGTAACATTTATGACACAGCAAACTGTCCGAGCTTCCCAAAAACTTTCTACATCAGAGACACTTATTCCTAACAGTTGCACTCTTCACATTGACACACTGCCTGAAGGTCAAGGCTCTAAATTCTGCAATATTTTTAGCATCCAAAATCCTGGTTTATACTCTCCTTCTTGTTCTCTTGGTCTTTAAAAGACATAAGAACATGATATTCAATTCCTAATTCCCTCTAAGTCCTAACCAACCAAAGTTTAACTAATTAAAAAGAATCCAAAACAGAAATGAATTACTAAGGAAAAAAAAGAAATACTTTGCAGCAAAGAAAGTTTTAAGGTTTGAATTATGAACCCTAATCCCAATTTTGATTATTTTCATTAAATTGTTGGCTGGAACAACTCCCTCCCTCCCTCCTCGCTACCATCACCTTCCATGAATTATTCATTGAACAAATACTTATTCTCAGTGCCTAAAATTTAATAGATATTGTGGTAGATGCAGTTAACATAATGGCAAATAAGGCGGGCACAGTCCTTGCCCTTCTAGGGTTTAGTTAGGGAAGACAGCCAATGAAATGAGAAAATATAGGGCTGTATAATAAGTGCTATGACAGGTAAGCCATCAATACCAAGGGAAAACATAGAAGTACCTATGTGGGAAAATACAGAAGGGTAAGCTATGGGGAGGCTCCTTGGTGATGATGTTCAACCTGAGGCCTGAAAAATGGGTAGGCAAAGAAAGACAATAAGGATGAGAGAAGCAGAAGGAAATGCATTAAGAAGAGAACATGATATGACTGAGGAAATAAAATACAGCTGAAGTGCAGAATTCAAAGCTGGGAATGGCAAGAGAGACTGGAAAACAGGGCAATGACAAACATTGAAGCATTTTAAGGAAAGTGTAAGATGTTTAGCTGTTCTTGGCTGAAGTATAGGAAATGGACGGGAAAGGCAAAAGTAGAAGCAGGGAAGCTATTCAGCAGATTATTTCTGTAACTCAGGTGAGAGAGAACAACCTGGAGTACAGTAATGGTCAAGAGAACAAACCAAACCAGACAGATCTGGATTACAAGAGGTGGGATCCACAGGCTGTGGTGACCGTGAGCTCCTGAGAGTACCATGTCTGTTTTGTTCCCGACATCCTCAGCGCTAATAAGCATCTAGCTACAGTAAGTGCTAGATAAACACTGCTGAACAAATGAATCAAGAAAATAAGGAGTCACATGGGGCGCCTGGGTGGTTCAGTTGGTTAGGTGTCCGACTTCAGCTCAGGTCATGATCTCATGTGGCCCGTGGGTTCGAGCCCCACGTCAAGGGGCTCTGTCCTGACAGCTCAAAACCTGGAGCCTGCTTCAGATTCTGTGTCTCCCTCTTTCTCTGTCCCTTCCCCACTCATACTCTGTCTCTCAAAAATAAATAAGTGTTAAAATTTTTTTTTTAAAAATAAGGAGTCACAGATGTTACTCAGGTTTCATATAACAACTGGATAGAGAGAGGTACCATTTACTGAGATAGGAAACACAGGAAGAGTAGCAGTTGAGTTTGAGGTGCCCATGAGCCATCCAATGACAGATAATGAGAATATAGATGAATATCAGTTATAAAGCTCAGGAGAAAAACAGATCCTCTTGGAAATGTAAAATAATGGCAGCCTCAGTACCTCAATTAAAAGCTATAGTTGATAACTGGCCTATATAAAGAATACTGATATCACTCCAGTAATCCCTTTAAACTTCCCAGGGTTATTAAATAATGGTTTTAACATCAAAAGTATAAAAATTTAATATCCACCCTTTTCTTTAAACCATTAGCAAATCTTTAATTTCTGGACCAAGATGGTGGTAATTCAAGCCTTTGCTTTATAAAAACCCACTAATTTGTAAATTTGTTTTATGCATATTTTTCTATATGCCTATTAAAATTTGCGATATAAAAAGGTTTTTAAACACCTTAACAGGGGCACCTGGGTGGCTCAGTCAGTTAAGCGTCTGACTTCGGTTCAGGTCATGATCTCATAGTTTGTAAGTTTGAGCCCTATGTCAGGCTCTGTGCTGACAGCTCAGAGCCTGGAGCCTGCTTCAGAGTCTGTGACTCCCCCTCTCTCTGTCCCTCCCCCACTCATGCTCTGTCTCTCTCCTTCAAAAATAAGTAAACATTAAAAAAATTTTTTAAAATAAAACCTTAACAAACCAGAAACAAGAAAATTACTTAAATTGATCAAAAGAAGCTACTGAAAAAAAGTAAACATCATTTAATGGAAAAATACTAAAGACAGTCTCATTAAAGAAAAAAAAACAAAGATACCTTCTATAACTATTATAATTTAGTATTTTTGAGGTTCTGGTCTAAAAATGAAGACCAGAAAATAAAGGTTTAAACCTTAGGGTCTTTGCAACAAATGGTGCTGGAACAACTGGATATTCACATGCAAAAGAGTGAGGTTAGACCCCTACCTCACACCATATAAAAAAGTTAACTCAAAATGGATCAAAGACTCAAATTAAGAGCTAAAACTATAAAACTCTTTTTTTTTTTTTTTTTAAGATTTTATTTTGGAGGTGCCTGGGTGGCCAGTCAGTTAAGCAACTCTTGATTTCAGCTCAGGTCATGATCTCAAGGTAGTGAGATCAAGCCCCACATCAGGCTCTGCAATGAGTGTAGAGCCTGCTTGGGATTCTCTCTCTCACTCTCCCTATCTCTCTCTCTTTCTCTCTCTGCCCCCACCTCACTCATGCTTCTCTCTTTCTCTCTCAAAATAAATAAAAATTTTTTAAAAAAAAGGCTTTTCTAATCCAAGTAAAAATTGGTGAGAAAACACGAGTTAAAAACCATTCAGAACATCAATAAAAAGATGATACTTGGGGTGCCTGGGAGGCTTAGTCAGTTAAGTGTCCGACTTCTGCGCAGGTTGTGATCTCGGGCCCTGGATTGGGCTCTGTGCTGACAGCTGAGGACCTGGAGCCTGCTTCAGATTCTGTGTGTGTCTCTCTCTCTGACCCTCCCCTGCTAGCACACTCTGTCTCAGAAATAAATACGTTATTTTTTTTAAAAAAGAGGATACTTCTGGGGTGCCAGGGTGGCTCAGCTGGTTAAGCATCTGACTCTTGGTTTTGGCTCAGGTCATGATCTCACATTTGTGGCACTGAGCTCCACATCAGGCTCTGCGCTGACAGTACCAAGCCTGCTTGGGATTCTTGCTCCCTCACACTCTGCCTCTACCCCCTGCATGCACATGTCCTCTCTCTCTCAAAATAAATATATTTTTTAAATGATACCTCTTTTGTCAAATGTACCACGGTTATGTAAGATGTTAATACTAGGGGAAGCTGGGTGAAGGGTATATAAGAACTTCCTGAACTGTCCTTGCAACTTTCTTATAAATCTAAAAATTTATTTTAAAAAAGGATAAGAACATGAAAACAAAACACAAAAAGACCAGAACATGAAAAAGAAACGATGCTCAGCATCCCTCCTCATCAGGGAAATACAAATCAAAACCACACTGAGATATCACCTCACGCCAGTCAGAGTGGCTAAAATGATCAAATCAGAGAACTCTAGATGCTGGCGAGGATGTGGAGAAACGGGCACCCTCCTACACTGTTGGTGGGAATGTAAACTGGTACAGCCCCTCTGGAAAACAGTGTGGAGGTTCCTAAGGAAACTAACGATAGAACTCCCCTATGACCCAGCAATAGCACTGCTAGGTATTTACCCAAGGGATACAGAAATGCTGAGGCACAGGAGCACATGTACCCCAATGTTCATAGCAGCACTCTCCACAATAGCTAAAACATGGAAGAGCCTAAGTGTCCATCAACAGATGAATGGATCAAGAAGATGTGGTTTATCTATACCATGGAATACTACATGGCAATGAGAAACAATGAAATCTGGCCATGTGTAGCAACATGGATGGACCCTGAGGGTGTGATGCTGAGCGAAATAAGTCAGGCAGAGAAGGACAAATATCATGTTTGCACGTATAGGAGGATTAGGAGGAACTTGACGGAGGAACAAGGGGGAGAAGAAGGGCGGAAATGGTGGGGGAAAGGGAGAGAGGCAAACCATGAGAGACTCTTGAATGCTGACAAAAACTGAAGACTGATGGATGTGGGGAGGAAGGATGGGCATGGAGGAGGACACTTGTGGGGATGAGCACTGAGTGTTATGTGGAAACTAATTTGACAATAAACTATTTGTAAAAAAAAAAAAAAAGAGCCAAACTAACCTAGAATGATAGAAATCATGATTGTGCTGGGAAGAGTTCAAATGGGAACTTTCAAGGGTGATGAACATGTCCTATTTCTTGATTTGGGTGACAGTGATATGGTTGTATATATTGTCAAAAGACATCAAACTGTACATTTTTTAAAGTTTATTTACTTACTTTGAGAGAAAGAATTCCAAGCAGGCTCCATACTGCTAGCGTGAAGCTTGATGTGGAGCTCAAACTCACAAACCATGTGATCACAAACTGAGCCAAAATTTAGAGCTGGATGTTTAACCGACTGCACCACCCACGTGCCCCACAAATTACATTTTTAAGATCTATGCATTTTACTTACATGTGAAATATACCTCAATTTTTAAAATTAAGAAAATGAGGAAAGCTCATCTGAAATTTTTAGATAAATTGTCAGGGAGTGCTTTGCTGCAAAGGTAACGTCTGAGTAAAGATTTGTAGGAAGTGAAAAAGCAAGCCATATGGATGTCCTATGAATCAGCATTCTAGGCAGAAGGAACAATAGACGCAAGCCCCTTTAGCAGGAACAGCAACTGGAGTTTTTCAGAAACAGGGAGGAGGCCAATGTGGCTAGAGTAGAAAGACAAAGAGGAAAAACAAGCTCAGACAGATCACATGGAGATCAGATCAAATAGTGATGGGGACCAGATCATATACTGCCTGGTGGGCCACGACAAGATCTCATTAAAAATTTTGGTCTTCATCTCAAGACTAATGGAAAATCAGTTAAGTGCCTATTAAGAATCAGGCACTGTGCTTGGATAGCTTACATAAAGCTTATGTAAGATGCAAAACTGGGATTAGAACCCAGGTATATCTTAACCATAATCTTAACCATTTTGTTATACCAACTCAACATAATAATCAATCTTTACTGAGTGCTAACTACTAATGTATTTGACCTAAGAGCTTTCTATCAGATCTTCCCAATCATGTTGTAATATAAATGAGTTACAAGGATGACACAAAGATTCTTTGAATGAAATTTTGTATTGTTATTAAAAACTGTTTTGCAACCAATCAAAATTTTAAACAGGTAAAATTATATTTAATTTGTATGGCTCCCTCTGTAGACTTCTTAAATTTAGAAATAATTTTGGCATATAAAACACTATTGCCAGAGAGCTTGCTATAGTGACTTCATAAAATAGCCCTTTCCTTGATCTTCCTATTGAATCATTTTCATCTATATTTTAATTTTAGTCTATATTGTTTAACACCAGTGAAGTTCTGTTTTGCATGCACAGTAAAATATTTTTTCTATTTAATTTGCTCCAATTTTTCCACATTACTTCCAACTAGGGAGAAGACAGATGTGTCATAATTATCATCATGATCAACATCATCAGTATTGATATATCTGCTATCATTAGGTGTTCCTAAATAAGACATAAATGACTTTGTTCATTTCTTGATTGTTATTTCTTGGTCTATTTATTTTTTAAATACTGATTTTCTATTTTTCTTTTTTAAAAAAGATCTTATTTTTAGATAATCTCTACCCCCAACATGGAGCTCAAACTCATCCCCAAGATCAAGAGTCACATGCTCCACCAACTGAGCCAGCCAGACACTCCTATTTATTATTTATGGATTTTATGCTAACAATTAATCAAAGTCTGATTTTTAATAGATTTTATCATGATATATTAAAGAAAATACAGGGAAATACAAATCAAAACCACACTGAGATACCACCTCATGCCAGTCAGAGTGGCTAAAATGAACAAATCAGGAGACTATAGATGCTGGTGAGGATGTGGAGAAATGGGCATCCTCCTTCACTGTTGGTGAGAATATAAACTGGTGCAACCCCTCTGGAATACAGTGTGGAGGTTCCTCAAAAAATTAACAACAGAACTCCCCTATGACCCAGCCATAGCACTGCTAGGAACTTACCCAAGGGATACAGGAGTGCTGATGCATAGGGGCACATGTACCCCAATGTTCATAGCAGCACTTTCAACAATAGCCAAAACATGGAAAGAGCCTAAGTGTCCATCAACGGATGAATGGATCAAGAAGATGTGTTTTATCTATACAATGGACTACTACATGGCAATGAGGAAGAATGAAATCTGGCTATGTGTAGCAACGTGGATGGAACTTGAGGGTGTTATGCTGAGTGAAATAAGTCAGGCAGAGGACAGATACCATATGTTTGCATGTATAGGTGGATTAGGAGGAACTTAATGGAGGACCATGGGCAAGGAGAAGGGGAAAAATAGTTGGGGAGAGGGAGGGAGGCAAACCATGAGAGACTCTTGAATACTGAGAACAAACTGAGGGCTGATGGGGGTAGGGGGAAGGGGAAGGGGGGTGATGGGCATGGAGGCGCTCCGCAGAGCACTTGTGGGGATAAACACTGGGTGTTATATGGAAACCAACTTGACAATAAACTATTTAAGGAAAATAAAAGAAAGAAAAAAAATACAATGAATTTTTATACCAAACTTCTAAGTCTTCCAAGTTTACCAAGTGTGCTATACAAATGTCATTTTCTGCATTTGCCATAACATGAAAGAGGTAGGGAAGCAATGCATCATCTCACAGAATAGACACAGGATTCTGACAATGTAAAAATCAAAAGGCCAATAGAATGCAAAAAAGAAATCTTCTCCTCACCCCAAAACGATGTGCACGTAAGAGGCCTTTTAAAAATAAACAAACGGTCTAGGGGTGCTTGGCTGGCTCAGTAAGTGGTGACTCTTGATCTTGGGGTCATGAGTTCAAGCTCCATGTTGGACGTAGAGCCTACTTTAAAAAAAATAAACAGAAAGTCTAAATGGAGAAGTGAACCAGGATTATCAGAAAAGCAGCATAATCTAGGCAGAAAACTTGAAGCTTCTGAGTAAGACAGACCTGGATTCAAGGAGACCTAGGTGAGAGCAAATTATCTTCTCTGATTCTACTTCCTTATTAGTATATGGAATAATACACCTATGTGGTGGAGTTGTTGATGTAAAAATAATTTAAAAAGCAAAATGCATAGTGCAATACTTGGTACACAGCGGGCACTCAAGTAAACAATATTTGCTGTAATAATGACACGCTGTGAGTTCTACCATGTTAAAACACTTGTAAAAATCAACATAACCTAAAAAGAACCCAAAAAAATGAAAGTAATTGATGTATTAGGATGATATTTGTACTAATGAACTGTTTTTCTCTTTTATATAATTTTTGCTATAATGCTATGATGTTACTTAGCAATAAATACAGAAGTGAATAAATTAAATGTGAAACCAATACTTAAAAGAACTCAGTTAATTCTCTTAAAATGTGAATAACTATAGGATGAGGTTTCTACTATATTGGAGTCTGCAAAGAGAAATACAGCTATAAGTTGTCATCCCAAAGTTATGTTGCACATAACCACATTTTCACGGATAGAAAAGAATATCAAGCAAAAACTGGATCATTCATTTTATAAATAAAACATTTCATTGTATTTTATTTCTGCTCCATGCTTATTTCTTATAGCTTCTTTCTAGGCCTCGGATTTCTCATTTGTAAAGTGACAGAGGTGGATCAGATGTTGTCCTCTAATGTTCTTTTTGCTACCAAGTCCTGGAATTTGATAATCCTGTAATAAAACAAAAACATAATGGCTAGTCCTGCAACTCTGTTTTCAAGTAGCCCAGTAACAGTCTTTTACCCGAGAGTCGGTACCCAGAGGTGGAGCCATTACTGACTCTTAAGCCCAAAGGGAGCTGGAGTGTTTGAAAATCCACAGGACAGAAAGCAAATGATTACTGACTTGAAAATTGATCTTAAATTAAATTAAAAGAATGATCATATTCATTAGATTAGAGAAGGCTAATAAGGACTGAATTACACAGGCTGAGGACAAAGATTTGATAATCTAAAAATATACAAAGGTGGGGTGCCTGGGTGACTCTGTTAGCTAAGCGATTTTGGTCATGACCTCACAGTTTCTGAGTTCTATGTCAGGCTCTGTGCTGATAGTAAGGAGTCTGCTTGGGATTCTCTCTCCCTCCTTCTCTCTCTCTCTCTGTGTCTTCCCAACTTGTGCTCTCTGGGTCTCTCTCTTTCAAAATAAATAAATAAACTTTTTTTAAAAAAGCCTCCAAAATCAGACATTTAGAAGTAAATAAATATAAAAAATTAAAACACACAAAGGCAAGTTATAGATAATGATAAATACCCTTTTTTTCCCCCACTTTTAATATGAACAGGATAATGGAAAATGGATTCAGTGCTAAATGGGGGCAGTATGAACCAGATTACATCTTTAAAACAATGAGTTTCCCAATAACTGCAGAATCCCTAAGGGCAGGGACTATGCTATCTTTGCATTTCAGCATCTACTATAGGATCTGGCATCTAGAAAGTACCCAATAAATAACTGGCCAAAAACAACTAATTAAGGGACCATTCAAATTTTTAAATGGTTTTGAAATCAAAACCACAGAAGTGCATTATGAGCAGAACAGGAATTTTCTATTCTCTTAATATTAAAAAAAAAAAGAAGATAAGAGCTTTTTTAACAGTAACTTAAATACTGAATAGAAACAGAACGATAAAAGTCATTATATTTCAAAGTTATTCCCCATATAAAAAAACTTCTGAGCCTTGGTGATTCTGTCATAGTCTGGCTTATAGCTCAGAAAGAACTGGGGGCACCTGGGTGGCTCAGTCGGATGAGCATCCGACTTCGGCTCAGGTCATGATCTCATGGTTCGTGGGGTCGAGCCCCGCCTCGGGCTCTGTGCTGACAGCCAGCTCAGAGCCTGGAGGCTGTTTCAGATTCTGTGTCTCCCTCTCTCTCTCTGACCCTCCCCTGCTTGCTCAGGCACTTTCTCTCTGTCTCTCAGAAATAAATAAAATATAAATTAAAAAAAAAAAAAAAGAAAGAACTGAAATCAGGCAACTAAGTTTCCACTCTTAGTTGAAAACTGATACCAATCAAAAATCTGTTTCTTATTTTAAATATCTACTAAGCACTGAAGAGTTCTAGCAGTAGGGATGCTCGGTAGCTCAGTTGCTTGAGCATCCAGCTCTTGATCCGCCTCAGGTCATGATCTCATGGGCTCAAGCCCCATGTCATAGGATCTGCATTGACAATGCGAAGCCTGCTTGGGATCTCTTCTCTCTCCCTCTCTTTCTGTCCCTCCTCCTCTCCTCTCTCTCTCTCTCTCTCTCTCAAAATAGATAAATAAACTTTAAAAAAAAAAAAAAGAGTTCTAGCAGTAAAATTCTCCCGAAACTAGCCCAGCATGGCACTTGGTGAGACATGAGTGGAAGGGCCTTCTCACTTGAGCCCACGTGCTACAGGAGCTCTCCAACAGGTGAAATGTTTCTCAACAGTTGGAATGTAGCTCAGTCATCCTTCAAATCATTTTCCATTACCTCTGGTGATTTATAATGAAGTGAGTCATTCTTTTGACCTCATTTTTCTTGCTATTTACTGTCACAGAAAAACAATCTAAACGTGGGGAGGAAAATCAATACAAAAGGTGTGATCATAAAACATGAAGGTGCGTCCAAAAGACCCAAACATAATCCACCTTGGCACTTTACAGTCCTGCCTCATAGCTGAGCCAAGTGACTTAAAAAATAAAGGAATGAATAAAAATGGCTAACTAAAATAGAAACCTGGCGAAAATGTTGCAGAGAAACAGAAAGAAAGTAAACCTGCTTCCCATGAAATGTTCATATAAATAAACACAGTTCATAAAACAATATACCCTACCATGAAATTCACCTTCAGTTAGAAGGGCAAATCTCTCCTCTGCCTCAAAGAGCACAACACAAAGTCATCCAACCCAATCTCCATATGAATGTTCCAAATGTCACTTCCATTTTTTAAGATAAGCACATCATTTGCCTACAGTTGACTGCCCAAAACATATGCTTCAAATGGACACTCTGCTCTTCCTATCTTCTCCCTTTGTAAGGCCAGGTGCCTATAAAGAAAGTCTCTCTTCTTGTACAGCCAGTTTACTCTCTTTATTTTTTAAATTTTCTTTGGAGGCTTTCAGGTTTTCTTTTATAATGAAGGCCAAGGTGGGGCGCCTGGGTGGCTCAGTCCGTTGAGCCACCTGACTCCGGCTCAGGTCATGATCTCACAGTTCATGGGTTCAAGCCCCACATGGAGCCTGTCTTCAGATTCTGTGTCTCCCTTTCTCTCTGACCTTCCCCTGCTCACGCTGTCTCTGTCTCTCAAAAATAAATAAAACATAAAAAAAAAAAATGAAGACCAACAGCTAGTGGTTATCTTAGGGGACAAAAAACCATATTATGAAACTAGAACTTTTTTTAATGTTTTATTTATTTTTGAGACAGAGAAAAAGAAAGAGCATGGAAGAATATGAGAGGGGCAGAGAGGGAGGGAGACAAGAGGATCCCAAGTGGGCCCTGCAATGACAGCAAAAAGCCCAATGCGGGGCTTGAACTCATGAACTGGAAGATCATGACTTGGGCGGCTGAAGTCGGACGCTTAACAGACAGAGCCACCCAGGTGCCCCATGAAAGTGAACACTATTTCAAAATCAGAGGAACTTCAGTTGAGAGTTAATGAAACAGATATGAAAAGGTGATAGAGAAAGTTTACTCCATTGTGATCATCACCGACAAATATTTACACATGAAGGGTACTAATCTAAATTTGCCAAGTACCACATTAAGCCTTCCAATAGCCAATATACTATATCTATATTAACCATTTTATTCACAATGCTCACAATTTACATTAGTTGATCATTGGTATCCCAGTTAGATGGTCAGCATAAGAGAATGTGATGATAATTAAAAGAATGAATTCCTAAAATTCAGGTCTGGTCAAGACTGGCTTGAAACATCAAAATTCTGTTAGGCCACCAATGCCATTAAGCCACAATGAGAGAGATAACTAGGTATTATGTGCCTCCTGAGAGAAATATACACCACCACTCATGATGTACTCTTATCAAAAAATTCAAATCTGAATCAGATCAAATCTCTAGATCTGATTACCAGTTTACAGAAAATACAGGAGACAAAGGAACATGTTAACACTATAAGCATACAGTCAGCAAAATCCAGATTGTGGGAAACCATACTACAAACAATCCTGCTTTTCAACAAATAAGATGCAGAGAAAAAAAGTGAGGAGGAAACTATAGATTTAGAGAGTCTTTAAGGTACATATGAACCAATGCAGACCTTATGTGAATCCTAATTTAAATAAAACTGTAAAAAAAAAAAAATCCATGAACTACCAGGGAAATTTAAACACTAATGAATATTTTATAATTTTAGGGAGTAAGTATTCAATTTTTAGGTGTGATAAAAAGATTGTGATTGTTTTTATTACATTCCCATTTTTTAGATATACATATTGAAATACTGATAAGCAAAAGTGTGTTATATCTAGGATTGGTTGTAAAATAACCCAAAATATTGGGGATGAGGAGAAAAGGACCTATAAATGAAATAAGATTGGCCATAAATTGATGTTTTGGGGGTTTTGTTTTTGTTTTGAGAGAGGAGAGTGGCAGAGAGAGAGAGAGAGAGAGAGAGAGAGAGAGAATCCCAAGCAGGCCATGGAACCTGATGTGGGGTTTGATATCACAAACCATGACACCATGACCTAGGCTGAAGTCAGATGCTTAATCGACTGAGCCACCCAGGTGCCCCAATTACAAAACTTTCTAAAAAATAAAAATGAAGTGGGTCACTAGACCAAAAATCATATGTAACAGCCAAGTTGTATACTATATATATTATAGATGGATATTCAAAACATAGCAATATAAAATACCTTTCCAAAATTGCATTCAAATATAATTCCAAAAGATTGCCACAGTACGACAATGTTTAAGATACTAGGTATAAAATCTCTAAATTCTTACACAAATCCATCCCTTAACTACACTGTACTACAATATTCCATTAGATTATTAGAAAATTGCAGATCAATTTTCAATATTAAGAACAAAAGATTCAATTAAATTGACTCAAGAAATGAATATAAACTCATCATTGCCTGATAAAACTTCAGGCCCCCCAAATTTACTCAAACTGGTTACAATCTAAAATCATAGATTTAAGGGTCACCTGGCTGGCTCAGTTGGTAGAGTGTGCAACTCTTGATCTCTGGATTGTGAGTTCAAGCCCCACGATGGGTATAGAGATTACTTAAAAATAGATATGTACACAATGCAATATTACTCAGTGATCAAAAAGAATGAAATCTTGCCAGTTCCAGCAATGTGGATGTAACTAGAATGTATTGTGCTAAGCGAAATAAATCAGAGAAAGATAAATATCATATGATTTCAAACATATGCACATAGGGGAAGGTAAGGAAAACTAAGATAAAAACAGAGAGGGAGTCAAACCATAAGAGATTCTAAAATACAGAGAACAAGGGTGCCTGGGTGGCTCAGTTAGTTTAGTGTCAGACTTCAGCTCAGGTCATGATCTCATGGTTTGTGAGTTTGAGCCCCACATTGGGCTCTGTGCTGACAGCTCAGAGCCTGGAGCCTGCTTCAGATTCTGTCTCTCTCTGTCTCTATCTCTGTCCCTCCCCACTTCACGCTCTGGGTCTCTCCCCAAAATAAGTAAACATTTTAAAAAATTTTTAATAAAAATAAAAAATAAAATACAGAGGACAAACTGAGGGTTGCTGCAGGGGTGCTGGATCAGGGGGATGGGCTAAATGGATGATGGGCATTAAGAAGGACACTTGTTGGTAGGAGTACGGGGTGTTATATGTTATTTGTGATGAATCATTAAATTCTACTCCTGAAACCATTATTACACTATATGTTAACTAACTTGGATTTAAATTTTTAAAAATCTTTAAGATAATAAAAATTAAAAAATAAATAAAATCTAAGATTTAAAAAACAAGTTTTTACATTACACTTCAGGGGCACCAGGGTGGCTCAGTCAGTAAGGAGTCTGAATCTTGATTTCAGCTCAGGTCATGATCTCATCATGGTGAGATGGAGCCCCAGGTCAGGCTCATACTGGGCGTGGAGACTGCTTAAGTTTCTCTCTCCTTCTCTCTGCCCCTCTCCCACTACACACACTCATGCTATAAATGAATGAATGAATGAATGAATGAATGAATGAATGAATACATACATACAGACATAACATACATACATACATAAATGACACTTCAAAAGCACGGGGGAAATCCCCAACACATCTCCTGCCCCAAGTTAACAAACTTAGTTAGCAATCCAAATGAGATTTCAATTCCTTGCCCTATATAAAATTCTGGGTCAAGATCATTAATTTGGATGTATTATTACTATATTGAAACATAAAGATATATTAAAGATCCCAAACTTCCATTTTTCACTATCTTTAGGTAGAAGTGTATGAATCCACAAGCACAGATGAAAATAATCACAAACATGGGTGAATGAAATACCCAAGAGTCAGAATGCTAAAACAGAAAATCACCATGTAGCCATTTATTATAAATGATAATAGGAACCAGCTCTTCTGGAGAGCATTCCCAAAATTCTAGTTCATTTCTAAAATGTATCAATTGCTAAGTAACAAGTAACAAGAAGCACAGAGTCAGGACCAGAGTAAAGATTCAACAAATGAATGGGAAGGACTAAATGGCAGAAGAAACTGTGATTGGTACTAAACTCCCTATTACTGCTCCCCTAAAGTTGACAGCGCTAATGAGTGGGAAATGGACCAAACCAGAACTGGGAAATAAAATCATCTCAACTAGCTAATCAGCTCTTCAGTAACAGGAATATAACCTTTGGGCTCAAGTGTCACATTTAATATTCTAAAGTATTCTTAACTCATAAATAATGAAACCATTTTCATTATTTTGAACTAGCCAAAAGCCAGCTTTTTAGGAGGCTTCTCACATATTTGGGGTCCTACTTTACAGCTGGAATTACATTGATGCCAGATCTATTTTTTTCTTCCAAAAATCAACAGAAAGATTAATTTATCCTTAATGTGAAAAAACTTCATATAATCTCCACAAAAGCCCTCAAAAAACATCCTTCTATTGAAACTGTTCTTTAATGGTTATACATAACCAAATCCAACAGTTTTTGCTTTTGTTTTGTTTTGTTTTGGTCTTCTCCTCAATTTCCTTTCACATTATTGACCATCCATTCCTTGAAACTCCTCAATATCATTGTGCTTTTTTGGTTCTCCTCTGTATTAGTTTCCTATTGCTGGTGTAACAAGTTGCCACAAATTTAGTAGTTTAGGGCAACTGGGTGGCTCAGCCAGGTAACCATCTGACATCCGTTCAAGTCATGATCTCACAATTGGTGGGTTAAAGTCCGGTGTGGAGCTCTGTGCTGACAGCTCAGAGCCTGGAGCCTGCTTCGGATTCTGTTTCCCTCTCTCTCTGCCCCTCCCCCGCTCATACTGTCTCGCTCTGTCTCTCAAAAATAAACAAACATTTAAAAAGTTTATTTTTAATTTAGTAGCTTAAAACAGCACATATTTATTATCTCACAGATCTGCAGATAGGAGGTCTGAACTCGGTCTCACTGGGCTAAGATCAAGTTTTTTGGCAGGGCTAGCTCCTTGAGACTCTGAGGGAGACTCCATTTCCTTGCCTTTTTCAGAGGCTGCCTGCATTGCTTGGCTCACAGCCCCTTCCTCTAATCACTGCAGTCTCTTGCTTCTAACATCACATCTACTACTGACTCTGCTCTCCTGACTGCCTCCCTCTTCTAAACACATGGTGATTACATTGGACTCATCTGGATAATCCAAGATAATCTTCCCATTTCAAAACCTGAAACTTCATCACATCTACAAAGTCCCTTTTACCAATACAAGGTAACATATTTACAGATTATGAGGATTAGGACACGGACATGTTTGAGGGGACATTAGTCAGCCTACCACACACTCCTATGGCTCTAACTGGAACTCTGTACCTTCTGCCTGCCACCTAAATAGTGTTTTTGTTCTTCTTTTTTATATTGTCTCCTCTCCTCTTCCACACTCACTGCTTCAACTCTCACCTGTGTGCTAATAGCCAACTCTCTCATTTTAAATATGAGGGGATTAGAGCCTAGATGGGGAGGTGATGACTAGCCTTGAATCACAAATACGATACTTCTACTTGGATGTCTTCAGAGCTCCTCAGTCCAAAACTGGACTGACTCCTGTATTCATCTGAATAACAAAATTCTTTCAGACTCACAGGCTAGAACTTTCCTTTCTCATCTCCATTCTCTCAGCTGGTTCTTTCTTTCTTTCTTTCTTTTTAAGTTTATTAATTTACTTTGAAGGAGGAAGGGGGGGAGGGAGAGAGAGGGGGAGAGAAGGAGAATCCCAAGCAAGGCTCCGGGCTATCAGCGCAGAGCCCAACATGGGGCCTGAACTCACAAACTCTGAAACCATGACCTGGGAAGAAACCAAGAGTCAGATGCTTAACCAACTGAGCCACCCAGATGGTCTTCACCCTCAGCTGGTTCGTTCATCCGTGTCCTTCCATTCATTCTGAAATCCAAATGCAACTTCAAATTCCTTAATGCTGCCTTGGTTGGGTTAACGCCCCTGCTCAAACCCACAGAAGTCTTCTGCTAAGGAAGCATTCTTGGCCTGGTGTTTGATGTTCAAAGTCCTCTAGGATGTTATCCTCACCCCTTCCCTAACCCTCCAAATGCATCCATTAGGAGTTCCCCTATATCCCCTCTGCCTGCACACTATACTGACTCCTATTTCTCTGCCCACATTGCTGCATCATCATGGACTGCCTTCCTTTGTCCCTCCACTTAGGAGTGCATCTTTGCCTGTTGCTACCATAGAAATTATTACTCCAAAACTAATTGTTTTTTTTTTTTTTAATTTATCTGTCTTCAAACCAGCCTGTGAGTTCCTTGAAGGCAGAAACTATACCTATCTATCAACAAACATACATTTTAGCAAAGACTTACAATCTATTATTAGGTATTCAATATTAGCTGTAAATTAACAATCTAATAAAACCTCTCACAAGGAAGATAATACAGTAAACCATATCTAAATGATGACATATTATTCAAACATCAAAAACTTTACTTTCAAAGCATATTTAATGATATAGGAAAACAATTACAAGGAAAAGTAAGTGAAAAAATCAGGAGACACTGTATGATACCAACTTTGTAAATATGTTCTTACACACACACACAAACTAAATATACTGTTAAAAAAAGAAATCCAAAAGGAATACACTAAAATGTTAATAGTATATATCTCCAACTAGCCTGATTTTAAATCACTTTCAATTTTTTTATATAATTTCATTTTCAATTTTTTTTTTAAGAATGAGAGGCAATATATAGTTAAGAACATGGACTCTACAGTCAGACTGCCTGGGCTCAAATAAACTCTAGCTCTGCCATTTACTGTCTGTGTGACCATGGGCAGTGTCTCAGTTTCCTTGTCTCTATAAAATCCAGACAATAATACTAATAATAATACCTTACTCATGAGCTGTTTTAAGTATTACACACAAGTTAATATATTAAAGAACTTAGTCCTTGGCTCAGAGTAAATACCACATAAATGGGCGTCACAATAACTACTACTACTACGACTGCTGTTACTACTATTATTACCACAGTCACTAAAACTGATTTCTCACTATGTAACTATTAGAAAGAGCTTAAATAAAAAGATAATACCAAGTACAGGAAAGATGAAGCAACCAGAACTAATACATTGCTAGTTGGAATGCAAAATGATAAAGGCACTTAAGCAGTTTGGCAGTTTCTTTTAATAATTTTATTTATTTATTTATTTTTAATGTTTTATTTATTTCTAGGAGAGAGAGAGTGAGAGAGAGAGAGAGAGAGAGAGAGAGAGAGAGAGAGACAGCGTGAGCAGGGGAGGGTCAGAGAGAGAGGGAGTCACAGACTGAAACAGGCTCCGGGCTCCGAGCTGGCAGTCAGCACAGAGCCCCACGCGGGGCTCGAACCCACGAACCGCGAGTACATGACCTAAGCGAAAGTCGGACGCTTAACCGACTAAGCCACCCAGGCGCCCCTGGCAGTTTCTTTTAAAGTTCGTTGTCACACGACTCAGTTATCCCTCTGCTAGGAATTTAACCAAAGTGAAATGAAACATATCCACACAAAAATGTGTATGCAAATGTCTTTAGCAGTTTTATTCATGATTACCAAAAACTGGAAATAATCCAAATGTCCTTTAACTGGTGAACAGATAAACAAACTGTAGTATCGCCATATGCTGGAATACCACTCAGCAATAAAGACCAGTGAGCTACTGACACATGCAACACATGCAATGTCAATGCATTCTAGCAAATGAAAGCAGCCAGATTCAAAAGGCTTCATGCTGTATGATTCATCTATACAGCACTGTGGTTATGGGAACAGAAGAACATGGATGAATGACTGTCATGGGACGAGAAGCACAAAAAAATCTTGGAGATAACAGTAATACTCTATATCTTGACTGTAGTGGTGGTTACACAATTGCATGTATTTGTCACAATTCACAGAGCTCTACATGTAAAACAGATTATACTGTATATATACTATATGTATTCTTTAATTTTAAAAACACTTAAAAATAAAAATAAGCAAGCAATGACTTAATTTTAATTTACCAACAAGACCTGTCCAACCTTCTACCTTTAGCAGAATTATGCTTAAACTACACACACTGACAACTTGCCTATTTAAAAATATTCACAGAGAATATTCTATAAGCCCACATGGTAACGTATAGCTAGTCTACAGGAAGGACTTTAAGAACAGGGCAACAAAAATGTGGCTAGGAAACAAGTAAAAGTCACCTGCATCTGAACTCAAAACCAAATCAAAACAAGACAAGCTAACCCCATAATAAAAATAAGCTTATTTTTCAAATCTGTCTCTGAGGTCCAGCGACATGGAAACTTGGGACTAATACTCATAAGGCAAGGGGCCAGGTGCCCAACATAGCCTGATGCATCATATCAACCAATCTGAAGAGGTAAACTATTAAAATGACTCAGGATGATTGTTCTAGATCCACAATAATCAAGAAGCCAATGGGATTTTCTTAATCCCATATTGCCTTGGGTCCTGACACTAAGGCAGAATTTATCAATACATAGGGTAAGGCAAAGTCATTTCACAGATGGAACTATAAGAGAAATAAGTAATGAACTTGGAATAAAAGAGAAAGGGTTAAGAAGCACCTGGGTGGCTCAGTCAGTTAAGTGTCTAACTTGGGCTCAGGTCATGATCTCATGCTTCACGAATTCAAGCCCCACGTCAGGCCCTGTGCTGACAACTCAGAGCCTGGAGCCTGCTTCGGATTCTGTGTCTCCCTCTCTCCCTGCCACTCCCCCACCCTCTCATGCTCTCTCTCTCTCTGTCTCTCAAAAAGAAATAAATGTAAAAACAAAACAAAGCAAAGCAAAACCGAGAGAGAGAGAGAGAGAGAGAGAGAGGGTTAAGAATACAAGTTTTAGGGGCACCTACTGGGTCAGTCCATAGAGCACGTGACTCTTGATCTTGAAGTCATGGATTCAAGCCCCACATTGGGCACAGAGATTGTTTTATTTACTTTCTGTTTTTTGTTTAAGTTTATTTATTTGAGGGAGAGAAAGAGAGAGAGCATGTGGGGAAGGAGCAGAGAATGAGAGAGAGAGAATCCCAAGCAGGCAGGTGCTGTCTGTCAGCAAAAAGCCCAACACGTGGCTCAAAAGCACGAACTATAGGATCATGACCTGAGCCGAAATCAAGAGTCGGCCACTTAACTGACTGAGCCACCCAGGTGCCCCTTATTTTTTCTTCAAAGTTTATTTCTTTATTTTGAGAAAGAGAGAGCTTGAGAGAGGGAGGGACAGAGAGAGGGAGAGAGAGACTCCACATAGTCTGTGCAGAGTCTGACGCGGGGCTCGAAGCTATGAACCATGAGATAATGACCTGAGCCGAAATCGACACTTAACTGACTGAGCCACCCAGGAGCCCCAAGATTATTTTAAAACGTACACACACACACACACACACACACACACACACACACATTTTATTCCACCATACCTAATGGCACACATACATACTATTTTATACTGAATTGAATTCATTATCATCTTAGTCTTCTGCCTTACCCTGTCTCACTCTGCCTTTCCTCCTTCCCTCCTCATCTGTTTCTATCACCACTTTTCTTCCAGAGAAATAGATAATTTTAATCTCTCTGAAGCTACAGGTCAGATTGAGGCAGCTCTAGAATAACAGAAAATACTAGGAGTTGAATTCCAGTCTGGGGTGTCCCTGAGGGTCCAAATTTGGACTCTGAGACCACTGGAAAACCAACCTGAGTTTCTGAGTCAGTACAGACTGACATTAGTATCCACTACACCCAACACAGATATAAGACCCAACGAAATATATTTTGAAGAAATAAGCAGGCATTCATTCTAAGAAATCCCAGAAAATCTCCTATCTGAAAGCAAGCAGTTGCCTCTTGTAGCAGCCCAACAATTTGGTAGATACAGTTTAAAGAGCCTATATCTTGACCTAGAGCACCCAAGATCATAATACTAAGGATACCAAGATAGGTGATAATAAGCACCCTTGCGAAATAAATAAATAAAAATAAATTTCAAGAAGTACCACTGCACACAGAATTCTTAACCCACACTTCATGCCCAGTAGTGTATATACACAAATGAAATGGTAATTCCTCTGTGAGCAAACAAATGTTTTCATGGACTATATAATCAGATTAAAGCCTTTTACATTGATGACCCTGGGATACTAAGGGCATATACAATTTACTCACAAGTTTAGTTAGTCTTAGTCTGTATCAGTCCCCAAGGCTTTCATCAAAGAAGGTTTAACCTTTGAGATATTTCTTACCTCAGTCTATTTCAAGTATTATTAATAGGCCCCCAGGAGCTTATCATTGACTCAAGCACCTCGTGGCCTAAGCAAAGGCTGCCAAGAAAGAAAGGTCTCTAAGTCAAAAGTAGCATCAAGGCACCACAACCTGAAGTGTAAATCACCTACCGTGACCTTGTGGGGGAAGGAGAAAAATGAAGCACCAGTATCATCTGGGGGTTTCTTCCAACATGCCAAGATGGCAATTCACAGTTGGTCAAGAGGCCATGGCCAAACAAGAGGGAGAAAGAAAGCAATTATCCTGATAATTCATATTGTGTATACATAAGAGATGGATAGTTTAAATAATTCAGATAATTGTACCACTCTCCATTTCACAGAAGGACAATCAGTCAGAGTCAGCTGTTCAGCTGCTGGCGGCTCCAGTCTCACATTTGAATGTAACCTTTTATACCTTTAAGAGTTCTTCAGATCATGGAGAAACATACTGTCACTGTACGGAAACGGACTTGTAAAAGAGTTCCTGAGCCAATAAAGGCCCCTTGTCTTAATTCGAACAAAGAGACGGTTTCTCAACAGAAGACTTGTTTGGCCTCAAATCTTTGAGCAGCTTAATCTTTAGCTGAATTTGTCGCATACTGAGTAAACCTATACAATTCAACTCATTGCCAGCCCTATAAACAGAGAGGAATGCCTATATCGCATATGCAGGTGTTTAAAAACAAACAAACAAATGCAACTCATAGCTGTCATCTCCGTCCTCTCCTATTTCAAAGGATTACTGAATGTGAAGAGCATATTAAGTGAGAGAAGCTGTACTTCACAATCTGGGAGGGTGGTTAAGATACAAGGAAAGGCACCAAGAAGGTCAGTCTCAGGAGAAGGGAGTAGAAAAGTGGTTACCTTGTATGAGAAGGAGATCTACCAGAGTGACGTCAAAGTAGGTGCTTTTCTCAGGGCATTATTAAAGTGTTTATGGTAAGGACCAGGTTCAGATAGTAGAGTCATCTTAGAAGAAACAGGGCTACTGAGTTACACTAAGAAAATTGCTTTGATACAATCGTGATTCAATAAAGGAACACAGGGACCAGAAAACTGGATTCTATTTCTCTATCATCTATAAACCCATGAAATGGTTCCTTCCAGAATCTAGATCTCAATCTCCTAAATAAAATTCACCCTCTCAAAGAGTTCAGAAACTTAAAATAATGAATATGGTCCTCTCAGCACCTATCTATTTACAAACTCAGCTCCTTATTAGGTGAGATATAAAGCTCTGGAATTTAAGTCTGAAAAATCCGTGCCTAAGAGCACCTTCTCTCTCTCCTAATCTCGTACAAGTAACAATTTTCTGAGCTTCAGTTTCCTCATCTGTAAAATGGGAATTATAGCACTACTTGCCACACCTACTTCAAGAATCACTGCTGAGATTCATATAGGGGAAAGACACACGAAAGAATTTTTAAACAGCAAAGGACCATACATATGTTGGTGCTACCCTAGGTGGGGCACTGTTACAGCAGGCAAATCAAACATACAGACAGGATGAAAAGAAGCGACGGTTCGTCCATCTGAGAGAGAAGGGCTGCAAGCACAGTGAAAAATAATTTTAAGCTACTGGCTGATATATTCAGTGAAGTGGTATGACACAAAAGTAAATTATTATTTAGAAGTGGATTCTCACGCCCACACTTTCATTTTGCACACATAGCAGAAAAAGAAAAATAAGAAAGATTAAGAGTGGGTGTCCAGCTCTCAGCTCACCAAAATAACTGGTGAAGTTCCATTTGGGGAGGGAGAGTGGAGTTAGTTATGACAGTCGGTATATACTGAACATTACTGCAGAAGTAAGAATATTGTTACATAAGATAAGAGAAGTAAAAGTGTCATAACTAAGCAGAGCATTGTTGAGTTATCCACAATCCATATACTATAGCTATAGATAGGGCAAATGATGTCTATAGAAAGCTTTAAGAAAAAAGAAAAGAAAAAGGCTATTCCACAAGTATCAAACAAACATAAGTAATTCAGTAGGTTGGTTCTCCATAGCAAGCTCTTAGGGAGGTAATGATCCTAAGAGACCTCTAACAATGAGGTCAGGCGCTCTAGGCGCCTGCAGGAGACACAAACTGTTTCTGAATCATTACAAACCAGCAAAACAAGAGGTGTGGTTTCAGAAGCTCTGCTGGCCTTAACCCAACAGAGGGGTTTACTCTCTGAGTGATCTAAGATATTCTATAACAGGGTCACACAAACAGGAAACTGAATTTTCTGAAAAGGCATCGGACAAATGACATTGACTATGCTGATCTGAGTGCCATGGTGTACAGGCACACCGACCGGACAGCGAGAAGATGACTAATCTATAGGGATAACACCAGAGACCAAATCATCAGTAACCATGACAACTCGAGTAGGTGGAGGGAAATACAAACACTGACCAGGCAGCCCGGTGACACTATTCCTTCAAGGTAGAGACCCTGGGGTCTGAAAAAGACTTGATTCGTGGAGGAAGCTGGCCAAGAATGAAACCGACTAGCCCCAAAGGGCCAGTTATCCGTGCAGGAGGGCTCGGCGGTGACACGAACCCTCTCCATGGGCAGCCCAAGTAGGGGTCACAAGTTCATGTGTAGGGGAGTGGACGCCTATAAAATCGAAAAAGGAGTTACCTGGTGCAGGGCTGTCAAACCGTCCACGTTGACCGTGTTAATGTCTGCACCTCTCGCCAGAAGCTTTTTCACCTCGTCGGTGTCCCCGCTAGAGCAAGCGGCCAGGAAGACAGCACCGTCCTCGAAGCGGACTCTTGGGCTCCCGCGACGAGTCTGCGGCTGCCGACCGGTGCCTCGTCGCTCCGCGGGTTCCTGCTCTGTCAGCGAGCCCCGCCAGCGCCGAAGCTGCTCAGCCCGCCGCATTCGCGCCGACTCCGCCCGCTTCCCGCCCAGGTGCTCCAACTCCGCCATTGCTCTGTCCTCAGCAGCCGCTGCTGTAACTACCACCACTGGATTGCTATTGCTGCCCCGGTTGCCGCTGCCGCTTCCTTCAGAGCGCTTCAGCCGGGAGCAGAAGGCGGAGACCCCCGCACCGCCATCTTTACTCCTCCCGCCACTAGCACCGCCCGCACGCTCCCTCGGCTTCAACACGCAGGCGCTGCCCGCGCCTCGGGTCATCACGGGACTTGTAGTAAAAGACGGGCCCTAAGGGCAGGTCATGGCCTTGAGGGAACTACAAATCCCTGGATGCATCATTGAAGAGGCGAGGACCGGCTCTCCCTACTTAGCCGGGGGACCCAAAAGGGTCACCTTTGCCCTAAAGCTGGAATTGTTTCCCGGACTGGCGTCAGCCTCTTAGGGCATTTTGGGAATTGTAGTTTATTCTTGTTGTGACTGCTGCCTATTCTTGGCTCCCTTAATTATCACATCAGTCCTTCGAAGCGCAAAAGGAGCAGTAATTATTTCTGTTTTCTATTAGGGAAAATTAGACATAAAGTATCCGAAAGACTCAAACCTATGCCGTGGTTCTAAGTTTAGAGTTTTATTTACGTTGTAACGTGTAATATATAAACATGTATTAATCGCAGTAAGACTAAATGTGCATGGGGAGGAGGAGCATGGATACGTGCACAGTGGTACATATTATACATCAATTCTTTGAACGAGACACTTAAATTTTAGGCACTAAAATTAAGATCCAGGAAAGGATACATCCCACGATAGTGGAAAGAATGTAAACTTTCAATTCAAATTGAATTCACATCCCTAAACAAGTTACTTGATTTCTCTGAGCCGGCTTCCTTATTTGTAAAGTGGGAATAGTAACATCTCACAGAATAGTTCCGTGGATGAAGAAATACATGCAAAGATACCTAGTACTATACTTAGCACATATCTGCTCACAAATATTAATTTCCCTTTCCCCCTCCTCCTCCTCTACTCTTATCATGGGTCTTAAATTATTAAGAGACAGAGTGGATGCTTGGTCTTTCATGATCCCCCCACACACACACAAAGTTACAAAAAGACAACTATGGGGCATGCTAAACTCCTAAGGCCGCAAACAGGACATTTTCATATTCACAGTGAACTTGGTTATAAAACCTGTAAGCCTGATTTAATACCTATACCCCCTAGGGCCTTAGCCCTGGACAAAATATAATTAAATGTGATGTCCATAATGAAAGAAAAAATATACAATTATTAGGTTCTGTATGTTTTCAGTCTTCTGTATGTTTAAATTTTTTCATTAAAAATTATTACAAAACTAATTAGGTCATTATAAAGGGAAACTTTATTATATTCCATTGTGAACATTTGTGGTTGTCTCAACTTCCCCTGAGATGAACTGAGAATTAAATGAAAAGTGACATGCAAACGCAAAATATTATGTTTAAGAATAACATGTTTATCCACAATATGCTTTAATTAGATAGTCTTGAATATCTTATAAATATTAATTATCCTACTATGGCATCTTTGTGAACAGTGAATAACAATGTGCATTAAATAATCAAGGGGTACCTTGGTGGCTCAGTCAGTTAAGTGCCCGACTCTTGATCTCGGCTCAGGTCATGATATCACAATTTGTAAGATCAACCCCTGAGATGGGCTCTGTGCTGATCATGGAGCCTGCTTGGGGTTCTCTCACCCCCTCTCTCTCTGCTCATCCCTTGCTCGCTTTCGTGTGCATGCACTCTCTCTGTCTCTCTCTCTCAAAATAAACTTAAAAAAATAAATAAAGGGGCACCTGGCTGGCTCAGTCAGTTAAGCATCTGACTTCCGCTCAGGTCATGACCTCACAGTTGGTGAGTTCAAGCCCCCATCGCATTCTGCGCTGACAGCTCAGAGCCTGGAACCTGCTCAGGATTCTGTGTCTCCCTCTTTCTCTCTGCCTCTCCCACAATTGCACTCTGTCTCTCTGTCTCTCTCTCTCAAAAATAAATAAACATTAAAAAAATTTTTAAACAAAATAAATAAATAATAAATAGTCAAGATACAATAAAATATACTTTATATAGCCTGTTTTCCTTACTATTGTGCAATGATTTACAGTCACTGTAGAACTTGTCACCTCTCATCATCTATTGCAATTAAAAATTCTGTATGAGATTTTGTAACTTGTCAACATGGAACCTCTTCTTATTACAACTCAGCCTCTTGCTAATAATTTAAATTTCCCACAAGCTCTCAAACAGAATTCTCCCTATAAGATAAAAGAAACACTGATATCATATCAGACAGGAAAGAGTACCCAGCTAAATGCTTAACCTTCTTCATGAAACCATCATTAGCTAAACTCTGCCCATCTAGATGGAAGCCAAAAAGTAAAGAGGGGCAAGGTTTTGGCATAACACAAATTGCTGAAATCTCAGGAAGCACATCTCTGAGCAGCAATCCATGCTATCTTCATATTTATATTTAATTAACGATCTTAATAATATGTTCTTGATACACAATAGCACCTCAAAAAAAGCATGCATTATTGAACTGTATATTTTACTGACCTAATGGTTTTCTATTAAGAATTTTTTAACTGGGATAAAATTTTCAGAGATCAATAATGTTACATTTATTTTGGCTGTGTTATTTTCACATTCGGAATCAGGGAAGAAGAAATACCTGGTGCCAATTGTATAAATAAGCTAAAATTGAGCAAGTCCAAGTTAAATCCTTTCATTACTAAGAGGTAAACTTAAATTTCAACAGAAAAAATTCAGTCTCGAAACTGGGAAGTTCCAGGAAATACTTCCTTACTATTTTATTTGGTTTTCTTTTTCTGAAGCCATTAGAGTGTAATACAGTCTTTGGAGATTGTAAACAAAAATATAAGTAGCTAAGTTCCTTGGATAATTTAAGAGCATACCTCTCTGGAAGGAGAGGAATGTATCTTCAGCTATGTGATTACAAAAAGCAGTAATAATTATTACAATCCAATTAATTTAACTGGCTCAGGCAAAGAAAAAGTTATGTCACAAAAAATAAAACAAAATTAGTCTGCGTACACTGCTCAAAAAAGTTTTTTCAAAATTAAGATCATGGAAGTTTTTCTGAAACATCTTCCCCCAACCAATTTTATAAGTTTATATATAAGTAAATTTACATAATCATCCCATTAAACAGATACCATAGTTTAGATTTACTAAAAAAAAAAAAATACTCTAGGGGTGCCCGGGTGGCTCAGTCGGTTAAGTGTCCAACTTCGGCTCACTTCATGATCTCACAGTTTGTGGGTTCGAGACCCACGTCGGGCTCTGTGTTGACAGCTAGCTCAGAGCCTGGAGCCTATTTCAGATTTTGTATCTCCCCCTATCTCTCTGACCCTCCCCTGCTCACACTGTCTCTCTCTGTCTCAGAAATAACATTTAAAACAAATTTTTAATAATACTCTATATTAAAGAAAATATGTTTTATATTCAAATGAGTAAATACTGACAAATAATCCTGTGTATAAATATGTTTTTGCTTTTAAATGCATTAAAGTGAGCCAGCTATGATGCATATATATTCTTGTGTGAAGAAATTTTTTTTAAGTAATTTCCCACAATACACTTAAAAAATAAGTCAGAATATTAGAATACTTCCTTTTTTGAAAGCAGTAACACCTGTACATGGTTAACAAAAATTTTTCAGCCTGGCCACTATTCTCACCAGTTAACATACCCCCCTCTGGTGGACAAATGGAAACTGTACATTAAGCCCCTGGAGTTCTTTTTATCTTTTTTCTTTTATTCAGTTCTTTCAATTTTGTTGCCAAAATTATTGGCATATGATTGTTTTATGATACCATCTCTCCTTTCCACCAGACTCAGCTCAGATCCTGCTTTTTATAAGAAACACCTTTAATATTGTTTTATTTTTAATTTTAGGGAGAGAGAGCATGTCAGTGCACCAGAGGGGAAGAGGGGCAGAGGGGAAGAGGGAGGGAGGGAGAGAATCCCAAGCAGGCTCCACACGGAGCCCAGTGGGGGGCTTGATCTCATGACTCTGGGATCAAAACTCGAGCAGAAATCAGGAATCGATTGCTCAACTGCCTGAGCCACCCAGATGCCCCTTTAAGAGATGCTTTTAAGACTCATTTCTCAGCTGGGGCCTGCTTGGGATTCTCTGTTTCTCTCAAAATAAATAAATAAACTTTAAAAAAAAAAAGATATTTAATACTTGTTTCTCAGAAAAGCACCCAAGGAGGCAACCATTTCAGTTCTGAAGACATAACTGTAACTGAGATACAATTACAGTTGGGGTAGGAAGAAAATAAAGACACTGAAGGTATTAAAACAAAATATCAGTAGTAACATAAGCAGCCAACTCCAGAACACTCCGTTACAATGAGCAAATACTAGCAATAAACACAAAACACCAACAGTGAACTGGAACTTAGGTTGAACAGTCCTAAGACTCTTTATGTTTGCAATTCATAAGCTACTTTAGTTGATTCATTCTCAACCAGCGTAAGGATCCCCAGGGTAGAACCATGGACAGGGTGCTAGTGAATGTGTGGGTCACCAGAGGAGAAGTAATTTACCAGGCAGTGGGCTCCAGGTAACCGGGCGCTACTTACCACCAATCTGGACTAAATGCAGAAATCACTGCAGTGGCCAGAATTATATTGGTTTGCAAGTTTAGAAAGACTGGCCATTACTCCTATGCTACCACTATTTCAAAGCCACACAATGAGCTGAAAGCAGTGAAATAAGGTGTGTGTGTGTGTGTGTGTGTGTGTGTGTGTGTGTGTTATCCTTGTTTTCCCACCCACAGTATTCCCAAAGGCTAGTCAAGTTCCAGCTGTGCTGTTTCCAAGCCATCCATGTACACTCACGGAGACAAGGAAGGAACCATTGAGAAGTCAAGACCAGCTTAGCCATAAACAGGTACCTCCTTGGTCAGGTAGTACCACACTTTCAGAGCTGGAAGGAAGCCTCCAAGTCATCTATTGTAAACTTCCACCCAGTGCAAGGATCCCTTTTGCACTATCCCTAATTAACTTCCACTTGAACACTTCCAGTGATGAAGGAATTCGCTACCTCCCAAGTTTACCTGTTCTGTTCTTCAGGGTTCTAACTGCTACTGTGCTTTATTGAGCTAAATTCTGCATCGCTTTAACTTTCATCCTTTGATCTTTGATGTGCCCTCTGAAGTAGTAAAATTTTCAACGCGAAAAAAATACTTCAATGAAGAGACTTATCACGCATTCCCTTCTCCAGTTCAAATATTTCCGATTCCCTTCATTGTTCCTTCTCTGAGGCGATTTCCGACTTCTTGCCTGCTTTGACAAAGAGAGCTGACTTCGTAACCAAACTTGTCACCGCACGGGCCACACCAGGTGGTGTAGTCGGGCAGAAACGGAGAGCGTCTCAGCCCTGAACGACAACTCCACCATCGAGATGGAGGGATAGCTCCCGAAGCGCGTTCCGATTTGAAAGCCGCGCGAGCGGAAGCCAGGCTCAGAGCGCTAGCCAATAGGGAGCTGCGCTCCTCCTCCGGGCATTGCTGCGGGCCAATCGCAAGCCCTCAGGGGCGAGAGGCGGAGCCGCACCAACCGTCTGAACTTGCGCAGGCGCGGGTAGCCGCTGGTCCGCGCGCTGCGGTGTAGTGAGGCGAATTTTCCCAGGTAAGTGGGGAGTTTTCTGGTTGCGTAGTGGAGAAAACGCAACCGGGCGTTGGTCCCTACGCAGCTTGGTGAAAAGGAGTCCTGTTTCTGCCTAATGTGGGAGTTTCCTCTCTTCGGAAGGGAGAAGCTGGGAAAAGCGGAGGCTGTGTAGAATCTCCGCAGCCCTTTGATGGCCCTAGCTCCCCAAGCCAGTCCCCTGCGCAGCAGGGAGAAGTGTGCTCTTGGGAGAGTGTGCCCCCGGGCCTCGCACAGGCGGTTTCGCCTTCTTCACCATCTGGTCCAAAACTCACGTTTCCTTCATTAACTGTTCAAACTTAGGACAGGGCTGCATACTGGTAGGCGTTGCTGATTCAAAAAAATTTTTAAAAGAAAGGAAGAAAACCTACGTAGACTAGACCTGCCCTCAAGGCATTTTGCCCCGAGGAGGAGAGGCTGCCTGAGCTGAATTCCCACTCACGGTGCAAGTTGGTGTGGAAGCAGACAGGGTGACCTTTGAAAGGAGTTGGGGATTGGGATGCATTACTAGAGAAGGGCAAGAAGTGATCATTTAATGTGGACGTGTCTGTAGGTATGGAAGAATGAGATTCGTGGGCAGCAAGAAGTCGGTGTGGCTGAAGCATAACTGTGGGGAGTAGTTCCTGGGAATGAAGTTGGAAATAGGCGTTGGGGTTTGATTGTAAAGAATCTTTGTGCCCAGAAAATACGCAGTAATCGATGGCCTTTGAGCCAAGGAGTGCCATACACCAATTTGTGTTAATATCGTGAGCCTGGGGTCTGGTTGAAGCAACCAGAGAAATTTCTTTAGAGAAGTTGTCTGGCTTGTTCTCACCCTATTCTAATCCCTTTACTGTGCATTTCCCCTGGGTTCTCATTTTATATAAAACTATACTCTGTTACTTGTGGATTCTTATTGTCCTTGCGTTCTCAGTATCTGCTTACTGAGGGAAGTAATAAGGATCTGTATATAAAAGGTGTGGTATTTGTAGTGAAATAACTGCTTTCAAAAAATGAAAGTCTTAATGGGTGCAGCTATGGACATTTGGAAGTACTTTAAAAAATAATTTAGAGGCACCTGGGTGGCTCAGTGGGTTAAGCACCTGCTTTGGATTCTCTCTCTCTCTTTCTCCCCACCCCCCACTTCCCCCGCTTAACCTCTCTCTCAAAAATAAAAACAAAAATTTTTAAAGAATAATTTATATGAAAGATTGTTGTAGTGTAATTCTATTTAACAACGTAATTCACTTATAATATTATTAATCTTATTTAAGTATTTCCGGAAGAGTTTGTTAATTGTGGAGGAGCAGCAAGCCTGGAGATTAGAAAAGAAAGATCCAAAGAACCAATGTGTCTGCAACAGTGCAGGAGAATGTCTTTACCTGACCAATACACAAATTTAGTCTCCTTTAAACATCCCTGTGATTGAGGTAGATGCCTCAATCTAAATTTATGATTATCATAAATAACAACCATTCAGTAATTACAGTCTGTGCCCACCAGGGAATCTTCTGATTATAATTAGTTTTCCAAGTAGAAATAACTTGACAGAATGTGTGGGATTAGAATTTAAAAGTTTACTATAGTTGTACAAATTAATAAATTGACCTTTTCTTGTTTAAGCCTTTGTGAGTGAGCCTGGAATAAATTAGTACATCTAAGCCCTACTAAATCTAGGTTTACTGCCAAGTTGAGTTTTTAGTTTACAGAACTGAGAACCAGATCCTGAGATGTATATATTTGGGGACTTTTATTAGTTGATTCTAAAATCCCTACAGAAGAGCAGAGGACCAAGAGTAATCAAGACATTCCTGAAGAAAAAGAACAAGGTGGAGGAACTTAACTACCAAATATAGCAAGTCTTATTAATAAGTTATAGTAATTAAAATAGTGAGGTATTGACTCAAAGATAATCCAACTGACCAGTGGAACAAATTGAAAAATCCCAAAACAGATCCATCCATATATGGAAATTTATGACCATATCAGCAGGGAAAGAATGGACTTTCCAATAAAAGAGACTAAGACAATTGGTTATTCATATGGGGGGAAAAAATCCAAAATTGGACCTCTACCTCACAGTATACACAAAAATCAATTCCTACTGGATTAAAGATGTAAATTGTAACATTTACATTTAGAAGAATATGTAGACAAATAGCTAAGTTTGGGAGTAGGGAAAAATCTAATACGCAGAAGTTTCCGTGTAAAGGAAAAGTTTTAAAATTGATTATGTTAAAGTTAATACTTGTGCGTCGTTTAAGAGACATCAAAAGTTTGTCAAAAGACAAACTGAGAGATGGTATATGTAACTTCTCTATCAAAAGATCGGTGTCCTTGGAATAGTAGCCAGAGGGAGAGCTAGAGTTAGGAAGGGTGTTGAGCAGGTGTGGATGTGGGTGTTTGTTTTAGATGAGAGAGATTTTGAGCATATTTGAATGTTGATAGGAAGGAGATTGGAAATACTGAAGAACTGGGAGGAAGTGGAATCCAAGGTATATGGAGAAAACAGACATTTAAGCGTTTGCTTATAAGTATCTCAGAGTGAGACTACCTCCCTATCATTCATTCCTGGCTTTCTCCACAAAGCATATATGGACTTCCTCCCACAGCTAATATTTGTCAATCCTTTTTTATGCCAGGCACGCTAAGGATGCAGTGGGGAGTAAAATTAGACACCAGGCTCTACCTCGTGAGTTTATAATTTATCATTGGAAACAGACGTTAATTGAAAACTTGTTGTTTGTAGAACTTTTTTCATTATTTACATTTCATTTTTAACATTTGCTTGCTTGAATAGATAACAAGAAGGAAGTAGAAAAAATGCAGATTCCCTTCTCAGAATGGGAATTAATATGAAGAATTTGTTTTTTACTAAATTGAAGCCATGAGCTAAAAACTCCAGTCACCATTGCTGACTATTTCATGGTTGTCCCTTTTCTCCCTAGCGAGTCCCAGCCAGCACCTAGTGTGGTGCAGTGAACTGTGTGGTTCCTTCTACCTGGGGACCATGCAGAGAGCTTCACGTCTGAAGAGGGAGCTGCAGTTGTTAGCCACAGAGCCACCCCCAGGCATCACCTGCTGGCAAGATAAGGACCAAATGGATGATCTGCGAGCTCGTAGGTATCATGTCTTACCTATCATGACCCTGTAGGAGATTGTGCTGAAATTTGAACATTTGCATATTCTAAAGTCGAGAACAATGGCAAGATTGAAGTGTCCTACCATCTTTCTAACCCTAATTTGTTTACATGTATAAAAGGTTTGCTTGACAAAATGCTTCTTTGGTCTTTTATTACACCTTTTGCTGACTTGTAGCCAGGATTTGGGCATCAGCACTGAAGCAGTGTTTAGACCAAAGATACCATCTCAAATATCTGTGAGGCCAGACAGGAAACATAAATGATTAGAATACTGCAGTCCAGGCAAAACAAATCTGCAGCTTGTATTTGACTTGTGGTCAGCATTGTCCAACTTCTGTTTTGATTTTATATCTCCACTGTGTTTGACACCGTGAAACAAAGTAAATGGGTAAATAGGTATATTGCATGAGAGCTTATTAAAGCCTTGAAAGAGAATTATTGTCCTAGACCTGGCTTTTCTTTAGGATCATAGAGTTTATTAGGTCTGTATGGTGTGGTCATTTAAATCATCCAATTACTTTTTAACTTTTATTTATTTTTTTTAAAGAAATATTAGGTGCGGCTGACACACCTTATGAAAAAGGTATTTTCAAGCTGGAAGTTATCATTCCTGAGAGGTTAGTATGGATTAGATTTTAAACTTACTAAAAGAAGCACAGTTATTAGAAGATAGAGTAATGTAGTAGAGTGTTAAATGTAGGAGTTAAAGGTCCTAGGTTTTAATCCTAGTCTTATGATTTAATACCACCTTGGGCAAGTTATCTCTCTGGAGTCCAAATTGCTTCTGTAAAGATGGTCTACATCACATCAAAGGCTTCTCTCTCTCTTTTTTTTTCATTGTGCTAAAATGTACATAACATAAAATTGATCATTTAAACCACTTTTAAGTGTTTGGTACGGTGGCATTAAATACATTCACATTGTTCTGCATCTATCACCATCCTCCATCTCCAGAACTTTATCATTCTCCCAAACTGAAACCCCATACCCATTCAACAGGAAGTTACCAGTCCCCTCTTCTCCCAGCACCTGGCAACCACCATTCTACTTTCTGTTTCTGTGTTAAGGCACCATTTAATTCAGATCTCCTTTAAGGTTCTCTCAGGTGAGTTGTAGTTGTAGATTCATACAGAGTGAGGAAGGGAAGAAATGAATGTCTGTTATATAGATGTCTATTCACTAGGTCAGATCCTGGCCAAACTTGTTAAAGTCCTGAGAGAAGTAGCTTAATAATCATGTGATAACATCAGTTTTGAAAATAGACTGGGAGTTTTCCAAGGTTTGTGTTTCACTAAAAAGGCATAGTAACTAAATGGCAATGTATAAATCTTAATTACATCCTGTTTTTCAAAAACTATATGTAAAAAAGAAAACTGGGTGGGGAGCAGTTGAGGATATCTGAATAGTAGATGATATTGGAGAATAAATTTTTAATTTTTTCATAGGTATACTGATAGTATTGCAGCCATATAGGAGAATGACCTTTTTTCTTGGGAGATCATGATCAAGTATTTAGAGGGTGAAGTGGCTTGATCTAGGTAGTGGGTTTATGAGTGTTTTTTTAATGCTATTATTTCAGCTTTTGTTTGTAAGTTTTCATAATAAAAATTTGAGGAGAGAAAAGGTTTGCCTCTCAAAGGTTGTCTTCCTGATTAGTCACCAGGAAGCTGTTTATAATGTATTAAGAAGCAATATTTTAATAAAAATTCTCTGTTGTCCTGTGCTTTCAAAGGTATCCATTTGAACCCCCTCAGATCCGATTTCTTACTCCAATCTATCATCCAAACATTGATTCTGCCGGAAGGATTTGTCTAGATGTTCTCAAATTGCCACCAAAAGTGAGTGGTGGGTAAAGGGTAGACTGTAAAAGCAGTCTGTGGTTCTCATCTATATAACTTGAATTAGAGTATAACATTCTTAGTAATACAAAAACATCTGCCTATTTGTCTATATATAGGGGGCCTGGAGGCCATCTCTCAACCTCTCAACGGTGCTGACTTCTATTCAGTTGCTCATGTCTGAACCCAACCCTGATGACCCACTCATGGCAGACATAGTAAGTATCCTCTTTTCTTCCGCGGCCCATATCCTGACTTTTCGTTGTGAGGATAGCTGTGGCAGCTGCAGCTGAACCACTACAAATAATTTTTCTCTCCATTAACTTCTTTGATTTTGTCTCAGTCCTCCGAATTTAAATACAATAAGCCAGTCTTCCTCAAGAATGCCAGGCAGTGGACAGAGAAGCATGCAAGACAGAAACAGAAGGTATGAAGATTGTACAGATCTCATTTTGCTACTGTTGTTAGCCCATGGGAAGTGTACTTGGCTGTAAATACATGCATGTTTATGAACTTTGCTAAATTTATACTGTACTCTTGAGTAGCTAATTGATCTTTTTCTCCTATTGCAACTTTCTAAATACTTATTCAGCATAACAACCTCGTAGTTCAAACAAGAGTACATTTTTCTTCCACGGTTGTCATCTGTTGACAACACTAGAGGGCAGGCAGCATCTGGTTAATTTTTTTTATATTCTTGGGGGTAGCATGGATAAATGTGAGGTGATTTAGATTCCTTTTTCAAAGTTTTCTTTTTTAACACTGAGAAGGGACTACTGCAGGAATCAGGAAGGAGTGGGAGGTAGAGGAGGGAGGGGAAAATTAACATGTCTTACGGGACCATTCATGGAAGAAGGAAGATTTCCCTCATTTAAGCTGATAGAGCTTCCTCCTTTAACAATACAAATTGCAGGAAAACAAAGATTTGCACATTCTGGTTCTTTCTGAGTTATGACATCCTTCAGATTGTGTTAAGTAGCAGTTACTTATGAAAAGAGATAAAAATTTTAAATATACAAAAGATTGAGGAAGATGCTTTTGGGGGGAATAGTATATACAAGCGGCAGCAAAGAAGTACTTAGAAATAATATTACAGCGCTTCGTTGTTCTCCTTCCTGGAGTTAGTGTGAACCTTCTATTTTACCGTATCTGCTCCTTTTTAGGCTGATAAGAAGGAGGTGCCTGATGATCTGCCAGAGGCTGGTGCCTCAGAAGTGTGCCACACAGCACAGAAAAGGAAAGCCAGGCCACTGGGAGGCACAGGAAAGAAATTCTGCCCTGATGCTTAGGGGTTTGTCCTGGTCTATCTTAGTTAATATATTCTTTGCTAAGATGGTCTAATTGCTTACCTTCCTTGACTGTTTTTCTTTGTATTTGTTGACGTTATCATTTTTTGTATCGTATAAAACAGACTTTGTGTATTTATATATTCTGCTCTACATTGATTCTCTGAGGGTAGTTTGTTTTATTTAGCTTGTACATACGTATTTTGAAACCTTCTAAACCTGAAAAATAAATAATCATTTAATGTTGAATGTGTGTTTATTCTGAGTGTGTGTCTGGGAGCAAAATGTCTAGAAAGCTATATAATAAGAATGTTAAAATATTTGGAATTTTGTCTTTTAGTTTGCCAACTTTCCAACATCACTAGGGATACTGAGTGTTTGACGTAGATATAAAATAACTATTGGAAACAGTTCAGTTACCACTAGGCTTTTAGGGATTCTGGGTTTACAGATTTATTTTATTTTGTTTTATTTTATTTTATTTTATTTTAGAAATTTTAATACAGTGTGGGAATAAGGTAATATGCCTTTTTGTTAATTTTTTTGCAGCTTTAACTTTTTGTGATTTATATAGCTGGTCAGAATTACTATGGTATAACTTTTATTCAATAAATTATTGAACATCTGCTATGTACCAAGTATTTTACAATATAAGAGTGAAAAATTCAGGGGCGCCTGGGTGGCTTAGTCGGTTAAGTGTCCGACTTTCGCTTAGGTCATGATCTCGCGGTGCGTGGGTTCGAGCCCCGCGTCGGGCTCTGTGCTGACTGCCAGCTCAGAGCCTGGAGACTGTTTCAGTCTGTGACTCCCCCTTTCTCTGACCCTCCCCTGCTCACGCTGTTTCTCTCTCTCTCTCTCTCTCCCCTAGAAATAAATAAAACATTTAAAAAAAAAAAAAGAGTGAAAAATTCAGACATCAGATTAACCAAGTAATCATACAAATTTAAACCATGATTTTTATAATCACTTTCTATCCCTAGCTTCATTTCATGGCAAGTACTACCAAGAACAAATAGATGCCAAGCTTGAATCTCCTACTCACAATTTTATAATATACTTGGACTTTGATATTCTATTTAGATGAGAGAGAAAACAGATTTGAGCAGAAATCAGTTGAAGTGGAAAGAGGCTGCCCGTGCTGAGTGAAAGACTTTCTGAGGAATAGAGATATTAGGATTCCGAGCTAGAAAAATAAAGACTGTAATGTCCCTGTCCATATACCAGTGTAGCAGTTTTATCTCAGTGCAGTGATTTTATACCTAGGCTAGGCACCACACACATACAATAGTGCATCTCTGGGGGCTGCTGTTTGGCTGTTGGTTGAGCGTCTGACTCTTGATCTCACCTCAGGTCATGATCTCAGGTTCGAGAGTTCGAGCCCTGCATTGGGTTCCATGCTCACAGTGAGAAGACTGCTTGGGATTCTCTCTCTTCCTCTCCTTCTCTGCCCCTCCCCCCACTCATGCTCCTTCTCTCAAAATAAATATGAACTTTAAAACCCTACCTTTCTGTTGGGATAGAAGGAACTTACTTAAACCTCATAAAAGCCATCTGTGAAAAGCCCTCAGCTAACATCATCCTCAATGGGGAAAAACAGAGCTTTCCCCCTGAAATCAGGAACACGACAAGGATGCCCACTCTCACCGCTGTTGCTTAACATAGTGCTGGAAGTCCTAGCATCAGCAATCAGACAACAAAAGGAAATAAGAGGCATCAGAATTGGCAAAGAAGAAGTCAAACTTTCACTTTTCACAGATGACATGGTACTCTACATAGAAAACCCAACAGACTCCACCAGAAGCCTACTAGAACTGATCTAAGAATTCAGCAAAGTTGCAGGGTACAAAATCAATGTAAAGAAATGGGTTGCATTTTTATACACCAACAATGAAGCAACAGAAAGAGAAATCAAGAAACTGATCCCATTCACAATTGTGCAAAAAAACATAAAATACCTAGGGATAAACCTAACCAAAGATATAAGAGATCTGTATGATGGAAACTATAGAAAACTTATGAAGGAGCAGCACTCTCCACAATAGCTAAAACATGGAAAGAGCCTAAGTGTCCATCAACAGATGAATGGATCAAGAAGATGTGGTTTATCTATACCATGGAATACTACATGGCAATGAGAAACAATGACATCTGGCCATGTGTAGCAACATGGATGGACCTTGAGGGTGTTATGCTGAGCGAAATAAGTCAGGCAGAGAAGGACAAATATCATATGTGTGCACGTATAGGAGGATTAGGAGGAACTTAACAGAGGACCAAGGGGGAGAAGAAGGGCGGAAATGGTGGGGGAAAGGGAGAGAGGCAAACCATGAGAGACTCTTGAATGCTGACAAAAACTGAGGACTGATGGATGTGGGGGGGAGGAGGGATGGGCATGGAGGAGGACACTTGTGGGGATGAGCACTGGGTGTTATGTGGAAACTAATTTGACAATAAACTATTTGTAAAAAAAATAAAAATAAAAAAATAAAAAACATAAAGCACTAAAGGGGAAAAAAAAAAACCTGAAGAGAAAGCCACGTCCTTACATTTTCACATTCCCTGTAAGGATTATGATAAACCCCAGAAAAAGAGAGGGAATCCAACCAGCAGAATGTAAAAAAAAAAAAGAAAACTTATGAAGGAAATTGGAGAAGACACAAAGAAATGGAAAAACATTCCATGCTCATGGATCAGAAGAATATAGTCAAAATGTCATTACTACCCAAAACAATCTACACATTCAATGCAATCCCAATCAAAATTGCACCAGCATTCTTCTCAAAGCTAGAACAAACTATCCTAAAATTTGTATGGAACCACAAAAGACCCTGAATAGCCAAAGTAATATTGAAGAAGAAAAACAAAAAGGGATGCATCACCATCCCAGACTGTAACCTCTACTACAAAACTGCCATCATCAAGACAGTATGGAATTGGCACAAAAACAGACACACAGACCAATGGAATAGAATAGAGAACTCAGAATTGGACCCAAAATGTATGGCCAACTAATGTTTGACAAAGCAGGAAAGAGTATGCAATGGAAAAAAGACAGCCTCTCTAACAGTTGGCACTGGGAGAACTGGACAGCAACATGCAGAAGAATGAAACTAGATCATTTTCTCGCACCATACACAAAAATAAACTCAAAATGGATAAAGGACCTGAATGTGAGACAGGAAACCATCAAAACCCTAGAGGAGAAAGCAGGAAACAACCTCTTTGACCTCAACTACAGCAATTTCTTACTTGACACATCCCCAAAGACAAGGGAATCAAGAACAAAAATGAACTATTGAGACCTCATCAAGATAAAAGGCTTTTGCACAGCACAGGAAATAATCAATAAAAGTAATAGGCAACTGATGGAATGGGAAAAGATAGTTGAAAATGACATATCAGATAAAAGGCTAGTATCTAAAATCTATAAGGAACTCACCAAACTCCACACCCAAAAAACAAATAATCCAGTGAAGAAATGGGCAGAAGATATGAACAGATACTTCTCCAAAAAGGACATCCAGATGACCAACAGACACATGAAACGATGCTCAGTGTTCCTCATCATCAGGGAAATACAGATCAAAACCACACTGAGATCCCACCTCATGCTGGTCAGAGTGGCGAAAATGAACAAATCAGGAGACTCAAGCTGCTGGTGAGGATGTGGAGAAACGGACACCCATCTACACTGTTGGTGGGAATGTAAACTGGTGCAGCCCCTCTGGAAAACAGTGTGGAGGTTCCTCAGAAATTAACAATAGAACTCCCCTATGACCCAGCAATAGCACTGCTAGGAATTTACCCAAGGGATACAGGAGTGCTGATGCATAGGGGCACATAAACCCCAATATTCATAGCAGCACTCTCAACAATAGCCAAAACATGGAAAGAACCTAAGTGTCCATCAACTGATGAATGGATCAAGAAGATGTGGTTCATCTATACAATTACTACATGGCAGTGAGAAAGAATGAAATCTGGCCATTTGTAACAACATGGATGGAACTTGAGGGTGTTAGGCTGAGCAAAATAAGTCAGGCAGAGAAGGACAGATACCATATCTTTGTACATATAGGTGGATTAGGAGGAACTTAATGGAGGACCATGGGCGAGGAGAAGGGGAAAAATAGTTGGGGAGAGGGAGGGAGGCAAACCATGAGAGACTCTTGAATGCTGAGAACAAAAAGGGCTGATGGGGTGGGGTGAGGGGAAGGGGGGTGATGGGCACGGAGGAGAGCACTTGTTGGGATGAACACTGGGTATTATATGGAAACCAACTTGACAATAAACTAAGGGAAGAAAAACCCTTACCTTTCTGAATAGGCCATTTCCATTCATCCACCTATGAGTTACCTTGTATCCTTCATTCACCACAGCCTGCCACAGTACGTGTTGGACTCAGTACACAGAAGGCAAGAAATGAGAATTTATATAATCTATTAATGACAGATGATGGCCTAAGCTGAAAATATAAATTTCTTCTGTATCCTTCACTTCATCAATTTCCAACTTCTATAGAACTCATTATTTATTTAATGTTTATTTATTTTTGAGAGAGAGAGAGAGCATGAACATCAGAGGGACAGAGAGAGGGAGACACAGAATCCGAAGCAGGCTCCAGGCTCTGAGCCGTCAGCACAGAGCCTGACTCGGGGCTCAAACCCTCGATAAACTTTATTCATAGCACTTGTACTTAGCAGAAAAAAGTCCATTTTATGTGCAACTGTGTCCCCTTAGATGCTACTCAATCTTTCTGAACTTTGGGTTTCTCCCACAGAACAGGGATAATGATAGTACCTAACTCATGAGGTTGCTGTAAGCATTGACTAAGATAATTAATGCACATGAAGCACCCAGTACAGGGCCTGGCACAGTGCTGACATTTACTGAGTGCTTAGCTGGGGACTAGGATGGAGGCAGCAGTCCAACCACAGTTGGGCCCCAAAGAGATGCTCTGCCCCTTGCCTACTCGCCAGTCTGCTCTGTTCCTAGGACAAGCAAGCTGAGCGAAGTTTCCCAGCTCCAAGCCCCTAATTAAAGAGGAGAGCTGACATCCGTGACTGATCATATAAACACTGCAGATTCCAAGCTCCCCTCTCCTGCTGCCCCCAGTCCCTCTCCCCACTTCTCCCCAAAAGCTATCTAAATAAGAACAGATTTTACCACCCACCTTGTGGGCAGTCTCTAAGCTGAGGCTGGGGACTAGCTATTTATCCTTCAGCTGCTGTGGGAATTCAACACATACAAATAAAGCTTCTCTTCCAGCCAAGTGTGTATTTTTCCATCAGCATGTGGCTCCCCTGCGCAGGTTGTCTTGTTTAGGTTGGGGTGGCCTGAGGGAGGGAAGAGCAGGGTGGGGACTATGGGGCTGTGGTTTCAGAACCTGCTCCCCAGGACGGCTGGCTGCAGGGCAGCTTGGACTCCTGCACAGGGCTGCTAGTGAAGCCCCAGAGAAGCTGGGTCAAGCCTGGGGTGATGGGCGCGGATGTGCCATGCCTAGGAACAGTACATTCCGCTTTTTCCTTGCTTCTTGGTCAGTTGCCCCTGGCTTCTGCCATGGCCCAGTGAGCGCCCATCCCTCTCTCCAAGTCTCAGTTTCCATCACAGATGACAGGTTATCCAGTGTCTCTCCCATTCCCCTCCCCACCATCTCCCACCCCTGATTCAGGATTTCTCTCCTTCATGTGCTTTCCCTGTTTGCCTTTCCCCCTGACCCCACCATCCCATAGACTATGTCCCCTTCCTTCCATGGCCTGCATCCTTGAACCAGGACTTGCAACTCTGCTTCAAAAAAAAAAAAAAAAAAAAGGCCTGCTGAGGGGTTCTTTCTCCCCAAACCTCCCATCAGAGGCAACTTCCTCTTGGGGGGAGGAGGGGGAGTTTTTACCTATTCACTGAGTTCTCTCCAGACCTGGGAGTTATGTTCAGTGAACCACCCAAACACGGTCAGGTGGTGAAGTGGTCTTTTCTGGGGGAATGTCCAGGTTTCCCTCCTCTGAAGCCCACCACTGACTTCAATGTGACAAGAGTGCTCCTTCCTAATGGCGCCCGGGGGTCCCCTCATACCATCACCAATAGGTTCCCCTGTGAACCACAGACTTCCTGCTAGGCTTCATGCCCCAGGTTTTCAGCCTTCGCCTCAGGAGAATCTCTTCTGGGTACCTTTCTTTTTCCTTCTCAAGTGTCCTCAAAGCTGAGCATGCAGACAGCTCAGAGCCCCCAGAACCCTCACCTTTTGGACTGAGCAGGTAATAATAATCACAGCTAACATTTCTCCAGTGCTTCCTATGTGCCACCACTGCTAAGCTAAGCCCTTTACGTGACCAATCCCTTTGAATCTTCTCAATAACCTTCAGAGTTTAGGTACTATTATTATCCCCATTTTACTGATGATGAAACAGAAATGTTAAGTAAAACCTATGGACAACCAGCTGTTAAGGGTAGATCTGGAATTCACACCCAAGCCTGCCTGACTCCTGAATCATATTTAACAGCTGTATGGGTGCTGTTCCAATATTGAAACATCTGTCTCCTCAGTTCCCCTGAGAGAAGCTGTGGAATAAGGGGCAGGTCCTCTCCTTCAGTTTCTTTCTCTACAAATGATAAGGGAGCTAAGACAACCTCCAAGGTGTCTCCTGTGCTGCTATCTGGCAAGTTCTGTGATTCTGAAACTACCTGTGGGATCCGAGGGCAGAGCTGGCCTCAGGCTCAGTGATGAAGTATGTGAGGTTGGTCTCAGCTACCTTCTCACCCGCCCTTTCTGTCTTCCCCCTCTTCCAGCACTCTCTTGCCCTGTGGCGTTTACTCCCTAGGGGCCTCCCACCCAGGACACCATCCCCACCCTACAGCTTATCCTGACAATCCTGCTCACTTCCTTATTCCCATTCTACAACTGCTCTCTCTGCCCTAACAGTTGGTGAGAGGTCAATGGATTTATGCCTGGACCATGGCGAGGAGGGGATCCAGAGAAGGAGGTGTCAAAGAAACCTCTTTGCAAGTGACAGACTCTAACAATCTGATGTGAGCAAACAAAAGTCATTGCTTCACCAACTGAGAGGTCCAAATGGCTTTCAGGTAAGCCATTGGAAGGCTTTGGGATATGAGGCCATCCTTGGACCAATCACTGTGTCCAGGGAACAGAATAAACTGAGAAGCTTGACTCACATCCCACCTCTGGAACTGGAGTGGAGCCAATCCCACCCGAACAGCATGCATTAGGGAGCAGTGCGAATAGTTGCCTTTAGGAAAGCCCAACTGATGTTTCTGGAAAAAGGGAAGTGGTGCCTGGGCAGGCTAAAGCAACAGATGCCCCAGGCAAAGGGCCTAACCTGAAGGAATAAGGAACTATAGTAGTGGAATTGCAATCACTGTGGTAGCCAGGGAAGGAGCTGTTACAGAGAAGAGGGTCAGGGAACTTGAAGGCCTTTCAAATCTCACCACAGAAATATCTTCCCACTCTGCTTTCTTATAAGGAGAAAGGACATGCCCAAAGGGCATGACATAGACCTGCTGAATTGAGTGTCAGTTCTCAGGAATATAAACGGAGCTTAGACAAGAAGCTATCTGTTGTTCTGTTATTTGCACCTCTTGGCCAGATGTCCCCTTTAGGCTGGGAAATAGAATTTTTATCGATTACTTAAATATGTTAATTTCTTTTTTTTTTCTCCAACAGTAATTCATTGAGCACCTTTTTGTGCAAGGCCCTGTAGAAAGGTTTGTGGACACAACAGTGGATAAGTCCAAAATGGTCCCCATTCTCGTGAAAACTTTCTACCATGCCTACCCTACCTTCTGAGAGAAGGAGCCCATAGTCTGGCTCAAGGGGCAGCTCTGAGCAACCATATTTTGTTCAGTGTCATCCCACATAAACATACACATTCATATGTTACAATTCAGGGGACCAGGACAGGTACCTGGCCTGAGTGGTCAGTGCATTAGTTGGCCATTGACCTATGATTTGGCCTAGTGTAGAAAAAGAAACTTGGCTAGTCAGGTTCTCACTCTATCTCTCAGGACATTACCCTGGAAAATGCAAAAAGAAAAAAAAGAAAAAAAAAGCCCCAAGGTAATTAGCCAGAAATGGAGGCTGAAAAGGAAGCACACAGAGGTCTTGAGGAAGAACAGGGGTCATAGTGAGGCACATGTAAGCAGAAGTTATGAATAAACATAGACTATGAATCGAAAGAAGCAATGAGCCTGGGTAGCTCAGTAGGTTGAGAATTTGACTTGATTGAGGCTCAGATCATGTTCTACATTTCGTGAATTCGAACTTAGTGTTGGACTCTATGCTAACAGCCCAGTGTCTGCTTCAATTCTCCCCCTCTCTCTACCCCTTCCCAGCTTGCGCTCTCTGTGTCTCTCTCAAAATAAATTAACTTAAAAAAAAAATTTTTTTTAAGAAGCAACACAAGGGGGAGAAGAAGGGGGGAAATGGTGGGGGAAAGGGGGAGAGGCAAACCATGAGAGACTCTTGAATGCTGACAAAAACTGAGGACTGGTGGATGTGGGGGGGAGGGGGGAGATGGGCATGGAGGAGGGCACTTGTGGGGATGAGCACTGGGTGTTATGTGGAAACTAATTTGACAATAAACTATATGTAAAAAAAACAAAAACAAAAAAAATAATAATTAAAAAAAAGAAGCAGCAATCAGGTAAAGAAATTATTAAAACTCGTGTTTTTGTTTTTGTTTTGTTTTGTTTAATGTCAGCCCTTCTGCATTTGAGGCTCACTGACACCAGTTGATCCCTGTCAAACGGTCAGATGGGGTGTCAGAGCCTGGGCCAGATCCGGGACTCGGTGGGTTTCATCTCAGGATCCAGGACTGCACCAGTCAGTGGTATGGCCTGATTGAGCCCATGCTTTTCCTGCCAGACCCGCTCCCTCCATGGTGCCTGGACCACCTTTGGTGAGCGCCCAGGCTGGTGGCTGGGGGCTGCTGGGCCCCACGGTGTGCAAACGTGCCAGCACACAGAGGAACTCTTGGTGGATGCCACGGCACCCACCCGCGGTCCAGGGAGGCCATATCCAGCATCCCGTCGGGGAGGCCACCCGGCGGGGCTGCAGGGAGCATGGCAGGTCAATAAAGGGGCCTTGCAGGAGAGGCAACAGCACCCAAGGGCCTGGAGCCAGAGCGGCGGCAACATGTGTGCCCCGGAGTCGCCTTGCGCCCGCCCAGCACCCAGCAGCACCCACACGCCTGGCTCCACGGCTTCAGGAACTAGACCTAGAACTCTCCTTTGGCCCAGCAATTCCACACCTGGGAAGGTATCTTACAGATACACTTACATGCATGCTAAATGACATACATCCTACGTAACCTGTTGCAGTGTTTGTAGAAGCAAAAGATTAAGCAACCCAAGCATCCATAGGAATGGGGGTGTGTGGGGAGGTGTTAAATACAATTTCAGATTTAAGCTACTACGAGAGAGAGAAAGAGAGAGAGAGAGAGAGAGAGAAAGCATTCTCTACTGATAAAGATCTTTAAACTACCTTAGTAAGTGGAAAAAGCAGATGCAGAATTGTGGTTCCTACCTCAGGCAGAAAGGAAAAGTAAGAAAACATATGCATTTTGTTTGTATATGCATGAATTCTGGAAGGATATATAAGAAACTTACAACAGTGGCAACTAGTGAGAGTTTGGGAAGTGGGCAAATAGCGACTGTTAAACAGATATATTTTATTCGAACCATGTGAATGTATTCTTATTTAAAAATTAAATTTATAAAAAAGCTTTTACATAAAAGGAGGTGAGGAGAAGCAGTTGACTGTGATTGAGAAGCCGACAGATCTCAGAAGGGGCCTACAGAGGGCAGCTGTGCATGCTGCTGGTGGGCTCCAGGCTGCTGGATCACAAACTCCCATTGGCCAGATCCCAGAGCCACTTCGCATCCAGAACAGCCCTCTGGTTTTAGGCACGCCGGGCCCAACCCCGCTGCTTTTTCTGGTCTTAGATTTATTGAGATCCTGCCTCCATTGTTGTTCCACACATACCTTCCTAAAGAACATCTACTTACTTGAGTTGACCCCTGTGTCTCTTTGCTCTCCACTTGGTCCCGAAAGAATAGCCAAATGGTCTTTCTGGCAGTCGGGCCACAACAATGGATGGGTTTGGAATTCTGTCTTCAACGGGAGTGGGAGAAAGGTGCTCCTGGAGGGATTACTTGGCCTCTCAGAAGGCCCTGACTGGGTCTGGCATCTCGTTCCCGTGACTGCGGGTTTTTACTGAATGCAATCTCTTTCCCTTACCTCGAGAGGGAGCCCACCTGCTTTTCTTGGAGACATCATCACACTCTGAAGCAAGGCTTGAAGGGGATTTTCTGTGCAGAGAGTGGATGAGGAAGGTGGCCCAAGGAGAGGAAAGGAAGCTGATTCGTTAGGATTCGCAGAATCAGGAAACTTCAGGAGTAGTCTTTGGGTCTGAGAAGATGCTCAGGGGTTGGGTAACGGGAAGCCCACCTTGTTGCCTGCTTTCTTTAGATTATTCTTAACCCAGTGCCCAGCACACAAAGAGCACTCAATATGGGTGAGCCAAATTGATCGTGATCCCTCTAAACTTCAGACCTGAGCCTCCTTGGCTGTGCCCCAGATGCCCGCAGAACTAAGGGGAACTCAACTCAGGTCAAGGAAGAGCCTTGACACTCTGATCATTCCTCTCTCTCACTCTCGATCACCTCCACCTCTGGCTGCACCCCACAGAGCCACCAGCAGCAGCAGAAAAGAGTTGAGGGACACACATGATACGTCACTGGTGGTTTATTATACAGAAGAATCCAAATATTTACATCTTAACAATTCTTACACTTCACACAGCTGGAGAGGGCATGAGCCTGGAACCCAGAAGTGATATAGGGGATGTAGGGTGGGTGCAACACCAGAGCAGAGGTAGTTGGAGGAGATGGTGCCAGAAAGGATCAAGGATTCTAGCTACTTTCCGTCATCCTCACTTATTCGGGCCTACTAATTGTTGGCAGATCTTCCTCCTCCTCCTCCCTCAATCCTTAAGCCTTTTATTCTTCCTGGAAAAGGAAAGTTGGGAAGGAGTTTGGGGGGCAAAAATTGGGGAGGGGGAAGGAAAGAAAAGGCCCAGCTGGAGGCTCTGTTAATCCATAGTCTTCAAATCTCAGCACTGAATTAAGGAGTTTTCCTCTTGTTGGGTACTGAGGTGCTTTAAAAACCAATGGTCCACTGTAGAAAGTTCTCTTCCACAAGTTGATTTGAGAGGAGATTGTGGTTAGCAACACATAGAGGCCAGGGCAGTGCATACCAGGTGAGCAATTCCCAACATTTCTACCACCACAGCTCTTTGGATGGGTTTGTCCCCATGGACACCATTTTGGAAGATTTCATGTGTGATGAATTATTTGGTTTTTGATTTTGTGCTTCATCAAAGACATAAAAAACCTTTGTAGTCTTCTACTGGTTATAATGGGGATAACCAAAGAAATAACATACTGACTTCCTAGAAAGTCAGTCAGAAACAAAGAAACACTTCACCACCTTATTTTGGGTAAATGTACGACATTTCTACTAGGTGTTTTGAATAATAAAAATAGTTCCAAATGGAAACACCTCCACCCCCCTTCCCCTACACCTCTCCTTTGTACAGAAGGGCCAGACTTGGCAAATGCCCAGATCTTTAGGAGTAACTGATAAGATGACAGTGGTGCCACCCTAGAGCTTGCAGCCAAAACACAGTCACCCTTTTCACAGAAGAGGCCACCTGTGGGGAACTGTTCCCATCACTCCTAAACCTCTAACACATGGCCACTTCATTCCACATTCCACTCAACACTGGCTCCCTGACTCCAAGGTAGAAAATGGCCACATGGAGTTGGGGGTAGTTGTGAGGAGGGGACTGGGTGGCTTCCTAGAAGTCAAGGCTCCCCAAAATCATACCAACTCTGTCATCCCTGGGCATCTCAGGGAACCCCTTTCCTCATATTAGTCACCAACTCCCAGTACCCAAAGTAGGGCAAACTCCTTCCATGAGAGGGTCTTGATTAGCCCTGAGAAATAGGGAGACCAGAGGTTCTCAACCAGTTGATAAATGAATTCACCGTCATCTAGTGAGTGCCTACTCTGAGGTCAGACTTGTGCTAGGACTCTAAGGTCCTTCTGTGATTACAAGATCGACACATTTAGCCTCAGAACCTGTAAGAGCCCAGGCAACTTCGCTGGTCAAGTGAGATTTAGAAATGTGCCAAATTCCACTCATCATCTCTGCCTTATTCCTCTACCCCTGGCTGGTCAGCCTTGTTGACTCATGTCAGACTTTCCACTGGGCACTGAGGGCAGCGGGGAGAAAGAAGAGAAGCTAAACTTCAGGCTATCAAGGACCTTCTCAGAGTTGTCTTAATAGTAGAGCCCCTTTCCTGAGTCTTGGATTCCCTTTTTATGTCTTGGAGAATGTCCTAGCTCTCACCTCCTCATCCTGAGATCGAATGTGTATATGCTTGGGGTGGGGAGCACTCTGGAATGCTCAGAGGCACTTGGTAAATCAAAAGGTAGGAAGGTTATGATCAGAGAGGCAGAATGGTCATGCCTACTGGGGGCACCCAGGGATCCCAGATTCCTATAATGCTTCCTACAAAACAATACACACAATGTAAATATCCTTCCAGTTTGCTGGACAGGGTCTCCCTGTCCCACAGAGAAGGCAGGACCTGGGCTGCAAAGAAAAAGTAGGCTTGTGGCAGGAGTTGGGAAGGGGTATATGGTGGAGAACCATAGGAAGGCAACTCAGAGCCAGGAGGAAGCCAGACAGCCATAGACCTCCCTGTGTACATGCTGCCTGGATCCAGGAGCCCTCTCTTTTACTGAGGGCAGAAGTTCATTGGTGGTTGGGCTTGGGGAGGAGGTGGGAGCCCATGTGAGATCCCTTTATCCCTGCCCCAATGCTGGGGGGGCAGAGGCTAGCACCACAAAGGCAGCCTCCTCCCCATCTTTCCAAGGGCAAGAGGGATGGTAAGGTAGAGTGTGGAGAATCTTCTCTGGTTGATAGAATCATCAACTTTACCCCAGGTGAAACTCCCAGGATCAGGGTTTTATAGGACTGGTGGCATCTTTTGATGTCACTGGGTAGCACTAGGTGGTATAAAGATGAGGGCCCTGGGAGAGAGCAGTGTTAAATTCTGTGAGATATTAATAGATATCCCATGAAAACCAACCAACCAAAAACCTGTTGTCAAAGAATTTGGAGGAACTGGGTTAAACAAAGTCCAACAGATTTTACTGCTGCAGGAATTCTCACAGCCTCTACTATACTAATATGCACTGTGAATCTCTAAGAAAGGGACAAATTGTGTAGTATCTTCTAAAACTTCTTTTAACAGAGTCTTTTTGCATGGCATATCTCAAGATTAACAGGACACAGAACACGTTTTGTATCTAGTCCATGAGTCAAAGTGTAGATGCTCAAGTGCCCCTTGACAGCCCCCTAAAAGGTCTTTCTCTGTGAGGTCCCCCTGCCCATGATACTCTGATCCTTGACCTGCTCAGTCCTCCACCCCAGTCATGCATTTTCCCTAGGCAGAGAAATTTCCAGATCTCTGGTCCACAGCTTCAGACATGACAGAGAAGCGGCCCAGAGGAAGGCCAAGGGGAAACCAGGCCAAGAAGCACACACTGGTGATGGCCACAGGAGAGAGGAGACCAATGGAACTCGTAGCCCAGTCCCTGCTGTGGATCACACTGTTGAGTTTTGGTTGAATTTATTTTACAAGCAGCCATCATTCTTGGAGTGGAAGGAGAGGGAAGGGAAGAGATGGGAAGAGAAGGATGAGGAGGGACATTTATAAGTATGAGGCGAAGGCCGAGGCAGAGGGCTGGAAGGCCCTGCCCACTGACAAGCCCCCACCTGCTGACATGGCTCCCTCTGCCCTTAGCAGCAGTTCTCCATCCATGGAGGGCTGTGGGCTCCCCAAGTGGGTTCCCTCTGGCTCTTCAAAATGGCTGCCCTCCAACCTAGGGCTCCCTGGCTGCTGACAGGAGATGAGGGTCACTGAGGGGAAGCCATAGGTCTCCAGCCCAGGGGGCCGCCCGGCCTCAGAAGCTTCCAGAATGAGATCCACATCAGAGAAGGCCACCAGGGCCTGGGTAGAATCACAGGAGCTCTTCTCCAGCTCGCTGGTGGCAGTGTAGGCTAAGGACCCTGGGGTCCCCGTGCAGGGCCAGAGCCGCCTCAGGTCATCCCGGAAGTGGGGATTGAAGAGCAGGTAGAGCAGTGGGTTGAGGCAGGCTGGCAGGGGTAGTACCACAAGTAGAACAGACTTGACCGCCTCAGGGGTGACAGGGAAGAGGCCCAGCATGGAGGCGAAGCTGAGGAAGGCCACAGGGCAGTAGAGGAGCCCATCTGCGAAGATGAGCCAGGCCACATGTCTCACCATGGAGCAGTCCCACACAGCCTCAAAGTCACCCCTCGGCAGGTCACAGTAGAGTTTGATGTAGGCACCAGCCACTACCAGGAAGCAGAAGGAATTCATCATCACCAAGGCCACGGCAAAGCCCAGGGCAGCCGGCTGGCCCTCGGGCGGGGCATAGGGCAGGCAAAGCGGGGAGGCCCCGTACTCTCCCACTGAGGCGAGGGGCAGGGCCGCGGCCAGCCCGGCCAGCATGAGGCAGCCCAAGGCCCCTGCTCGAACACTGCTCAGGGACGGCGCCTTCCCGTAGGCTCGGACGCAGGAGACGGAGATGCTGCACTGCACCGCGGCCAGGGTGAGCAGCAGCACGGAGGCCTCGGACCCGAGCACTGCCAGGAAGCCTGTGGCCTGGCAGCCCAGCCCCATCTCCCAGCGGGCTCCGTACTGGGCAAACTGGCCAAAGGTCAGGGCGTCGACTGAGGCTAGGAGGCCACAGGAAATGCCAGTCAAGGCGTTGGCACCTGCAATTGCACCTACGACAAACTTGACCGGGGGCAGGGGTCCAGGGCCACCAGCAAACACACTCAGCAGCACGAGACCGTTACAGAGCACGGAGAGCAGCACGATGGCCCACACAGCCAGGCGGATGCCCCAGCTCTCAAAGAGGTGCTCGCAGGGCTTGAAGGGGCCTGCAGGAGAGAGGATCAGGCATTATCCCTGGATCAGAGGCTGCTTGACACAGAGTCCTGGGGGTGAGGCCAGGGAGGGTGACAAAGCCTCTGTCCTCAGAAACTCCCAGTCTGACAGAGATTGATCTGATCTCTGAGAACTCTCAGGGTGGGGGGTTTGGGGGAGGAACAGTGGGGACACACAGCTCTTCTTCCAAGAAGCTGCAGATGGAGTGGACACTCACCCAATGCATGTAGAAAATAGAAACGCATAATAAACAAATTTGTGTACAAAGTACAAACTAACACAGTGCAAACCCAGGCATTGAGAAAATGTTCAGCAAAGGAGTCTTTCCAAAGCAGCAGCACTTAGAAGAAAGGAGGAGGAGAGGTGGGATAAAGGAGTGGAGAGGGTGTCAGAACTGGGGATATGGCTGGGGTAGAGACACAGAGGTGTGTGGGGCTGCCCAGAGAGTGACCAGTCTGTTCCAAGGCCCGGCTTCTCCCAGTCAGTGCCCAGTGATCCGCTAAGGACCTCACTGTGATGAACTCTGATCAAGTATTGTACTGGGCTGGCTCTCCCTTGCTCTGTGATGGGGAGACAGGCCACATTAATACTCACAGAATCAATCAGTATTTGGGAAGAAAAGCATAATAAGTAAATTAAAATACAGATGACTCTGGGTTTTTCCAACATGGTTTTGCACAAATGGGTGAGATCCTGGTGTTTTTCACCTCTCTTCTCAGGCTCTGTCCTTAAATCACCCTGTAACTTTGGACACACTATGTCTTCATTTCTTTTGGCTTCAGATTCCTGTTCTGCAATGTCTTTCTAGTAGCTTGGGAATTTGAGAGGCTTTTGTGGGAACCATTTTTTAAACATATTTTTTCCAATTATCATATAATAGTTTGGTAATTGTAGAAAATTGGAAATTTTTGGTAATTGTAGAAAATATATTGGAAAATATAACAGAAAAATTAAAATTGCTTATCATCCCACCTTTCGGGAAGAACTCATCATTTTGGTATGTCTCTTATTTAAAAAAAAAAAAAACATATGTACAAATAAGCTTTTGAACAAAATTGGGATTTTCTGTATATAGTTTTTAATTCTCTTTTTCAGTTAAAATTTATTATGTACACTTTCCCATATCTTTATCTTCCTCCAAAACATGTTTTCATCGACTGCATAGTAAATACTTTTCCATATGGATGTACTGTAATATATTATTTGACTATATGAGGTATTTTAAAAGCAAGTTCAAGTTGGACTTTGCCTTCTGGAACTTCCTCTTTTACTTCATCGCTGCTGATTATTGGTTTTCAGACACGAAATTTCTGTGGCAGTGTGAAACATGTGGGTTTCCAAGTCAGGATAAAAAACCACCTATTTCCTCCGACTGTGTTAGTGGTCTTGCTCTGGACTGGCACTAGAGGGAGCTCTGTAGCTACTAAGTGCTACAAGCAGGTGTTAGTCGGCAAACACTATTTTGGCTTAGAGAGAACAAGGAGAGAAGGCCAAGGGGCTCGAACCAAAGACAGATGTAAAACTGGAAAATGGAGGTGAGGCAAAATAGAGAAGCACATTGTTTATTGATTTCTGTCCATTCTGAACAGTTCCTGTCCTGGCTTAAGCAATGGACTACTGTCTTCAGGGCGTCAGGGTTGGGGGTGGGGGTGGGGGTGCAGGGGAGGGTAGTGTGTTAGCATTGTATACCCAAGGAAAGGGACTTCTTCACTCTAAACATGTTAGGTTGCATTGCATCAAAGAGAATTCTCTTTCTTCACAGTAAGATGGATTCAGGTTAGACTCTAGGAGGCTTTCTCAGCTGTAAGGTTTGGACAATCCTATAAGGAGTTATGCAGATATACTGTGGAGGTTTTTCACCCTGAAGAATTTTAAGAAAGAGACTGCAGTCTTCCTGGGATGGAGCAGAGAAGGATACAGAAAGTGACCTATCAGAGTTCCATCTGGCTCTAGGAGTATGCAGAAGCAGGGCCACCCTCTGAGAGAAATTTTCTCCTGGTTAATTTTTAAATGCTTATTTACTTTTGAGAGAAAGAGAGAGAGAGCAGGGAAGGGGAAGAGATAGAGGGAAACACAGAATCTGAAGCAGGCTCCAGGCTGTTAGCACAGAGCCTGACTCGGGGTTCGAACTCACAAACTGCAAGATCAGGACCTGAGCTGCAGTCAGACACTTAACTGACTGAGCCATCCAGGCATCCCAGTCTCCTGGTTAACTTCTGATTAGCTGACTTGTGAAGACTGCTTTGACTCCCTTCCCCCACTGCTGCTCCAAACAGCCACCCAAGGGAAGAACTCCAGCTCCTTCCCCAGGAATCACCAGAAGAGGCTGACCTCCCCACGGAATGTTGGTTCTTAGGCAGAGAAGGTGCCTGAAGCATGGCTACAAACATGCCAGCCTGAACTGGCCTCTCTTTCATCTAAACAGTTGGGTGCTCCTTCCTCAGCCCTGCCCCCAGCCCCACACCAAGGCACCCATCTCACCTGGAATGGGGCTACACTGGACGCTGGGGTGTGGCTTTGTGTCCTCCATCTCCAGCTGCAGCTCGTCCAGATCCAGATCATCTGAGAGGTGAGGCCAGAAAGTGGTGTGGGGCCCGGGTCTTGGTGACAGTCAAGCCAAATGCCCACCCCTTTCAACTGCCATCCCCAGCTCACTCCTCCCAGCACGGGTCACTCCAGCAGCCCTGCACATCTGCTCTACCCTTAGGTAGAAACATTCAGTCCGCTCCCTATTATGAACATGTGGATTATCTGCATTGTCGGTTCTTTCCAGCAAATGCTTCATCTGCGCCTTGCTCATCTCGTTCTAGAATTCAGCATGCGTGTGACTTCTCCAGGGAGCCTAGTCCGTGTGTGCTGCTTAGAGTTAGGGTGGAGGCTGCCTTAATGATGGGAGCTGGCAATCACACAGTTCTCCACACTGGCCCATCCCACACTGTAGTTCTGTGTCCAGTTTGAACACCACGTGCTAAGAAGGACATTTTCTTAAGGCAGAGTCATGAGCTGAGCAGTGTTCAGAAGAGGTGAACCAGGGATGGTGACTGAGTGGAAGCTATTTACTTGAGAAACAGTCAAAGCCACTAGGGGATTAACTTAGGAAAGGCAAGCATGAGTGGGGATACAGCGGCTGTCCTCAAAGAGCTAAGTCCCCATTAGGCATATAAAGGAATTGTACTCTTGCATGCTGAGTACATCGAATCAGGATGGGTCATAGAAGGAGGCAAATTAACAATTCAAATGGAGAAGTTTTAGTTATTACTAACACAGATAAGTCCCCACACTTAGAGCTGACCCAACAAAGAGGTGGGACTGAGGTCCACATGTGCTGAAAGCAATGCCTGCCACATGCTGGGCATTGGGCAAGTGCAGGGACTCAGGGATGAGTAAGACATAGTCTTGCTCTCAAGAAGCTTACGGAGACAGAAGAGGATCAAGCCATCATGACAGATTTATAGATCAACTAATAGATTTATTGAGCACAAAGGGCCAAGACTCCCTGAACTCTTTTTCTGTGTCAGACTGTACCCAGCGAGTCCTCATCTTCATAGTCTCATCAGCCTTCACGGCAGCTGCACAAAGGAGAGGTCCTTTGAGACCATTTGATAGACGAGGAAACTGAGACTCATCTAGGTGGCTTGCCCCAGGACTCCCAGCCAGCAAGCCATTCGGCGGAATTCAAAACCCAGGTTTGTCTGACTACAGAGCCCAGATATTTATCTGTTAGGCTTTCCCAGGTGAGGGACTGACCTGGGAGGGCTGGAGGAGAGGGTTGGGGTGGGGTGGGGGCTTCACAGATTCATAAGCTGGGCATAGTTTGCCACTGGAGATACAGAAGCAGAAAGTCCCTGATGTGGGAAAAGGCAATTCTATGCTGAGTTAGAGGCTGGACTAGATCATCTTAACCGATTTTTCTGATTCTAAGTCTAACCTCTGCAATTCCATTAGCCTGAGAAAATAGGATTAGAAAGATAAATCCATTGTTAAAGAAACTCTGTAACTTGTTTGAATCAAAACTGGGATTTTGGGGGGTACCTGGGTGGCTCAGTCGGTTAAGACTTTGGCTCAGGTCATGATCTCATGGTTCGTGGGTTTGAGCCCCATGTTGGGCTCTGTGCTGACAGCTCAGAGCCTGGAGCCTGCTTCAGATTCTGTGTCTCCCTCTCTCTCTGTCCCTCCCCCACTCACGCTCTCTCTTTCTCTCTCTCAAAAATAAATTAACATTAAAAAATTAAAACAAACAAAACAAAAGTGGGATTTTTCCCCCTCCTCTTACTCACTATTATAAGATTTGTTAAGCCAGAGACTGTGAACTGCAGGGGCATTAGGGATACCTTGGGGGGTCCATAAATTCTACAAGAATTTTGAAATGATAATCTTAAACCTCTTATAACTTATCAAAACAAAACTCTTGTTTGCAGCAACAATTCATCATTGAATTCAAAAAAGACTTTTTTAAGAATAAGACTTTACTGCCTCTACTGAGACTGGGAAATGCGTCTGGGGCCCTAAGGGGTGTGAGGGAATTGCTTCTCTTAAAAGGGATGCCTGTACATTTACTTGGGTTTTAGAGACAGTGGCCTGTGGGCTCTTCCTCCATCACACAAGTAATGGAGAGGTGACTCCGCGTCATGCTTGTCCCCATCTTTGGCTCGCGTGGTTTGTTTCCTTCCTCCCCCACTTAAAGGGTAAACACCTTCGGTTGGGCATTTTCCCAGGAGGGAGGAAGGCTCTGTGGAGCTGCCCTTGGCCCAGACACCATCACGGTGGGCAGGAGGCCGAGGTGTGCCCACAGAGTCCTGGCATTTCCTCTCCTCTCCACCTTTCATTCCCTGCCCACCCCTCCTCTCCAGAATGGAGCTCAGCAATCCTTTGAAATCAGAATGCATGAATGAAATAGAAGGGATGAAGCCCGTGGACTCCGTCTGAGGCTGGGAAAGTCACAGCCAAGGTGTTAAGTAACCACTCTTCAAACGAGGAGGAAATCGAATCTGGCTGCAGCCACAGCTCCTGGCTTTCCTCCTTGAGGCTTATTAGCTCCCACAGGAAGTGGGGGGCCCTGCCCTAGCTCCCGTTACCGGCGGCAGGCAGCCCACGACTCTGACGCCCTGTGGCTCTCCAAGACCTAAGCCTGGTGGAAAGTTTCACCTTGAGGAAGGAAAGTTTCCATTCCTCCTTCCAGGCCCCTGAGGGAGTGTACAGCAGACAGACATCCGGGAATGTCCCCTGGGGACAGCTGTCTGCCGGCCCAGAGCCAGCCTCGCTGCTGGGCTCCTCCTGGGGTCCTGACACCCTCCCCGGGGATGGGCTTGAGTACACCAGGAGGGAGATCCCAGAAACCCCCTACCTGCCTGCCCAACATTGGCCTCCATAAGCTGGGTCCCAGACTACACAATACACCTTCCCTCCACACACACACCGGGAGGAACCCAGTTCCAGTAGTCACGGTGGTAGTAGCAGCAGTGAACATACTCTGCCCTCTATAGCCTATGAGATATGTAATATTGTTCTCATTGTACAGATTTAAAAAAAAAAAAGCAAAAAAAAAAAAAACACAACAACAACCCAAGGCTCAGGAAGGTTGACTAGCTTGTCCAAGGCAACTCAACTGGTAAATGGTGCAGTCGGGTTTAGAACCCATGTCTGTCTACATCACTATAAGATGTTTTCCTTACATGTTTGGATTTGATTTTTCTGTTTAGATTCTCTGTGGATATATTGTGCAGAGGAGGCTAGAGACTGAAAGAAATCTAAATATCAGGGGCCCTTTTTTGCCTCCTCCTAATTCTACCTGTGTTCTATCACACGGGGTGAAGGTGAGGGGGGAATGGAAGCCTTCCTCTCTGCCCTTTATCTGAGACACCAGCTGCAGCCATCCCTGAATCCCCTTGGCTGCCTACCTCCACCCTTCTTTCCTTTTACCCCAACTCTTCCAGAAACAGACCGATGTGGCCCAAGATGGCCCTTCTCAGCAAGGTCCTCTTGCAACCAGTGGCCTCTGAGGGGCAGGACCACTTGAATGGTGACAATCCCCATTCTGTTCCTTTTGGCTCTAGGGCATATAGTGAGGGGACTTTTTTTTTTTTTAAACAGGTTTAATCTAATTAATTTAATTCAATCCTGCTTGGCTCAGGTTGATTATAAAGCGGATGTGTTCTCTGGGAATGCTGTGATGTTGAAGGGCCCATGTGGCCAGGAGGCAGCCATGGAGAAGAAATGTGTGAGCCACCAGAGCAGGGGTCTTATATAAGATGTAGCTCTGGAAGCACCTTGTGAACCGCAAAGGGCTTGGCAAATATAGAAACATTACTACTGTCATTGTCACTGTCATTATTTTCTCCCCAACCACTTCTGGGCTATGTCCTTAGAGAGACAAGGTGCAGACAGAGGCACCTTCCAGGACACCCTTGGGGTTTCCCTCTGCAGCCCCTGCCAGAACTCCTCTCAGGGTCCCCCAAGCCTCCTCCCTAACTTCCTCTCTACAGCCACCCACCCTGCCCAGGGCCTCCATCACTCACATTGGTTTTCAGCATGTCCAGCAAGAAGTCCCAGGGGCCTCTTTGGAGGCTCCTCATCATCAAGGTGAAAGTCCTCAGCCTCCCACTGCCCAGAGGGCTTGAAGAAGCTGGCACAGACACCGTAGGCACAGCACTGGTAGGCATAGGGCACCTCCAGGATCCTGGGGGTTCAGGGGACACAGGAGTAAAATGGGCTGCCTTAGCAATGTTTAGGCCATCAACCCAGGGACCTGGCACTTAGTGCCTGCCTTTCAACCCCAAAGTGCCCTGATTACAGTGCAGGCGGCCCCCCGGGCTTTCTTTGTAAGGGTCTTGCAGCCTGGATCCTGCCTCTGATGCTGAGCATATTCTAATCTTTTCCTCACTCATGTTGAGAATGAGATGGGAAGATAAACTTTCTGCCCACTGTTCATGGAGTCCCCTCAGTACGCTCAGAGTGGGGAGCAGTTTACCCAAGGTCACACAGCACTCCAGTGCTCCTCTCGCCTCCCAGCCAGCAACTCTTCTTTTATATTTAAGGAGTCAGGGATTGTCCTCCTGACTCTTTCTTTACCCTTGCCCTCCGTAGCACCCACGCCCTGTCCCCCCTACCCTACCCTGGGGTACATCAGAGCTGAATCTGGTGCCCTCTGAGGGTGAGGGCAGATGCCTCTAGGCATGCCGTTAGCTTGCAGCAGATGGGGCTTGGGCCACACAGGCTGTGTGCTGCTGCTGCAGGCAGAAGGCCTGGATGTCATTAGCGTGAGGGACTGGCTGGGCGGCTTGTTTTCCAGTCATCAATGCCCTGGGCTCTGCCCTGACCGCAGGGGCCCAGATGCTGCCCAGGTGAGGACCGGCAGTCTGGGTGCACTGAATGGGGCACGGAGCGAGGAGGTCCAGGGGCCTTCACATCATCTTACTTCTGTCCTCACCGGAGATCTCAGGGCCCCCCAGGGCTGGTACTTGGGACAGAAAGAAACGCTATGAACGAGATGAGGAGGAAGGGGAAGCATGAGCGAGCCCTTCCCACTCAGTAGTGGCCAAGCCCGAAGCCTTTGGGCCATCAGGTTTCTTTTGAGGTGAAGCCCTATGGCTTTCTCCCTCTCCTTCCATGGCTTCTCCGGCTGTTCTGGGACAAACCTATCTAGGTGTGGGGGAAAGCGAAGCCCTCACCTCAGTTTTGGGAAACTGTCCTTGGAGAAGGCCTGAGACAGAGCCAGGTTCCCTTTGAGCTTCAGATGCATCAAGCCCCCAAGGCCAGCCAGGGGCAGTGTGGTCAGCTGGTTGTCTGTCAGGTCCCTAGGACAGTGGATGGTCAGGGTTATTGGCAGTCAGTGGGATTGTTGAGGGGGCAGGGCTGTGCTGAGGGTGTGGCCAGTGTGCCTGGGATGGAAGCAAGAGGAAAGGAGCAAAGGACAGTAGATCAGCATAGAGAGACGAAAGCATCAAATGCTGGGGGAGGAGGGTGGTCAAGGGTGGCTAGAGGCACCATCCATAACTCGTTCATTATTCATTCATTCATTCTTCAAACATGGGGCCAACCATATACCAGGACTCCTCTAAGGTAATGTCAAGCCATCCCAATTCGTAGCAGAGCCCCCTAACCACAGCTGCTATGCCCAGGTCCCAGTCCCATCCAAGGGTCCCTGTCCACTCGACTAGGGCATATGCCTGTAGGTGCCTGCCTCCATTCCCCTGCTTTTCTGATGATGCAAGAGGCCAGAGTTGGAGATGGACAGAGCTGGCCTCTGGTTACACGCAGGGATTCGGTCATCTGTTCTGTTTTGCAGGCCCCGCTCTGTAGCCAGAGATGAGGACATAACATGGTCTTCCACTGGAGACACAGTACAGGAGTCAGGGCTCCAAACCAAACACCAGGACCACAGACTGTACGTCGTGGAAACAGCCTGGGCTGGAAGGCAGGAAACCGGGAGTTGTCACGGACTCCTTGCGTAACCAAGGGGAGTCACAAATCTGCCTGAGTTCCAATGTCCTCATCTTTCAAAGGGATAAAAATATCCACCCTACCTATCTGGCAGGAGGAAAGCAAACAGGAGAGGGAAGACCGAGGTGCAAGTTTTGCCAGACTCCGGCCCAGAGCCCAGAGACTGGCAGACAGGGGTGGGGCACTGTGAACCTCCCGGGAGGCTTTCATCCTGGCCTTTGCTTTGAGCAAGCTTCTCCCCCTGGGCCTGGAGGCCTCACCTGTGAAGTGAGGGTGGGGCTGAATAATCTGTGAGGCCAGGGCTGGAGCTAGCCCATAAGGACTCTGGGTGTGAATCAGAAAAGAGTCCTGTTGGGGTGGAAACAACTTTAGGACATGCAAGCAGGCGGTTAGCTCCCCGCTGGGTGGGAGCCCTTGAGCAATACACAGCCCGCACCACAGTGCGCGGCAGCCCCATCAGAGGTCCTTTCCAGCTCTGACACAGTGACCACGCAGCCAGCACTATATGATCCTGTGATCCTCTGCCACCCCACAGGATGGCCGCCCTCTGGAGTCAAGCTCATGTAGGGGACGGCTGAGTTGAGACCCTGGCTCCCACATCTGCTGCCATCGTCCCAGGTTGTAAAGGAGTTTCAGGCTCATACATCCTCTTTACTGGGACATGTAGAGGCTGGGGGAGGGGCCGAGACAAGGGGGCATGGGGAGAGCTGAGGTTGCCAAAATGTTGCAGAGCATTAGCAGATGATGTTCCAGAGCTTGCAGGAGGCAAACTCTCTGTTTATCAGGCCCCACAGTCTGTCAAACGACTGTCAGAATGATTGATTAGGCTGGAGGCCCCCTCCCTGGGATGCGTGGTCAGACATTCATGCATGTTCCCACTCTGTGGGGGGGGAGCCCTCCTGCCCCCACTGGCCAGCCCACAGTCTTGACTGGTCTCCATCATCCGGGAGGAGAGTGCAGTGGGCACTTACAGCTTGACCAGGGAACGCAGCGTCACGAAGGCCTCAGGGTGGATGGACCGGATAGCATTCCAGCTCAGGTCTCTGTGAGCAGAGAGGGTGTGACAGGTGGGACTGTGACACGTGGAGGACCCAGTATTTCCTGTCCTGAGTTCTTCACTCACTCCCCACCTGAGCTGTGCCCGGTAGCAGAACCCTCAGCCTTGTGGGGAAGGTACCTGCTGCCTGACTCCCAACCTGGCTGTGGCCGTGGGAAGAGGGATTTGGCCTCTTGGATTCAGAGTCTCATCACCCCCCCGGGTACCAGCTGGAGAAGTGGCTTCAAAAGCCGTCGGTACCGCATGTCACCTCTCTTACTGTGTGTGTGCTGGGGGCAGGGAGGCTGTATGTGTGTCACTGACATGCATGCTATTGTACAGAGCGTGTCTGGGAGAGGAGCCCACCCCTGGGTGCCGCAGGATACTCACAGGGCTCTCAGGGAGCTCAGCTGGCTGAAGGTGTCAGCTCCAATTTCCCAGATGCGGTTGTGTTGGAGGCCACTGGGGCAGCAAGAAGAGACTAGATGAGCCAATAGGCTCAAACCCTGGCTCAGTTCCACGCCCCCCGTGCACTAGGAGGAAGAAAGAGGAGCCCCCCACTTCTCTTGGCATGCGAAGAAAGGGCCCACCCCGTGGAAGTCACCAGAATTAAAGGGAGCACAAGGGGATCCGGTTGCCTTGGGTAAGTGGGTCAGGAGACAAAGCCACAAAACCATCCCTGTGGCCCAAAAGGGAGTCAGTTTCCAGGGTTCCCACCGGGGCTGGCTCCCAGCCCAGCCAACCTCACCCCTGGGTCCTCCAGACCTTAGTCCAGCAGCGGAGCTCTGCCCTACTCTTGGATGACCCAATGACTGGCCCGAGCTAGGGCCAGAGCTCAGGGGACAGGTTGTCTGAATGGGAGATGGACCCTAGGCCTGAAGACCCTCTTTCCTCTGCATATAGACAAACAGGACAGACCCTCAGAGCCCACCCTGTCTTGGTCCCAAAAGGCATTGCCCTGCCCAGCAATGTCACAGGGATGTCTTAGGGGACAGTCACGGCAGGCAAGAGAGACCCTGCTAGCTTGAAGAAACAGAAGCTGAAGGAAAAAACAAAACAAAACCAGAAGCTGGGTGAAAGAGCTGAGAGCATTTTTAAGTGATTTTTTTTTCCTTGTCAAATTGGAATCCTAGATTTCTTCTCCTGTGTATTAGTGTGCATGTGCACACATATACATGTGCATGTGCACACATACACACATGTGTGTGTATGTGTATGTGTGTGTGTGTGCGTGTTACAGGGGGGATGGAAAATGAGAGAGTGTGCTCTCAGTCTTCTGAGGCCTTCCCTTGTCCAGCCTTTTAGCCCTGACATGACCCTGTCCCTCCATCAGCCCTATCACTACTGTCTTTCATTGTTGTTAGTGACCTCAATGAGCCACCTTGAGACTGTGGGAACCAGCCCTGTGGTCCCTAGAGGCCTCGCCCAGGCCTCTACTGGGCTCCCAGCCCTGACCTCCGAGTCCAGCAAGCTCAGAGAAGGGACAAAGTTCAGAGTGTGCTCTCTGACCCCCTTCCCTCAGACTTGCCCAGAGTCTGGCTTGCATGCCGTCACCCCTCCCCTCCCCCTGCCCCCACTCACATCTCCTCCAGCTTCTGACACCTGTGCAGGCTGGGCAGCTCCTCGATTTGATTATGAGACAGTTCCCTGGGGAAGAGAGAGGGACCAGGGGAGGGTGAAGCTGGGGGATAGGACGTGGGCTGGGAGGACCCGTGCCTCAAGGCAATTCAACTTCTCACCCCGTCCCCCTGCTGAGTCCTGTTCCTCACTGTAAAGCCTGGGTGGGGCTGATGTGGCATTTTTTCCAGTAGGGCTGCCTCATCCATATGAGGCCTGAGGGACCCTGGGAGGATCCTGGGGGAAGGGGCACAGGAAGTGAGAGGGGCATGGAAGTGAGAAAAGGAGAAGAGGGTGAGGGGCACTGAGACTGAAGGCACGAACATATAGGGCATTACTGCGCAAGCTGGCCAACACCCATCCATGTAAATGTCACCTGTAGTCCCCAGGCACAGAGTTCACAGGGGGGATAGGCTGGGACCCTTAGGGATCATCTGGCCCCTGGCCCCTTCATTTAACAGATGAGGACACTGAGGCACAAAGAGGGGACAGAGCCTGCCAAGAACACACTGCTAGTCAGTGGCAAGGCTGGATCTGGAACCCATGTCTCCACCCCAGTCTAGTGCTGTTCTGTGTTCAGTGTTCATCTGTCAGTCTCTCCATCTTCAGCTGTGGGCTACGGTCCATGCGGACGAGCCTCAGATTCTGGCTGGATTTAGGGGAGAAAGGAAAACTTGACTTCATAATCCACTTAAATATCTGCATGGTTGCAGAAGGGGTTAATTTTCTTCCTATTCCTAGGGAGATAATGCCACTCGTTGAGCACCTACTATGTGCTATACAGACACTTTTTTCAACCTTCACATGTTTATCCACATTTTGCTGATGAGGAATTGAACCCCTGAGACATTAGGGAGTGAGTCCAAGTCCATACAGCTCGTAGGTGGCAGAGCTGGGCCACAAACCCTGGTCTGACTCCAAAGGCCATTGTCTTTTTGCCCTGAACAAGAGAGGACAGCCCAGTCCTCTCAGGCAGGATCTCAGCAACAGCCCAATGTGTCCCACTCTCCAGGAAGAGAGGTAACCAAGTGGGACAGAAACAGGAGGGGCCTTTGCCAGCCCATGGGAACAAGGGCACGATGCCAAGACTGGAGAATGCTCGTGAACCACTCACAGGACCCGGAGCCTGGGTAGCTGTTGGCACATCCCCAGTGGGAGCAGCCGGATGCCTGCGCGGGTCAGGGTCCTGTAGAGAGAACAGAGACAGAGCTGGCACCAGGCCCAGGGCCCTGCCACCCCCCGCCACCCTCTCCAGCTCTGGGCCTGATACTGACATGGGAGCACAGAGCTGACAAAAGAGAAGTGGCAAGAGGCACAGGGCAGGGGTGGAGCTGCAGGGAGAGAAGGGAGCAGGCCGGGCATCTGAGCACAAGGCTCCCCTGGGACTGGAGGAGGAGGGGGTGGGCAGCAGACAGAGAGGGACACAGCCCAGGGGCTCTCTGCTTGGCAGACAGTTCCTGCGTGCCCAGCCCTCCCCACCCACCCATCGTGTCCCCACCCATTGTCTCATAATGGTCTCCAGCAACACTGGGTATGTAAGACAGGAACTAGGATCTCGTCTGCTCTCCGTCGAGAGGGGGGATAGCCATGGGCAGGGAGTAGATAGGAAAACACTAAACAAAACAACCTTAGTGGAGCATGGGAACCGTGCACAGAGCCTGCTCCCTGTGCCCTAGGGAAGGGGGAAGGGATGGGAAAGAAGGGGAGGATCGGGGGCTGGGAAAGAGAGGGCTGTGGGGGCAGGTTTGGCTAGGGACAGGGTGTCCCAAGAAAGACCCAAGGCCAAGGTCATTCTTGGGGAACTATTACTTCCTCATGGAAAATTTTCCAGATGCCACAAATCTAGGGGAAGACAACAGAGGCACAGAGGGGAGTTCCTGTCCCGGCCATGCCATGAATGAGCCATGTGATGTGGGGCAGGACAGTTGGCTTCCTAACACTCACTCTGGGTGTTTGCTTGATTGTTCTGTTCATCCTCTTAAAATGTATTGAGGGCCTACTACCCTCTGACGCCTCTCCCCCACCTTACTGCCTATAATGATAGAACATATAAGAAATCCTTGTTGGAATCACCCTTCGGAAAGGCAAAGAAGATGTGTTTGCACAACTCTTCTCCCCCTGTGGCGGGGTCCTCAGCACACTCATGGCTTGGGGTTAGGAACTCTGAAGTCATGCCTGAAAAATCTAAGCATAGTAAAGACCAGCCTCCTCGCCCCTACGCTACCTGCCACCCCTGGCCTGGCCTTGCCAGCAGCCGTGACCCGGGGCTGAGCTGGGTGACCTCTGGGCCAGGCTGGAGCCAGCAGGAGAAGCAGGCCAGATAAAGGGCAAGCGAAGAATTGGGACAGGCAGACAGAAGACCTCCTGGGAGCCAAACAGGGACACAGATGAGGTGGAGAGTAAGTGTATCCACTCACAGGATCTCCAGGCTCGTGGTGCCTTTGAGATCTGGTAACTCCTGGATGTCTGTGGCACCATTCAGGGATCTGGAAACAGAAACAACAAAGTCTGAAGGATGGGGTCGGAGCACCCTGATATCTGGGCTCTTTACTACCACTCATCTCTACCTCAGAGACTCCACCCTTTTGGGAAATGTCATACTTCTCCCTACTCCCCACCCCCCCCCACCCCCCCACGCCCCCTAGCCAACCTCAAAATACTGCAGCTACTCAGGTCCTGGTAGAGGTGGAGCTTTGCTCTGCAGGGTCTAAACCATTTCCTTAAGTTGGCTCCACCCATGATAGCCCAGACAGAGCAGGCAACCTGGCACTAGGGCCCCAGCAGACAAAACAAAACAAAACAAATGAACAAAGAAAACACACAGGACAGGAACGTGGGAATTGCTTCTGTTTAAAAGGCTGCTGGTTGGGTGCTACTGAAAAAGTCCTTGGCTGCTGGGGTTTGCTTAGTAGAGCCTGAGAGAGGGTCTCCCCTAAACTGTCATCAGCTAAAGCTTTATCAACCTCTCCACTGGCTCTTTTAAACTGTTTTAGACTGATGGCTTTTCCCCTCCCCACCATCCTCTATCTCAATGAGGATGTGAAGCCACACAGGTCTGCACCCAACAGGAGCAGAGCAAAATAGGTGCCATCAGACCATAAGGAGGCAATGTAGGGTCCAGAAATGAGCCTAGGATCTGGAGTCAAGGGTTCTAGTTCAAGGCTGAGCAGGGTCTGAGAGCTCAGGATCCGTCTACAAACTGTACTAATACCACTCACCTCACAGGGCTAAGGAGACAAAGAGACATGATAATATATATGAAAGGGAGTATGTGCTTCAGAGATGTTAGTTATGTTACTGTGATGGAATGTAATCCGTGGAATTTTTTTTTTTTTCAGAAGTGGGACTTGGGCTGCGGTTTAACACAATGGGAGAGAGGAAACAAGGGAATGTCTTCAGGCCCAAAATAATAAAGATGGTGCCACAAAGGGCCGAGGGACTCATACTCCCAGGTCACTGGAGAACCAGACTCTTATCCCAGTCCTTGGTTCCTTAGCAAGTATTTATGGAACAGCTGCCCTGAGCAGGGCTCTGAAGAGGCCAGACAAAACTCCCTGACTATGGAGAATGGCCGCTTCATTCACTTGGGATCTGGGAAGAAGCCACAGGGAGGTGAAGGGAGGCTGTTAAGTACAGCCAGAGCTGGGAATAAGCCTGAGCCCAGCAGAGGCCACAGCCCCAAAGGAGACCATGGCTGGCAGTGAGCGCTGTGCCCTGTGGGTGAGACACCTGCAGATTGGAGCAAGGAGGCAGTGGGAAGGAGTGAGGAATGGGCAAAGTCCAGACGGTGGCAGGCTCTAGGGGCCAACTTACAACGTGTGCAGTTTAGGCAGGTACTGGAACGCTGACCTTCCCACAAACTGGATTGGGTTATCATAAAAGTGTCTGGAAGAAAAAGACCCAAATGCCAAATTCAGTTATTTGGCCCTTTGAGCTGGGACCCAGGTAGAGCTCTGCTTTCTCCTCCCTTGGCAGCAAGAAAGAGCACACGGGGGAAGGCCCCCCTCCCAAAGTTCTGCCTCTCCAGCCTGACCCCCAAACACTGCTCAGCACCAAGAAATGGGAGGAGTGAGTGAGTACTCACATTGTCTGCAGCAGAGGGTTCCCCATGAAAGCCTTTTCTGGGATGGCCTTGATGTTGTTGTTATGGAACCCCCTGGAAGGAAATACCGTCAGTGTGGACTTGGAGAAAGGTATGGAGAGGGAGAGATGGAATTCCAGGAAGCTTCCAGAAAGCTGACTAGAAAGGCCATAGACCAAAGAGACATCAGCCCAGATTCCAGGTGTACCTCCTGCCTGTGATGTCTCCACTTTACTCGAGAGCACACCCACCCTTTTTCTGACACTTGTGAAAGGCGTGAGGTGTGGAGCCTCAGAAAGCATGGGGGTGGCAAGCAGGGACAACTTGGGAGCCGGAGGCTGAGCTCGGATCCCAGGAGAGGCTTCTTTACACAGGGTCCCCAAGGAGAAAGCTGAGTGTGTCTGGGAAAAGCAGAGCTTCTGAGGGTCCCAGGGGTAAGAGATGCCCCTGAATGGAGGCTGGTATGGCCTCCAGGCCTGGAGGCTAAGGAACCTAGAAGGGCAGCAGCAGCAGAGGCAGGGAGACACAGTGGATGTTGAGTGACTGGCCGGCTACGTGCGGAAGTGAGGAAGGAGGCACCCACCCGCTCAGTGTCCAGGGTTCTGGAAGCTGGGAATTATGGGTTTGGTTACTTGGGGTGATCATTCCAAGATAAAAGCTGAACTGAGGAGCACATCATCCATGCTGAGCAGCACGCTCAGGCCAAGTTTTTGGTTCTGGAGATTTCTAGTGTCTCCTCATGCCTTCCTGGCATTCCCTGGCCCTTATTATTTCCACCTTCATGGTCTCCCCACAAGTCCCCCAAGCCACACCCAGCCCATGCCATCCACCTAGGCCACTTTCTCCATCCACTCCTTCCTCTGTTAGTTTGTTCCTTATATGTTTTTGGACTCCTTCTTCATGTCTAGTGCTGAGCTAAGCTTTGAGATGTTTAGAAGTTTATAGGACAGAGGCATTGTCCTCAAGCAGCTTTCTCTCAATAGATGGAGAGAGATAGAAACAGACAGACAGACACACACACACACACACAAACATATCTATACTCAGTAGTGACTCATTGGCATTGGAGGAGGACTCCCAATAGTTTCTCACTCAGACTCTTCCCTCCAGTTGGTCTGGGTGGGGAGGGTGGCATAGGGTTGGTCTGGTCTCAGGTGGTGGCTTGAGTAAAGATGCTAAGCTGCCTGAAGTGTGGGGCTCTATTCATAAGCCTCAGGTTCCCTTAATCCGGTCCACTCTACCCACAATAGATCTCTGACTGTTTGCCCAGAGCCTCTGGGACCAGTAAGCCTGAGCTCTCCTGTGGTCATCTCTCTGCCCATTCAGCTTCCCATCTGGGTCTCTACCTCCATGGTTCCTCTGTCTGAAATGCCTCCCTTCATCCTCATCATTGCGACCTAAACTCCATCCATCCTTTAAGGTTCATCTCAGATGTGGGGCGCCTGGGTGGCTTAGACGGTTGAGCGTCCGACTTTCGCTTAGGTCATGATCTCGCGGTTCGTGGGTTTGAGCCCCGCGTCGGGCTCTGTGTTGACTGCCAGCTCAGAGCCTGGAGCCTGTTTCAGTCTGTGACTCCCTCTCTCTCTGACCCTCCCCTGCTCACGCTGTCTCTCTCTCTCTCTCTCTCTCTCTAGAGATAAGTAAAAAACATTAAGAAAAAAAAAAGGTTCATCTCAGATGTACTAGAACCACAAGTTCTATGTTACTCTGGATTCACAGTCATTTTAGCTACCTCTGTACAACCAGAGGTAGTATATAATTCTGGCTTTATATACTGAATTATATACTGACTCTATGCTGCTCTGCCCTGGCAGATGCTTTACTCTGTGTCGTCAACAGCCCTAAAGGGTCCTTGGGGAAGAGCCCAGGTCTACCTTACTCTTTGTTTGTGTTTAGTAGCAAGCATAGTGCTCGGCACAGTCGGTGCTCAAATAGATTAATGATAGGCAGTGACTGTGGGGAACCAAATCGGGCTTCTCATGTCCCCCAAGGGATCAGGCGCTGAGGACTGAGCCGGTAAACCAGCCCCCAGCTCCTCTCCTCATTCCTCTCCAGACACACCACAACCAAGGCAGCAGCAACTCCAGACCCGGACTCCTAGGAGGTGTCTTGTGCCATGTGTCTCTCTAGGCTGGGAGGGCCCAGAGCCATTTCTGCTGATGACACCCTACTCAGAAATGCTCGATGCCAAACTAATGAGGTCTGTGACTACTGAGACCTGTGCTGGGGGCTGGGGAGGGCACACGACTACAGTTTTTACGAGGCTGTGAGGGAGGTCCAGGGCTGGCTTCGGGCCCTGTTCTCAGGAGAAAAGGACACCCACAGACACCAGCAGAGGGACTTACAGCTCCTGCAGTCTGCCCAGGGTTCGGATGGCCATGGGGAACTCCTGCAACTCATTATAATTCAGGTCTCTGGAATGGAAAGCAAGGGCAGTCATTAGAAGGGTGGCTTCACAGGGCACGTCAGGGCCCCTGAGAAACTAGGCTCTGGGATCGTTCAGAGAGATGTGTTTTCCAATCTGTCTTTTCGGATCCAGCTGTCAATGCCAGGAAACACATTTCTGGAATGTTCATGTTCCATTCCCACTCCACGAATCCTCAGGCTGGACTTCTTCCTGGCAGCAGATCTGTTTTGAGGAGACACTTCAGGGATGTAGACACCTGGAGCCGACTCCTTCTGGAATAGTTGCCACCGGAAAATACCTCAAGCCTTTGGAGACATCAGTGGCTGGGAAAGGGGCAGAGGAAAGAATGGGGCACCTTGTCACCAGCACTTGAGAGTCTGGAAGGTTCCCTCAGGTGACCACCTTGGTTAGCTGTGGCCTCTGCTGTCTATAAAACAGATCAACGTTGGGGCACCTGGGTGGCTCAGTCAGTTAAGCGGCCGACTGGCTCAGGTCATCTCACTGTTTATGGATTCAAGCCGCACATCAGGCTCTGTGCTGACAGCTGAGAGCCTGGAGCCTGCTTCGGATTCTGTGTCTCCTTCTCTTTCTGCCTCTCCCTTACTCATGTATGCTCTCTCTCTCTCTCTCTCTCTCTCTCTTTCAAAAATAAACAAACATTTAAAAAAATGCTTTAAAACAGATCAGTGCTTCTTATCTTTAGGTGATGACGTGACAGCTAGTCTTTATTTTCTCTTATGCTTTTCTTCATTCCCCCCTCCCTTTTTTTTTTTGTACAATGAACATGTATCACATGTATAATCAGAAAACAATGGAGGCATTTTTTAAAAAAGTAGTAGCAATCCAAGTTGGAAAGGAAGCGGGGAGATTGCATCCTAATAAATGATTAGTGGGAGCTGAAATGTGTATAATATTTAAGGCAAAAATTGAAAGCATCTTTTCAAATTACAAAACTCATACAGAGTCACCTCAGGGCCAGGAGTATGCCCTACAGAAAAGTCCACATCCTCGGGCAAAGGTATTTGTATAAGGATGTTCACCACAGCATTGTTTAAGCAACAGTTGTTTAGCCGCAAACTCTTGGCCCACATGTGCTCACTGCCCTGCTCATTCCCCCCTCTGAAGGGGTCTTCTGTATTTGTATCCTTGTGGCCATGACTGGATGAAGGGAGAGAAGAGCAAATTTGATTTTTTTTTTAATTTTTAAAATGTTTTATTTATTTCTGAGAGAGAGAGACAGCGTGAGCAGGGGAGCGTCAGAGAGAGAGGGAGACACATATCCGAAACAGGCTCCAGGCTCTGAGCTAGCTGTCAGCACAGAGCCCGACGCGGGGCTCGAACCCACAAACTGTGAAATCATGACCTGAGCCAAAGTTGGACGCTTAACCAACTGAGCCACCCAGGCACCCCACAAATCTGATTTTCTTTAGAAAAGATTTGGAACTGCCTATGACAAAGGAGCCCCAAAGGAAGAGGAGACCTGCTAAAGGGGGGTGCTTGCATTTTGGGGAAGACAGTAAAACGTGATTGGGAAGTAGGGAGAAAGAGACACAGAAGATGTTCAGGGGAGTTTTTTTCTATGTTACATGACTGAATTCCCATCCTACCGCTCCTAGGAGAGACTTCAGAAGAGATAATCAACCCTCAAGATTTTATTTTTTTTTAAAGGTTTTATTTTTAAGTAATTTTTACACCCAACATGGGGCTCAAACTCACTACCCTGAGATTAAGGGTCATGTGTGTGCTCCACCAACTGAGCCAGCCAGGTGCCCCTCAACCTTTAAGACTTTAAAGTTGACTTTTGTTTTGGGGTGCCCGGGTGTTCTGCTGGTTGAGCATCCCACTCTTGTTTTCCGCTCAGGTCATGATTTCGCGGTTTGTGAGTTGGAGCGCCACATGGGGCTCTGCGCTGGTGGCATGGAACTTATGTGGGGCTCCCTCTCTCTCTCTCTCTGCCCCTCCCCTACTTGAATGTGCACACTTTTTGTCCCTCTCAAAATAAATAAATAAACATTTAAAAAACTGGAATAAACTGTGTGATGCTGGATTGTAGGTATTATTGTGAACATATAGTAAAAAAAAAAACAAGTTGACTTTTGTTTCACTCAGTGGCCAATCAGCCCCCTATGGAAATGTACCTGATTTTGTGCCGAGCTGTCTTGGTGTCTCCAGATTCCTGTGGCTGGAGTATGAGGTCTTGGGCTTTGGCAATAGGAGGGAGGGAGGGCTCAGGTAGAGTGTCCCTCTTGAGCCCCCCAGGACGACCCCAGCCCAACTTCTCTCAGCCTTTTAAACCTATCCCTACCCTGACAACTTTCATGAGAGGACTATTCAATGCCAGGGCAGGGGACCATGCTGAAGCCCTTTAATCACAGCGTGATTTGGCAGATTTTGTGGGTAAATACCATGTTAACACACAGATAATGACAGGCTCATCTATGTGACAGGGTCATTACACTTAATAGTCCACAGGTAGAGCCAGGAACCCGGCCCAAGGGCCAGAAGAGCAGTGACAACAGTCTGGCAGCCAGTGAGCCGGATAATTGCACCCCCTCACCACCCCCAACACACACTAATTACCCGATTACACTCAGACTCCCATGGTGATTTTGGGTAATTATAGCATAAACCCTCCTGCTTTGCTCTGCTCTGCTCCAGTCCTTCGTGAATCCTCCACCATTCCCTCCAATGACTCAAATTCACTCACAGAGGCTCCCCACAGACTATATGAGGGGAATGATGAGAGCAGGCTGAGGGCAAGCTGTGTGCAAAGCACTTTCATGGAAACCAGAGGAACTGGAGTTGGGACCAGGGAATTTCCACATTGCTGGTGTTCTACCACAGGTGGTAGTGGAAGGTGCCTGGAAACTCCTGTTACAAACTTTGAGGATGGAGGTGGGGGGGTGAGTAGAGGGAACCTTTCTGGTCTTAGATTTTGTAAAGGATTCACCCTTATATCTCAATGTCTCCAAATCAAGTGCTCCCCTCTGCTTTTAACTTGGCTCAGCCCATTAGGGAATTCTCCACTGCTGCCCAAGGAGAATTGCATTTCCTGTAAGTAACGTTAGAGCATCTTCACTTAAAACCTTAATGTTGCAACCAACTTGACGATAAACTATTTGTAAAAGAAAAACAAAAAACAAAAACAAACAAACAAAAACCTTAATGTTGCAGTGTTATCATGAATGCCAAGAATTGCACTGGCCTGATCTCAGACCTTTAGTGCACAATCCCATTGCCTGGAGCACTGCAGATATTTGCATGGCTTACTCCCTCACTTCATCAGGTCTCTGCCCAAATAACACCTCATCAGAGGAGCCTTCCTTGTCTGACCACTCTAATATAGCACAGCCCCTCATTTGCCGTTCCCTTACTCTGTGTGGTACATTTAAAGTGGTCCCAAGTCTTATCATTTTGCAATCCATAAGTGTACCAAATCAACAGGTTGTATACCTTAAACTTACACAATATGTCAATTACATGTCAATAAAGTTGGAGGAGAAAAGTAGCCACAAAGGACTTGTGGCTTCTCCAATTAAGTGGCCTCTCTGGTACAGCCACTCTGGAAAACAGGATGGAGGGGTCCTCAAAAAATTAAAAATAGAGCTACCCTACGACCCAGCAATTGAACTACTAGGAATTTTCCAAAGGATACAAAAATGCTGATTTGAAGAGGCACATGCACCCTAATGTTCATAGCAGTGCCATAAACAACAGCCAAATTATGGATAGAGCCCAAATGTTCAGCAACTGACAAATGGATAAAGAAAATATGATATATATAATAGAATATTACTCAGTGATCAAAAATAATGAAATCCTGGGGTGCCTGGGTAGCGCAGTCGGTTAACCTTCCGACTTCAGCTCAGGTTATGATCTCAAAGACCATGAGTTTGAGGCCCATGTTGGGCTCTGTGCTGACAGATCAGAGCCTGGAGCCTGTTTCATATTCTGTGTTTCCCTCTCTCTCTGCCCCTCTCCTACTCATGCTCTGTCTCTCTCTTTCTCTCAAAAATAAATAAACATTTTTAAAAAATGAAAAAAGAATGAAATCTTGCCATTTGCAATGTGGATGGAACTAGAATATATCATGCTAAGTGAAATAAGCTGGTCAGAGAAAGACAACTATAATATGATTTCACTCATTTGTGGAATTTAAGAAACAAAACAGTTGAACATAGGGGAAGGGAAGGAAAAATAAGATAAAAACAGAGAGGGAGGCAAACTGTAAGAGACTCTGAAATACAAAGAACAAACTGAGGGATGGTGGAGGGGTGTTGGTTGGGGGAATGGGCTAAATGGGTGATGGGCATTAAGGAGGGCACCTGTTGGGATGAGCACTGGGTGTGATATGTAAGTGATGAATCACTAAATTCTACCCCTGAAACCATTATTATACTATATGATAACTAACTTAGATTTAGATAACATTTTAAATAAATAAATAAATAAATAAATAAATAAATAAATAAATAAAGTGTATTTTTAAAAAGAAGAAGAAGAAATGGCCTCAGCCTCCCCACCCCTGAGACTGGGTTTTTTTGTGTCCGGCACTGACCGAAACAGAATGAGGTAGAGCTGACATGGTGTGAGCTGATTTAAGAAACAAGAGGCCTCACAGCCTCTGTCCTCCTTTGGGAGACTTCCACCGCTATGCACTGAGCTAAGCTCCTGAGTAATGAAGGCCATGTGGAGAGGGCCAGCCAACAGCCAGAACCAAGGCCCCACTCACAGACACGTGCATGAGGCATCTTAGCTATAGCTGAACCTCTAGCAGACTGCACGCTGGTCGGGGAGCCCAGGCCAAGTCCCCAGCAGAAAAGCTCCCAAGGTGAGCCCAGGCAATCCCCAGATTCATGAGAGATCATATATTATTGTTTTAGACCACTACGTTTTTGGGTGATTTTTTTTAATGTAGTGATAGATAATGAGAGACCCTGTTTTCCTTTATTCTGACATCTGACATATTCATTAAATTTCTTCCCACCCAACTAGAATGAAGGTTGAAAATAGAAACCTTGTTTCATAGTCTAAACACCAAACTACTGGCACAGAACAGTAGCTCAACAAATATTTGTTGAATGAATAAATGAAAGGGTCTAGATAAATTAATGAATGAAGAGCATTAATGGACTCTTAAGAATATCTATGATATTTGGTGGAACAAATTAAGGTTTTGAAGTTGATGTCAGGGAAGGTAAAAGATAGTCCTGAGGGGCACTGTCAGGCTTGCCCAGGGCCACAGAGGCCATGGGACGACAGGTCCCCTGTGATTTTGCTATCACTGAGCCCTTATACAGTTCATTGACTCATGTCCAGACAGCTAAAATGAGGGGTTCCAGCTTTCCTTTGCAGTTTCTGGTCAGGAATTCTTCCAGAAATGGCCTGACAGGCAGTGGGAAAAGACATGTAGTAAAAGGCATGTGAACTAAAAGGCCATTTTTTTGTGAGCCACGTGGAGAATAAAAACTGTGCAAGTGTCACAAGGAATTCTGCAAACTACATGCCAGTGAGGTGGCCTGAATTTTCCCATTTGGATACCTACACAGATTCAATGACTTGGGCAACTGGCAAAGCCCTGCTTCATTTGGTGCTGGGTGGATATAACCTCTGGCTCTAACCATCCAGGGAACAGTTCTTTACAACTCTCTTCGCCCCTTATGGATTCAGTTCCGTGCAACGGATGTTTGTTGCCTGCTCAAAATATGCAGAGAATTCTGCTGGGTAAAGCGGAAGGTAGAGAGATGCATAAGAAATAGTCTTGTCCAGACAAATGCACAAGACAACCAGATGAGGGGCCTTGACATGAGGTGGCAGGCGCTGAAGAATACACAATGCATCAGGACCTTCGGAGATCACATGTAGTTGGGGAGACTTCATGGAGGGCCTCATGGAGATGTGGCATTTGAGCCAGATCCTGACCGTGGGGCAAGGTTTCAATAGATAGAGAGAAGGAAAGGATAGGTTGGTCAATCATAGAGAGAATGGTTGAAAGGAAGTGTGTTTTGTGGAGTTCGGAGAGTAAGTGGCATGGGTTAGTTGAGCAAAGGACAATATTTGGAGGTGACGCTAGAGGATTGTCTCCCTGGACTGTTGGATACTCTCCTAACTCGAGTCACTGCCTCCAAGTCATCCATAAGATAACCTTGGCTGAGCACTGATTATGTGCTGGGCACTAAATGCTATACGTGAATGATCTCTTAATCCTCATGACAGCCTAAGAGGTAGATACCACTATTATACCCATTATACAGTTAAGGAAAGGGAGACACAGAGATGTTAAATAAGCTGCCCAATTATTAAACAGCTATGCTAGAAGCACTGTCCACCAAAATCCACCCTCCCCTTTCTCTGCAAAGCCCCATACCATAGCCACTTGCTATGTATAGTTGTTTAAATGTAAATTAATTACAAGTTAGTAAAATAAAAGCTCAGCTCTCAGTTTCACTAGTGACACTTCAAGTGCTCGGTATATCATGTGGCAAGTGGCTACCATATTGGAAACACAGATTTAGAACCTTTCTATCATTGCAGAAAGTTCTGTTGGACAGCACTATCCTATGGTAGTAGGAGGAATAGCCAGGAATGTGGCTGGAGTGTATACCCCAGGCTCCTTAGCAGTAAGTGTGTTCTCCCATTGAAGGTGGGCAGAAGTGGCATATCCTACATTTAGTGCAGGATTTTTAAATAGCCTGCCTGTCTCCTCCATGGATCCTCTACTCTTCCACTAGCTAGGTGCCAAAGACAGTGAGTGCATAGGGATAGCAAGATACTAAGCCAGGTTCCTGAGTCACCATATGGAGGAAGGCCATTTGCCAAGAAGAAACAAACTCTTTGGACTATTACATGATCTGGAAATGAACTTCTATTGTGTTTGAGCCATTATATATGCTTTGACCTATTTAGCTACCTTAACTAATTCACCATCACAACCAACATTTGAACACTGGCAATGTGAGTCCAGAGTCTACACTCTTAGCTACTACACGTCTGCCAGAAAGATCTTTTAAAAATGCCAAACAGACTGTGTCACTCTTCTGCTGAGAAATCTGAAAAGGCTTCCTCATTATGTACAGAACAAAGTTCAAATTCCTCAATGGGCTCTGATGCTATACGTCATCTTCAGCTCCAGCTACCATCTCAGCCCCCATGTATTTTCACAGCTTTGTGTGTTTCCTTGTGCCCTTCAGGCTCACAGCCTGGGATGCTCTTAACCCCAGCCTTAGATGTCGAAATCCTAGCTCTCTTTGAAGTCAGGCTCAAATATACCTTCCTTCACGCACCCACCCCCATCCCTGCAGTCAGAATGAATCACTCACTCTCTCAGAGCTTTTGTGATGTTTTCTCCGGAAACATGCTTAATATTAGAATAATAATAGTGGTAGCGGTGGTGGTGGTAACGATAATAATCATAGTAATTACTATGTAATTGTCACAATTCTGGGTGATTTATATATATTAATTCATTTCATTCCCATGCCAACCCTTTGAGGTAGATACTATTATTATCTCCATTTTGCAGATGAGAAACTGAGGCACAAAGAGAAGCAATCACTTGACCCACGAATGAAAGAGCTGGGACTGAAGCCCAGGCAGTTTGAGTCCAGAATGGGGTTATCTGTGTACATAGTGTCTTCCCCAAGAGACAGGAAGCTTGCAACTATCAGGAAGCATGTGAGTTCCCTGCTGAGTCTCCCAAAGCTCAGGCATAGGGCCATATATGTGTATAGTCATTGTCAAGGATGATCATTTGAGCCACTGTCAAGGCCTGGAGATGAGAGCTGCTTTGGCCTTTGTGGCTGGCCACACTGGGGCAGTGTCTCACCCCCTGTGGATCAGAAGCCAACATGCAGCCTCTTGGCGATCGCAGGAAAGACCTGCGTCAGACCGCAAGCTGACTTGGTCTGATTCCTGCATTCCAGGGTGCTTTCTGATGCCCTAAACTTCCGCTGGAAAACTCATTCATGGCTTTATAGTTTATTATCTTTAATAGCCCAGAATCAGCCAGAAGCCCAGAAGAGTTCATTACTCCCAGGAGCTGGGAGCAGACAGGGAAGGGCTGAGGTTAAGGAAAAACCATTTCCAGCTCCAGCCGGAATTCAGTCCAGAGGCTGCAGCTGTCCATGGCTAATACACTCGTTCATCTGCTCAGCTGCTTCCAGCCAAATCCAGTCGAAACTGATGGTAGATGCACACAATCAGTAAAAGTAGCTAAATAGGTACCCCAAGCTGCTCAAGGACCCACATCCCCAATGTTCTCCATTCCATCTGACTGTGCAGGAATGGTCATCTCCTGAGATCTCTGGGGAGCCTCACAATGGATTCAGAGCACAGAGCTGGCAGGATTTAACAGTCATCTTGTTCACTCTTTCTTTTTATTGATAAGGAAACTGAGGCTCAGAGACAGGAGGTAAATCACTGGAAGTCCCAGAGCCAAGGCCTGTTGGCTCTTGGTTTAACATCTTTTCCAGATACCACCCACAGTTGCAGCCTGGCTAGGCTCCAAGTAGCTGGGCTGAGAAAAAAGTTTTAGGGAGAGTGGGAAGAAGGATAAATGAGGTGGGGGGGACCCATACTTCCTTCCAATGGAAGAAACTCCTGTGGGAGTCTCTTTGGGTGCTAATAAGCATGTCAAAGCCCATTGGTTATGAGGCTAGATGTTTATTTGTGTGTTATGTGTTTTAGAATGAAACAGCTTCATCCTCTGTGTACCAACAGGATCACCTTGAACTAGTCAGTTAACTTTGTTCAGTCTGTTCCTCACCTGTACATCAGGGATGCTCATTACATAGGGCTACTCTGTTCATCTGGTCCAGAGCCTGGTCTAGATACTCAAATAATGCCAATTCTTTCCCCCTCTTTCTTTTATTAGACACTAAACACCAGAACGGACACTTCTATTCATCAGACACTGCAACAGCAGGCACACAACTTGGTCTATCTACTTTTCACAACAATAAAGGAAGATTAATATAATTAATTGGGCTTCCGCTTACACTTTTATTCTCAAGGCTAGTATTTATGTTTATTACGAGATCACAGATAAGGGCACATGGAGGAAGGTGGGTGAGCCTAGCTCCCCAGTGTGAAACACAAAACACAGACGTTTCTGATTGTAAATTATGAACCATTTTTATCTCCCAAAGGCCCGTAACAAAGGCGGGCAGGCACAATGGATACATGACTTAATTGCTCTTCCTGTATTGCAGACTGAACCTTTATCTCCATCTGACTCCACCTGCTTGGGGCAGATAACCTGGCGAGCCAGGAACCAACAAAGACTTTATGAGTAATAGCATTGTTTTACTTTCTAAACAGCCTACATAAAAGGCCACCCATTAATAAATGCAGCAATTAGTAAAATTGTCATTAGTTTCTATTGAGAGATACAGACACACCTTCCTCCTACCCTCCCTCCACCTACGCTCGCTTCTCCACCAGAAAGAAAATTCAGAAAATACCCGAAGCAATAGCAGCACCAGTTTTAATGAAAGTCGCCGATCTCTGACACTGAGATTACTTGTTGCCCTGCCCCAATGAAGCACCTGGGATCAGAGAAACCCAGCACTGGAAGGGAGGTAAAAGGTAACAGTCCAATCTGCCCCTGCGCAGGACTCATCTCTGAGACTCCAGGGGAACAGGGATCCAGTTTCTGCCTGGACCATGCAAATGGCAGGGCTCACCAACTATGCTGGGCGTTTAGGGCGCCACCATGCTGGGCTCTTCTGCAGATTAAGTAAGCCTTCCTCATCCCAAGCTAGAGCACCACCTTTATGTCCTCCCTTGGCCTTCATCCTATCAGCCAGAAGACCATCAATTATGTGTAATCTGTCTTTCAAAGACAATCATCACATTCCACCTAAGTCTTCTCCCACATTCTTTGAAGGTGTAGACAAGGTGTGTAGACATTTCATATCCTCACCACCCTCCCCCGAAAAGCCTTAGCCACACTTAGGAATGGTATAATAGGAGCCCATCATCTAGATGTGGGCAGACCCTTGGGCAGCACCTCCCTCACCTGGATGCCATGGGCCTGTTAATGCAGGGGACCTGAAGTCTTTGAGGCTGTCCTGGCCTGAGCAGAATGTAGCCTGAGGTTTTGTCCTCGTGACTTCAACTCGCTGGTCTAATGTCAGGGTCCTGAGCTTCAACCACAGGGCGATGGGCAGGGGACCTTGCCCCAAGGCAAGGATGAGGGACCATGCCGGTGGGTTCAGCCCATGTCCAGGGCTTCAGTTTCTCCATCTGTAGTAGAAGACGTCTGGGCTGGAGACTCTGCACAGCACTTAGTATGGATGACCAGAGCTGGGATGAATCTTAGAGACTGGAGAGTCCAATGCTGTCATAGTTCAGATGGAGAAACTGAAGCTCAGAAAGGAGCAGAGACTTGTCAGGGGCTATATATCCATTAATTTGTTCAACAAATATTTATTGAGCACTTTCGCTGTGCCAGGCACTGTGTCAGGTGCTACAAAAACTCACGGAGAGGGCGCCTGGGTGGCTCGGTCAGTTAAGCATCTGACTTTGGCTCAGGTCATGATCTCGCGGTTCCCGAGTTAGAACCCCACTTTGGGCTCTCTGCTGTGGGCACAGGGCCTGCTTTGGACTCTCTGTCTCCCTGTCTCTCTGCTCCTCCCTGGCTTGTCCCCCCCCCAAAAAAAAATAAATAAACATTAAAAAAATTCATGGAAAGGTGGGAGACAGGTAACAAACAAACAACATGAATAAATAAATAATAACAAATATCAGATTGGTGAGTACTATAGAGAAAATTAAGTAGGAAAAGGAGATGGAAAGTGATAGGAAGCGGTTGCAAAATGGTGATCAAGGAGGACCTCACTACAAAGGTGACATTTGGGCAAAGTCTTGAAGGAGGTGGATAATTGTAGAAAGAATATTCCAGACAAAGGAAACAGTGAGTGCAAAGAGCATATCTATCTAGTGTATCCAAGGAAGCCACTATGCCTGGAGTAGATTGAGGGAGGGGTGAGGCAAGAGAGGTAGCAGGGTGTCACATCACCTGAGACCTTGCAGAACTTGTAGCCTTCTTTCCAGAACTTTGTAGAACTTTGGCTTCTTTCCAGGAGTACGATGGGGAGCCACCAGAGGGTTTTGAAAAGAAGAGTGAGGTGGCCTAATTTGTATTTTAAAAGAGACTGTCTAGGGGCGCCTGGGTGGCTCACTCGGTTAAGTGTCTGACTGCAGCTCAGGTCATGATCTCGTGGTCCATGGGTTCAGGTCTCGAATTGGGCTCTGGGCTGACAGCACGGAGTCTGGAGCCTGCTTCAGATTCTGTGTCTCCCTCTCTCTCTGTCTCTCCCCTGCTCACTCTCTTTCTCTCTCTGTCTCTCAAAAATAAAAAAGTAAACATTAAAAAAAAAAGAGTCCATCTGGCTGTTGTGTTGAAAATAGATTGTAGAATGGCAAGAATGAAGGCAGAGTGATGAGGTGAAAGAAAGATGTTGGCTTAGACCAGCATAAAGCAGTAGAGGGGTGAGAAGTAGGCAGATTCTAGGAAGCTAGGGTGATGAGGTCAGAGTGCGGTCAGAATGCTAGGAACAGTACACTAGTAATAAGTTAAAAAGAACTCAGGACTCCTGGGGCACCTGGGTGTCTCAGTCAGTTGAGCATCTGACCCTTGATTTCGGCTCAGGTCATGATCTCACAGTTCATGACATCAAACTGCATGTGGGGCTCTGAGCTGACAGCATGGAGCCTGCTGGGGATTATCTCTCTCTCCCTCTCTCTCTGACCCTCCCATGCTCATGCTTTTGTGCTTGTGCACGTTCTCTCTCAAAATAAGTAAACTTTAAAAAGAAGAGAGAACTCAGGATTCCTGGTCTAGGACCCTTCAGTCTCTGTGATAGCAGGAGCTGCATTTTTCTTGTTCATAAATATTCCCCTAGTGGTCATAATGGTGGCCTAGGACATACTAGAAACTCAATAGATATTTATGAAATGAGAAAATCTAATGAAACAGACAAGAAAGTGATAATTATTAATTCTCAGCAACTCTTCTTTCCCATAGATATTAAGGGCCAGACCTGAACATCTTCGTGTCGTCTCCATGGTGTCTACCAAAGAACCTGCTACCAAGAGGTTCTCCTGGGGCGTCATCAGTGCCCAATTCCCCACCCTTCTCCCTTAACCTCCCATCACCCTCTGCTGCAGATGGGCCAGCCAGGGGGCCTGTGAGAGTGGCAGAAGTTCAGAGCAGAAGCTTTGACCCCATTGCTAGCAGAGGAGGAAAGGATAGCAGTGACAAGAATTGCACTGACCTTGGCTACCCCAAGCACCAGGGTGATGGGAAAGGGAATGTTGTACCAGAAAGAACTATTAATAACTTGTCATGGTATTAGAATACAAGACAAACTCATTGGGCAGCTCGATTTTCTGCCTGTGAGAAGTCATTAGCGGTTCTGTGTGGAAAGCCAGAAAAAAAGTTTTATATGGAACAATAAATTCCTCTATAAGCCACAAAACCCCACAAATTTGCAGCTAATAAACCCACAAATGTAACATGATTAAGAACTGGTGAGGAAAGAGTTCCTCAATTCTTACAGGGTTAGCCTGGAGAGGCAGTGTAGTCTGATAGACAGAAGTCAGGCCAAAGGCAGAGAAACTCGGGTTCTCGTCCTGGCTTTTAATGAACTGAATGGTCTTGAGGAAGTCAACCACTCTCTGCATCAATTTTCTCACATTGTAACACAAGGATACACAATTCCTCCCTTGTTTTCCTCAATGAGTGGCTGCGGGAGAGGTTAGGGGTGAGGATAAGTGAGATATGAGACCCATTGGCCTTTTTAAAAAAACTTTGATTCTCTTAACTGTGGGGACCTATCGGTGGGATGGTCAGCACTTGCCTTAAGATTAGCAAGACAATTGACAAGATTCATATGAACCTCTGCTCCCCCCATTCTCACTACCCAGGAGCACTCTGCCGTGGAGCCTGCCAGTGGCTAGCCATAGTGGATTGAATTGCAGCCCCCTCAAAAATCTGTCCTAGTCCTAACTCCTGGAACCTGTGAATATGACCTTATTTGGAAAAGGGGCCTTTGCGGATGTAATTAAGGTAAGGATCTTGAGGTGAGATCGTTGTGGATTAACAGGATGCCCCTAAATCCAATGACAAGTGTCCTTATAAGAGAAGACATGGAGAAGACCGTGTGAAGACAGAGGCAGAGGTTGGAGTGATGCATTGACAAGCCAGGGAATGCCAAGGGTTGCCAGCAGCCGCCAAAGGTAAGAGAGGGAGGGAACAGATTCTGCCTCAAACTTCCAGAAGGACCCAGCACTGCCAATACCTTGATCTTGGACTTCTGGCCTCTCCCAGAACTGTGAGAGAATACATTTCTGAGGTTTTCTTCAGCCACAAAATTTGTGGTAAATTTGTTATGGCAGCCACAGGAAACTAATCTAGTAGCCATGCCCTGACTCCATGGAATTCCCATATACCCTATAGAGGAGATGAGTCACACCATGGATGGCTATGAAATGACACTTATGGGCAACACTCTGCCCGCCACCTGAAGACACACTGTCAGGAGAAGAATGAAGAGGTGGAAAAGGAGGAGAAGAGAGAACAGGAAGAAAGAAGGAAGGAAAAATATTTAAAAAAAGAAAAGGAAGGGAGGGAGGGAGGGAGGGAGGGAGGTAGGGAGGGAGGAAGGAAGGAAGGAAGGAAGGAAGGAAGGAAGGAAGGAAGGAAGAAAAGCTATTTAATTAATTTGGGCAGGGGGAAAAGGCCCATTGTTGTCTATTCAGCATCAAATTGGAGGACAGAAAGAGAAAGCCAACACAAATTAAGCACGTAGAGTACTCTAGGTCCTGTAAATATCATTGTGTGAATTGTAAAACATCACCCCCATTTTCCATCTATGGAGACAGGCTCTTGAGAGGTCAGGTGACATGGATGCGTCACACGCTGGTGGCAGAGCCAGAATCTGAATGTGGGTGTGCTGACTCAAGTTCAGTCCTCTTTCTACTCTAGGATGCCCCTGAGCCCTGGAAGAGCCTCCAGTGGAAACCTGCCTGGTTTTCCGTCCCAGCTGAAGGCTGATCATCGCGCCCTGGACTGAGAGGTGGTCAGATACTCTCATGACCAAGTTAGAGCAAAATCCATTGGGGTGGGTGATTTCATTGACATGGAGACAAGGGAGCAGTGTGCAGCACAGTGGCTATTGAGGTAAAAACATTCTGCGGAAGCAGACCTCTGGGGCGTGGAATGCACAACTTTGTATTATAAGGCAGAATCTTATAAATTCCTGCTTTGCCCTCCTCTCCTCCCAGACCTCAGCTGAATGCTGGTCTTGCTTTATAGAGGGAGCTAGAGCCAGTAGGTTTCTGTTCCACTGTGACCCCGGGCTCCCCTCCAAAGGGGAAAGGTCCGGCCACTCCAATAGGGTCTGATGTGTTTAATGAGGTTGTAATAGGGCCCAGATATCCTCGTCCAGACATGAGGGAGGTGAGGTACTGTTGTCTCCTAGTTCCATTCGAGGCCCCACTTCTCTGAGTTCTAGCTAAGATGCAGACATCCAATTCCCGGATCTAGGGAGTGGGGGCAGTCCCTTTGGGTAGTAATTGCATTTGCTAGGCTTTCCCCTCTTTTTTGCACAGACTTTATTAGTAGGTATAACTGGGGTTCAAGGATCATGATCTGATAGCACCTTAATAGCACTAGCACCCTGTGGCCTCTAAGCAGGAATTTCTAGGTACCAACCTAACAGCATGAGGGCCTGGTTTCAGGTCCCCAGACCTCGGGGGAAAACCTTCTCAAAATCATTCCTGGTCATGTTTTCTCTTATTTCTCAACCTGGGAAATCCTGTAAAGAATCTGCCCTCACAGGAGTTAGCGTGAAGTGGAGCAGTCATTAGGGGCCAAGGGGTTTGGGTGCCAGTGACTTACCATCACGTTTATAAGCAAACCATAGAAACTTGGGCACCTCATCCCAAATCTCCAAGTTTGGTCTGATCCAGAAAGTGGAAGAAACCATACCTCAAGGGTTCAGAGCTGGCTCATCTCTGGTTCTGAACTTCCCAACAGTGATGCGATGTCCTCACTGCGGGAGCAGAATGGAGGTGGCGGGTGCAGGGTCGAGTTAGACCTGTCTGCCTCTGAGGTTTCTCAGCTAGGTCTGGGATGATGATGAGGGTATCCGGAAAAATGGGAGCAAGGTCCCGGAGCCTCTCCCTGACATTCCTCATGGTGCAGCAAGGCTTGTGCCTGGGGCCACTGTAGTCTGCCTGCTTTGCTCTGCTCAGTAGGAGACAGGGCAGCACAGACCCTGGACCCTGCCCAAATCACTTGGGTTTGCTTGGCTCTTTCAGAGAGTAAAAGAGAGAACACGGCACATGCTCCTCTCCCTCACTGCTCATGTTCTGTGGTAGCTCACTGTGCAGACAGGGGGAAGCAAGGCCCACAGAGGTGAGGCTACTGGCCCCGGCTGGCCCAGCTTGCGGAGTGGGAGTGGGACCCTCCACAGAGCCGAGGCCATAACCCAGACCATGTTTCTGTGGGTGAGTTTGCACCAAGTGTCTGTGTGCTGTGCTGGGGTGTGAGGCGGGAGCGTCTATGCGGGGTGAAGGGCGTGGAAGGCTTGAGCCACCTGGTGCGTGCACTGTGCATATGCACAGTCTGCTGTGTGTGGCACAGGGTGGCTGTGGGACCACGCGCATACACGCTTGCCTGTGCCTGACCCCCCCTCCCCAGGTGGAATGGCTCGGTGCCGCTCTCCCCCCTGAGAGAAGCCAGCAGACAGAGCCAAACCACAGTTTGGGCCAGGGGGGGTTGATCTTCCCTCCGCTGCAGAGATGAGAGAGGTCTAAATGGCAGAGATTTACGGGGCCCGAGGGAGAAATACCCTTCCAGTGAGACGCTCACATGAAAAGCTCCAAAGTAATAACTGAGGCTGCAAAGTGTGCCAATTATGCAACAATTAAAACGTTTGACTATCTTTCTCTCTCCTTTTATTCTCCCAGCTACTCCTCCCCCTTTCCACATCTGGCTGCCCCTACAGGCTCCCCAGAAAATGCTCTGGGGGATAGAGGATAAAGAACACACTTTCCCCCTTTTTAATTGGAGATCAAAAGTTGGAAGAAGAACTTACCCCTCAAGGGTGGGGAGGGGAGGGGTGCTGTTGAGACTGAGGCTCTCAGAAGAGGGAGTGGGAATGAGAACAGAGTGCAGGGCAGGTGCCTAACCCAGTTTCCCAGGCTCTGTATGAACCTTACTCACATCATCTCATTTAATCCACACGCCAACTCCAGAAGATCAGTATGACTAGTGGTATTATACTGCAGATCAGAAAACGAAGACTCACGAAGGCAAATGGCTTGACCAATGTCACACATTCGGCAGAACTGCCAAGGCACCTCAGGCTGTCTGGTGCTCAGAGCAATAGACTTGGTCATGAGGTCATTCTGCCTCCATAGTGTAAAGCCAGGAAACCTTTTCCTGTCTCTTGGCCTTGCCTGTCCCATCTGTACAGTGGGTGCAGACCCTGGGCTTTGTGTGACTGAGCCAAGCACTTTCCCAGATGAAAGGTACAGGGGGCACTTAGCGGCAGGATTGCTTTGTACTTAAGCCAGCACCAGCTGAGCCAAATGCCCTGCGCAGCCATCCAGTGGCTAATTGAGAAAGAATTAGGCAGTGTGCCCCAAAGGTGAAGAAATAGCTGCTAGGTGGCTTTTTAGAGGTGCCAACCCACACCCAGTATACATGTCCCCTCCCCACTGGATTTCCCAGCAGAACCGATAGCCCCCCATGCTCCAGGGCAGATAACACTGGACCCCCTTCCTGCTCTGCTGATGCCTGGTACCTCCAAACACCGCCTCCAAAACTCTTGTGTCCCCCAAGGGAGGGTGGCTACAAGGGTGTGGGCCTTAAGAGGACAATGGCCATCCCTTACATTTGGACCCTCCAAATACCTAGCACCCAGTAGGCTTGCACAATTCACATTCAACTCAGATGATTAAGGAGAGCAGAGTATTAAGCTAAGAACTTTCACAGCATTTTCTCAGTTAACACATTCTAGATCTTGCTCCGTCCCTGACTGAGGAAGTAACTCTGGATATGCCACCCTTCACTTCCCTGGGCCTCAATTTTCTAGTATGTTGATGGAGCAGGCTAGAGTGTCCAGTTTGAACTGCCCAGCTATCTCTGAAGGCTAGAGAAGAGACATACAGAGCCCAAGTCACGCACGGTGGTAGGGAGAGGTTCCAACTTTCCCAACCCCAGGCCGGGGGACATCCTCCCACATGGCCACTCCCGGGCACTCAGTCAGCGACAGGGTGAGGACATGGGGAGAGCTGGACCCAGTGCTGCCATTTCTCGTGCTTCAGGCCGAGCCCCAGAGAGCAACCAGGCTCCTGGGTCTCCCGCCCACAGGGAAGAGGAGCGGAGCATTTGTCGCAGCCTCCCCCATCCCCTTCCCCTCCACAACCACAAATGCAGACAGCTCGGGCCTCCTGGGCTAGATTTGCCGAATGGTTTTCCCCAAACCGTTGCTTCCTCAGGTCACAACTTGTCTCCCAGCATTTTCTCCTGGGCTGCTTTGGATTCTTGAAAATCTCTCACCTCAGGAGCTCGGGTATGTGTTTGTGGGTCGGGTGGGGAGGGAGGAAGTGGAGAAGGGGAGGCCAAAGACACTGTGGCCATGCCCCTGACACCGTGAGCCCAGCCCCAACCTCAGTGGCTCACGCCTGGTGACGCGGAGGGGTCCTTCCCTCCAGGGTGCTGCTGGCCTGCACCAGGTGGCGGTGGCAACCAGCTCTCCCCCAGGGCAGCTGCGGGACCCCAGCTGGCATGACCGGCGGACTTAGAGAGCCCAGCCAGTTGTTTGCTCAAATGGGGCCCACTCAGCCCACTCCGTGGGGGCTGGCGGGACTCCAGAGGAAATGATGGGAGGGTTTGGGTGCATGCTGACCTGAACTGAATTCCAGGATGATGATGTGTGAATAATATGGCTTTTTAAGAGTCAACAACTTGGGTGCTTTTTATAGTCAGGCCGGAGTACTGAATGGGCCATCTCCCCATTAATCATTTAGCTAGTTAGATCAACTGGCAAACTGTACCGGCATGACTCCACGGTATTACCCTCCCTTCTGTCAGCAGCCTCTCTTAAACAGTTGTCAAAACTTCCATCAAGTCAGCCCCAGCCCCACCCCCAAGCCTTCCATTCCCCAGGCTCAATATCCTCATTCTTATGGCTCCCCTGTCTACAGCGTTCATTATTTCGGCGGTCTCAGCTGGCAGACATCCTAGATGCCCCCTCTGTGGGCCACGCTGATCTCCCGGAGGGCACATTCCGCCCACCTGCAGGAGGCTGGAATGCATTCGGTGTGACATCCTAGAGAAAATGCCAGGGAGGGGCATGTAGAGGAGCAGGCCTGGAGCCAGACCCGGCACCCCAGGCCTGCTGGCTTCTCCTGGGGCCTGCTTCCCTTCCCTCCTGCGGGCCTCTGGGCCTTCCTCCCCAGGACAGAGCCCTACCACAGGCCCGGGGAACTCACAGTGTCTCCAGATTGTGCAGCCCCTCGAAGCTGTGGGTCCCCAGATGCTGAATGCGGTTGTTATGAAGATGCCTGTGTGGGAAAGAAAGGCACGTCAGAATGGTCGCCCACAGCATCGGGCCGGGGGCGGGGGTGGAGGGTTGGAGAGCAGACGGTGGCTTAAGCAGCAAAGTGGAGGCAGAAGCATGGACGGAGTGACCCCAGTGGTCCAGCCCTTTAACTCCAGGGACAAAATGATTGGCCAAGACCGACTTCTGAAGTTAATGATATCCAAGGCTGGATCAATGATGGGCTACAAGGTTTTAACTGCCTATTGAAGGAAAATGCGAGAGGAGCGCCCGAGGCCAAGGCTAAGGCAGGCTCCCACTAAGCTCTTGGAGAGAGGCCTGATGTCAGGAGGGCTCCAGTCTGAGGCTTCTTCTACGGTCCTGCTCCCCAGGACCCAGCCTGCCTGACTCAGTGGCCAGACGCGCTTATGGGAGCCAACAGCAAACCGCTGCAGACAACATATAATTAAAGGCTAAGCTTTCTGTTATAGCTGGAGAGGGCTGTAGACAGGCTCAGAGATGGGAGACTGTGAGACCAGAGTCAGGGAAAGCTTTTCAGAGGTGGTGATCCAGAGCAGGATCTTGAAGGATAGAGGATCTGGACAGGCAGAGGGAAAGACATTCCAGGCAGAGTGAACGGGGGGCACAAAGGCGGGGAGCTGTGTGTACAGGACGGTGGAGGGCTTGGCCAGAGTGCGCACAGGTTGGGGAGAGGTAAGAGATCTTCTGCTTGGAAGACACCTCCAAGGTAAATAGCTATTGAAAATAAGTGACAAATGTTCTTCTCCTAACTCCTAATGAAATAAGCAAAAATAGCGAAAACAGAGACCCCTGCCCCCAGCCCAAATATTAAATAGCAACAAAGCAGAAACAGACATAAGCTAATGTAAATAAACTGCACAAACTGGCGATCAAGGAAAAACTCTGGAACTCCTAATCATCTCCCCCTTTCTCCAGGAATTGAACTGGCAAGAAGACAAAATCCTGAGCATTTCCCTTAAGCCCCCAAATCTAAATAATGTTCTTTTCCCCTGCCTACTTCTGGCTTCCAGAGGAAACAGGTGAAACAGGGGAGTAAAAGAAAGGCTCCAGGCTACTCACTGAATTGAGGAAATGACTTGAAGCCCAAGGGAATTCTTGGGTGGAGGGAGTGAACTCACACATTTAGTACATTCTGACTCTGCAGAGACAGCAGAGCCCAGGCTGTCTAACAAAGACGGGGCTCCCCCTCAGAGGACACTCCCCCTACCTCCACCCCTCCACCAGGATACAGAAAAGCAGATAGAACCTCCTCTACCCACAATACGAGCCCACAAACTATAGCTTGGAGGGGAGAACCAATGGTGCCCAAAGATGATAGAGTGAGAACAAGTTGACAGCTTTCTAGGTATAGGCCAGAACAAAGAATGCACATGGCAATTATGGGTGTACCAGGGAGACAGAGGGTGGGAAGAAGAGAGTGCCCAAAAGGCAGGTAAAGTTCCAAGCCAAGAAACAAATATAACTAATGGATGAGGGACAGAAGGAATTTACCACAATGGCCTCCTGCTACAAAACAGTCTCCCAAAATAATATTTCAAAGACGAAATTTTTAAACTGAGAAAGAAATGACATCGTGGATGACACAACCAAACTGGGGACCCAAACTACATTATTAAAAAACTGGTCAATAAATTTGAGCCAAGGAACAGGGTAAACGCTGCTGAAAATGGAATGTGTGTCAGAGAAAAAGCTTGAGAGCCACCGTGAATGTGGCTGAATGAGACAAAAAGGCTAAAACAGAAATGGATTGATGTAGAAGACATAAATGTGGTTCCACACAAGGGTAATTGATGTCTCAGAGGGAGAGGGTCCAAACATGAGATGGAAGATATATTGAAACATACAATACAGACGAAAATTCTCTAAAGTGGAGAAGGCATGGAATCCGCAGCTCAGACGTAGACATTGTCTCAGGAAAATTGGACGCAGAGCATTCTACACTGTAACATATTCTGGTTAATTTATTAACATTAAAGAATTAAAAAGCCTCTTCAGGCAGAAAAAGGAAATGATTCAGGAGAGGAAGAAATCCTGCAGGCCTCCAAGATGTTGTTCAAATACAAATACAGGAAGACCCCATCCAACGTAGATGGAAAGAGATGAGGAGTCTTGAGCATCATGGGTCCGAATGCCTTCCCCATCCTTGTCCACCTCCACCACCAGGTTCCGAAGGGAGACAGCCCCCTCCCATACAGAGCTTCTGATTTGATAGGGAAAACACAGCTCCTCACATTCTGGAAAACCCCTTACCAAGGGGTTTTAATTTTCCCCCATTTCCTCCATTCCAGTATCCTGATGGTTACCAAACTCTTACCATTTCTTCTGGCTCCTACTGAACCATGGTCTCCATTTTCCAGCCCCTTTCACCTCCCCCAGCATCTCTGGTCTACATCATCTCAGCTTACTAAATATCCAGCTCCAGGGTTCCAACTCGCTGTTCCAAATCATTCATTCAGCCTGGAGCATCCTAGGCCCCTCTAGAAGCCCAGCCTGGGGCAGAGTGTTGGGCTTATAGTCCAAATGAACAGACAAGATTTGCCCCAGTGACACCACTGCTACCTGAGTAAGTGCTACCCCAGGGTCCCATCAGTGCCAGAGTGGTGATAGGGAGGAGCAGCCCGATACAAGCCCTGGGTTCCAGTTGAAGAGAAACCCCTTCTCCTCTACCCCACTTATTTACTGACACCTCCAGCCAGACCCTTGGACACCACTTGGGTTTAACCAAACTTCCTTATTTACCTCCTGGGTCTTTCTATAGCTCGTCCCATAGTCCCTGGACAGCTTTTGCTGGCCTCCTCTCCCTTCTCAGGTCATGGTGAGCTGGAGGCAGGACAAAGGGGTAATGTTTCAGGCCCTGCCCCACGCAAAAGGGCAGCTTTGCGCCTGCCCCAGTAGGTTTTCTTTCTTTAGTTCCTTGTTCCTCCTCTTGCCCAGTGGGGCCCCCACCCCTCCGCAGCAGGCCACCCGTTCCAGTTCCCTGGCTCCCAACCAGACTTAAGAGTCATTTTTTATTCCCCTTCCTCCTGGTCTTGAACCCTCTGAAAATCTCTAAATTCGATTTATCCTTCCTTCAAAACATTCTTCAGTCATGTCTTCCCTTTCGTTCCTTCTGCCACCTCCTTAAAGGAGACTTCAGTTGATAAATGAGAGCCTCTTAACTGTCCCCCTGTCCCCATCCCTTTGAATCAGTCTTCCTGAAATACCTCTTTCTCATCTTTGCTTGAAAACCTTCAAGCTCCCCTTCCTCAGTGACAGACAAAAGCCAAACCCCCTGCTCTGACACTGAGTCCCTCAACCCACTTTTCCAGCCTTTTTGCCAACATTCTGCAAGAGGATCTTCTGTTCCCACCAGACTGGCCCCTTCGCCGGCCACCAAACGCCCTGACTTCCTTCATTGTCTTCATGACACTGCTTGGAACACTGTCATTGTCTTTTTTTTTTTTTTAATATTTTTATTTATTTCTAGGAGAGAGAGAGAGAGACAGCGTGAGCAGGGGAGGGTCAGAGAGGGAGTCACAGACTAAACAGGCTCCAGGCTCTGAGCTGGCAGTCAGCACAGAGCCCGACGCGGGGCTCGAACCCACGAACCATGAGATGATGACCCAAGTGAAAGTCGGACACTTAACCGACTAAGCCACCCAGACGCCCCATGTCATTGTCTTTACCTGTTTCATTCTTCATCATCTTTCCAGGCCCAGGAGCCACCCACCTTCCCCCTGAAGGCTTCCCTCTCACCCCTTACACTTGCTTCAGCCACACCAGTATTCCTACTCCGCATGAACCTGTATCTACCATCAGCTATCTTGGCATAAATTACATTACATCATTAGCTGTCTTTTCCCATATTTATTCTGCTGTTTCAACTAGACTGTCAGCCCCTCCCTGGAGGGCAGCAGCTGTTCTCACACTTCTTAGAATCGTCAGTGTCCTATATAGAAGTTCTGAGAATGTCTGCTGCTGCTCATTTGTCTGGGACCCATCATGTGATCTTCATTTTCCCAGTCTTGTCTCTAGCAGACATCTGACCCCATTCCTTCAGGGTGTCACAGGGAGGTCACCAAAACTAGAATCAGTCACCTTGCTCTGTTTGCCTACTGTAAATGCCCCCACTGACTCCTAGAAGGAGAGATGGACTGGCCATCCCGATAGAAGAATGTGGTCCATAGGATATTCATCTCAGTTCTCTAGTAGGACAGAGAATTACAAACAAATTGGTGCCTGATTTTTCATCTTTCAAATGGATTAAGCATCATCCATTCTCTGATTTGGAAAATCACATGAGATTTTCAAGAGTAGGGGAGTCAAGGTTACCATCTAGCAGCATCACTAACACATATATTCCCCAGCAATTAATGTGTAACCCAAAGCAATTATACATGACCTCCAAACCCTTAGTAATTACCCTATGAACTTACCAATCACTCATAGCAATTAGCTGGAAACTAATTTGCACTCTAAAGTTCTCACTGGGGAGGCAGAGGTAACCCCAGTCCCCAGTTCCTGCCAGGGATACCATCTCCCAGGTAATTACCCTGATGGGGTTTTGGTGTCTAATTACAAGTGATGGCATTTCTCTGCTTCTCCAGGCTTGGGAAATGAGATGAATTTATCCTATCCTTGTGCCAAAGCATCAAACTGCACCATCTGATTGCTGAATACGGTAGATATCATTTAAGAGATTCTTGACTTATATTCCAATTAGCTGGGTATAGTTATTATATTTGCATAGTGAGAAACTAATAGCTTAATTCCTGCTCTCTGATGATGGTGTAAGAGCACTTCCACAGCTCTACTGTCATTTCTCCTCATGATAATCCCCATGGGGTCAACGGGGGATGATCATCCTCATTTTACAAAGGGGAAACTGAGGCCAGAAGGTTCAGTAACATGTAGAGAAGAGCAAAGCAATCCAGGCTTCCAACCCAACTCTGGAGTAAACATGCAGCCCCCAACAAGACACTGCTGGGAGTGGGAGGCAGAGCAGCACTCACAGCACCACAAGGCTGGTGAGGTTCTGGAAGGCGTAGTCAGGGATGTGGCTGATGCGGTTGAGGGCCAGAGTCATGGCCTGCAGGGCAGGGAGGTTGTTGAGGGCCCTGACAGGGATCTCGGTGAGTGCATTGTCGTCCAGCCACAGGTGGCGGAGGGAGGACAGCCCCTCAAAGCTCCTTTCCGGGACCAGGGAGATGAGGTTGGCATCTAGGCGCCTGGTGGAAGAGAGGATGGAGAGGATCAATCCAGGGCAAGATGGCAGACCAAGGTTTGGGACTGGGCTGAGCTGGGCCAACCAGGACCCCAACAGGGCCTTTGAGGTACCCTAGGACTGAAGCTGCAACTTGGCCACCCCTTATCCTATATCCCACCTGTTCAAGTTCCCATGTTTCACCTCCATTCCAACCCAGAATTCTCCAACCTTTATGCCATATGTTCCTATTTACAATACCAACTCTTCCTCTCAGACCCAATGTTGAACCCATAGCCCATTTGTAGAAAACCAATATTTCTCTCATACCCTCAGGCTTTTAAGTTGATGGCATAGCTCCCCTGCTTTGGGTGTGACACTATTCTTCCCAACCCTGTCCAGTTCAAGGACATATAGTAGGGATGTTCCTACCATTTACAGAGGGAAATCTTCTCCCTCTGGATCTAACCAGAGAATATGCCTCTCAAAGATGCAAGCCACTCCCTGTCACCCAAGCCTAGCATCATTTGCTCCTTATCTCTTCAAAGACCTAGTAGTTTGATAAAGCTCCTGACAAGTTCCTGGGACTTCTTGCTCAGGTGATTACCTACGGAAAGCTTCTATGCACTATAATTGAAGTCCTTGACATGCTGCTTTTCAGAACAGGTAAATAGATGGTGGTGATCCTGTCTGTGTGACAACCAGAGATTCCTAGGTTTCATGGGAACTTCTAACGTAAATTCTAAAAAGATCTAAAAGTTCAACCCAGCAAAACAGGGAGACTTCCTATCTTAGCTTTTTACAGGTATATCCCATCTATGATCTCTTTATCAATATGCAGATAACCAATAGGTCTTCTGCCTCCTGGTCTCTTGGGCTGAAATCGGATCACCCTGGGTAGCTGGTCCCATGGGGACCAGACACACTGGCCTGTGACCATTGGTTTACTCCTAGATTTTTCTATCTTGAAGGGAGGGTGTCTCCTGAGGCATGGTTCTCCCACATGGTATATGGTACCTAAGTCATTGAAACCCAGCCTTTGTCCACAAAGGCTCTAAGCCTCCCTAATCCTGAACCTAAAGAACAATTGATGTGACTGGGAGAGTGGGGTGTGCAGAGGAAGGCCCAGCAGTGCTTCTGTCACTTCCCTAAGCCATTTCACCAGTGCCCTTCTTGCCAAACATCTTAAGCGCCATGTGGAGAAACTTCCTGGCTTACCACCAAGCGAAATGGTGGACAGGTCAATGCTGGAACCTTAGATGGAAAAGCAAACTGACCAAGATAGTCCTTGAAAGCTGTGATTAGGAAAGACCTCCCATTCACATGAAACCTCACCTGATGGGACCAAAAACCTTTCAGTACGTGCCCTCTGCTGGCAAGGCAGGTCACTCCAGATATAGTCCATACCAGTGGCAGTCACCATATACTTAATAGTCTGACTGACTGGAGCCTTGTGAGAATACAGACTCCTCAGGGTAGTTTAGTGCAGAAGTCTGGGGGCGGGGAGGGGGGGGGGGCGGCTCAGAATCTGTTCCTAAAGAACACCCTAGATCTTTCTACTTACACAGGTTTGGGAAACATTGGATAAATATCAGCTGCCGCGAAGACAGTGTGCCTGACCTTCCTTATGTCGCTTACAATCCAGCGGGAAACCCAGACATATTCAGAGTGCAGTGATACAGGGGAAGCACAGGTGTGTGGGCATCAGGAAGGGCCTCCCGGAGAAAGTGATGTTTACATGCAGACCTGGTGGCCAAGGAGGAAGCAGTCAGGGGAGGAGATGGGGAAAAGAATTCCAAGCAGAACAAAGACATGTGGGAAATTGAGGGTGCAGCATTGTGGGAGACTGAAAGTGGCCAGGTGGGGCTGCAGGAAGGGAGAGAGGGGAAGCAGGAGAGAAAAGTGTAAGGTGAAGCTAGCCAGGTAGGCAGAGCCAGAGCTCGCAGAACCTTGTAAGCAATACTATGTTAAGGGAAACAGGGAACCACTGAAGGCTCTAAAGTGAAGGAAGAATGGCCAGATTTTTGTTTCAGAGAGGTTCCTCTGTAGACCTTGTTGGTATAGGAGAAGAGCCACATTGGGGGAGGAAGGGAGGAAGATAGGCAGAGAGATAGTGGCTTTACACAAACTCCTTGTCCAGAAAGGAAGAGCTATATACCCATAGAAGCTTGAGAAGTGAATTTGGCCACTCCGGTATCCAGTCCCCAAAAACGTCCCCTATAATGGTGATCCCTCTTGCTTCTGACCTAGGATAGTACCCTGCTGGCCTGGCAAGCTCCCTGGCACAACAAAGTCATCTAGCAATTCCAGAATCTTCTTAGCACCCCATCAGAATGCCACCACCCTACTTACTTCCTCTCAGTGCACACAGCACCTTGGCCCCAGCTTTCTCACAGACCACAGACAGACAGCCAGAGTCTTAGAACCATACAGGCAGAGTGGCCTTTGAGATAACCTTAAGACAAGATAAGATTCAGACAAAGAGAGGTGGAAAGTGGGGTATCACAAGTGAAGGCCTCGAGGCAGGACAATATGGGGCCAATGTGGATGGGGGAAGTGGGCACAGATATCAGACATCCTTAGGAAGCCAAATCTATAAGGCCCAACAACCCACTGGACATAGGGGACCAGGACATAGGGCTTGTCAGATAGGCCTGGGTCCTGCTGTCTGCAACTGCTTACCTAAAGGGTAGAACAGACCCAGGAGGCCTGAATCCCCAAGGAGGGGGCGGGGGGGTGCTCCCTTTCTCTCTAAAGCCTTGGGCTGGGAGCAATCCAATAGTGACAACCATGACACCAATAGCAAGCAATACTTCTGTTTATTGAGACTTTGTCACATGCCAGGTGCAGTGCCAGGCACAAGTGTATGATCTGTGCTCTTATAGCAATTCCACGACGTAGCTCTGATTAGCCCCATTTTACAGAAAGATGAAGCTGCCCAAGGTCCCTTAGCTAGTGAGCCACAGAGCTGGGGTTCCAAACCAAGTTGTCTGGTGCCAAATCTATGTGTCACACCGCTTTATGATGCTGGCACTGGGGGGCATGAGGAGGGCAGGAACCTGCCGATCTATTTGACAAAGCCTGAGAAACAGGGCAGAGGCCATGACTGAGCCCCTGGTAGATAACGGCCCCAGGTATACGGACAGAGGGAAGGTGCTGTGGGGCAGACAGAAAGTGGCGCTGGGGCAGGGAAGGGGAAACAATTTCTTACTCTGTGACTTTGGCAGCATTTGGAAGCTGCCTCTTATGCATATGTGTATGTGTGAGTACACATGTGTGGCCCACTCATGCACATGCGCACACTTTCACATGTAGTCTATGGCCCCGATTAGTCAATCTCCTACATTTTGTGCAACCCAGAGGCAGGAGAGCCCGAGAGGGGCCACTTCTACCAGGCTGGGCCAACCACAAGCCTGGCTCAGGATAATACCGTCCCAGGACTGGATGAGCCCACGGGGCTCCTTCCTGCTCTGTTAGAGCGAATACTTCTCCCAGTCACGTTGCAGATCTCCTGCAGCAGGGTGGTGGAGCTTGCTAGGGGCTGCAGAAGGAAGGTGTCTGCAGTCCTGCTTCTGATACTTGGGGACAGGGACATGCCAGAGGGGGAAATGAAGCACACTGACAAATGAAGAAGGTAGGATGAACACGTGGAAGAAATCAGTCAGATCCGAATTTGTGTTCGGGGTGAGCAGAAAGTCCAGGTCGCTCAGGCCAAGGTAGGCTTGGGCTGGGATGTGGACCCAGCATAGCATTGCTGGATTTAGCAAATAAAAATATATCTTGCCCATTTAAATTTGGACTTCAGATAAATAACAAATAACTTTTAGAATAAATGTGTCCCATGCAATGTTTGGGATGGAGCCCAAGTAAACCTGAATTTGAGATATACAAGGAATAACTTCAAATTTTTTTTTAATGTTTATTTATTTATTTTGAGGGTGACAGAGACAGTGTGAGTAGGAGAGGAGTCGAGAGAGAGGGAGAGAGAGAGAATCCCAAGCAGATTCCCTCTTCCTAACACGGGGCTCAAACTCGTGAAACAGTGAGATCATGACCTGAGCCGAAATGAGAGTCGGACACTTAACCAACTGAGCCACCTGGGCACCCCCACAAGGAATAACTTTTAAAATTAGAAGTTCCCATGCAATATTCCTGTTTTATGTGGCGACTCTAACCCAGGGGCTCCTGTGAGCAGGGAGGAAGTGTGGGCTTAGCCATCAGACAGATCTAGCTGTTTCTCAACACTTTTGGGTTGCTTTCCTCAGCTATGTAGTCTGACTACCTGCCCATCTCAGAGGCTGTTTTGAGGTTAAATGCAGACAAAATGCCCCACTCAGGGTCTGCTACCCAGAATTACCTTTCCTTCTAACAAGAAGGCTGTCCACAGGGACCCTGAGTACCCAAGGGAGAAACTGAGCATCTGGTAATTATGGGTCCTCCTGGTGGGTTCAGCTGTGTGGACAAAGCACCCACTTTGAGGTAAGCTTCCTGAGAAGCCCAGAGTAGATTGGGGGAGGCAGCAGGGAAGAAAATGGAGTAGTACTGGCTTCTATTTTCCCCCTTTCCCTCTTGTGGGACATTCCCTCCTTCCCTCAGGGATCTCTGAACTTTGGGGAGCCCCAAGAAGTCCCTTCCACTCTCTCCCTGTATTTGAAACTCAGGTTTACCTAGGCTTTATCCCAAATATTGCATGGGACACACTTATTCTAAAAGTTATTTGTTATTTATCCGAAATCCAAATTTAAGTGGGCAACATGTATTTTTATTTGCTACATCCAGCAATGCTATGCTGGGACCACATCCCAGCCCAAGCCTAACTTGGCCTGAGTGACCTGGACTTTCTGCTCACCCTGAACACAAATTCAGATCTGGTAGGATGGGGTGCTCTTTGAAGAAGCTTGAGTCAGGGTTCAGGCTGTCCTGTGGTCCCTCTAGGGAAGGAAGGCCCAGGCTCCCATGCATCTGGGTGGGAGACAAAGGAGCCTCTAAGCAGCCAGCAGAATTTTACCATTTGGGACTAATGGACCTTTTTGAGCAGCTCCCCATCCGCAGGTGGGAGGGCCAATCCAGACGGACTCTGGTTTGGCAGGAAGAAAAGAGCAATTATACCAATTAAGCTCTGGAATAAAATCAACAACCCCAACAGCCCTTCTCTTTCTCCCACATGAGCCTGGGCTGCTTGAATGATTTCTGACTATAATTCTTACCTGCGGCAATAGGGCAGATTCGCAGGGACTTCACGGGCCAGTTCAGGCTTGCTTGGGCTCTGCGGAAACAACTTAACCTTTCTAGGGCCAAACTGCTCCTCACACTCCCTCAGCCGAGGGCTGAGGCTGAGGCAGGCAAGGGGGCAGGAAAAGCATAAGTGAAGGTTGAGGTCCCTTCCCTCCGAGCCCAAATCCCAAGGAGCAGATGGTCTAAAAGTCACCTGACCATAGGACATTCCAGAGAGCTGGCGACTTGGGGGCCTGGTCCTGTTGACTAAAAGGAGATAAAGACCTAACAGGGAGCAAGTAGCAGCAGAAGATATTGAGATTAGACAGCAAGAAGTTGTTCACTGACAGTGACCCAGAAGAACAATAGTGTAAACTCAGAATCACATTATACCAGCCTGAAGGAGCTTGGCAGCCTCACTCATTTTTATATAAAGAACCTGAAGCTCAGGGTGATAAAGAGCAATGCCCAAAGGTAGTGGCAGGGCTGGGTCTCAAACTCAGTGCTTCTTTCCATTTCTTCCTACCAGCCTGGCTTCCCTAAAAGGAAGGATGACAGAAAGACACACACTTCTCTGACCTGCAGGAAGCATATTTATATTTGGAAACCAAAGTCTCTTACAGCCCACAGAGCATTAGATTGACTTAATGGACGCTTTCTGGAATTTCTTTCTTTAATCCGTCTTATTTCCTACCAGATCTTGGTCAAATACAAGACTAGAGGGACAGAATCAGGGCTCCTAATGGACCACCAGCTGACCCACAGGTGTCACTAGGTATTCATTTAAAAGGGATCATGAATGTAAAGCTCCAAGCTCAGGGCCTGTACCTGCTCCCTGAACACAGGCTGACTTTGGATCTAAAGGTCATCATGTCCCAAGGGAGGATCAGGAGGCCAGCAGGGAGAAGAGGGCAGGGGTCTCTCTGTTCTATTACACTCAGGTCACATGTGACTTGAGTCCTCCCTCCAGCCTTGAGCCACATGATATGAGAGGACATGGTGATTATAGGATAGGGTCCTTAGGAGCAGAGAGTCTGAAAACCAGGATCCATGAAGATAGATGGGCTTGAAGTAGGCTCCACAAGGCTGGAGGCATCCAGGGAAGACTATTGCTTCTAATCTAGAGAGAGATGTTATTTCCAGGGCCCCTTACATGATGTGGTCCCCCATCCTAAAAAAGTGCCCACAGCCAATCTTAGGCTCTGGAGTATCCCTTTCCTTTGTCAGCCCATCAGGTTTGTGCCGAGTGGGAAAGGAGGGCAAAGGTGCCATTTCACATGCAGAAGTTCAGAGACGGGGAGTCCCTGGCCAGCTTTCATCCTGGGACCAGGTCACTAAGTTTGGTGGTGCTTCTCTGCCCCAACTCTCATTCATTCCTACCTAACTACTTCCTTCTCTGCTTGAAGCTGTTCTCAATGCAGGCCTTCCCCAGCAGGATGATCTTGTGATTTACAGGGTTAAACACAAAATGAGAATGGAAAACCTTCATTAAAAAATGATTAAGAATTTCAAGATGATGGGGCACCTGGGTGGTTCACTCAGTTGAACATCTGACTCTTGATTTTGCCTCGGGTCCTGGTCTCATGGTTCACGGGATGGAGCCTCGTGTTTGGCTCTGCAATGACAGCCCAGAGCCTTCTTGGGATTCTCTCTCTTTCCTCTCCCTCTTGCTCTCTCTGCCCCTCTCCCACTCTCAAAATAAATAAAGAAACATTTTTTAAAAAGAGAGAGGATTTAAAGATAGCAACATCAGAGTACTAAACCTTTGGAGCTAAAGTCCTGAATAACTGCACAGGCCACATGCTCATGAAGGCAGTCCTGCTCCTGAGCTCAGAAACCCTCAAAAGATGTGGGCCAAAACTTCTGTTCCCAAATCCTGGTTGTGAGCATGAGGGTAAGAAAGAGGCTGGGGGTGAGGTATCTTGAGGACAAGGATTGTCTACTTGGCACCCAGTTGTCAACTAGCTGCTCTGAGCAAAACCTCAAACCCCCCAGTCCCCATCCCCAGCACATACAGGCACAGAGTTGACTTTCAGCAGGACAGGGGGTCGGTACAGGGGCTGGGAGCCTCTCAGGCTCTGGTTGGGGTGGGGTACAGGCAGGGTAGAAGGGAGAGGATATTGAAAGTGAAAAAAGAACAGAAAGCTACGGAACTATGGAAATGGTTATTCTGTGGGGAAAATATTCCATGTGGGAGCCGTTCATTGCCTGGAGGGATCAACAGCCCTGACGGAAAGGCTGCCAGGGAAGGTGAGGGTTCCAGCAGGGAGCAGGCTGGCACCTGCAGAGTGGCGAGGAGGCGCCCCCAGGGCCTTCCACAGGCAGCAGGCCCCAGCCTCCCGCACCAGCACCAGCCACAAGTGCCAGCCACCAGCCTCTGCATGGAGGGCCATGGGGCTCTAGGAGTGTGTATGGGGGGTGCTCTCTGCCCATAGAATGCTCTGACCCTGCTCAGGGAGAGCTCGTGCATCTGGGGACAAGGCACACTCAACCAGCTTGGGCCTAGTATGCGGGTGCCTTTACTTTCATAATACTGACACCCTCCCAGACTCCCTTTGTAGAGACCACAGCCTGCCTCTTATGAAGGGCCTTTGTGGTTCTCTGAGGGATCCTGAAAGGTCTCTGCTGCCCCCAAATATTTCCCCACTACCCATCGGGTTGCCTGAAATACCCCCTCATTACATTAGCCTCAACTCAATCACTAAGTGTCATTCCTTTGGCCTTGAATTCAATCGGATTGGATTTAGTTCAATCAAAAAGGATTAAAAAATTCAATCAGGTGGATTGGATTAAATCCACTAACCGTTTACTGAATACCTACTGTTAGGCCAGTATTGTTCTCAGTTCTGGGATTCAAACAGTAATAACACATAGTCCTTCTCCAGAGAAGCTCTCAGACTATTTACTTTATTATTTAATAAAACAATATAAACTCTTTAGCTAACATTTATTGAGAGTTAGTGGTTTGCCAGGTGTGCGTGAGATCTTACATATATTTTTATATTGAATCTCTACCCCATTCCAATGGAATGGGACTCTTATTATCCCCATCTTACATGCAGAAAAGGAGGCTCATGAAGGTGAAGCCATTTGGTTAACTCCAAAGCCTGTGACTTTAAACCCACAGCTATACATACTTCAGTCAAGTTATATGGAACATACTCGGGAAGCTTTCTGTGGGAAATCCAGAAGACTTCATAGAGGAGGTGGCATTTGAATCAGCTCCCAAGGGAGGAGGAGGAGTTTTCAGAAGAGGCAGTATTAGAAAAAGGGATTCAAGGCCAAAGGAACAGCAAGGGAAAGACCAGAGGCAGGGAGGGTGTCTGGTGAATAGTCAGTGGTATAGAAGTGAGTGAGAAGGGTCCAGAGATGAGACAGTCAAGGCTGAAAAGGGGCACAAACCTGTGAAACTGAGTCACAGGTTAAATTGGCATTTCAGGAAGATCACTGAGGCTCCAATGTTGGGATTGGGTTAGGAGGGATGGGTGAAGGCAGAGGGCAGGGAGACAGTTGGGAGGCTGTCTCCAGTGCAGAATTCAAGGTTGTCTCCTTATGAAAAAGTAAGGCTCTTGGGGGACAGGCTCCAGGAAAGTAGAAAAGGTACAGATAGGAGAGGTGTAAGACACCCAGGAAAAGCAAACTGAGTTTTCCAAAGCTGTCAGGCCAGGAACTCTGACATAAACGCTTCATATGCCTCAGCTGCAGAGAATAGAGGAATCCAGGGTCTGCTGCATAATTCTAGAAGTCTTACCAATGCTACTCATGTCCTGGGGGACCTCAGGCTGCCCCATCACCTTGATCCCCTAACTCATGGGAGCTGCAGGAGGTGAATGGTAGAGAAGTCCACCCTTTGCCTCAGCCAACAACTTTTACTCCTGTCTAAGATGGTAAAGGTCAGGGGAGGGCACAGAGAGAAACTAGGCAATTCTTAAGCCAAAGCTCTTCACCTTGAAGAAGCCACCACTCGGCCCAGATTTATTGATAAGCCTTCCCCTTGGCAAGACATCAGTGCTTGTCCTGAAAGGCCCTTTCCATTCTATGAAAATAAATCTCTTAGCTAAGGAGAGCAGTCCAGCAGATGCTCTTAGAGAGTTGATAATTTGGGGTTAGAGCCAGAAAAGGTGTTGGCAGTGTGTCTACACTAGAAGTAGCAACCAAGCCTCAAACCCAAGTGATTGAATGCCAGACCCACCTATAAGAGGTTTCCTTCACACGCCTTCTCTGTGCAAGGCACTGACATATATGTAGTCTGGGCAACAAAGGACTCCCCAGATCCATGATTCCTCCAACTTGGGTGCTGTCTCTAAGACAACACTGTCCAACAAAGCTTTCTGTGATGTGAGAAAAGCTCAATATCCAAAATGTCCAAAATGGTAGCCACTTAGGCACATGTGGTGATTGAAAATTTAAATATGGCTGGTGTGACTGAGGAGCTGCATTTTAAAATATATTTAATTTTAGTCAACACATGTGCTCAGTGTCTACCATACAGGACAACACAGCCTTAAGAAGTTAGAGAGGCTTGGGGCGCCTGGGTGGCTCAATCGGTTGAGCATCCAACTTTGGCTCAGGTCATGATCTTTGTGGTTCGTGAGTTTGAGCCCTGCGTCAGGCTCTGTGCTGAAAGCTCAGAACTTAGAGTCTGCTTTGAATTCTGTGTCTCCCTCTCTCTCTCTGCCTGACCCTTGCTGGCTCGCTCTCTCTCAAAATAAATAAATATTAAAGAAAAGAAATTAGGCTCAATGCAAGACATTAGGGATACAGGTACAAATGCCTGCTTGAAGGAGCTTACAGTCTCGCAGTGAAGATGAATAAATAAACAACCAATGTTAATGCAGTGTGTGTGTGTGTGTGTGTGTGTGTGTGTGTGTGTGTGTGTGTGAGAGAGAGAGAGAGAGAGAGAGTCAGGGGGGAGAGAGAGAGAGAGAGGCAATCTGTATGTGATGTGCACTAAGAGTTGGGGGAACAAACAGAAGGGTGTGAGTCATTCACCCAAGGAAGGGAAGGTAGGACAGGTTTCTCAATAGAGGTATATTTGTACTAGACCTTGAGGAATAACTAAATTTTCACCAAGCGGACAAGGGAACAGGCATCTTGGACACAGAGAGGAGTGAGTGCCAAGATGCTGACCAAAATACAACATGTGAACTAGCTGTGTGTGTCAGGAGCAAGGGCTTGGGTAAGATGAGAAAAGCAGTTGGGAAGGAAATGTGCTGGTTCTTGGGGCCTTTATGAATCTGAACCTTAAACTTTAGGGCATTTAGATGGTGTGGTTGAGAAGGAAAACTCTGGCTGGGAAGGGGATGCCAGCAAAGATCTCGTCCTATGGATACAAAGACCTCTTGACTTCACACAGGTTTCTTTCCCCTCTCTGGGTTCAGTTTCTTCACCTGCAAAGGGAGGGTTATCTTTAAGTGTCTTTCTTACTCTGTCCTTTTAGATGTCTGTTCCTTCTTTGGACAAATCTTCTGTGTTGTATCCTGTGTACCCAAGACAGGGGCTTACTGAGCAGGCCAACTTATAAGCATGTAGTGTCATGCAGAGGCTTAGGGCAGCCAATCCCCACCCCCATGATCCACAAGCATTTCAAGATGACTAAAATTCTACCTATTGGACAATATTCCTTTTTAGAGTATAGAAGTTACCAAGTAACTTTTTTTTTAATCTGGCAAGTATTATTAGGTAGCCTTTTAATGGATAACAGCTTTTTGAGAGAAACTTCTGGAAATGGGACACAGACTTGCAATGCAAGGAGCTTTGGGCCAGAGAGAGCTGGGAGGAATGATCAGTCTAGGTGGGAGAAATGCTAAGGCCAACTTTGGACCTTTGAACAACTTTCCTAAGCCCCACTTTAACTGCTTTTCTCTATTAGAGTGGAAGGCTCCTGAAGGCATGGCTTTGTCCTTTCTTTCCCTGAAACTAGCCCACAGTAGGCATTACAATCTGTATTTGCTTGTTTTTATTTTTTTAACATTTTATTTATTTTTGAAGGAGAGAGAGACAGAGAGTGAGTGGGGGATGGGCAGAGGTAGAGGGAGACACAGAATCTGAAGCAGGCTCCAGGCTTGAGCTGTCAGCGCAGAGCCCGATGCAGGACTTGAACTCATGAATCATGAGGTTATGACCTGAGCTGAAGTCAGACACTCGACTGACTGAGCCACCCAGATGCTCATGCTTGTTTTTTTTTATTGATAAAGTCATGAGTGCTCCCAGCACTGCTCAGAGAACTGCCTGCTGGGAAGACCAGTTATAGAAGTGGGAGCTGAAAGGGACCACACTCAGTCAAGAGAAAAGGGGTGATCATCCAAGGTCAGAGAGTGAAGAGATGGCAGAGCCAAAGAAGGTGTTTGGCTTTGAGTCCAGCATTTACTTCTCTCCTGCCCTTGTTCACCTGGGAGAAGGTATTCATCAACCTCTGACCCATAGACAGTGGGGATAGCTTCCCAAAGACTCCTCAAAGAAGGATGTCTGCTCCTCTCCCTATGTTGCTGGCTGAGACCTTATGAAGAGCTTGGTCTCCAAGAGCCATTCCTGGCAGAGTCCAACACATGGGTCCCACCCCTTGGTTCTTGGCCACACCTCTATATACCCAGAACCCATCACCAGGCCCTCACAGGGTTCGCACAACTTCTGAGAGTCCAGAAACTAAAACTCTTGGGAGTTGGAACCTGACCACTCCTGGGGGGATGGATGGATTCCATGGTGACAGAGAGCATGGAGAGCAGAGGACCATGACTGAGCCACCAGAAGCTTAGAGAACTCAAGCTTCCTTATGGGGGGGAGGGGGAGGGGTAGATGGGGCCTTCAATTAGTCTTCATGCTCCTGCTTGAAGGGAGCAATGATTGAAGGGCAAAGGGCAGCTTAGAGCTACAGTAATGCTTTTTCCTCCTTCTCCCTTACGCAGGGGAAGGTCTGAGTTTATTGGAATAAAGTGATTTCATCAGTTCTGATTTATGCCACCTAATAAGATCCTTCCCCTCTCACTGTCAGCCTTTCAACAGATCAAAGGTGGGATATTAAAATGAAGACAATTTCAACTGGTTCTCCAGGCTATGCTAATGCCCAAATCACCCTTTCTCTCCATCTGTCAGGAGAAATGATGGATGTGCAAGAACCCCAGGAGGCAGAGAAAGCGCTTCCTTTGTATACATCAAAGGATGATACCTGAGCATTCCTCCAAGCCATTCCTTGTGTTTTAATCGGCAGCAATATATAAAAATAATTACCCGCCCTCCAGGAGAGAGGCAGGGAGAAGACTCTGTGTATAGTCTTTATGAGCTTCCCCAGAAGACATAGGCCTAGAGATCTGGGCAGAAGGCCAGCTTTGTGGGTGACAATCCCGGAATCCTCGGGTGGGGACCACAAAAAGCCATCTCATCCATCCCCCAGCCTCTAGCCATTGGATTCCAGACCGGCTTCTGGAGACCTTCCTGGGCTGCCTGGGATGTGTTTGAGAGCTGGGTCCTGTGGTTGCCTGGGGCCTACATGCCTGCCCTTGGCAAAAGGCACTGTGGTTGATGGAGGAAGATGCAGATGGGGATTTTCCCATCTTGCCTCTCCAGAGAGGGGGTAGTGATGTCAGAGGTTTAGGGAATATAAGCAACATCTCAGCACTTTGAAGATACTTAAAAAGTCATCCAAGCAGACTCTGCAGTAATAGATACCAGGGAAAACCAAGCCACATATTAATACTTCTAAATGTACCATGGGAGGAAGGAAAGAAGAAGGAAGAGAAAAAAGTCTGTATCAGATCTGGTTTCCTTAACACAGGGTTCCAGCCCCTCCCATTGTCTATTTTTTTCTTCCTCATTTCTAGGGGCTCTAAGGCTCTCTGTGGACCAGTACGAGAATTAGGGAGGTTATAGATACGTGGTATCAATCCTTTTCTCCCCAACCTCTCTACCATCAGTCTATCCATCCAGTTAGCCATCTGTTCATCCATCTATGCATCCATCTGTCCACTGATGCATCCATCTATCCATTATCCATCCATCCATTTATCTGTCCATCCATCCAACCATCCATCCATCCGTCCACCCACACATCCATCCATGTAGACTAGAGAACCACCCCCCAACCATGCTGTGATCTTGTCTTTCTCTTCATCAGTCATCCATGGCTTCTGGTAAACTCTAAATCCTTTAAACTTGGGCTTCAATATTCCTTCCCTGGATTGACTCTCTTACTAGCCTCATTTGTCAGAAGGTGCCTCACTCTCCATTTCATCTGGGAAATATGCCTCTCTACCTACTTCCTTGTCCCAGAGCTCATGGTTTATTCATATCTCTTCTTTTGAAAGGCTGGTGCCACTGTTTGATATATGTTTCTCCCTCTTCTCTTCAAAGCTCTACTTAAACTCCTCTCCTTTGAGAGCCTCCTGACCTAAACCCACATGGTGTTGGTCCTTCCTACATGCATCACCTTCTCAGTCTTTCCTGATTGATCTGTAAGTACTCACTGTACCCCGACTCCATGCTAAGATCACTGACGTGAAGAGACTAGCCATAATTCCTCTCCTCTGGCATCAGAGGGAAATGAAACAAGTAAAACACATTTAAGTTGTTTTCAGTTCAAATGGAGGAAAACTTAACCACCTTCTCACTAAAATACCCACAATGACATATGATGAAAACTTCGACCTTAACCAAAAGCAACACTTAACCAGGATCTGACATCTCTACTAGCTCTGAGGTCAGTGGAACCAAGTCCTCCCTCCCTATCTATCTTTACTGAATCAGAATGCAGAAAATTGGACAGCCATGTCCCTCTACTGTGTGAATGATGTTTGCTGAGGTAGCAAATGTGCCATCTGCCACCACTACCCTAACCTCTATTTCTATATTCACCCAGAGATTTCAACACCCCGAAAATAACATGGCCAGAAGATGAGGACTGGAGGTGACACCTTCATCCTAGGAGGTGAGTTTCCCCAATGAAAGGAGCCTCCTGTGGCAGATCAAGGGCAGCCTTAGTGGTCATATATCTTGAGACAGGGCTCCACGGTAGCGTCACTAAAGGAGTTATTTAAACCATAGTGCCTGGGCCTACCTCCAAGATTCCCAAGTCAGTTAGTTCAGGCCTAAACATATTATCATTTAAAATTTCCTCCAGTGATTCTAATGTTCAGCCAGGATAGCAAATTACTGGTATAGCCTTTCATATAGTCTTGGTTGAGAGAATCAGATAACTACTCACAGGGTGAGGAGTAAGATCCCACTGTAGAACACCAGAGCTATGCTAGATGAATATCTGCTTAGATGCTGAAGATTTACCTGGGAATTGTACACACCAACCTGCTTTTCATCTGTGTATCTGAGAAACTGATTGAACTAGCACCAAGAATCTAGAAAACAAAACCATGTAACTCACATTACCTCCTTAATGACAAATGCTGCACCTAGATAAAATGTACCCTATTCAAAGATAAGGAGAAAAAACATAAACTCCAAGAGATATTTCTTAACTCACGTTCATAGCAGTATTCACAATAGCCAAAAGGTGGAAGCAATCCACGTATCTATTGACAGATGAATGGATAAATAAATATGGTATATACATATATAAATACAATGGAACATTATTCAGCTGTAAAATGGAAAGAAATTCTGACATGTTCTACAACATAAATGAACCTTGGGGACATTATGCTAAGTGAAACAAGGCAGTCAATCACACTTACATGAGAACTACCTAGAGTAATAAATTTATAGACAGAAAGTCTATAGACTTCTGAATGGTGGTTCAGAATGGTGGTTGTCAGGGCCTAGGGGGAAGGAGGAAACATGGAGTTATTGTTTAATGGGTCTAGAGTTTCACTTTTGCAAGATGAAAAGAGGTCTGTAGATGAATGGTGGTGATGGTTACAAAATGATATGAAGATACTTAATGCTACTAATCTGTATACTTAAATATGGTTAAGATGGTAACAGATTTTATGGGGTTTTTTTGTATTTTGCCACATTTCTATAAATTTTTTCAAAAGATAAAGAAAAAATTTAAGGCACTCTTTTTTTAAATTCTGAAGAACAAGAAGATGGTAACAGCATCTTGAAAGCCAGGAAAATATCAAATCTCTGAATATAACTTATTACTACAATGGGTGGGGGGCGGGAAGTAGACACTTACCTGGCAATCCTCAATAAGGTATAGGAAATTATGACCTCTAGGAAATAAGAGCAAAAATCCAAAGAAGAAAAAAATCTGAGAGAGAATAACATCAGCATAAAATGGGAAAAAAATAAAGATAAATTTGGAAGACAAATTGAAATGCAAAGGCAGCTGGGTGGGACATGGAAATGTTGGAAGGAAAGTAAAGTTGAAAGAGCAGAATTCATATTTGCATCATAGGTAATAATGAGTGGAACTGGCACCACAGAACATTGAATAAGCAATGGGGAGAACAAACGTGAAACCTGATCTTTGAAGTCAGAATACAAGATAGAAGTTATGAAAATGAAGATGAGTAAATAGGAGAGAATTGGATTCGAACTTAAAAACTACAGGTATTTCAGAGGATTAAACCCAGGGATGGAGTAGAAGCATAAGACAGCTCTACCTGGGAGAAACACAAAACCAACATTTTGAAGCTGAAAAAATATACTGTTAAAAAATATTTATTGTGTAACCAGGTAAACCGAATGAAAAGAGATTCATACCTAGTCATATTCTAGCAAAAATTTTAACTGTAAAGAAGAATGAGGAAAATTATCAAAGAATCCACTTCTCAACAAAAAGGCCTGGGACTGGACAGTTTATCAGTGAGTTCGTCCAAACATTCAAGTAAAAAAGAACTCCCATGCTTTCTAAACTGTTGCAGGAACAGAAAAAGCTGGAATGATGCTCAATTCACTCTTTGAACTCAGTTTCACCTAACAGCAAAAGCTATCAATAAAAGCACAGAAAATAAGCTATAGACCATTCTCATTCATGAATGTTTTATTAGGATATAAATATTCTAAGTATAACACTGGCAACAGAATAATACAATAAGAATAATCTACCATCTTCCACCATGAAGCTAGAGTAATCCCAAGAATACTATGATAATTAAAATAATGATTCTATTACAGTATAATGGATTCAGTGTATGTAATCTCAATATATTCTGAAAAGTCACTCAGTAACATCCCCAAATCCTAATTTTAAAAAGACTTAGGGGCACCTGGGTGGCTCAGTTAGTTGAGTGGATCCAACTCTTGATTTTGGCTCAGATTATGAACTCACAGTTTATGGGATCAAGTCTCAGATCAGGCTCTGCGCTGACCATGTGGAGCCTTCTTGGGAACCTCTCTTTTCCTCTCTCTCTGTCCCTCCCCTGCTTGTTCTGTCTTTCTCTCTCTCTCTCTGTCTCTCAAAATAAAGAAATAAACTTAAATAAAATCAAGCATCATACTTTATGAGAAAATATTAGAGATTTTCCTATTAAAATCCAGAACAAGATAAATATGTTCATTGTCATGATTGTTAATAATCATAATCATTCTTCTGAAAATTCTGATTAACTTATAAGGCAGAAAACAGGAATTAGAGTTATACTTATTATCTGAAAATAACATTAGATACCTCCAAAATCTAAGAGACCTAGTGGTAAGACTCTTAAGATTGATAAAAGAATTCAATAAAGTGCCAAGATACAAATGGATGTGTACATTTCAACATTTTCCTAAATTCTAACAATAACAGAAGAGAGAACACTGAAAACCCATCCTTAACTTACTAGTAACCACCAAACAAAGCTCATGAACAAGCAAAATGAAATAAATATTGTTGAATAACTCTAGCAAGAAATACATAAGGTACTTCATGAAAAAAACAAAAACCACGAAAAGATGTTTCGAATTATGAGAAATACATCCTGTATGGGAATAAATTTTATAAATATGTAAATTGTCTACAATTCAATTTATAGATTTAATGTCATTCTGACTAAGAACCCAGTGGGATTTTTTTGGCAGGGGTTGGGGGTACCTTCACAAATTAAACTAAAGTCCATGTCATAAAATAAATAGATGAGAAAAATATAACAGAAAAATAGACTAGAACTCCCCCATCAAACATTAAAATACCTAATAAAAAAAACTATTAGAACTAATAAATTAGTAAGATAGTTTATAAGATTGCAGGCTATAAGATCAATACACGAAAATCAATTGTATTTCTACACACTTACAATGAAGAAGCCAAATATGAAATTAAGAAAATTCCGTTTACAATAATATCAACAAGAATAAAATACTTAGGAATAAATTTAACAAAAAGTACAAAATCTATGCTCTGAAAACTATAAAACATTGCTGAAAGAAATTTAAGAACATGTAAATGAATGGAGAGACATCTCATAGTCATGGGTTGGAAGACTTCATATTATTTAGATGGCAATACTCCCAAATTAATCTACAGATTCAGCACAACCCTCATTAAATTTCCAGTGTCCTTCCCCTCCCCCCCAGAAATTGACAAGCTGATCCTAAAATTCATATGGAAATGTGTGGGAGCCAGAATATTCAAAATAATCTCGAAAAAGAAGAACAAAGTTGGAGAACTCACACTTCCCAATTTCAAAATTTACTACAAAGCTACAATAATCAAGACTATTTAGTACTGGCATAAGGATAGACTTACAGATCAACTGAATAAAACTGAGAGTTCAAAAATAAATTCGCTCTTTACTGGGCAGTTGATATCAACAAGGGTGCTAGGACAGTTCAACAGGAGAAAGAATAATCTTTTCAAAGAATAGTCTTTGGGGTGATGAAAATGTTGTGTTGGAATAACTTAGCAAAAGAATAAAGTTGGACCTTTACCTCAAACCATATACAAATATTAACTCAAAACAGATCAAAGACCTAAAACTCTATAAAACACTCAGAACACAACATAGACATAAATCTTCCTGATCTTGGATTAGGCAATCGTTTCTTAAAGATAATACCAAACCAACAAGAAACAAAGGAAAAAATAGACAAATTTGACTTCATCAAAATTAAAAGCTTTCGTTCTTCAAAGGACACTATAAAGAAAATGGAAAGACTGAGGCGCCTGGAAGGCTCAGTTGGTTAAGCATCTGACTTTGGCTCAGGTCATGATCTTACAGTTCGTGAGTTTGAGCCCCATGTCGGGATCTGTGCTGACAGCTCAGACCCTGGAACCTGCTTCAGAGTCTGTGTCTCCCTCTCTCTGTTCCTCCCCCACTCACGGTCTATGTCTCTCTCAAAAATAAATAAACATAAAAAGAAAGAAAGAAAGAAAGAAAGAAAGAAAGAAAGAAAATGGAAAGACAAGCCACAAAACAGGAGAAAATATTTGCAAATTATATATCTGATAAGGGACCTGTATTGAGCACATACAAAGAACTGTTACCATTCAACAACAAAAGACAATCCAATCAAAAATAGCCCAAGGATCTGAGAAGACATTTCTCCAAACAAGTTGCCAAATAAGCACGTGAAAAACTCCTTAGTCTCATGAGTCACTAGGGAAATGTAAATCAAAACCCACAGTGAGATACCACCTCATACCCATGAGGATGACTATAATCAAAAAAGACAGTAACAAGTGTTGACAAGGATATAGAGAAATTAGAACCCTCACACAAGTCTGGTGAGAATGTGAGATGGTGCAGCCACTTTAGAAAATAGTTTGGCAGTTCTTCAAAAAGTTGTACGTAGAGTTACCATATGACCCAACAATTGCACTCCTAGTTAAATATTCCTAGTTAAATGAAACCATATGTCTCCACAATGTTCATAGCTGCATTATTCACAATAACTAAAAAGTAGAAACAACCCAACATCTATCAGCTTGATGAATAGGTAAACAAAATGTGGTATGTCCATACAATGGAATATTTTTCAGCCACAAAAAACCACTGATACATGCATTAATACGTACATGGATGAGTCCTGAAAACATTGTGCTAACTGAAAGAAGCCAGACACAAAAAACAACACGTTGTATGATTCCATTTATATGAAATGTCCAGAATAGGCAAATCCAGAGAGACAGAAGGTGGGTTAGTGCCTGTCACGGGCTAGGAGAAAGAGACGGGGCATAACTGCTAATGAGCAAAGGTTTTCTTTTGTGGATGATGAAAATACCTTGGAATTAGATCGTGTGATGGATGCACAAGTTTGCCAATATGCTAAAAACCACTGAACTGTCTGCTTTATAAGGGTGAATTTAATGCTATGTGAAGATCTCCATTTTTAAAAATTATTTAAACCTAAGATGATTTCATCAGCACTATATTAGTACAGTCTTGCCGAAACAACAAAACAGATCGCAAATGATTTGTAAAGATTTAACGTGTCACAAAGGAAGCATGTCTGTTTATAAGAACATGTGTGTCATAGACAATTACACAGAAATGTTAACAAGCATTGTGTCTGGGTGGTAGACTTGTGGGTGATTTTTATTTTCTTCTTTTTATTTTTTGTATTTTCTAAATTTTCTACAATGAGTCAGAACAAAAATAAACATGTTTTTTAAAAACAAAGTGCGTCAGTGTATAATTAAGTCCCAGGCTCGGGAGTTGCTGAGATGCGGGAGGCCAGCAAGGGAGCTCTCTGCAGAGCCTGCACGGGGAAGGGCACTGGGGAGGGAAAGATCTGAGAGCGAACAATGGAAGGAGACTCCCTGCTTCATGTCCACCTCTGTGTCCCTTCTTTCCCTGGATCTTCTACCAAAGCAGTCACCAAGCCCCACCAGTGAAATCTCAAGGCCATGCCCCCTTCCTCTTGACCCCAGGACCATTGCTATGGCCTAGGTCCCATCCTACCGTGGCCTCCTTCAGCTAAGTCTCCTCCCGTGCCTTCTCAAAGGCATAGATTTGTTAAAACCCTGCAGCAGCCTCCACTGCCTCTGAGATGGTCCCTGGCTGGCCATCAAAAGCTCAGGCCCCCTCTGCAGGCCCTCTCTCAGGCTGGTGCGTGGTGCTGTAACCTCAGGAAGCGAGATCTGCCTCCCCACCCTGGCCCCCAAGCCAGCATGCCACCTCCTATGCCTCCAATTTGCTGCCTCCATGCTTTGCTGAGGCCCCTCCTCTCCCAGCAAAAACTGTTCTTCTATCTCCACCTGCCAGCCTTTTGGTCTACCTTCAAACCCCAACATAAGGGTTGTCTTTTCCACAGAACTTTGCTGACCTTTTGGAAGGCATCCCACACACCGTGGAGCTGCCGTCTCCTCTCAGAAGCTGGGCTGTCAGGCTCTGAGACTACCAGCGTGGTGACTCCGTGTGTCCTCGTGGCCACAATTAGAATCAGATGATGTGGGTTCTCTAAAGCCCTAAAAGCTTTGGGAAAGATAGCTACAGCTTTGTGCGTTGTGTTTAGAGGCCCTTTATGTTCAGCGACAGTGTCTCCTTCCTGCCCTTGCTCTAGGCCCCAGGTGGAGTCACAGAGCTGTGCCACCGGCATAGTGACACTGCCCCTTTGAGGTTCGAGGAAATCAAGGATCATGTTTTCTTTGTGTGTTGAATCTTTATGACAAGACTGACCCAGAAAAGCTCTTGGTAGACCACAATTTTATGAAAACCTTCAGCTTAGTTGGACCAAGTGGAGATCACCATGGCCTCGGAGGACGATGGATTTCGGTTTGAAATTACTGAGACGGATGTGGAAAAGCTAAGGTGTCCACAGGAAATGGTAGATTACACTGCAGATAGGAAAGCTGTTTAGGAATAAGGTATCAGTCCCCTGATTTCACTGAGACAAGACTCAGACAATACTGACAAGTGTCTGGGAGTGAGTACGCATTTTGGCATCATTGCTGACCTAGGCAGAGTAATTCTGTTGGACTTGTATTTAAATGATGTAAGTGGGGATGCCTGGATGGTTCAGTTGGTTAAGTGTCCGACTTCAGCTCTAGTCATAATCTTACAGTTCATGGGATCGAGCCCTGCATTGGGCTCTGCACTGACAGCTCGGAGTTGGCACCAGATTCTGTGTCTTCCTCTCTCTCTGTCCCTCCCTGACTTGTGCAAGCATGTGCACTCTCTCTCAAAAACAAATTAATAAACATTTTAAAGTAAATAAATAATCTAAGTCGTTTGCCCTTTGAAAATATATAAAACCAAAAAAGGAAAAAAGGAACCAAGTTGTCAAACTTCTCACCTCTGCAAAACAGTAGGAGTTAAATGTTAGATACAGAGTTGGAATCTCAGTTCTGATGCTCAGTGCCGTGGGGCAGCTGGCACAGCACCTGACCTTGCAGGAGCCCAGCAAGTGGTAGCTGCCCCCTTCGCACTGCACTCTGGACCTCTTGTTTGTACCTGGCGTGTTCTATCATGTACGGTTTGTGAACTTGCTCTCTGTGTGTCCTGATTGTAAGCTCACTGATGGCCACTGTGCCCACTTGGTACTCCCCATAGATCTGCACAATGAAACGGATATGAGATGGGTGATACATGGTGCCTCATTGCAGATGACCGACCACCTGAAAGGACCATTCCTGGGGTCAGGGGCTGAGGGAGAATCTATCCCTCTCTGGGTAATCTACTTTTTCAGCAGAGCCTGGCAGGAGGTGAAAGATCACAGCCTAGCCCCCAGAGGCTGGCTCTGCCCCTGAGAGCCCGTGTTTCTCTGAGCTCCCCAAATCCTCTTGTCCCTCACTAGTGCAAAATGATGACACTGTGGGACACACTTCTGGAGTTTAGTCTAATAATAGAACCATCATTTATTGTGCACGGAGGATATACCTGGTGTAGATTCTACACGTTACCTATGCATTTTCTCATAAGTCTTTGTAACAATCACTTTCTTATCCCCAGCTTACAGACTACAAAGCCAAGAGGCTCAGAACATTTAGACAAATTGCCCATGATTCTTAATCTCAAAAATGGCAGAGCTGGCTAAAAAAAAAAAAAGCAGCTATTTCCAAAGAAGTAGCTAAAATCACACACTACCCTTTCAGCAGAAAGGAGACAGATTTTCTGGGTCGTCACAATGTAGAGCCCCAGACTGAGCCAGGACTCAGAGAATGGTAGACCTCTGCCCGGCTCCTCCCAGGCTGGACAAGTGAGAGTCTTGATTAAGGGGTCAGTCAAGAGAGCCCATGCACAGCGCCAGGAAGCCAGAAAATGCCTCCTAAGATTTATGTTCCTTCTGCCCTCGGACTTTCCAGACTCAGAGCAGCGTGGGCCTGTCAGATTCAGAACACTTGCAGGTCATACTAGGGAGAGAGATGAACTGAGAAGGGTAGCCATCTGCCCTGGTCTAGGCAGGGAGTCTTTCTCAGAACTTTTTGGACTTGCCAGAAGGTCACTACTTAGTGCCCCAACCCACTAGTTCTGAAACCAGATCTCTAGACAATACTGAAAGAGTATTTATTGTCTGGGGCCATGCTGTGTCCCTCTCCACAAATATGAATTCTGCTCAGTTTCTCCAGATCCTGCAAAGACAAGAGACTTCTGCCTGAATCTTTCCTGCTCTGCTCTGGCTAGGGCCTCCCTTCCTGCCCTCTTGGTTACGAAGATTGAGGATCCCTGCTTCTGGAACCTAGTGTTCCCTAAGTGCCCATCAGGCTCGGAGTCAGATAGAATCAGTCTAGGAAGAACTGGTACAGCCCCTCTGGAAAACAGTGTGGAGGTTCCTCAGGAAACTAACAATAGAACTCCCCTATGACCCAGCAATAGCACTGCTAGGAATTTACCCAAGGGATACAGAAATGCTGAGGCATAGGAGCACATGTACCCCAATGTTCATAGCAGCACTCTCCACAATAGCTAAAACATGGAAAGAGCCTAAGTGTCCATCAACAGACGAATGGATCAAGAAGATGTGGTTTATCTATACCATGGAATACTACATGGCAATGAGAAACAATGAAATCTGGCCATGTGTAGCAGCATGGATGGACCTTGAGGGTGTTATGCTGAGCGAAATAAGTCAGGCAGAGAAGGACAAATATCATATGTGTGCACGTATAGGAGGATTAGGAGGAACTTAACAGAGGACCAAGGGGGAGAAGAAGGGCGGAAATGGTGGGGGAAAGGGAGAGAGGCAAACCATGAGAGACTCTTGAATGCTGACAAAAACTGAGGACTGATGGATGTGGGGGGGAGGAAGGATGGGCATGGAGGAGGACACTTGTGGGGATGAGCACTGGGTGTTATGTGGAAACTAATCTGACAATAAACTATTAGTAAAAAAAAAAAAAAAAATAAAAAATAAAAAGAATCAGTCTAGGAAGACTTCATGGAGGAGGTGAGTGTTGCATTGAGATAGGAAGTAGAGAGGCAAGGCTTGGCGGAAAGACAGAAAGAAAAAATGGTCCTTGGCTGAGAAAGAACTTAAGCCAGAGCTTGGAGGGAGAAGAGGGCAGGTTTGGGGAACTAGGGAAAGATAGGGGTCAGTGACTTTGCTAGAATGAATGGAAAGCAGGGACACCAACATGAAACAGATAGCACTCAAAGGAAGGTTTGCCCCAGATAGTCCTTAGGGGTCTGTGGGTGGGTTCTTTTTTTTTTTTTTTTTTTTTCTGTGGGTGGGTTCTGATCAGAGGAGCAAGATTACTTAAGTGCCACCTGTGACTTGGAGGAGCCTTGGGCTGTACCCTCACCACACCCCCTCTAACCATTCTGCCTCAACAAACAGAACTAAGAATCCAGGGACTGCTTCCTTACTTCCAGCCTCCCCACCACCCCCCCTACCCTGTACACCAGACTACACTCTCCCATTCAGTCCCTTTTCCCTCTCCCCCCCCCACCTCCTCTCCCTTCCAGGTGGGCCCCTCCCCTGCCTGCACTCCAGATGTTCCGAAGGGGTTTTTACTATAAGGCCCTTCAGGCCCCAGGTTAGCAGACGTGCAGCTGAGAGGCAGGTTAATTGGGGCCAGGGGAGCCGGCTGGGGCTGAGGGCCGAGGCAGCTGCGTTGGCCCAGAAGGCCTAGTGGCTCCCTGAGGAGGCCTCGCAGCCTCATTCCTGTGGGCTGCAGCTGACAGAGCAGGAAGGAAAGAGGAATGGGCTGGGGGCTGTCCCAGCTGGGGGACACAGCCTCCTAACTCCCTGGCTGGGACGAATCCTCGGTTTCTTCTTCATCCCCATCCCCACCCCAACCTGGAGCTCTGAAAATTATGAAGGCCCCCCAAGCAGTCAGCCTTAGGAGGTGCTACCCCAGCCCCTGCCTCTTTATGTTAGTGAGAGCTCCTTGCCCGACGAGGCCAAGGGCTTCAGGGACAGAGATTGACCCTAAGCAGCAGGTCGTTTGAAATAATGTTATTCTTGGCTTTGGAAGGCATCACATGGCTTTTTTTAAAAATCAGTTTATTTCCCACTTCTGTTGAATTTAGGTTGAGACACATACTAAAGGGCAGCCCCGACGACACACCATCTGACAGTGGAGGACTGCAGCCCCACCCCACCTTCTATCCGTGGATACACAAAACACGGAGTCCCTACACACAACTGGAGCCACAGCACTTGTCTGCACCAGGCTGTAATCTGTGCTAACGCTTTAAACTCCTTGGGTCACCCCTGTGTCCTTACTCCCTTCTCAGCTCTGTCTGCTACCTATCCTACCTCCCCTAAAAGTGACCGCGGAGGGCAGGAAGGGCCCTTGTCCCCTAGACTTCCTCCCTTTCTCAGAGCTTCTCAGGTATTCTCTGGAAGCATCCACAGGAAGGTGAAAAGTATGGACAGAAGAAGCAGCCACACCTGAGTGTAAATCCCAGCCCTCGTTCCTACAAATTGTGTGTTATTGAGCAAGTTACTTCTCCCTGATCCTGTTTCCTCACTTATTAATTCATACATTTACAAGCAAAGGCCTCTAGTGTGTACATGTGCCAGGCACTGTACTAGGTGTGGGCAAATCCTGAATTTAAGGAGATACAGTCTCTGCCCTCATGGAGCTCAGAGTATAGAAGGAAGCATAGACAGTGAAATATGAAGGGAACAGAAGAATCGCAGGCAGCTCTGTGAGCACATCACAAGGGCACTAGATGGATGTAGGGTCAGATAAGGCCCCTGCAGGAGGGAACATCTAAGCTACGGCCTAATGGATGAGTGGGACTTGGGCAGGCGAGTAGATGGACAATAGGAGCGACTCTGGCGGCAGAGGGGACAGCGAAGAGCAGGAGCACAGGCTGCAGGCTAGGAGAGTTGCAAGGCGCTCCCTCCAACTCCAGCAGAGGCTGGGAGGGTGAAGTAGGGAGAGGAGGGCAGGGGTAGCTTAGCCAAGGGGTTTGGGCTTTGTCTTAGGGCAACTGGGAGCTCCCGAAAATTTTTAAGGAGGGGAGTGACATGATCAGATTTGCATTTTAAGGCCCACCTGACCCCAGCAGCTTCAGAATGGAAGCAGGGAGGTGCCTGGGTGGTTCAGTCTGTTAAGCAACTGACTTTGGCTCAGGTCATGATCTCACAGTTCGTGAGCTTGAGCCCCGCGTCGGGCTCTGTGCTGACAGCTCAGGGCCTGGAGCCTGCTTTGGATTCTGTGTCTGTGTCCTCTCTTTCTGTTCCTTCCCTGCTAGAACTCTGTCTCTCTCTCTCAAAAACAAAGTTTAAAAAACATTTTAAAAGTTAAAAAAAAAAGCAAAAGAATGGAAGCAGGGGACCCTTTGGAGGCTGTTGCAGTGAGCCAGGCAAGGATGACGGCAAGCCGATGACGGGACACAGTGGAGTAAAGGCAAGAGGGTTTATTCCGAATCAATCCAGAAGCACAGTCACTGGGACTGATGAGATGTGGAAGTGGTGACACAGTCAAAGACGACTGCCAAATCCCTGGATGGGGGAACCAGATGAATGGTGGTGGCATTTCTTGAGACAGAGAATATTAGAGAAGGAGTACTCACAGGATGTTAGATGATGAACCTCTGGGGAAATGTTTGGTTTGAGGTACCCTTGGCTTATCCAGGTGGAGATTCCAATGGGCAAGTCATGTGCCCATCTGGGCTAGAGATAGACCCAGAGCCATCATCATGTAGGCTAACTGAGTCCACGGGCAGATAAGAAACTGTCTGGGGGGTAAACTGAGGAACAGATAGAACAGAGGGATAAGGAAAGAGTCCCCTAACAACTCTGCCATTTATAGGATGGACAGGGGAAGAGGAGTCTGCAAAGAAAATGAGGAGCGGCCAGAGACGTAGGGGAGAACCGGGGGACTGAGTTCCATGCACAGAAGCCATGGGAATAGAGGGCTTCAGGGAGAGTGGTCAACACTAGTTTATGCTCCTACGAGATCACATAAGACAAGGCCGGGAAGGAGACTGTTGGACCTAGTGAAGGTTCAGTGACTTGGCAAGAGCCATTCTGATGGTCTGAGAGGGCCATAGAAGCCAGACTGGAAGTGACAAAATGGAGGCAACTGGCGTGGACTGGAAAGAGAGGAGAGAGAAAGTGGCACCTGAAAGGGGCCTGGGGCAATGCCTCAATAACGGCACTGGTGGTCCTGCTGCTGAATGAATATCAGCCCGCTGAAGGCACCTGGCGTGATGTCTGTCACATGGGGGACCCTCAAAGAAAGTTCCTTCTTGCCTTCCCTTCCATCTCTGGCCTTCTTTCCTTCTCTTCCCTCAGTATTACTCCAAACTGTTGCCTTGACCCTGAGGAGAGGCATGGGACCCAGGTCACCTCTGCTGATGGTCTTCTGTGGCCTCCAGCCTCAGAAAGGGGCTGGAGTCCCTTCTCACAGGGTGACTAAGGCAGGACACCCTGAAAAATACCCCAGAGAAAGAGTTACCTCCTTGTAGGAGACATGGGGATTGGGGAGAGAGCTGGGGTGGCCAAACTTCACAAGGGGACAGAAGTGACCTCTTCTCCATGGGTTTCCAGGGCCCCCCCAAGGCTCAGCATCCTTTCAACAGCCACTACCTCAGAGCAGTTGACTCCTACCAAGCACCGTGGGTCTTCTCCCCTCCCTTCCTACCACTCAGACCCTTCCAAGGTCTCCAGAGTCCTCCTGACCAGCTCCAAGTCGGAGTTGTTTTATTTAAGGGGGACAGGGGAAAAAACTGGCTCCAAGTCCAAAAACAAGCATTAGGGCTAATGAGGGAAGAAAAGCCACCTTAACTTGTCAGAGAGTCCCCCCCGGGTGGGGGGGGGGGAGGCATATTCCAGAACAACTGATCTTAGGGCCATCTAGAGGATACTGAGGCTCATAAATAGATCTTCCCCTTTCAGACCAAAACGGCATCTGCCCGCCTGGCCTGGGGTCCAGCTAGCTGTAGCGCCACCACTGACTTGCTGGGTGACACTGAGAAAGTCACTTCCCCTTTCTGCTGCTTGGTCTCCTCACCTGTAGAAGAGGCGGTTGGACTGGCTGACCCCAACGGCGCCTTGCAGCTGGGTATTCTAAGGTCCTGTGGTCTGGGGTGGGCAGCCTCCACCCACACAGCCTCTGCCGGTGGCCAGAGCAGGAGCCCGGTGTGTTCACAGCCTTTTCCGGTTGGTGTGTGGATTTCCACACTCCAGCAAGCGGCTGGCAGCCACCTTGGCTCCAAAGGCTCATAAACGGGTGGAAAATTACTCATGGACTCTTGGAAAAGACCACACGTTCCCAGCCCCTCACAGCCTTCTCTTACCGGGATGGCGGGATGGCAGGATCGCGGCAGTCTGGGGGGATGGGAAGCAGGCAGCCTGTTGTAGGGGTGCAGCCAGGGGGAGGCTGGCTGCAGGCATCTGAACCTTCTCTTACCTCCTCTCTAGACTACTCTAAGGCTTCTGTGGCACAGAATTTGAACAAGATGTTGTGAGCTCCCAGAAAATGTCAAGAGTAGATTGGAGCGAGATGGGGTCGAACCCCTTCCTGCCCCCAGGCCAGATGCAGGCAATGTGATTCCAGAGGACTTTCAGAAGGAAGTACTCTAGCCTTTCCCCCTCCCTGTGGTTTCAGATAGCCAAGAAGTTCTTCCCAAAGTCTAACTGTTATGTCTCCACCTGCATCCTTCAAAAGATTATCTGGTACCTCTCATTGCCTCTAGGTGGGTCCACAACCAAACCAACCCAAACCTTGTGTTCCACCTCATATGTGCAAATGATCACAGGGGACAAAAAGAAGGGGTTTTAAGGCCTGAGGATCTTGCATAGATGGGGGGAGTGGTTGATGAATGGAAAGCTTAGAATGTTTGTGACCCATCTTAACTGAGGTTCGGGGAAGGGCGGTGTGCCCTAGAAGCTCCTGGACAAAAGAACAGTGATGCTCAAATTGTAATTGCATACCGATTGCCTAGAAGGTAAAAGGGTGGGTCTTGTTAAAATGCAGATTTAGAGTCACTAGGTCTAGAGCGAAGCTTGAGAGCTAACATCCTCCCACGGGACCATGGTGCCAGTGCCGCTGGCCCATGAGTCACACGTGGAGTAGCGAGGGTCAGAACAGTGGTTCCCAAATTTGGCTCTGCCTCAGACACCACCTGAGAGGATGGTTTCTCACATCCTGAGCTCCAGCCTTCAAGATGGCAATTTAGGTGGTTTGAAAAACAGCCTGGGAATCTGTACTTTGTAAATGTCCCTAAGTGTTGTGGCACGGATGACGTTAGGAACAGACCCTGAGGCCCCTCACAGCTGCCCTTCTACACAGTCTAAGATCATGGGTAAGAGCACACCTGGGCTTGGAATTCAGACAAACCATTGATCAATTCAATGATAACTCCCTAAACCTTAACTTTCTGTTCTATAAAATGGAACTCAGGGTACCTCCTGTAGAGGTTTGTTGCAAGGAACAAAGGTGATGTCTGTTGAGCATTAGCCTAGAATCAGGTACCATAGTAAATATTCAACAAACATTAACCACCAGTACGATTCTTATCATATCCCTACTGGGCTTCCCCTCGGTTTCATCAACTCCCGTTTTGCTTTTATACACTAATTTTATATCATGTTCACTTGCACTGACTTTCTGTCTTGGAAGCTTAAGACCACAGTGTATGGGAGGGGCAGGGTAAAGATGGGTGTCTGCGTGTGCGTGATAGTCCCACAACAAACCACGAGCCGCTGAAAGGCAGATGCTTGTTTTATGACTGATTTCAGGAACTTTTCTGCGAGACATTCCAGACACTCAACAAAGCCTAAACAAACCAATAGATGGATGGATGGATGGATGGATGGATGGATGGATGGATGGATGGATGGACACCAGCGGTTGGATCTCCTCTTTCCTCCAGACATACCCAGAACCCAAACCAGGGCTCTGCCCTGATGTCAGCTGCTCAGTGAGGACATTAATACAGGAGGAAGGAAACTTGTTTCTGTCTTCTCTCCATGGGGGAAGGGGTCACCCACTTCTTGGCTCCACCTGGGTCCCATGTGCACCTAAACCACATCTGAGTTATCAGCTCCCACACCCCCACTTGGGGTACTCCTGCATCTCAGATCTCTCAGGCCTAAGCCTGGGAGAGCTCTATGGGACTCAGGAGGGAGGAGAGTGAGGAGACCCACAAGTCTGGGCTGAGGTGTTCCCCAAAGGGCCGAGGCATCACACTGCTCCTGGGTGGCCTCGCTTGGGCCAACTCTATCCTAGACCAGCACTTAAGGCTGAAAAAATGTCCACAGGATCCCAGGGCCCAGCCCACCACGGACACTCTCCTAGAATCTCCAGGAGCCAAATTACCCATGTTCAGAGCTTCATCATATGCAGGGGGCTGCCCGCGTGCCCGCCCACCCACCCACCCACCCACCTCAGAGCGGCCTCTGCCCCAGACGAATGTAGTAATCAACTCCCGGAACCTTGAGGAGATCCAAATACAGTAGCATATAATCATGGAGCCCAAAATAGCTGTGCCAGGGAGGCCATCTGCCACCTCGTGCGTCTCTGGGGACCCCTCAGCTGGGCCCCACAGCACGGCTGGGCCTCAGGGCCCTTTCTGGCTGGCAGGCAAGTTGAGTGGCACTGACAATATTCACTAGATCACCTGAAGGGCTCAGGGGCAGCTTGGGGGCTTCTCCGTGGCAGACGGGACATCTTCAGACTAGAACTTGGATCAGAACCGCCCAGACCTCAGGGCCTTGTTCTTGCCACTGCTGCCAGCCTTGGACCTTACTTTGCCAGATGCTTGCACAGCTGGTTCAGGGGCCACTGCTCCCTCTAAGCCTCCTGTTTTCATTCTGACTCAACTCTCAGCTCTTCACCCCATGTACTCTCCCGTAGGGTACAGGCTCGCTCGCCCTTCCCCACTATCCATCTTACTCCTTGTAGCCTCTTGATGGGTGGCTCCCTAAAAGGTAAGTCCACATCCTAACTCCCAGAGCTTGTGAATGAGACCTTCTTTGGGAAAAGAGTCTTTGAGGATGTAATTAAGTTAAGGCTCTCAAGGTGATAATCCAGATCATCTGGATTATCTGGGGGGGCCTATATCCAATGATAAGTGTCCTGATGGGAGACCAGAGAGGGAGGCAAAGAGAAGAGAAGGCCACATGAAGATGGAAGGCAGAGATTGGATGATGGGGCCACAAAGAATGCTGGCCACGAAGAGAAACTAGAAGAGGCCCCACTGACACCTTAATTTCAGACTTCTGGGTTCTAGAACTACAAAAGAACGATTTCTGTTGCTTTAAGCCACCCAATTTGCTATGGCAGTCCAAGGAAATAAATATATCTCTCTTCTCCTGGACTGGTTCTTAATCTTCAGTGTGCATGGAAGTCCCCTGGAAGACTTCTTTTTTTTTTTTTAACATTTATTTATTTTTGAAAGACAGAGAGAGCTAGAGCATGATGTCGGGGGTGGAGGGGGCAGAGAGAAAGGGAAACAGAATCCGAAGCAGGTTCCAGGCTCTGAGCTGTAAGCACAGAGCCCTATGTGGGGCTCAAACCCACAAACGACGAGATCATGACCTGAACTGAAGTCAGATGGTTAACTAACTGAACCACCCAGATGCCCTGGAGGACTTCTTTTTTTTTTTTTTTAATGTTTTATTTATTTCTAGGAGAGAGAGACAGCGTGAGCAGGGGAGGGTCAGAGAGAGAGGGAGTCACAGACTGAAACAGGCTCCAGGCTCTGAGCCGGCAGTCAGCACAGAGCCCAACGCGGGGCTCGAACCCACAAACCGCGAGATCATGACCTAAGCGAAAGTCAGACGCTTAACCGACTAAGCCACCCAGGCGCCCCTGGAGGACTTCTTAAAACAGATTGCTGGTCTCCTTAGACCAGAGATTCTGATTCAGTAGGTCTGGGGTGGGGCCTGAGAATGTGCATTTTTAACAGGTTCCCAGGTGATGCTGATGCTGCTGGTCCGGGGACTACTCTTTGAGAACCACTATTCTACAAGTTCTATTCATGACTGTGTTGGGCCATTCTCTCCCGCAAAGACAACTTCCTCAGCCCCCTCCCCCCAGTGATGTTCTCCTCCTTCCCACAGTACTCAGGGGAGCTAAGAAATTCCTTGAGGGAATTCCCCAGTCCCATGTATAACTTGCTCTTTCTTTTGAAATCCCCCAGGCCTTCCACTGGGACCTTTTAAAGATCTGCTTCAAGGAGGCTGTGAGTGGTAAGTCATGGTTGGGCTCTATCACCCTCACCATAAGAAGATCCTACTTAGTTCCACTCCTGGCTCTAACTCTACCTCACTGGGGAATCTTGAGCAGAGCAACTTCCCTCTCAGGTGTGTCTGTAAAATGGGTTATAAATACAGGTGCAACTCCTTGCAAGGGTAACATAGAAAAAAACTGTTCCTCATGAAAAGCTTCTAGAAAGATCTTTTTAAAAAATCTTTATCTTGAGAGGGAGAGAGCAAGAGCATGTCAGCAGGGAAGGAGCAAAGAGAGAGAGAGAGAGAGAAAGAATCCCAAGCAGGCTCTGTGCCATCAGCACAGAGCCCAATGCAGGCCTCGAACCCACAAGCTGTGAGGTCATGACCGAAGCCCAAACCGAAAGTCGGACACTTAACCAACTGAGCCACCCAAGGGCCCCTAGAAAGATCTTAATTCCTCTCACGAGTAGATTGCGATTAGCAGAACCAGCCTCAGGCCCTCTCTCAAGGAGTCTGGGGGTTATGATCAAAGCCAAGGGTCTCTAGGGATCAATGCTGAAGCCACACAGTCAGCAGCCCCAGTTTCCCAGGCAACCAACACTCTCCCTTTGTTATGGACTGAAGAGTAATGGATTTAGGAGGTGAAGCCTTTAGGAGGTGATTAGGATTAGGTAAAGTCATGAGGATGAATGGGATTAGTGTCCCCGTAAGCATCAGGAGAGAGCCTGCGTCCTGTCTCTGCTCCTCCAGACACGAGGGTGCGACCAGAAGTCAGCAGTCTGCAACTCAGGAGAGGGCCCTCACCCTCCTACTCAACCACGCTGGCAAGCTGATACGGAACTTCCAGAAGTTAGAGCAGCCCAAACTGACTCCGCTCAACCCTACAACTCCCAGAGTAAGGACGGAAACAGCCCAATCCAGGCTTCTCAGGCATCCCCCAGCAGAGTGCACAATCCAAAGCCAGCCCTGGGAGCAGGTGCTCTGGAAACATCTTGGTCCCAGAACCCCAGGATGACCCATTCCTGAAGGGCTTGTCATCTGCTCACTCAGCAGCCTCAGAATTGCCCTTGAGAGGCAGCCCAGAACCACAGCTATGTGTGTGGACTCTGGGCCAGGCTGCCTGAGTTCTGACTGTGGCTCTGCTCTATACTCGCTGTAATAACTTTTGTCAAGTCACGTCACCCCCCTGTGCCTCAGTGGTCTGCTCATCTATAAAATGGGGTGATGGGACGACTACTGTAAGCATCCCAGAGGAGTGCTGTGAGGAGTAAGAGAAGTAAGAAGTGGGAGCACCTTACACATGGAAAGTGCCATCTAAGGGCTGGTTATTATCAGTCTGGCTGTGGTCATCTGTCTGGGGGAACGATTGTCCCTTGGAGGGGGGTCAGAGGTATGGAATGAGGGGGACTTGTTCAAAAGCCCTTTGGTTTCACCTTTCCTAATCCTTGGCCTCACAGGACCTCTGGTACTGGCCAGAATGGTTTAGCCGTTTTCTCCTGGAGAAGTTCAAGTCTTTCCTCCTCATCCCCCCTCACAGATTCCCAGGAGACCAGAGAGTTAAGAAGGATGCTCTCCATTACACAGAGAAAGAAACGGAGACCCAGAGAGCACACAGCAATTATAGGTGACTGAGAAACAGGGTCAATAACCCCATTAGGACATTCTTTCTTTTTTATTTTTTTAATGTTTTATTTATTTTGGAGAGAGAGAGACAACGAGTGCAGGGGAGGGCCAGAGAGAGAGGGCAATACAGAATCTGAAGCAGGCTCCTGGCTCTGAGCTAGCTGTGCGCACAGAGCCCAACGTGGGGCTCGAACCCACAAACTGTGAGATCATGACCTGAGCCGAACTCAGACACTTAACTGACTGAGCCACCCAGGAGCCCCACGACGTTCTTGTATGTCTGGAGCATAACATCCTTCCTCTTGGGACACCTGTCTGCTAGTCACTTCATTTGACCCTCCCACTTTAAAGATGAGGAACTTTAGGCTCAGAGAGGGGAGGAGACTTTCCCATGGCCTCACTGCTTCTTAGTGATAGAGCCAGGACTTAAATCCAGGTCTCTGTATCCTAAAGCATTGTGTCTTAGAGGCAGTGTTAAGAGATAGAGGTTAAGAATATGGTACTTTGGAATCTGTACTGAAACAGAATGCCACCTCAGTTACATCCTAGCTGTGTGACATTGGACAAGTTGCTTAACTTCTCTGGACATTAGTTGTCCCATCTATAAAATGAGAATGATAGAAGTCACTTTATAGGGATTTCAGGATTAAATGAGACACGAATGTGCTTAGCATTATGAAGTGTGATAAATGGGAGCCATCCCTCTGTTCCCACAGCACCCTGAGCCCAGCTGCCTTCCTATGCACACAGGTACACCCCCACCCCTACATACTTCACCCCTGACTTCTCCATCTCTTATCCCTCTGAAGCAGGCAACCAATGTGTTTTAGATTGGTTGGCTTGCACTGAGAGGCTTATGGTGGTTCTAACTTGGGCTTCAGTTTGGAGTCTGGCACTGCTCTTGATTAATTTCCCCAGCTCGGCACAATGTTGGCCAGTTTCATATGGCTGTCCTTTGCAATTATGCATTTCTCCCCGTAGGGTGTCCAGGATTGGGCTGTCTTCCTGTTTTCTCCCCTTTATTCCTGCCACTGTGCTTTTCTGATTCTTCTCCAGGGACCAGCCAGCCTGTGTTTCCTGGGCTCCACCCCAGCCCAGTCCTGAGGTCTCTCTGGGCTGTTTTTCTGCTTTTCCATGTATTCTCCCCCTTGCCCTGCCTCCCCCCCACCCAGTTTCTATTTTCCCCCAGGCTCCACTGGCTTCCCGTGGTTTCTCTTGGCCTTGGCTCAAGCCTGGCGTGACACATCTGGCATTGCCATCCTCTCCCTCCCACATTGGTCGGGGAAGAAGCAAGTGTATCCAGGGAGGGGGGACTGTGGAGCTGGGTACTACCCACCCAGGTGCCAAGCCAAATAGCCCATGTACCATGTACAACTGGTTACCTAGGGCCCCATCCCCTAAACCTAATCCCACTCCTGACTAATCCAAACCCACTTTCTACTCCCCAGTATTTGGTTCTAGCTGATAGAAAGTGAACTATAGGACTGAACCTTCGCTGTGGTTCCAGGAATGTCCACAAGAGTTTGTGCAGGGACCCTCCCTTTTGGAGGTGAGGAACAGCCTTTTCCAGGGACCTGAGCCCCTAGGTGCGTCTGGCCTGCCCTGGGGAGGACGTACCACCCCCAGGAGGGGTATGGGCAGGGATGTGTCTCCTATATACTACCTCCCTAATCCACTGACTTCCTCCAGGAAGGAGGAAATTTCTAGTTGTTGGTACTCATCAGGAAGGCAGGAGGACCACCCAGTGCTGGCCACCAACAGTGACTTGCTTTCCTTGCATCCATGATGGAAAGGGCATCGCCTTTGGAGCCTAACAACACTGGGTGATAGTCCTGCCTCCCCACTCACTAACTCTGACCTTGGAAGAGTCCCTGAGCCTCTATTTCTTCATCTGCCAACAGAGGTGGCAATTATTAAAGAGAAGTTTTGGTGAGAAGGAAATCGGATCACGTACATAAAACATGTCATGTAGCACTGACACACGAAGGGGCTCCCACAGTTGTCATTTGCTCTCACCTTCTCCTTTCAGCCTAGACACCTGGGCTGGTTTTACTGTCGCTATCTGAAACCAAGGGACCTGAGTTAGTAGGACAGAGCCTCACTTAGAGGCCCCCAGCTTCCAACAGCTCAGGATATAACACCTACAAATAGAGCCTTCAAGTTAGGTTATGCACTCCCCCTCTTCTCCCCAACACACGTGTGTGTGTATGTGTGTGTGTGTGTGTGTGTGTGTGTGTGTGATGTCATGCATATAGAGTGGCCCCTTTCCAGTTTGTCTGAGATGCTTGCTCACCCTACCCACAGGTACCTCAAATTCAATAGGTCCACAAGGACTTCAGTGTCTCCCCTTTCCCTGGGCCCTTTCCCAGAGCGCTCATCCTCTGGGACTCGCTACTCACTTACATTCTAACTGTGTTCTTACTGTGTGCCAGGCTCTCAGTGACCAGCCTCTCTGTCCACCCAGATGTGAAAGCCGGAGACACGGCTATCAAATTGACTCTTCGTCTCCTTCAACTCCCACTTCACATCTAGCCTATACTGCCAGGAGTAGTAACTGTAGTAGTAGCAACAAAAGGTGCTGGTTTTTTAATGTATATTAACTCACTTCCTCCTAGCCTATTGAGGTACATAGACACCATCTCTAATTTACTAACAAAGAAATGAAAACACAGAGGTTAACTAACCTGCCCAAGGTCCTAAGTGAAGGAGCCAGCCCAGGACATCTGACTCTAGAGTTCTGATGACATGGCATCTTGATATTTCTAGAATCCATCAACTTCTTTTACTCCACTACTCCTGCTTTCTTCAGCCTCAGGCGCCCTTGGTTTACCAGCCCCTTCATTGGCTCCACGCCTCCAGGCTGTCCTCCATCACCGCTGCTGCCAAAGTAATCTTATGATGATGCAAACCCTATCACATTGCTCTCCTGCTAGAAATTCTTCTGTGTCTCACCAGTGACCAAATCCTTCACAAGGTTCATGGCTACTGGTTAGGCATTACCTCTTGCTAATTCCAGATCTCTCTCCACCACTGTCCTTCCCCCCCACCCCCCACCATCTCCCAACACACACACAGTTCACCCAAACTCACTGCCTTGTAAAGTCTGTAGAATTTTCTTGGTTCCTTATCTTTGTGTCTTTGCATGTGCTATTCCCTCTGCCTAGAATCTCCTTCTCTGACTTTTCACCCAGATGATGCTTGCTAATCCTTCAAGATGCAAGTCAGGTTGCAAAGCCTCGAAAATGTGTATAAAATGAACGGATCACTGGCTAGGTAAATAAATAATCGCATACCAGCATTGCCACACATTAAAGCCATGTGGAGTCTTCTTTGTACAAATCCCTCGCACATTCACTATATATTTGATCATCCTGACAACTCTGAGAGATAGGCAGGGAAGATAATTATCCCCAACTTGAAGGTGGAAAAACTGAGGCACAGAGACGGTAAGTGACACAGTAGTGGGGATCAGAGCCAGGACTTGAAGCCAAGTTCTCTGCCTCACAGGCCAGTGCTCTCTCACAGGATGGATTGCAAGAGGCGAAAATCTATTCATGTGCCTTTAAACAGCGGTGGGAGGGGACTGGGCCTCTGTCCCCTGTCCTGACCCATGCAGACAGTGGGGAGTAAGTAATAGGGCTGCAGGTGGAAGCGAATTACCTAGCCCTCCCCACCCAGCCACAGGGGCTGCCCATTTCTCAGAAAGTACGGAAGAAGCTGTCTTAGAGCCCCAAGGCATCATTAAAAATGAGACTTTAAGACTCCCTAAGCAGGCAAAAGATGCGATTCACAATTAAACAAACAAACCAACAAAACTCAACCTTAAAATAAGTGTGAAGTCTAGCAAAAGTCTAATTTTTTCCCCTATAAATACCTCTTTGATGCTTTGGATGAAATGTCAAATTCTGCACACACACAGCCCTCCAGTGTTGGCTGCCCCTGTCTTGCTGGTGCCCTAAGCAAATGTTTAGTCTGTCCTCGGGGGTGGAGATCAAGCACAGGTTTTGCTGGCCTTTGATCTTCTGAGGCTGGGCTGCCTGGCCCTGTTCAGTGGTGACTAGATGGAAGGAGAAAAGGTGCCTGGGGCCAGAGGCCCAGCACTTATTGGGATGGAAGGTGGGAAGGTGAGAGGGGGGAGGCAGGGCAGGGCCAGTCAGGGAGCCCAGGGGGTGGGGAGAGTGGCACTGGGGTGCAGACACCAAAGCTGAGGGTAGGGAATGTTCAGGGCAGGGGCAGGGGAGGAAAGCCCTGACCGTGGGTTGGTGTGGCACAGATAGTTTGCCAGGGACCCCACCACTGTCCTACACTGTCTACGGTGTAAGGGGGCCTGAATATGGGTTATGGGAAGGAAAGCCACTTTTCCTACTTCCTTTCTCCTTCCACCTGAGGACAATCAAGACAGTTTAGAGTTGTCTGACTTCAACACCCATGGACTGGGCAGGGACCATGACAGAACCCACATGCCGATGATGCCAGAGGCCTCTGTCCTGACACAGTGCATGTTCACTGTGCCTCGGTTTCCCCAATGGCTAAATGTTATGCCCACTCCTGTCTCTCAACTATGATTTCCCCCCAAAACATTTATTTACTCTCCCATCAGATGTAGATGTACTAGAAAATGCAGTTGGTTCAGCAGGCATGCACTAGGCACCTGCTATGACCCAGGCGCGGCGATGTGCACCGTGTGAATAAAACGCAGCACCTGGCCCAGAGGATCACAGCTGGCGGGCTGACATCACTAGATCGCACCTGTTTCTGCTTCCGCCCTTGAATTCAGTCTTGCCTCCATGATGCCCCCACTGGGTGAGAGAGGAACTGCAGGGCTCCTTGAAGACCCGGTTCTGTCCTGGGTGGCCAGTGAGCCCCTCAGTGCAGTCCCACCCCCAAGCAGGGGAAATGGGTGTCTGAGCCTAGCCCCGCCCCCAAGCCCTGGGGGCTAGAGCAGGCTAGGTGGGGGGAGATAGCTCCTTCCTGACACCTCTTTGGGGCGGCAATCTCCAACCTCTGCCCCAGGCTCCGTGGCAGAAAGCCAGACACCCCAGGACCGCTGCCCCGGTGGCACCGCCTAGGGAGGTCCCATTCCCACAGTCCTCTGGTGGGGGCTTAGAGCCCTCCTTCCCGCATACACACGCAAGTGTACACATACACACACTGACGACAACAGAAAGCCCCGAAAAAACCAAAGCCAGGAGCGGCATTTTGTCTGGAACATGGAGTAAGAAGGGCCCACCCCCACCCCACCCCGCAGAAAGGAGGGGAAAGACGAGGCAGGGGGCCCGGGGCTGTGAGTCAGGCCCCAGGAAGCTGGCTCCCCAGCCCAGCCCGCCCGTGACTCACAGAGACTGCAGGCTCGGCAGCTCCCACAGCGCCTCTGCGGGGATTCCTCCCAGCTGGTTGTTTTGCAGCATCCTGTAAGGGAGGACAGGGCTTGGAGGACCCACACAGCGTGTGCGCAGCGGGGGGGAGGTGGGGGGCGTCCTCCCTGACCCGCGCCGCACCCCTCCCTCCCGCCCCAGCTTCCGCGCCCCAGAGGGTCCTGCTCCTGGGCCCTGCCCCGTTAGTGGGGTGTCAGAGGCTGCAGAAGCATCGCCCTCTGTGGAGGCGGCCGGGAGGGTGTCTCAGAAGGGCTTCTGGCATGAGGCAGGGCTGAAGGGGACCTTGGAGAAGAAGCAGAGGGGACGTTTGGTCAAGGGAGGAGAGCTGGAACGCACTCGCAGTTCTGTCACAGTTGGGTCAGGAAGGACACTGGGAAATGTCGGCCTTCTCCCCAGGCTTTCTTTCCCTGTCTACGCACCTGAAAGGCTGAAGGTGTCTTTGGGGAAGGGAGGATACAGATGATGGCAAGACGCCCCCTCCCCCACTAAGGTGGCAGGGGCCCAGGCAAATATGTTTTTGTGGAATCCATGTCTATAGAAACGATGTGAGGCACTCCAGATCAGCATGTCAGTAGCAGGCTGCTCTTCCGGAACTGCCCTGGCCACAGGACCCTGGGACGACCTCATAGGTAAGAGTCCTGGAGCTCTTCTGGGCACCTGGGAAACATGTGCAGGGCAGAGGGGCAGAGAGCATGCAGAGGGGAGAAATGGAGGCCTGGGCTGGCCCTCTGGGGGGCACAGTTGACCCCAGCATCCCCAGGCATCACAGCTGGCCTTCACACATTTGAGCACAGGGGACCTGAGACCTGGGCACTGAGCAAGGATCCGGCTTGCCTACGCCCAAGGGAGGACAAAAAGCCCCTGTGTGGCAGTGGGCATCTGAAGATTCTTTACCTGGAGGCCTGGAGAGCTGGGCCCCCAAAATGAGAAGGAGAGCATTCAGGGTACAGGTGCTCTGGAGTCCAGGAAATAGGGGGGATCAGGAAGGAAGCTGCAGAGTGACCCAGGCAGAGCGAGTGGGCCCTCCCTCAGCCCAGGCTGTCTGCACAGCACCTTGCTCTGCAGCGCCCATGCCAGGTACAGCCCCAGAGACTTGGGGTGCAGACTTATAGACCGGGCGCCTCAGGAGCCTGGAGCGAATGAGCATTCAGTGAGTCCCACTGCATGCCAGGTATGTCCTCCATCCTCCCGTTAAGGTGGCTTGTCAGCCCATCTTTCAGAGGGGACAGCTCAGAAGAGATATGCGTCTCGCTCAGGGTTGCTCAGGTAAGATCACCATGCTGCAGGAAAAGGAGCTCATTTCCTAATATTTAAGCTGAAGAATAGTAACAGCTAAGGTGCCTGCTCATAGAGCTTTTTATGTATTGACTCGAACTTATCCTAGAAGGTTTGGTCCCTAACCATTACACGCATGGCCTCTCCCACGATGGCAGGGGACAGCGAAGGCCAGAAAATGGGGAGCAGTAAGATACTGTGCCTAAGTAGTTACTAATGCCTCCTCTGTGACTGTTCTGGTCAGAGATACACCTGTTACCTCTCCTGACCTCCCAAACATGAACCGAACCATAGCACTGCAAGAATAAGAGAACGTTGGCCTCGCCTGGGGGATGGCCTGGAGCCCGAGAGGTGCCCCTGATGCGGGCAAAGCCAAGGAAGGGAGAACTAGAGAAGACACAGGCCCTGAGGACAGAGAACTGGGAGCTTGGGATTGGGGGCCTCCCTGCCCCTGCCCCGAGGCTGGGTGAGCGTGGCATGAAGGGCCCCTTCCTGCTTGTGCCCTGTGCTCCTGAGGGTCTCTCCTCTTCCACTGGCCCCTCCAACCAGGCTCCACACAGCGCAGGATGGGACTTTTACAATTACAGTTTTGTCTCAAAGGTAGAATTTAAACCTGTGCCTCCCTGGCTTCCTTACAGTATAACAGTCACACTGCCAGCTCTGAAGCTCGACAGCCCTGGATTTGTGTCCTCAACTCTTGCCTCTGTCCAGCTGTGTGATAGCTGCAAGCTACGACTTAAACTCTGCAGGCCTTAGCTTCCTCATCTGTAAACTGGGGATAATACTAATGACCGTCAGCACTGATTAAACGGATTAAACCAAATAACCCCTGTGAAGCACTTACAGCAATATCTCACACAAAGGAAGAGCTCAGCAATGTGGCGGCTGTGATGACTATGATCACGTAGTTTTATCACGTACCAGATGACTTGAGTAGGTCACTTGCCCTCTCTGGGCCTCAATTTCCTCATCTTTCAAAGGAAGAGGCTACCAGACGATGCATAAAACCTCCCTCAGTTATAATATTTGGTGCCCCAGGATCTTTCCTGCTCCCTGCCCCGCTTAGTACTTCTTCAGGACATGTTGACCTCTTGCATCTAGAGAGTGGAAACTTAAAAATAAATTTTAAAAATAAATAAATAAATAAATAAATAAATAAAATAAAGAGTGAAAACTTCACTGGACTTGCCTTGATTCTCGCCCAGAGGCCTTAGGATGCCTGGAGCGAGGATACAAGAGAAATGATGGTTGGGCAAACAAGAAGGGATGCTGTGCTCCCCCCACCCCAACCCCCATACCCGCCTCTGCTCCAGGGCCACCCCCGCCAAGCTGTATCTAGTCACTCTGCTGTGGGCAGAACCGCCTTCCCTGAACACCACAATGCCTCTCTACCCCTGTCAGCCGCTCAGATCCCCCTATCCTTTCCTCTGTCAAATCCCAGAGCCAGAAAGATCTTGAAGGCGTCCGAACTGTACCTCCCTCCCAACACAGATGCTGTAGCATCTTCCCAGGGCACTTAATCACTCTGCCGAGTGCCTGGGGTGCCTCCTCCTGCCTGGCAGTCTGATCTGTTCGTCAAAAAAGTTCTCACTTTCACGGAATCAAAACCCACTAAGCTGAGGGTCAGCATGGCAGCTGACGGTTCTGCCGCTCCTCCCTTGCTGTTCCTGGCCTCATTCCCTGGCCGTCACCCGTCTCCTGAAACGGGCAAGTGGATTGTCAAATCCAGAAGTACCATTAGGAGGGTAGTGCCCTTTTGCTTTCCAAATGACGAGATGGGGGCTCAGGCAGTTGTGCAGCTATTTACCTATTTAGATGTGATGTTTACAGAAAGCTGATTGTTCATAAAAACCAAATTTACACTGGCAAAAAGAAAAAAAAAATGGCCTGCCCTCAGTTACAAAGCAAACTAATGGCAGAATCAGGTATGGGGCCCACGTCCTGCCTCCTAGGCCACTGCTTTTGTGACCACATTTCCCTGCTTCTCTCACTGGCCCTGGTTCTGCCTGGCAAGCCAGAGACTGTCTAACGCACTGGGCCTCCACCTTGGCTGCACAGTAGAACCACCTGGGAAGGTGTTTTTAAATCCCAGTGTCCAGTCCACACTCCAGCCCAATTAATCTCCAGGGCCGAATATCTGGGTGAGGGGATATCAGGCATAAGTTTTGCAAGCGTGCCTCTAACGAGCAGCCATTAGTCTAGGGGAAGTCTAGCCCTTAGCCCTTGGTCACCTGGGAAGCACCGCTGGGAAACATCTCTTTGGCCTAAGAGGCATTTGGGGTCAGGAACCATGAGTATGAATAGCTAGAAGGTTCCAGAGAGGCAATCCACCAGTGGGTTGACAAAGGTCCTTCCTTGGGTTCTGTGGAAGGGCCTTGGGGTCCCTGGGATGGGCAGGCAAGATAGAGCCTGGGGTCCACCCACCCCCCTCCGCCACCTTATATTTTCCCTCATCAGTTTTATTTTTCATGACTTCCACACAAGGTGTTTGTGTTTTAAGTTTCTGCAGCTAAAAATGTTGGAAAATGTAGTCCAACATCCCCATGTTACAGGTAAGAAAACTGATGCCCGGGGAGGGGAAGTCTGAGTGTCCTCCATGACACCCGTTTTGGAATTTGCTGCTCATGAGACCCACTTCCTGACATCCAATCTTTTGACAAGATGAGGGCAGCAGGCCCCACCTCCTGGAAAAGAAGGACTCAGACCCTGGAGCCTCCAGCAGCCTTCTCCCGTGAGCCAAGGGGAAGGGTACCCCCAAAACAGCTCACAGGTCTCTCCTCCCTGGGTCAGTTCATTTATTTCATCAACACCAACGGAGCCCCGACTCTGGGCCAGGCATGGCTGCTGTCCAGCCAGGAGAATAAGTACAGTCAATGTCAGCCTAAGACCACTCACTACAGCGTGAGGACGACAACACCAGAGGCCAGCCCAGGGGTGGGGCCTGACGGGTGCTCACTCCTCCCCACCCCTCTGCGGCCTCAGGCCAGGGCTTAGGGTGGGATGGAGCCCCAGCTCCCCGGAGGCAGCCCGACGCCTTTTTCCAGCCTCAATCTTTAACAACATGGCAGGATCTAGGAACCCCAAACCACAGCCTCCCAGAGATTTGGGGCTCAGACCAGGAGTAGAGAGTCTGGGGCAACTCTCTTGCCCAGCCTCTTGGGGGCATAGAGGGGAGACGAGTCCTTGGGCTGTCGACTCCTCTGTTTCCCAGGACTGGGTCTGGTGAGAACCAACCGAGGCCCAACAGGAATCTTTCTAGAGGGCCCAGACCAGCCTAACAGAGAGGGTGAAGCTGTCAGCAACAGAGACACCAAGGCCCAAGCCTCACTCAGCTCTCTGGGGGGGTTGGAGGGGGCGGGGAGAAACTCCTGAAGGAAGAGGCAGCTGGGGCACATACACGCATGTTCTCTCTCTCTCTCTCCACCTTCCTCTCCCCCTCCCTCTCTTCCTCTCTTCCTCCCTCTGTTTCTTTCTCTCTCTCTCCCTCTCTCACTCTTCTCTCTCCCTCCCTCTTTCTCTATCTTTTCTCTCTCTTCCTCTCTCCCCCTTCCTCTCTTCCTTCTCTCTCCCTCTTTATTTCTCTCTCTCCCTCCCTTCCTCCATCCCCCCCTCTTTATCTCTCTCTCTTTTCCTTTCTCTCTCCCTTCTCTCTCTCCACTCCCTCTCTTCCTTCCTCTCCTCTTCTCTCTTTCCTCTCTCTAACTTCCTCCCTTTCTCTTTCTTTCTCCTCCCTCTCTCTCTTCTTCCTCTCTCTTCCTCTCTCTCCCTTCTCTCTCTCTCTCTCTCTCTCTCTCGTTCTGCCTTTTCTGCCTCCTCTGTGTGAGGCAGGAGCAATTTAGGGCCCGCCAGCCTCCTACAGGCCTCCTATGAGGCTGGAGGTCAGGACACAGGCGCTCTGGCCTCCGCTGAGCCCTCACCCTGGCAGGACTCACAGGGCAGGTGCGCTCAGAGGGGCAGGCACTTTCCCGCACACGTGCAGCCGCTGCCGTGCTCCCCGTGCTCCCCGGAGGACCGCTCCGATGGCGGAGAGGGGCAGGAGCCGGCTCTGTCCTTCCTGACTCTACAGGACACACATTCGCACGGACAGCCCTGAGAAGAGACCTGAGGCTGGAAACCCTCTGCAGCGCTGGCCCCTCAGCGGGAGCCTGGTGACCAGAGCCTGTGGGGTCGAAGACTTGGAAAACCAGAAGAGGAAGGAGAGGACCCAAGAGTAATACCTCCAGGTCGGGCGTGGGGCCGCGGTGGGAAGGACAGAGGGAGGCGTCTGCCATAGTCACTTAGGAGAAGACCAGAGAGGGAACACCCCCCCCTCCTTTTCTTTGTCCTTTGCTTCTGAGAGGAAGGACCCAGAGCGTCCTGCAGGGAGAGTCAGGCCTCAGAGAGAGGAAGCTGCAGTTTGGGTAAGAGCCTCAGACCCAGGGAAGACAGGGCAGCAGCTAAAGCAACTGTCCCCTGGTGCAGAAAGAGATTATTATGCCGATGGTAGGCTTTACGGCCCTGTTTTTCTTACAGGTCTGGAAGTTGAGCAGTGGAAAGATGCTGCAGCAAGAGAAATGACATGAGGTATCAGAAAGCATTTCCTCCCGGATGCAGGAAGAGCCCCCTGCTCAGAAGCCCTTGAGTAAGAGAATAAACTCCCAAGACCACCCAACTCATCTCTGAAGTAGAGAACTCTGCGGGCAAAGCATGGATGCAGAGGCTTTGGGGGACCAGGTGGGTCTTCACGGAGGGGGCACCGTGGGGGTCAATGGCAGAGCGGGGTATGGGAGGTCTGGCTGTCCTTGGCTCCAACCAGCAGCCTCTCCTGGCCGCCCAGCTCACTGAGCCAAGGGCGCCAGTTTGCAGAAAGGGGGCGGGAGTCTTGCGGTTTCTCCAAGGCTTTGATTTATTGCCTAATGCAGGCAAAGAAGAAAGAGGAGGCTCATCTCTAAGCCGGAGTCTTAGGAACGGGACAGGAGTCTCACATCTTCTGAAGGCCCAGCAAACAGAGCCCGCTCTCTAATCCCGGCTGCAGGTCTGAGCCTGCCACTGGGCACAGACACGCCACCAAGCAGGCTGCCTGCGCCATGCGTCTGGTTCAGGCTGCCTCCCCACACCCCAGGGCAGCAATGTTGATGGGGATCAAGACAGACTGAGAGGAGAAGCAGGAAGAAGGAGAAAGGAGGGGCGAGGCACAGAGAGGCTGAGGGAGGGAGGGAAGGAGGAGACTGAGGCTGGGGAGAAACTCTGGAGGACCCAAGACCATTGCAGAGAGCAAGGGAAGGAAAAGACTGGAGTCAGAGACTCAGAGGCAGAACCAGAGAGGCTAAAGGCCAGAGGTGTCAGAGACCAACAGCATGAAAGAGAAGAAAGTGCTTAGCCATGGACCATGGGCTGTTTGGTGATCACCGAAAAGCTTGATGCTCATAGGCCAGGAGTCCGGGGCCATTGTTAGCCCATAAACAACTCTGAGCAAATTAGAAAAGATAATTATTTTCTAGGTGGATATCACCCCAAGCCAGGCACAGGACTGGATTTGAGTTTCTCACCCATTCAGCCAGATGTTCTTGTGCAGTAAACAACCTGTTCAACCATACAAAGAAGATCTGCAGGTCAAGTGAGGACTGAGGGAGTAGCAGAGCTGGGGAATGGTTCGCCAGTACAGGGAAGCCCCAAATGCTCATTCTGTTGCTCCAGGATCAACCTTCCAGATCCTCAGCAGTTCCTGTGGTGATGTGCCCTCCCCAGCAACCAATCCCACCCACCTTCAGACTCTATGCACCCACTTCCCCCTGTGTCCTTTCCTCCTCAGTCATCATAAGAACACAAGGGGAGCCTTGTGGGAGATGGCCTTGGTTGGGACAAAGTGAGCCATGGATTCAATGGAAGGAGATGGTGCCTCAGCTTTCCCTTCTCTAAAGGGAACCATCATTTCAGTAGCAAGGGGGAAGTTAAGGAAATAACATAAGGTCCTCTCCAGCTCTCAGTTTCCTTTTGCTTTAAAGGAACGATGAAAGGAGCTGGGATGGAGGAGCCTGAAAACCAAAGGCAGCGAGATATTTATAGAGGGAATAGGGACTCAGAGCTGTGGCTGCGGAGAAAGGTTGGTTCTCAGGAGGAAGAACAGCCAAGGAAATCAGTCTGGATTCCTCTTCCCCTGGCCTGGGACGTCCCAGGGAGAACAAAGATCTACGCTGCTGGCTATTATTCACATCACACACACACACACGTATATACATGCATGCACATACACATGTGCATGTACACACATACACACATGACATGCACACATGTACATACACACATGTGTGCACACACATTTACCCACGTACATGCACATACACACACACACACACACACACACACACACATACATACACGCTTCACTTCCCTGTAGGGTTGCCATAACTCTCAGGTGCAATTAAATGTTTGTTTACAAATCAGAAGGTTTGTTATAAAAAAGAAAGCCTAGCTATGGAAATCACAATTAAAGTGAAAAGTAAAGATGAGGAAATTAGCAAGCTTATGATCAACCGAGACTTGGGTTACAAATCTTCCATTTGTCCCCAGTTCTCAAGGTCGCATCTCTATGTAACATGGGGAATACTTACAGGATTTTCAGGCTGTAGAGGCCAGAGAACGCTTGTCCTGGGATGTGTGAGAGATGATTCCCTGAGAGACGCCTGCAAATCAGGGGAAAGCATCAGTGACATTGGCAGGGAACCCACACGGGGTGACCTGCCTTAGCACCTCTGGATTTGGGAAGGAAAGGCAGGGGTGATAACTGCCATTTATTGAGATCTACAATGTGTTCAGCACTTCACACCCATTCTCACTTCTCACAAGAACCCTGCGTGGTGCCTAGCATTATCCCCAAATTTCAAAGGAGGAATTTCGGAGAGGTCAAGTTCCTTCCCCTAAGGGTGATGGAGACAGGCAATGGCCAAGCACCTCATTCACTTCCAGGCTCCTGTCCTTCCTGCTCCAAAGTGGCCTATCCCCTCCCCTGCTAACCTGGGTTACCCACCGCTGCCTTCACCTGCCAGATTGCCCTGCATCCAGTCACCAAGGGAGGGCCAGGTACAGACAGGATGGGACCTTGTCTCCCGGTGCCCTCAATGACACAGCTAGCCCCCGCTAATCCAGGAGGGTTAGGAAATGGGGTTTGGGAATTAGCCTAACATTTGGATCTAATCAGGCATCTCCACGTTTGTCAAGGGGTGATCGCCAGTTCTAAAAGGAGCACATGTGACAGAATATACTTAATGCCCACACCGGACTGAACAGAGTTGAACCGTGGATGATGGAGAAGGCACTTGGGAGTTCCCAAGTCCCCAGCGGCATGATTATGCACCTTGGTTCCTACCAAGAGGCTGCAGATATACAAGCTGTACTGACATACCTCAGAAGCTGTTTTCTTTTATTTTTTTAAATATATCTTTATTAAGAATCTTGTTCTTTGCCATTTAGTGTTTAAAAAACAGAACAAGGGGCATCTGGGTGGCTCAGTCGGTTAAGTGTCCGACTTCGGCTCAGGTCATGATCTCACAGTCCGTGAGTTCAAGCCCTGTGTCAGGCTCTGTGCTGACATCTTGGAGCCTGGAGCCCGCTTCAGATTCTTTGTCTCCCTCTCTCTCTGCCCCTCCTCACCCCTCTAAATAAATAAATAAATATTTTTTAAAAATTTAAAAAACAAAACAAAAATGTGTGGAAAGGCATCATGGTATTTGGGGTCCCCAAGCTTGGATTCTAGAGGCAGGCATTTGCCAGGGAAGGGTCCTAGAGATGGAACCTTTAAAATGGGCCCAACCCCAGGGGCGCCTGGGTGGCTTAGTCGGTTAAGCGTCCGACTTTTGCTTGGGTCATGATCTCGCGGTTCGTGGGTTCGAGCCCCGCGTCGGGCTCTGTGCTGACTGCCAGCTCAGAGCCTGGAGCCTGTTTCGGCCTGTGTCTCCCTCTCTCTCTGACCCTCCCCTGCTCACGCTGTCTCTATCTCTCTCTCTCCTAGAAATAAATAAAACATTAAAAATAATAATAATAAAATAAAAAAAATAAAATGGGCCCAACCCCTTCTCAAGGACCTGAAGATGGAAGACCAACCTTCAGTTCTTAGGTTGTGCCATAGATCACCTGCCCCACCCCCACCCCCAGTCTCACACCTGCTTTCCCCTCTTGCCTAACATGTGACACCTCCACCTTAGAAGGCCCCTGGCTGCCTCTCATTCTGTCACTTCCTTTGAAAACTGGCTTGGGGTCCCTGGGAAGCTCAGTCAGACCCTTGATTTCTGCTCAGGTCGTGATCTCATAGTTTGGGAGCAGAGCCTTCTCTTTCTCTCCCTCTCTCTCTATGCACCCCAAAAAACAAACTTTAAAAGAAAGAAAGAAAGAAAGAAAGAAAGAAAGAAAGAAAGAAAGAAAGAAAGAAAAAGAAAAGAAAGGAAGGAAGAAAGAAAGAAAGAAAGAAAGAAAGAAAGAAAGAAAGAAAGAAAGAAAGAAAGAAAGAAAGAAAGAAAGAAGGAAAGAAGAAGGAAAGAAGGAAGAAGGAAGGAAGGAAAGAAGAAGAAAGAAAGAAAGAAAGAAAGAAAGAAAGAAGAAGGAAGGAAGGAAGGAAGGAAGGAAGGAAGGAAGGAAGGAAGGAAGGAAGGAAGGAAGGAAGGAAGGAAAGAAGGAAAGAAGGAAAGAAAAACTGGCCTACTACTCCTCCCCAAAAAGGCTCCCTGTCCGCGGCCACCACCCCCCCACCTTGAACACTTCCTTACACAGAACACCCCAGGTGCCCACATCAGCTGCCACGTTCACCTGCTAGCTCCTGGGCACAGATCTGCTGCCTCACGGGAAAACTCCCTGAGGGTAGTGGGCAGGTCTATCTTGGTTTCCCCCAGAGTACCTTGAGCTTGTCTTTCACACATAGGGGGAGCCCAGTAAGTATGTGGTCTAGAAACCCCAGCTGTGGCCCTGGGGCTTGGTGGGATCACAACTCCAGCAGGGACAGAGTACTGTCTGGGGTGGAAATGGGAAATCTGATAGGGGAGCAGGGAGCCCAGGCTGGAGGTGGGATTGTGAGTGTTTTCAGAGCCAGGAGCCCATGCTTTGCATGGATGAAGCAAACCTCCGTAGAGCCCCAAGGATCAAAAGTGGTGCAAAACCACGAAAACACAGGCTGGGGGCAGGGGGCTGGAGGTTAGGAACAGGGTGGGGCTGAATGAGAGGATTGGGAGCACAGTGACCTGACTTCCCAGAGCAGAAAGGCTGGGCACGCGAACCAAAGAGAAGATTTATGCAGACAGAGAGCCACAGCTGCAGGAAGGCGTTAACCAGGGCAAGCTTTGTGGAGGAAGCGGGCCTTGGGTTTGGCAGTGATAGAGGAGTGGTTGTGCCTGAGTGGAGGGAAAGATGGTGGGCATGCCAGGTGGGAGTGGAAGTCTCCTGTTCGAATGCAGGAGGGGAAACCAGGATGGTGAACACGACTGGTCTCAAGGGAGCAAAGTTGGCCAGGTAGGTTTAGGCCAGGTTGGGGGAGTGTATTAGAAATGGATCCTTCAGGGGCGCCTGGGCAGCTCAGTCAGTTGAACATCCGACTCTTCATTTCTGTTCAGGTCATGATTCCAGGGTTGTGGGATCAAGCCCCATGTCAGGCTCTATGCTTAGCATGGAACCTGATTAAGATTCTCTCTCTCTCTCCCTCCCTCTGGCCCTCTCCCCCTCTCATACTGCCTCTCTAAAAAATAAAAGAAGAGGAAGCAGCTATTAGAAGGAGGAGGAGGAGGGGGAGGAGGAGGAAGAGGAGGAGGAGAAGAAGAAGAAGAAGAAGAAGAAGAAGAAGAAGAAGAAGAGAAGAAGAAAAAGAAGAAGAGGAGGAGGAGGAGGAAGAGAAGAAGAAGAAGAAGAAGAAGAAGAAGAAGAAGAAGAAGAAGAAGAAGAAGAAGAAGAAGAAGAAGAAGAAGAAAAGGAGAAGAAGAAAGTGGTAAAGAAAAAGAAGAAGAAGAAGAAAAGAAGGAGAAGAAGGTGGTAAAGAAGAAGAAGAAGAAGAAGAAGGAGGAGGAGGAGGAGGAGGAGGAGGAGGAGGTGAAGAAGAAGAAGAGGAAGAAGGAGAAGAAGGAGGAGGAGGAGGAGAAGGAGAAGAGGAAGGAGAAGAAGGAGAAGAAGGAGGAGGAGGAGGAGGAGGAGGAGGAGAAGGAGAAGAAGAAGAAGAAGGAGAGGAGGAAGGAGAAGAGGAAGGAGAAGAAGGAGAAGAAGAAGGGAATCCTTTGGGCAATGGGAGCCAGAGATGGTTCTTGAGCTGGTGAGATGCACCCTGAAGATGTGCAGAGTATCTTTGTAAGAAGGCAGGGGATCTCATTTGGGAGGCTGGTGCAGCCTCCAGCTGAGTGGACACTTAGGGCAGTAGCAGTGGGAACAGTGAAGAAGGGGTCGAGGTGAGAGATGCTGCAGAGAAAGAACCACCATGGCGGTGGCTCTTGGGGGTGGCCGGTAGCCAGACATGGGGCAAGGGAGCAGGTCAAAGATGGCCCGCAGGAAGAGATGCGACCATTGACAGAAAGAGGGGAAAGGTGCAAATTAGAGCTGACTTCGGAAAGGACATGAGCTAGGTTTCAGAGTCCCCATACCATGTGGCCCCACAACAACACCCGAGGTCCACAGCTGGCCCAGGCATCAGCTGAATACCCTGCTAGCAAGAACAGCCCCATGATTCAGCCCCCCAAGCCCCTTTCCTTTGAGTTCCAGCCCTCCTCCTGGGGAGCCCTGGCTTCTCCAGCTACCAGTGGCCCCAAAGTTCCATCTCCCAGACCCAGGAAGCATCTACTTACAGCTCCTCCAGAAAGCGCAGGTGGTGGAAAAGGCCAGGCTGCAGCTCTGTGAGGTTGTTCATGCTCAGGTCTCTGCGTGGAGAGAAAATGCAAAGGGAGCCGTGAGCTACCCAGCGGCCCCAACCTGCACTGTCCAGCTCCAGACACCCACAGAGAGCCCCCACCATTCCCACAGCACGCACGCGCGCGCACACACACACACCGTGCCATCTAATTCCAAAGCCAGCCTGGCCACAGCAGGTGCATTCTTTAAGAGTGAGCACCGGACTGTGAGTCAGGCCTTCCGGTTCCATATGCGCATTCCCTCCATGGTTTCCAATTTTGCCCTCTGCCTTTCTCCTTCCTCCGCCAGACTCCCCCAGGAATGGCCGTCGCTAGGACTATGAAGAAGGCAAGCCTTCCTGCAATGGGAGAATCTGGAGAACAACTCACAGAGTTTCAGAGCAGAAGGGAGGAGCCACTGAATACAAGTAACACCTCATACTTTCTTTTACCCAATGAGGAAATCAAAGCCCAGGGATTCCTGACATTACGATCCATGCAATATCCACGCACTGGTGTGCTCAGCCCTGCAATGGCCATAAGGGATCATCCTTTTATTTGATCCCAGAACCAGTGGGATTTTGTTGCCCTCTGAGTCCTCTGCCACCCACTTTTCCTTTGGCTTAGCTCCCACCGACCCCTCCCTTCCTCTGGTCAGAGGACCCCACCTGGAGCACATCCCAGAAGATGCCTAGATTCCCAAGCCATGGGACGCAGATCCTGATCCCTCCATGGAGCCCACCTTGGATCAGTCCATCCTCCCTATATTATCTGAGAGATCCAGTGGGTGGTTTCAGGGTCACCGCCCAAACAAGGCCTACTGTGCCAGACACTGGCTTAACCTTTAACCAAATAATTCCATGTAATTCTTGCAACAGCCCCAAGGTAGATTCCATTGTTATCTCCATTTCACACTCAAGAAAACAAAGAGGGAAAAGCATTGAGCTTTGAAGTCATAAAGGCCCTGAGGTGGGGATCCCTGGGTGGCCCAGTGGGTTAAGCATCTGACTTTGGCTCAGCTCATCATGTTATGGTAAGTGAGTTAAGTGAGTTCTAGCACTGCATCAAGCTCTCTGCTGACAGCACGGAGCCTACTACTTGGAATTCTTTCTATCTCTGCCCCTTCCCTACTTGTGTACATGCTCACTCTCTCTCAAAAATAAATAAACAAGTTTCACGTATAGGTGGAGTAGGAGGAACTTAAAGGAGGACCATGGGGGTGAAGAAGGGGAGAGGGAGGGAGGCAAATCATGAGAGACCCTTGAATGCTGAGAACTGATGGGGCTGATGGGGGTCGGGGAGAGGAGAAGGTACTTGTTGGGATGAGCACTGGGTGTCATATGGAAACCAACTTGACAATAAACTATTTAAGGGAAATAAATATATAAACAAACATTTTAAAAATTCTTTTTAAGACCCGGAGGTCAACTCTTTCCTCTACTTATCTATCAGATCTTGGGCCTTTAACCACTATGACCTTCTGTTTCCTCATCCATAAAAATGGGATGAATAACACTAAAGTCCTAGGATCCTTGTAAGGATTAAATGAGCCAATGCTTACAGACTGCCCAACAAATAGTACATATATAATTAACATGCCTTTTTCCCTCTGTCTGTCCCTCAGTGACCTGTGGGCAAGTGTCCTAAGTCAACAAGTGGTGGGGATGGGGGGGTAGGTGGGGATGGGGGGTAGGCAGGGAAGGGGGTAGGCAGGGAGCGGGGGAGGGGTAGGTGGGAAGGAGTTGGTGCCTTCTTTGTTGGTCTTGCTCTGTTAGCATTTCCTTCTCAGTTTGTGCCTGGCTGAGTAGAAATGTCGGACTACATGTGTGTGTCTCACATTTGGGTTCCACCCTGTTTCAAACTCTTACCAGCTGCTTCTCAGCTCTGCCAGCACCTCCCCGAGGGGTATAGATGTGGGCCCAAAGCAGACCACCACGTTGCTGGGTACCGCCCCTAGGCTTTCTCCTGCTTTCTCCCTTCGTTAGGAATGCCCTTTTCCCATCAAACCTGTGAGTCTCCATTTTCCCCCCAGAAGGGAGTGTGCTTTCTGTGCGTGCTCAGAAAAGCAGGCTGGAGACGGTGAAGCAATGTGTGCTTGGGAGCCCGGTTCCAATCTATAAAAAGACTGTTTAGTCTCAAATGCTTTATCTTTGATAAAGCCTGGACTCCGGACGCCATGTCCTCTGAATAAGGAAGACATTCCGTGCAGGGTAGAGCCAAGGAACTGACGTGCTGAAATCCGGGTGGCTTCTTGTCCACAGCTCGCTCTCCGCTCCATGTGGGGACAGGAGGGCCAACCCCGGCTGGCCCCATCCCGCTAGAGGGCTAGGCAGAAAGTGTTGCCAGGGTGCTGATGGCCACAGTTTAAGGAGCAAAACCAAGAGGACTCTTTGATGGATTTCATGTCAGAGTTTGGTTCTCAGGGTGTTTCCAGGCTCCGCCAGCCTAGGGTTCCGTCAGAGAGGTGAAGACGCAGGGGTGCGCTGGACCATGGTGGGGGAAAGAATGGCGAGGCTCACGGAACCTGCATCGGACTGGATGCCTCCTCCTCATGTCCCGGGCCTGGCTCCTTCTCAGCCAGGCGGGGAAGCACAAGGTGCCACAAAAACGATTACCTCTAAATATTTACCCTGTGCATTTCTGGACGTGTCCCCACAGGAGGGAGCGGGAGTTCAAGGAGCACGCGGGGCATGTGACTCAGGCCTCATCACTCAGCTGTCCCTCCAGGGGCCGCACCTCAGAGGCTCTGATGTGGCTCCATGCACCCACCCCACGCCCTCCGCCCCCCCCACCCTAACTAGCGGCCTCATTGTTCTCCCCTGGCGAGGAGGGGGCCTGCACCCCGTGCCCGCCCCCACTTCCTGCCCAAAACAACACATAGCCCAGCTGCAGGGCTCTGTAAGGGGGGGCACGGGAGAGTGTGTGTGTGGGTTCCTTGGAGGGGAGCTCCATTCAGACCCGGCCTTCTCACAGAAGGCAAGGGGTGAGGCTGGTGCCCAGGAAAGGGGAAGGAAGAGGAATGTGGCCAGCTGAGGGAGGGAGGTGCAAGGCAGGTTTCAAAGCTGAGACCCTCCAAGCTGATGCCACATGCCTTGGGGATGGTGAAAGGCCCTGGAAAGAGGCACTGGGCCTCGCTTGGCATTGGGGTGGGGGTGGGGGGCGCCTGGGCTGTCTCCAGGAGGAAGTCAGCATGCAGGAACTCTGAACACAGGGGCTGTCCTGTGAAGCGGTGGTTCTGAGCTATGGACTTTCCTGGGGATTCAGCTGTCCTTGTGCAAGCCAGAGAGCACATTCAGGCCATGCCTGGACCCAGGGGAAGTAAGAGGGCATCTGATTGTGGGGGTGCCTAGGGTTTGGCTGTGGCTGCATTTGCTCGGCTATATGAACTTGTAAGTATCTATAAGGGTGGGAGGCATGTATTGGGCTCATGAGCTCTTAGATGTGCTTGTCTTGTGGGGTGCTGGGTATGTGTGCATCACGTGTGAGGACACACCTGTGTATCTGTGCATGTGCACATTAGAGTATTGTACTATTAAGAATCATAAACTTTCTCATAACATTACATGTTACAAAGATAGCAATTCTTTGGGAAAGGGGTGCCTGGGTGGCTCAGTCGGTTAACTATCCAACTCTTGATTTGGGCTCAGGTCATGATCCCAGGGTCATGGGATCAAGTCCCGCATTGGGGTCTGCATTGACAGCATGGAGCCTGCTTGCGATCTCTCTCTCTCTCTCTCTCTCTCTCTCTCTCTCTCTCACTCTCTCTCACTCTCTCTCCCCCTCCTCACCCTTCAAAATTAAAAAAAAAAACCACCTTTAAAAATGTTTAAAAATAAATGAAAGGGGCGCCTGGGTGGCTCCATTGGTTAAGCTTCCGACTTCGGCTCAGGTCATGATCTCACGGTCTGTTGGTTTGAATCCTGCATCGTGCTCTGTGCTGACAGCTTGGAACCTGGAGCCTGCTTCAGATTCTGGTCTCCCTTGCTCTCTGTCCATCCCCCACTCATGCTCTGTCTCTCTCCATCTCTCCAAAATGAATAAATGTTAAAAAAATTTTTTTAATAAAAATAAATAATATTCCTTGGGAGAAACAAAGGGCCTCACTCAAGTCTCACTCCTGTGGTTGGAAACCCTTTCTTGGCTGTGTGACCCCTGGCAAGCCCAGCTCCTTCCTATGGCTTCAGGTCCCTTCTCTGGTCTATCTCCAGGCCCCAGGAAGGGGCACAATTTGCTCAGTGATGGTGTTTGGGGGTCTAACTTGTGGCTGAATGAGGTACCTGACACCTGCCTCACTACTCCCACCCTGTCGCTATGACACACACACACACACACACACACACACACACACACACATACACACACACACAGGTGCACTCGGGGGCTGTACAGGACCGGCTTCCTGGGCTTGTAACCTGTGCCTGAACATGACCTATGCAGTCGCACAGACACACACACTCAGAGGGGCCCAGCTTAGTTCAATTTTCTCCTGTTGTCATTTTGAAATCCTCAATACATTTTGAACAAAGAGGCACCACATTTTCATTTTGCACTGAGCCCTGCAAATTGCTTCTCTCAGTCAAATTGCCGGGGATTCAGAGGATGGGATACACACCCATTCACAAGTTTTCTTGCAGTGCCCAGAGGGCCTATATGTTTTTGTAGCTATACACAGCCATGCGTGGAGGGGGTTGGGGGTGGGCAGGAGAAGGTCAGTGGGGCGAGGCTGGCAGGAGGGGAAGGGAGGGGAGAGAAGTGAGGGGCAGCCCTGGGCACAGGAAGTGGAAGTTTCTGGCTGCACATTAGGAAAATGTTCTCAGAGCTTTACCCTGTGAGGCAACCAGACCACCCAAGGAAGCTGGGTGAGGCAGTGTCACCAGGGAGACAAGGAACAGGGCTTGATAAGAGGGAGGATGCTAGAGAACTGGGGCCAGGGGTGGGGGTGGGGTGGGGGACAGAGAGCAGCAAGACCGGGAACTGGAGGGGGGTGGGGTAACAGGAGACTCTCCCCTGGCCCCACCCAACTCTCTGGCGATCTGGCTAATACCCAAGGGTGCTGGTGAATTTGTTCTGTTTGCATTTTTCCTTTGGGAGGAGAAACAGAGAAAGGTGAAGTCCCTGGGTTCTGCTGGGTCAGCCCTGGAACGACTGTCCCCACCTGGCTTGGCAAGATGCCCAGGGAGCTGGACCCCCTTTTGCACCATCTCCACTGTGGGCTAAGGTTGCCCATCTCTGCTGCCGGGTAAAAGGCAGTTAGAGTGACCAGAAGATGAGCCCCTGTTCCCAGGCATGACCACGCCCCAAGGTCACCTCTCTGATGAGGGCTTGCCCAGTCCCTGCAGGCAGAGCTGGTGCCGCACACCCTGTGTCCCTACGATATTTTGTCCACAAGCCCCCAGTGATGAGCTCCCGCCATGAGCCTTGCACTGCCCCCACCTTCGTTATTACCCCAGCATAAGGCTCATTAGCAGCGTGATCCTGGTCATGCCCCTGGACATCTGGAAGCATCCATTCTCCCATCTGCGAAAGGAGGATAATAATAGTATTTGCCTCACACTAGTTGTAGTGAGAATTATACGAGTTATTAAATGTAAAACATAGTGCTTAATAAATATGCCTTATTAATATCACACTCATCTAACTGAACTATAATGATTAGTATATAATGACCTATATGACTATGAGCCTCTTCAAGGCAAGGACGAAATCTTAGCCCTTTCTGTATCCTCCAATCCTAGTGGGACACCCGGAAAATAGGAGTGTGCAATAAACATCCAAGGAACGCATTATAGATGGAGATAGATGATGCAGCCTTTCCCAGATTCTCCTCCCGGGGCTGACAGCCCTTGCTCTTAGGGAGTTCTTCCTGTCGTCCAATTTGAGTTTCTCCCACTGCTCTTTGAGGGCATACCCTCTATAAAGAACCTAGTCGGTGCTTAGTGACAATCTGGTGCTCAGTCCACGGGACCTGTTGCTAACAACCGTCACTCGTCTCTTAATTCAGCATCCTCTAGAAAAGGTCAAAGCGAGGCCCTCCTCTGAAGGACCCATCAGAAAACTACAGAGGACCTTTAGGTTTCTCTTTGGCCCTTTCCTTTCAGGGCAACAGCCTTTGGTTAGGGCCTGACAGGTTGCTGTAACATCCTGAAGCAGTAACCTTTCCCAGCCCTGGCCCGACACATTTCCCTCCATGGTGGGAGACAGCTTGGGGGCTGGTGGGGAGCAGGACAAGCCAGTGTAGAATAACCCAATGCAGGGAGGGGTTCCTTCTCCCTGAAAAGGGCCAGTAGATAGGCTGTCTGTCACGGGAACCATCTGGTACTCCGAGAATACCAGCTGAATTCTTCTGTCAACAAGAGAGGCAGGTGACAGAGTAAAGAGGAAAGAACATGGCATTTGGAATCAGGGAACCTGGCTCAATTGGGCCAACACCAAGGTCCCTTCCAGCAGGACAGGTCACTGCCTCCGCACTAGCTGCAGTGCGCCCGACAGAGTGCTAGGCATTGCCGGGGACAGAGACAAAGCACAGGGCAAGGTCCGGGCCCTGGACGAGTTTACAGCATTGCTGGGGAAGGATTGTGTACAACAAAAAACCCACACATGTACTCTGGTGGGTGGTTTACAAGCTGCTCCCGCAGCCGTTATCACAATTAAAAGTGTGTGTCCAGACTCGAGACTGAAACAGAGGCACAGAAGGGGGATCGGGTAAACCGGGATGGCTTCCTGGGGCAGAAATGAGGGTGGGGTGGATAAGAGGCATGAGTCGCTCAGCTCGGAGCGGAAGGCATCCGGGGAGCACCCCATGTTACATGGTGGGGGAGGGGTTCCTTGGCAGGGAGGACGGGACCACCATTCACTGTGAAGCTGTTAGGTCCCTCTCCCTCCCTGTCTCTTCGTAGTGTGGGTAGCATCTCCCTTGGTGTGACCATTCAAAACAACCCATGCATTTCCAAACACCCCCTAAAGGAAAGGTACTTTCCTCTTCCTGCGCCTGCTTGATATCAGTTTACAAGGGAGGAAGCCTCTAAAGCTGGATAAAGTTAGCTAAGATCACAGAACAAGTTAATGGTACTGAGAATTAGGTCTCGTAGGCCCCAGGGCAACGCTCTTCCCACCCCACCACACTGCTGTTGGGTTTTCTAAAGCAGCATTCCCTGCCCAGTTGATTCCCCTAGATGGCACTTCCTTATCAGAGATGACGTGGTACTTGCAATCTTCTTTGAGATTCTAAGCACACTAGTTGACACAAAGTTCTCTTGGATTTTTGTAATTTTCCCAGATTTCCAAACAAGGGAGTGTACTCCAATCAGGATAAAGTGTATCTGTCTTCATACACATGACAGCACAGCACATTCTCTTAGGCTTTGCACAAAGTGAGAAAAGTGCTGTATATTTAAATAAAAGGACTATTGCTTCATTGTGGCATGGTCTGGCTCCCTTGTTTATAACAACCATGCCTTCCAGCCTGGCAGGAGGGCACAGAACAGAAGGGAGTAGTGGACAGTAAGAGAGAAGCTGGAGAGATGAACGGGGAGGTCCTGGCACCTGGACTTGGGGCTCATTTGCAAGGGGAGAGAAGGTCCCCTGTGGTTGCTAAGCAACGTGAGGCTTGCTCAAGTCAGCCTGAACCAGGAAGAGACAGGAAACCCACACCACCATCGGCAGGTGACCCGATTCATTCTGGTAGGTCAGGGAGGGCTAAGGGCAAGGGAAGGAGACATTTTTTTTAATGTTAATTTCTTTTTGAAAGACAGAGACAGGGCATGAGCAGGGTAGGAGCAGAGACAAAGGGAGACACAATCTGAAGCAGGCTCCAGGCTCTGAGCTGTCAGCACATAGCCTGATGCAGGGCTTGAACCCATGACTGTGAGACCATGACCTGAGTCAAAGTCAGACGCCTAAGTGACTGAGCCACCCAGGTGCCCCGAGAAGCAGACATTCTTAGAAGTCAGGTGAGAGAAAAGTAGAATGTTTTTTCAGTTTGTTTGGTTTTTGGTTTTAGTTTTAGCGCTGGGTTAAAAGACCACAGAAGTCAGGTAATGTCACTCCTGGGTATGACGATATTTCATCTGTATGGTGTAGGTCTCCTCAAATTCTGATGGCACAGAAAGGAAGCCAGTGTATGATCCCTGCCCTCAAAGAGCCCAGTCCAGTTGGGACAATGACAAAAGAGTGGACAATTACAAGGCTGAGTGACGAGTGCTGGCACTGAGTGGCTGGAGTATCACCCGGCCTCCTCAGACTAATTCGTACCATCTTTTGACTCCAGGCTCTGAGGGCTCAGTCACAGTTGGGCCACACAATCCTGTCCTAGACTACAAACTGTTGTCTCCTGGTTTCAGATTGCTCGTTCATGTGCCCGGTCTCCCCACACAGGCTGGGAGACCCTCCATGGCTCCCAGTTACCTGTGCTTCACACACACACACACACACACACACACACACACACACACACACACACACACACACACACACATACCAGCAGCAGCAGCAGCAGCAGCAGCAGCTTCAAGGTCTATTTTCTATGCAGCAAAGGATGGGTGAACATGTCACAGGCAGACCGTGGCCACAAAGACTGAAGAGTACATAGGACAGATGTGCAGCAGGAGGGAAAAGAAGCCTAGCAAGGGAAGGCAGCAGTGGCTATGCATTTGGGGACTGTCCACTTAATTGGGTCAAGCTCTGGTCTCCACTAACCTGCCACATCTTTTCTGACCCTGATTCTGATGTCCAGCTCCATCTAGAAGAGCATCATTTCTGTGTGTGGAAGTGTACGGGTGTGACTTCTGTCTGCCCTATCAGACTGGAAGCACCTTAGAGAGGACTGTGACATCCCATTGTATAAGACCTCCCCAAGGGGAAGATATGTGTCCCTCCTCAGACTGGGACATCCCTGAGCTCCCCTCCCAGGGGCCCCAGGAGAAGGGCTGGGTGGGGTGGGGAGCTGAGTGGGCACAGGTGGGAAAGACTTGGAGCCACCGGAGGGTGGGACCCAGAGTTGCTTTGTATGCAGACCACAGCCCTGAGCCCTGTTTGTTTAGCTGAGGTCCTGCTGCCTTTAGCCTTTATTTCACAGGATAAAGGGGCAGGGTGTGTCTGGGGGTGGAAAACAGAGGAAAGGCCCCTCTATTCAGAATCATGTTCCCCCAACTCCTCCCACCCCACTCCAGCCTCACATCCCAAATGGAAGCTTTCCTCTCACATCAGGATCCCTTCCTCCTCTTCCCAACCCAGTAACTCCACTTACCTCCATGGACAGACACATGAAGGAGTACCCAGTTGCCACCTATCCCCACCCCAGCCAGGGACAGCACCAAGACCCTGGCCAGAAGATGTTCAAAATCAGACCCAGTCTCAGCTTCAACTTGAATCTAGCAGGAAAGAGCAGAAGCTGGAAGCTCAGAGCATATAATGAGAGCTACCTTCGCTGGGACAGACACTGTGCTAAAGGCTTTACAGACCCATTTTACAGATGAGACTTGGCAAAATCAAGGCCCCTCTGATGCCAAAGTCCCAAATCGTGTCCAACCCCACCCCTCTGCCTCTACAGCTCCCCTCCATTTGAATGCCTTTCAAAGTTTATAGAGCTCTGCCACATCCTTGGTCTCATTTAATTTAATCTTTTTATCAAGCCAGGGAGTGAAGCATTATTTATTCCCATTTTAAATGAAGAAAAGAAGACTGGGAAATATCAAGTTACTTCACGTCTACTCACACAGTTAGTAAGTGGCAAAGCCAACACCCCGCCAGTTTGCTCGGTTGAACCCAGCTGCACACAGGAGCCAGTGTGCACAGCACACAGCCACAGTGACAGCTCGGTCCCCGGGGGCACAGGCTGCATGGTATGCAGCTCACCTTGGGGCTGAAGGGCCAAGAAGCAGGGCCAAGGTCGCAGGTCTGGGAACTATGCAGTGGGATTAGGGCTGGCCCAGGAGGCCCCCGCCCATCACCTAGTGTCTTGCTCTGAGTCTCACTTCCAGGGGCTGTGAGGACCAGTGGAACTTTCCGGAACTCAGCTCCCCTCCTCCAAGCCCACCTGGGCTGGCACGCCTCACCTTGCTGTTGCTCACCCAGTTGGCAACAGAGCAAGGGGGTGGGGGCCGGAATCCTGCCATCCTGAGCCCCCTGGGGCCCCTGAGGTCCCACACGCCTGGTCCCCAGGGCAGCTCCTGCCTCCTTCTCGCTCATTCTCTCCAGTCTTGCTGCCTCCATCCTACCTTCTGGCTGGCGCCCCAACAACCTACCCTCTTCTCCAACTCCCTCCCTATTTGGTTCCCTACAGACTTGTAGAAAGACTGGATGTAAGATCTAGATCTACCATCTCCACCCAGCAAGAAGTCCCTCACGAAGTCTAGCCTCACTCCTTCAAGCTGCAGTTGGACTGAACAGAGTTCCGCACCTTCTGTTAGGGTGTAGTAGCTTGTGGGCTGTGGTGTCAGCCTGCCTGAGTTTGTATCTTGGCCCTACCACTTACCAGTTGTTTGACATTGAGCAGGTTACCTTTCCTCTTTGAGCTTTAGCTTCTGCATCTCTAACGTGTTATGTAATGGCTCCTCTTCCCGGAATTGTGGGGCTTACAGGAGAGAATCCTTGTGTGTCAGGGGCAGTGGCTGTGCCTACCGAGTGGCATGGATGCTAGTTAGCAGCCCTCCCCTCCCCTGCATTCACCCTCTAGACGCCTTCTCCTGGAGGAGCAGCACAGGAGGGGCACAACGGAAATGGGGCTGGGATGCTAAGGGATGGGAGGGGAGGGGAGGGCATTCTGGGTCAGCCCTGCCCTTAGGAGGCACCAGCTGTTGCTTCTCTTGGATGCTTCCAAGTGAGTGCCACCTGCCCCAGCCCTGATCTTCGCATCCTTTGATCTTCTGATCTCTGGCCAGGGTCCCCAGCCAAAGGCATTCCTGTCTTCCAGGCTTCCTCCAAGGAAGAGCAAAGGGCTGGGTTCCTTCCCCTTCCCCCAAACTCCTCCCTCCTCCGTGTGTGTGTGTGTGTGTGTGTGTGTGCAACCGGGACTACCACAGAAGCCCTGGGACAAGGTAATAGCCAGGTTCCCTCTGAGGTGGTGATGTCGTGGAGAGGGGACATGGAGAAGGGCCGGCCACCGGACTGCTGTGCGCATGGTGCCCTGGGCTGGCCCGGACCCTGCTGCAAAGATGCCTTCAGCCTAAGTTCCTTGTTCCTAGTGCCCTGTGTGCAGAGCCTTGCTGAGCACTGGAGGAGGCATATGCGTGCCTGTGTGTACAGACAGGGAGTCCACCACAGCCTGGGGAGAGATGCGGGACCACAGACGCAGTTGGACAGAGCCTTAAAAAAAGGAGACTCATTCTGAAAAACACTCTTCCTTGAACCTCAAGCTGGCTAAGGCTTCCAGCTCTAACCCTGGCTAAGAGTTCCCTCTGGATTCCCATGGCATCTTGTCACCACTTCTCAACTTTCTACCTCATTGAATTTAAATTGGAAATTTAGTTTCATGACTCATTTTCATCTGTGTATCCCCAGTACAATGTACTTGCTCTGGGGCATAGTAGGTGCTAAAAAACGCTTACTGACATTTGTTGGCATGGCCAAGGGCTTTGTTGTTCTCACACTTCCCTCCCAGAATTCCCCGGCCGTTGGCCCCAATAGCCTGGATCATCACAGGATTCCGCAAGCCTCTCCACTGCCGCCCCCCACCTCCTGAGTACCCCCTAGCCAGGCTGTGCGTATCCTCACCCAAGCACTTCGAAGGTGGTAACTTTCTGACCCACCCAGCCTGAGATCTCTCTTAATGCAGACCACAGGGCTTACTCATCTTAGACCTGCAGAACCTAGGCGAGACCCGGATACGCAATGGAGATTGAAGAACCAGCAGCCTCAAGTTACTGGAGCCCTGTCTCCATCCAAGCCCAGGGGCAGGCACATACTTTTGTTCGTCTTAGCTTGTTTGAAACTGGATGGAAATTTTCAAAAGAAGCGTTCTTTAAAAGAAAAAAAAAATAGTAAGGAGAATGAATAGGAAAGGCAAGAGCTTCTAAGTAGAAGGGTTTATAGAACAGATGCCTCACTCTAATGAAACCCAAGCCTGGCCACGAGCTGGCTAACTGGCAGCTTAAGAGGCTCCCCAGGATGGCTCCATGCTCACCGCAGCTGTCTGGGTTGGATGCCACACCTCCAGCCTATGGGGAAGCTAGGTTAGTGCCATCAGCAGGTCTGAAGAGGGTGGCCCTCCCATCCGGCACCCTCTCGGGTGAGCACACCTGCTTCAGACCAGGCTGGTTTCTGCTCTGCATCTCCTGCTTCTAGCTTACTCATCCATTCATTCTTTTCTTCACTCATTCCACCAATATTTTTGAGCACCTATGTGCAAGGGGTTTATAGCCAGCCCTGAGGATACTAGGGAGCATTGGCAGCTGGAGCCTTGCTTTCCTGGGGATACCCAGCCTGGTGTGGAAAATGGACGAGTAGACAGAAGTTAAAACCCAGGGTGACAAGCCCTGAGGCAGAGCAGGACACAATGGGGAGCCCTCTCCTAGATTGAGAGATTAGGGAAGATTATCCTGAAGAAGAGACAGCTCAGTCAGCCCCTTGTATCTTACATCAAGCAGATGTTTCCCTGGCTTTCTCCAAAGACTGGCCTCCAGAGCTGCAGTCTTCTTGTCTGGACCCATTTCTTCTTCTCTTTTTTTAAATTTTTAAAAATTTATTTTTGAAAGACAGAGGGGGGGCCGGTAGTGGGGGAGGGGCAGAGATAGAGAGAGGGAGACACAGAATCCAAAGCAGGCTCCAGGCTTTGAGTTGTCAGCACAGAGCCTGATATGGGGCTTGAACCCACGAACCACGAGATCATGACCTGAGCTGAAGCCGCTCGCCTAACCGGCTGAGCCACCCAGGCACCCCCTGGACCCACCTCTTAACCACATCCTTGCAGTAACTCACAATGATGTCCCAGGGGCTCTTTCTTATTGCCCTAGACATAGGCCAACGGTGCCTTATCTAAGTACCAATGAGGTTAAAGCAATTCTGGGTGGGAGGGTGGGGGGAGAGTGGCTGGCCAGGGACTGAGCTGATGGTCTGATTTATTGCAAGGATAAGCTTTAGGGCAATGCCTGGCACACTCTGAAATGCAGATTCCAACTCCGTGGGTCTGGAGTAGGGACCGAGCTCTTGCACACTCTCGCAGCTCCCGGTGCTGAAGCCCATACTTCGAGTAAAAGAGCTTTGGGAAATCCGAGGGACTAGACGGCATAAGTCTTCCTTAAGCAGCCCCTCATAAATGGTTTTTCAACCACTTTTTTGCGAAGTATTGATCAGACTGATTTACAGAGATGTCCGATTGTGACAGGTTGTGGCCTGGTCAAGAGGCCAAGCAGAGGCTAAAATCCATCCCTTGCTCCACCCATCAACTCTGCCCCCTGCCCACACTGTCGGGCCACAGGGGCACTGAGCCGGCTGGATGCAGCCCCGGGTGCTGTGGTCCCTGTAGAGGGGCAGGCGGAGACCCTTGGTGGCCTCAGCAGCCCCTCCAGTGTCCCTGGGGACCACGCCGTATCTTCTGCCTCTGAGGTTGCCTCCATGCTCACTTCCTCTTGCAGAAATCGGAGTGAAACCAAGCCCACCCGCCAGTACCTTTGAGGCTAACAGAGCAGGGATAGCTGCTGGCTCTCTCTCCCCTGTGACCAAAACAGGAAGGAAACTCAGGGATTGTAGAGCAGGAAGGAGGAAGGACACCAGGAAGAACTTCCCAGTGATCACATTCTTGAGGGGCAACACTGAACAAATGGTAGAGTGGTGAAGGACTTGCTCTGTCCATGGGGGGTGGTTTCTAGCCGAGGTCAGGGGCTGGGGGCTGAGGGCTCCCAGGGCAAACGTCTGAGTTTCTAAACCTCTTCCTTTTACTACACTCTTTACCCCTGGCCCCCCTAGAGGCCCCGGGGCTGTCCATCAGCACTGAGCACACCAGGGTACTAGGGGTTAGCCCAGGTATTTCCTGACCCCAAGCCCCACCCCCAGCAGGTCCCCCGGGCCCCGCAGCATGGTGCCTTTGCACCCCCATGCCAATCTGAAGGGTGAGGCTAATGCTTTCTGGCAGGTAGGGGCAGGGCAGGCAGAGGGGGAGGCGGCACCCTGGGCTCCTGTATTCAGATCAGGGGAGTCAGCAACGAAACGAGGGTTGGCGTGGCGTCGGCTGGCGGGGGGGTGGGCATTCCTTTTTCCGCTGGCTGCACATAGTTAATGGGGGGCCTTGTTCTGGCTGGGCACACAGCCCTGGAGGTGCTGGTGATGGCCATGCCTTGTCCCAGCCCCTGGGATCTCAAGTCTCACTGAGTGAAACTGCAAATCTCCGGGGACCCTGGCACCTTCCTCATCGCAGGCTCAACACGACCTCCCTTGTGCTCCTTCACCCCCTCTCTTCCCTCTGCCTCTTTACTTATACACAATCGTTTGTCTCTATGATGTCCTAGGATCAGGGACTGCGAGCCCAACAGGAAACAGGCCTGAAGAGATCAGAGGACTTGTCCAAAAGCGCTCAGCAAGTTGGTGGCCGAGACAGAATTCTAGCCCAGGTTTCCTGATTCCAACTCCTCTGAACAGAGAGCAGAACTTCAGCTCCAGGTGGACAGGGGGCAGGGGAGTTTCAGACAAAATTGGAGGACGGGGTCTACTGACCCTCCCCATTCTTCCAGAACGTGCAGCCCCTCACCGCACAGTAGGAAGAAAACCCACAGCTGAAGGGCTGGAGAGCTTGGGGGGGGAGGGAGGCGGGCAGGAGCAGGGCATCGCAGGTGGGTGGGAGCATTTCCTGAGAGGGACTCACACGGGGTGGCACTAAATCTTTGTCTCCCCCCTTGGACCAGCCGCTGCGGCTGTTACATGGAGAACTGTTAATCCGGGTGTGGAGCACAGCTGTCCTGCCAGGGAGCACACACTCCATAAACGTTTGTCAGTTGAATAAATGAATAATAATAGTTCACACCCACTGAGGTTACTATATGCGTCAGACATCGTTCTAAGCACTTTCCATTTATTAACTCATTCAACCCTCCCAAGGGCCCTGTGAGGTGGGTGTCATCATCATCTGTATCATGTACAGGTGAGGAAACTAAACACCAAGGAGTAAATCCTCCCCCCAAAGCCTGGTAAAAGGCAGAGGCAGGGTCTGAGCCCTAGAAAGGCAGTTCCAGAGCTCATACACTTAGCCACTCTACTAAACTATGAAAAACTGGGGCGACTGGGTGGCTCAGCTGGTGAAGTGTCCAACTTTGGCTCAGGTCATGATCTCACGGTCTGTGGGTTCGAGCCCTGTGTCGGGCTCTATGCCTACAGCTCAGAGCCTGGAGCCTCTTTCAGATTCTGTGTCTCCTTCTCTCTCTCTGCCCCTCCCCAACTCACGCTCTGTCTCTCTCTCAAAAATAAACATTAAAAAATTTTTAAACCATGAAAAACTGGAAAGGGCCACAGCACACACAGAGACCTTCCCATTTCGAGCAACGACCTTACCCACCAGAGTCTGAGAAGTGACTCATTCGTAGACACACCAAGATGGAGGTGGACCCTATGCCTCCCCTCGGCACATGGCAGCCCCTAACCCTTGCCCCCTGCAGATGCCATACTCAAGCCAAAAACTGTCCACAGCTCAATGATGCCCAGTGTGCCTTCCAGCCCCGAGGCCATCTCCAGTGCATCTGGACAGAGGCTGCCTCGCCTACCCTGTGGCATCCCTTGGCTGGCCCCTCTTCCCACCCATTCCTGCCCTTGTCCCCACGTCCATCATGACTGTGATGTGTTAGGGATCTGGCATGTTAGGGATCAGAGTATGTTCGGGATCTGGCATGTTAGGGATGGGAGCACAGAGAAGGGGTCTCATTTGAATTTATGACCACTTGGAAAGAGAGGCCAGCCAAGAAATCCCTCATCCTACACACCAGAAATAGGAGGCTCAGAGAGGGTCAGCGCGGAAAAGTTTACAGGACCCAGTGCAAAATAAAAATGCGGGGCTGCTTGTTACAAAATGATTACGAATTGTAAGGTGGTGACGACAAAGCGTGAGCCCAGACAGGAGGCCTGTGTGACTGTAGAAGGGGTATGTCTGTAAAGTGGGCCCTGGTTTAGGGGGTTCACCCAAGTCACCCAGCTCACAAGTGCAGGGCTGCTGTTTGGGAGAGCCGGGGTGCAGTCCGGTCTGAGAAGCCAGCTGGCTCCTGGCTCCAGACTCTCCTGGGTCTGCCCCCAGGTAAGTGAGGGCGGGGGGCCCAGGCCCTGTCCCAATTCTCGTTCTCTCTTGCTTTTGTCCGAGACAATAGCCCCCTTCCTTTCTTGTCTCCTCCCAGCCTCCTAATCGGCTCTGTCCACCACAAAGGCAGGGGATTAGTTTACGGCCCCTTCCTGCCTCAGTCCTCGCAATTCCTGGACACTCGATCCATCTCTCCGTCCTCGGACACCCCTGCTCCTGGGCTGCCCCAGATCTGAAGCTAAGGGGGAGGGAGACAGACTGAATGCATAGTCTTGTATTGTTTGTGGTCCTGTTCAGAGCGCCCCCTGCAGGTAGGGGCCGGTACTAGGGCGCACGCCCACGTGTGTCTGTGTGTGTCTGTGTGTCTCTGTGTGTGCTCCTGTGCCTTGCATTTGAAGGGGAGATGTGATGTGGATCTCAGAGGAAGGGAACCAGAGGCATAGGTTCTGCCCTTCAGGAAGCTCCCAGTCTGCAGCCTGAGGGATAGCCCTTCTTCTCCTGGGAGCTCCAACTTCTAATGCAAAGAGACATGGCTCCTGGCCTCAAGGCACCTTGAATCTGATGAGGCAGACAGACTTTGCCAGGTGGACAGACAGATGGACACACACACCCCATAAGCACACACAAGTATGCAGCCCTACTTGACATTTTCACAGCAGGAGTAATAATATCCTCTATGCGCTAAGCACTCTTCCAGGCAGGACCTTGGTTAATACAACCACTTCATCGGGGAGAGATGATTATATTCTGTTTTGCAAATGAGTGTCAATCTAGGGCTTTTAACGCCCACTCCTGTGGTTTTCCCCTTGCACAACTGCCTCTCCAGGGGTTTCTGCGTTCGATGGCATCAGTTTCCTTCCTCTGTGCGCCTGCCCGCTGTTCCTTATCTGGACCCGTCTGGTGCACGTCTCACTCCCTGAAATGTGTCACAGTTATTTGTGTGCCTGTCTTATCCCCTTCTCCGAGCCCCCAGGGCAGAGGAAAGAGCGTGGGCTTTGGAGCCCCCAAGCCTACCTCCAATCTTGGCCCTACCTCTTCTCTGGGTGTCCACCCCCTGCCCCCCTACACCCTGCTGTCTGAAAGGGGAGGAAGGTGGAACCAGTCCCACAAGCGTGGAGACATGAGAAAGCCTTCAGCAGGGAGCTCTGTCAGGCAGCAGACATTCAGCCCACGTCTGCTAAATGAACAAATGAATGGTTTGCTCCCCACACGGCTTGAGAGTTTGAGCGGCATGATCACTGACCATTAACAGGGAGACAGCAACACAAGCTGGGGTGAGAAGTATTATCAGAATCGGAACAGTGCTCTATGGCAATGGTGCTTAGACGGGATTTCAACGCACTCTACCCACAGAGCTGCCCCACTGCTGTGCACAGTCCTCTACGCAAAAGAATATGAAGCAACTTGGGAGAGACCAGAGACCTGGGGAAAAGAATCCTTAGGCTGGATCAACCTGGGAAGGCTTCCTTCCTACAGGAGGTGTTAAAAGCCCCTGAGCGGCTGCTGCCTTTGGCCTGTTTCCCAGGAATCAATGGTAACTCAGGTCGGGGACAATTCAGACTTGCAAATCACATGGGCAAGTGGAATAAACCTCGACATTCTTGGTCGTCTGTAGGCCACTTAAACACGCACCTCCTCCCTGCCCTGCGGTGACCCCAGCAATGTATTGGGCTGGGGTGATAGATGGGGGCGGTGATGGCACCCCGTGTGCACCACCACTGCTGCCCTCGCCCCCCTTCAGGGGTCCTTCTGCCTTGGCTTGAAGCCTAGGGATCATGTCCAAATCCCTGACACCGTACAATGGAAGGCACTCAGCACTCTACCCCCATACGCCTGTCTGGACACTCTCAGGGACACTCCACCTCCTCCAGCACCTCCAAGGGCAAAGGGGAGGGAACAGTGGAGGAGAGGATGCAGAGAACTGTGTTCTAGAACCAACCTTCTGGGTCTCATTCCCAGCACAGTCCTAGGATGACAGATTGCCTAGGTGAGATACCTCAGAGCCACTTTGTGCCTGCCTCAGCTGCTCCTTCCAAGAGCTTCTCCTAAGGGAGATCAGAGTGGGTAATAACAACAGCTCTCATGTCCTGGGCATTTGCTGTGCGCCAAGCACTCTGCCAGATTATAAACTTCCTTCAAAGAGCTTGGTATTCTTATGCCCATTTTGCCGCTAAGGAAGTAGAGGCTGAGCAAGGTGAAGAATCCATCGGGCCGGGCCATCCAGCGAGTTAGCACCGGAGATGAGATTTGAACCGGTGTAGTCGGGCTGCAAACATGAACTTCGTCCTCCACAGCAGTGTTTCCAGGTGTGCCGAGAGGGTCTCGGCCCCTGGGGGGCCAGATGCTGCCTGGGGTTGGCCAGATGCCTTTGGCTCGGAGCAGCCGAGTTGATTTATCCCAGCTGCTAAACACCTTGAATCAGTTGTGGGCTTTTTGTGGTGTGTGTGTGTGTGTGTGTGTGTGTGTGTGTGTGTGTGTGTGTGTGTGTGTTTAAGTGTGGCCCAAGGAGAAAAAGGCTGAGAGCCCTGCTCTGGACTATCCTGCCTCGAGGAGTAAGACAGAAAAGGCTGTCTTGAAGAAGTAACAGAAGCCACAGTATCCTGCATTCGAGGCCCATGCTTTCCCTTCTCCTGGAGGGCCTTCCTTGTTTCACTCTCCGGCTGAACCCCCTGGTCCCTCAGGACTCAGGATGGGCCGCTCCTCCCTCCCTGGGACCTCCCCCAGCCAGCCCAGTCTTCCCTGTCCTGGGAGTGCTCTTGACCTCACTGTTGGTCCTTGGGAGACGCTCCCCATGACCATCTGGTGCAGTGAGCCAACTTATCCTGTCTCCCATCACATCCCTATCCCCATCCTGACTGCCTCACAGGGACCCCACATCTTCCATTCAAGCAGCCCAGAGAGGAGCTTCCAGAGACACTGCTGGCCAGTTGGAGGGGAACGAAGCCACTGGCACTTGAGAAACACAAGAAACTGGAAATAGGCTTTGAGGGCCTGCTCAGCCTGTGAGTTTAAAATGCCCAGAGTCTTGCCCATCTCCTCGGGGCTCAGCAGCCCCCAGCTCTGATCCCCTGAGAGGCAGGGCCGTACAATGGTCAGGGCGAAGACTGCCTGGGTTGAAATCCCGGCACCACCTAAAAGCTTCATTTTTTTCATCCATAAGATGGGGATAACACTAGGACCTCTCTCCCAGGGTTTCTAAGAGATGAGGCCGGGGGAGCACTCTAACAAATGCAGTACGTGTCAGCTGTTCCCATGATCAGTGAGACAGAGACACCAGCACAATGGCAATTTACTAGATATGTCCTCCTGGGCTCCAGGAATGAGCTTCCTGACAATCTGGTTTCTTCCCGGAAGAAAAGCTACAGTCCAGGGAATGAAAACATTCATTCCCACCAGCAGACAGGAGAGGCAGAAAACTGGGCACAAGGTGCTTTCCTGGCCTCAATCTTAGGTTCTGTATGTCACCCAATTAATCAGAAGGGGCCAGAGCCCCCAGGTCCTGAGGAATTCAAGAGACAGAGGACTTCTTAGTGGCTCTGGAGGAGAAAGAAGACAGTGGCACAAAGAAAACCCTCAGCTCTGGAGGTGCCCGTCGCTGAGCAGCGGGCCCAGCCCCCACCTGCCCGCTGCCAGCCCGCCCGTGGCCTGCTCTGGCACGGCTCCGGGGGGGCACCCTGCCAACCCCATAGCTCTCTACCCCCCCCCCCCACCATGTCCTTTTGCTGCTTCCAAAATAACTCTACTCCCTGCCCAAGTTTGGCCTCTTGGGTGATTTTCTCCTCCTGAGACCTGTTCTCCCATGTCTGAAGGGCGGAAGGAAAGACCTCAACTGTCATCAGAAATTAGGGACCACCTTACTTTTTAAGCAAAGAACTAGTTCTCACGAAGGGGCTCCCAAATTCTGAGAGCCGCTGGGTCAGTGTGTCCATTTCAGTTTGGCTGCAAGAAGTCACTTCCAACATGAGGAAGAGGGTTGGAAATTTCTCCCCCACCCCCGGCTCTTGTACCTTCCCAAAGCCAGCAGGACTCCTTGTCCTTGGCCCTGCACCCAAGAGAGTGAGTTACTAGCCTAAGGTCACACAGCCCATTAGGGCCCAGAACTCTGAGGAGAATCCGCACCAGCCCCTTAGGGCATGTGGCAGGGTAGACATCCCTACCTTTCCTGGGGCTATACCAGAGAAGGCTCTAATTTCCCAGAACTTCCATTTCCGGGGAGAAGTTGGACTCTCCAGCTGGAATCACCTGGAAGTCAGGAGAGGAATGACTTCTCCCCTCTGGAGAGTCTCCCACCTGGTGCCAGGCCAGGGCCCATCTCCTTGGGTGACCTGTGAGGGAGATCACTTCCATCACCCCGGGGCTAGGAGCCCAAGAACAGATGGGGCTCTGTGAAAGGCCCCTTTCCCTGCAAGTCAGAGGGAGGGGGCTCCATTAATACAGAAGCAGCAAGGGAGGGAGGGAGGGAGGTGGGCTGACCATCTGACGCAGCTGTAGAAGATCACACTGGCACCTTAAATCCCCACCCTATCACGGGTGGCTCTCAGATTCACCTTCTGGGCCTCAGGAAATCATTTGTAGGTGAAGAGATTGAGAAAAACAGTACAAATCGTCAACATTTGAAAGCGGGGCTAACATGAAAGACGCCGTGCTTCACTTTCTTGCTCTCCTTGGACCCTCCCCCATGCTCCACCCGAACCCTTCCAAGCAAATACTGTTCATTCTTCCATTTTCAAGATGAAGAAACTCACGGGGGAGAGGTGAAGTGACTTGTCCGAAGATGCACAGCCCATAGAAGGCAGAGAGGGGACTGGAGCCCACACGCAGAGCCAGCCCCGCCCTCCCCATGGAGCACCCTATCCTGTGCCCCGTCCGCCTCTCTGCCTGGTGGGCACGGGTCAGTGTGGGAAGCGGGCTGCGGCACGTGTGGGGCCATCAGGGTTGAGAGCCCACGGCGAGGGGGAAGGCGGGGTGGAGCGCGGCGCAGGCGGGGGGCCAGCTCTGCTCTGAGCCAGGCCTTCTTCTCCGCCAGCCGCCCCCCGCCCCCCCCCCCGGGCCGCGCCCAGCGCCCGATGCTGCCAGAGCAGAGAGGTTTCCTTTTTCTTTTGCCTAGGGTTGTTTCCTGCCTTTCCTTTGAACTGGGGTGTTGGCTCCTTCACACACTCACCCTCCTCCGGCAACCCCCCAGGACTGCCCTCTGATGGGCCCGTCCCCCCAGGCTCCGCTTCGGAGGAAGGCTGGCAGCCGGTTTCCTGGAATCACTCTCCCCTGCTTTGCCCTTCTCCTCTCTACCCTGGTCTGGGTGCTGCCCAGATCCTTCCCCGGTTCCCTGTCCCTTTCCCCTACAGCCCATCTCCGCCAAGTGGCTCTCCTTTGGGGCTTTCTCCCTCCCATCAGGAGAGCAGGCTCAGAGTTGATTTCTCCCAGCCTCGCCTATGCTAGGCTTTCAATGAAACACGTCGTCGACATTGAGGTCCGGAAGAGTCTGGGAGCTAGCATTCACAGCAATTGAGGAATTGAGGATTAGAACTCACAAATCCCAAGTTTCAGGAAGGCGGGGACAGCTCAGGCTCTTGGAATCTACTAGAAAGGGAAACTTTCTAGTTTCCCTTCTGGCTCCAAGGCCCGACCTCGGGAAGGTGAGAAATGACACCTGGTACATTGCACCTGCCCAAGGCTGGCTCTCCTCCCTGAGGCTGCACATTGTCCTGCGTCCTCGTGTGATTGGCCCTGTAAGGCCCATTTGGACACATTGGGAATCACCTGGGGTCTTTCATCTGTTCCCCTGCTCCCACCCCGACACTCTAAGACTGCACCAGCCAGCAGCAAACTACAGCTCCTCTGGATTCCCAGTATTGTGACTTCTGTCTCCTTGCCAACCACTCTTCCTTCTCATGCCCCCCCACACCTACACATGCACCCACGCACCACGCATGCCATTCCACTCCTTCACAGAACAGCGCTCCCTCTCCTCCCAAGGCTAGCTCCAGGACTTCCTCCTCCAGGAAGACTTCCATGGCTAACACTTCTTGACCCTGGCCACCCTAATAACAACACTAGCTAACACTAATTGAGCTCTTCCCACAGGCCATACACTGTGCCAAACCCTTTACAAACATTACTTAGGTGAATCAACGGAGCAGCCCTATGAGGTTAGCTCCATTTACAGATGAGGAAACTAAGTCACGGGTCAACTGGCCCAGGTTCAACCCCTCTGTCCTCCCCCAGCAGCCTGCCTCCATCTGGTCATGAATACCCCGCCCCCCCAGACAGCGATGAAGAAGATGCAAATTACCTAGAATACACACACACACACACACACACACACACAGACACACACACACACACACACATACTATCTGACCTTTCAAACAAGCATAGTGGTTAACACGGGCAGTCTTCAGGGGAGTGAAGTCCCAAGAGGCTAAATCGGTCTAAGGCTGCACGGAGGGGCAGCCCCTCCCTTAGCCCTGGGGACAGTGGGAAATGGAAAGGGGTGCTCAGGGGTAACTGCATGTGTAGGGCCTTTTACAGTCTCCCAAGACAGTTTTTCTCCCACCATGGGCCCCTGATACTGCTTGACTTTGGGAGCCAAAGGAGGCGCTCAGAGTAACTACTCAGATTCTCCTGCTCTGGGACAAGTATTTGCTGTCTGGACACTCCTGCCCCTTCGCTGTGCGTGTGTGGGGTGGGACACAGCAAGAGGCATCATGTCTTCACATCACCATCAGACTGCAATGCTGCAGAGCTCCCTCTCCTCCAGATGGGTTCCCAGAACAGGCCCTACCCAGGGAGGAGGTCCAAACCCCAGTGAGGCTCATGGAGACTCAGTTCGGAAGGAGATTTTTTTTTTTAAATGAGAGATGCCTGAAAGACTGTGGGCATTTGAAGTCTGTCCTCCCAACCCTGAGCAAACAAGGCTGGCATTGGGCCCCAAAAGATTCATAATTTTTGAACTTGGGTGCCTCCAAAGCAAAGGATAGCAGTTGGGTGTAAAGAAGACTTTCTGGTGTTCCCAAGAACCAAGATGGAGGAAGGTGGAGGTGTGTGCACCATGAAAGGTAACTGGCTAGAAGGAGAGACTCTCACCTTTCCAAGATGGGGAAGCAGATGTGAAGTAATTTTTACTGGGGCAGGTTGAGGACCCGCAGGTATCCTCTGGAGCCCATAGTTCCTTCGTGCCTCCTAGGGTTCAATCTACAGCTCCTTCTAAGGATCTTCAAGACCACTCTGACCTGCTCTGTACACCCGGTGCTTTAATCTTACATTTCTCCTTTTTGATCCTGTGTTAGGAAGACTTAAGTGTCCACTCCCCTCCCACCCCCATCCCCACTGTCAACCAACTGGTTGGATCCCAGGCTCCCAGAACACCCAGGCTTTGACCAAGACCAGCACCCACAGTTGACTCCTTAGCAGACATTTCTCTTCTTCCTGTCACAGACCATCCCCTTGAGTTCCATACTCATCCCTGGACTCAATTTCCCTCCTGTGTGAAGGGTCCTGGAAGCTTGCGTCCATCTCCACCCAACAGCAGGAATTATAATAACAGCCACTACTTCTACGTCCCCCCACCCCCGCGCTGCCGTACGTCAGGCACTGCGCTGGGGACTTTATACAGACATATTATCTCATTTAACCCTCCCTGTTACCCACCCACTTCCTTCCATATACAAATGACAAACCGGAGGCTTAGAGGAGCTCAGTGACTCAGTGGGTGGCAGAGCTGGGAAGGAACCAGAGTTTGGCGGCCCAGACAGAGAGGCACTGCTGGTTCCATCATCAAATGCAAATCTGCACCAGCCTCGGCTAGAGCTGGGCTCCTTGAGGCAAGGTCAGATTGGGCATTTCCTGTCATTGCTAAGAAGGAAAGGAGCTCCACAATGCCTCTGACCCTGGTCTTCTCGATGACAGCCCTCAGGCCTGCTCCACGTTCAATACCATTTGTGACCAGCCTGCTCTCCTAAGATGCAAAGAAAGAAGGCTTCTCCTCTGAGCCACCCTCAGCCCAGATGCTCCCAGCAGAGACCCCTTCATCCACCATCCACATGGGACCCTTCTGCCACCCAGGGCAGGGGACATGGCTCTCTCCCACGTGCCTCCAATATTCCAGAGTCCACTGCTAAATCGCCCACATTGCCTCAGGATCCTCCTCCATCTCCTTCCCCTCCTCTCTCCCAGTCTCTGAAGTACAATCTGAGTCTTGGGATTGAGACGCTTTCTCCATTTCCCCAGAGATGCAAGACAAGTTTAGAAAGTAGCACCTCCACTGAACCCAAATGCAGCCTTCACAGCTGCAGGGAACTGTGACAAGATGGTGGAAAATCTTCCGTCAGCATGGATGGTGGAGTGCTTGGATTCCAAAGGTGACCTTGTACTGCTCCTTCCCCAAGTTCTTCCAGAAAAAGGGTCCGTCTGGAAGGAAGTTGGAGCAACCAATCTCTGAAAGGCTCCTTCAACCCAAGAAAGGGACCTTCCTTCTGCTCCCCCAGAGAAAGACCCTACAGATGCCATTCCCAAACTCTTTCTAGCCACAGAATGCTGCCTTCAAATAAAACAATGTCATATGCCCCCAATGTGTAAAATGGCTAAAGGTGGAGCTATAGCACGCATGGGGGCCAGAGCCAGCTCTCCTCTGCCGGCTGCGGGGACACCCTCACAGCCTCCCAGGTGCTCCGAGTATTTGTCCCTGCCTTCACCCCCCCGGGCTGTGAAGGACTCAGTTTGCCCTTCTAGAATATGGACACTATTTTCTCCTCTCCCTCCCTGCACTGGTCCCCAGCCTATGTCTCTTCAAGTAGAAAGGGGCATCCAACTAAGGACAGGAGAACTGGGTGGGGAGCCCCATGAAGGGTAGCAATTTGGACCCTCCACATGCCGCCAGGACACCACCACAACTGACTGCCCGGATCCCACTTAGCTCAACAAACATTTGCTGGACCCCCGTGAAAACTAGTCCAGACCCTTCTTCCTCAGAGCACCCAGGTCCTGGAGCCCCACAGCCTCTCCCTGGAACAGATGTTCCCAGACTTTCCCACCTGAACTCCTTGAGAAAAGGGGAAGGAGCCTGGGCAGGGCTGGGGTTGGGGGAGCAGGTTTCCTTTCCCCAGAGCAGGAATGGGGGTGGGGTTAGGTGGTCTGGAATGTGCTGTCACTCCCTCCTCCTGCCCAGGTGGGAGCAGTGAGTGCCCCCAGCCCTCAGGCTCTGAGGGGAAGCTCCTCTGAGCCTTCCTCAGGACAGCTGCCCCCAACAGGGTCCCCTTCACGCGCCATCTCACCCCAACTCAGCTCTAAAAATGGTTCTCTGGTTTTCAGCCTCGGCGCCTGCCCACAAATTAGTGTCTCCAACACGGCCTCTTGGGACATGACTTCAGGGAGGCCCCTGGGGAGCCAGGAGGCCTCGGCAGAGGGAGATGGTGCTGGCAGGGTCCCCTTGGGAGGAGCCAAGAGTGAGCAAGGCCCCTCTCCCAGCTTCTGGGATGCCCCCACCAAGGCCACCCAGCCTCACGGTGACAGCTCTGCTCTCCCTGCCCAGGCAGAGGAGAGAGGATCTCCCCCTGGAGCCCCTCCCCTCTCCGCCACCCGAATTCAGCAGCCGTGTCCTCAGCCACCGTCCTGGGCACTGCTGTGCTGGAGGAGAAGGCAGCAAGAGGGAGGGCCAGCCAGCCCCGGGGCCCTCCAGCTCCAGGGTCCAGAGACCTACTTCTTACCAAGCCTGAGCTCCCACAGTGAACCCACAGACAGGAGCCACTGAGAAAGCAAGGGAAGCCCAGCCTCCCCACGGCTCTGATCTGCAGTCTCACACTGGCCCCCTCCCACGGCCGCGCCCCCCCCCCCAAGTCCCGCAGCAGTCCACTTGTTAGGGGACGAGCCCTCCCCGGATGCCCGCACCTCCCGTCACCAGCCTGGCAGGTGCCCTACCCGGAGGCCAGGCAGGGCGCTAGCGGGCCCTCGAGGAGGAGCTGGGAGGGACGCGCGGGCCAGTACTCACAGGTAAGCGGTCAGGGGATCCAGATCCCCTGGCACGGCGGAGAGCCCGAGCTCAGAGCAGTCAGCAGACAGCATGATGCCGTCCTCCTGGCAGTGGCAGGGGGCCGGGCAGGCGGCGGTCGCCGGGCCAGGCTGGGGGACGACGCCGGCGCATCGGGAGGCGCACAGCGCAGCGCAAAGCCACAGCGCCCGGAGTCCGGGCGGGCTGGGCATCTCGGCGGCAGGCGGCCGGGGCACCTGGCGGGCGGGCGGGCGAGCGCACCGGCGCGCTGGCAGCCGCTTCTCGCCTCTGGGTCCCGCGGCCGGGCCGGCGGGCTGTGCCGTCGGTGAGGACCGCCCCGCGGACTCTGCTGGGTGTCGGCGGCGGCGGCGGGGAGCGCGGGGACGGTGCAGTCAGAGAGGGGCAGGCATTGTTGAGTGATCTTCGTTATTCAGTTTCACAGGCTGGGCTTGGCAAGGGAGGGAGACACAGGCGGAGGAGGAGTCAAGGAAACTTTCTGCGCTGTGGCTCGCTCCCCTTCCCTCCTTCCTTCCGAGCTGGCAGGAATTTCATCCAGGAAAGAAAAAAAAAGGCAAAGAAACCCTAAGAGAGTGAGCAGAGAGTGCATGTCAGGGACCTGCACTTGCACTTGTTTGGAAAGATGTGATGTCCCAGGGCCCAGGCCTGCGGGCTGGGGACCCTCTTGCCGCAGGGTCAGCCACTGGGTCACATGGGACTTGGAGGAGGCCCTGTGCAAGCAACCTTAAAAGTTCCCATAGGTCCCCATCCCCTCTACCACATTTTCCACACTGAGACCCAAGAGGGAAGTGATTTGTTCAAGGTCATATGGCTGGGGGAGGGGGAAGCCCCAGAACTGGAATTTAGTAGAGTCTGTCCTTATCACCCTGTTTCCTGGAGGAGGGCAGTGAGGAGTTGTCCTGAAAAGGATCAAGTTTCCACTCTATGGAGAGATGGGGGTGGTAGGCAACTAAGAGGGGTCTGCTCACTGAGGAGCTACGCCCTGCCATCAAAGAAACGGGTGCAGATTCCCACCCACTGGGTGTACTTTGCATGCATGCAGCCCCAGTCAGGTCTGAGGCCCTGGGATCACCTTGATCGTGTCCCAGGACGGAGTTAGGTAGACAGATGGGAGACTGAGCCCCGCCAGTTGTCAAGAGGCTTCCTGAAAGCGGATTGGCGCCACCTGGAGGCCAGTGCTGCAGCTGCAGCTCAACCACGACCCTGCGGCGGGAATCCCAGGGTCCTTCCTGGTCAGCATCCCAGGGCTTTGAGAGGCAGGGCGGATGGTGGATAAAGATGGGATCAAGTCCCTCTTCTCTTCTTAGACCACATGGGGCTGGCTGTGCTTCCTTCATGTAGCCTTTTGCTTTCTGTGGTCTCTCCCACGCTGAGCCAAGCCCCAGTGCAGAGCTAGAACCAGGCTCGGTCTCCCATTTGGGCCCTGTCTTCCCATGGTCCATCCAGAGTGTGTACCCGAAGCCTGGAGACCTCAGAGGCAGCCAGTATTCCTTCCACCCCATACCTCCGTACCTCTCCATACTTCACATCAACCTCCGCCGCCCCTGCCCCGCCTCCCATTCTCTTCTATTGCTGCTAACCTCCCAGGGGCCTGAGGGGCTCCTATTACCAGAAAGACCCACAAATGGGAGCTGCCCTGCCTTCCCAGATCCCAGCCTCACTCATCCATAGCTTGGCTCCATTCCCCTGCCTGTCTGCAGAGACCGCTGCTCCAGTGTGAGGGACCCAGACTGAAAAGAGCCATAGGTGAGCCTTGTCCTGACCTCAGCAGCAGCCCCTCGTGGTGGGCTTGGGGGGAGCTCAGAGCTAGTCTCCAGCCTGGCAGTTTGAGAGTCATTATGGCACCAACCTCTGACTCCTGATAAACATAATTTAGAAGGGGACATGATATCCATTCCCCTTGGGGGCGGGGCATGGGGGAGGGAGCACCAGAGTCTAACCGCGTCCTGGGAAGGCTCCTGATGGAGCAGAGAGCCTACCTCTGTCACCGTTCTCCAGCCAGGCCTGAGAAAGGCCCTCTCTGAGCCTCCGATCCCATGTACTTTTCTAGGAACCCAGGTTGGCCAGGGAGAGCTCTGCCTCCTCTTCCATTTGGGATCCTAACTGCACTTCAGGGCCTTCTGCTCTGATGTGTCCAGGCTTTCTCTGTGTCTCCACCCTCCACCCCAGCCCCCCCCCCCCCACCAGGGACAGTTGGTGTTCAGCATCAGGCACTTTGCCATCCAATATGATGCAGTCTAATCAGGGAGTCAGACAGGAGCTTATAAGACCGTGTCACATGGTGTGCAGCTGAGTCCTAAAGTGCTTGGGACAGACTGCTTTCTCCTGGGGGCCCTCAACCCCACCCTATTTTCTGTTCCCCCTCCCAGTTTTTCTCTCCTCCCAAAGTCCCTCACTGCCTTCTCTTCTACCTCCCTCCTAAGGTGGAGGGGAAGAAGCTGGGAGCAAAGAGGCAGAGAAAACTCAGCAACTCTTGTCTGAGATGCAGCCTCCTATAGAAGCACGTCAGTGTGGCCACAGCGCCCGCACCCCGACGGGGCAGCACACAGTGGCTGAGGAGGACCCTATGGACGCTGGCAGGTGGAGACAGCTGGGGATGGCAGGAGAAGGCAAGCGACGGCAAGGAGAAGGGACCACGATTGGTCTTTGTGGCACACAGGGGTGGTAGGTGGGGCAGAGCCTTGAGTAACCGGGGCTCTGGATCTGGGGTGCCCCAGGACACTAGAGACCAATGGAGAAACTAAAGTCTGAGGCAACTAGAGGCTGGGACATCGGAGGCTGCTCCCCAGGAAAAGCCACAGCGTGCGGGCTGCGTGGCAGCCACTTTGGCCAGACCCCCTGCTCGTGGCTGCCCACCAGACCCTTGCACTGGGCCCCATGTCCTGCGAATCTTTGAGGCCATTTCTTTCCTCATTGGAGGGTGGACAGACAGACACACTCAGTCTCAGGCTGGAGCACATTCTTTATTGCTCATCCCTTCCCCTTCATGACACAGGGACGACACAGGGCCCAGTGTGCAAGGGGCCCTCCCAGTGAAACTGGGCCCCAGTGGGCTTGCTGAGGCTGATGGTCACTGCCCAGCAGGACACAGGCGTCTTCTGCTCCCGCACAGCACAGTGACCGGTGCCGACTCACGGCAGCCCATCCGTGAGAGCGCTGTTCAGACAGTTGTAGAGGTAGATATACTGCTCCTGTGGGTGGGCATCGGGGTAAGGAGCCTCACCCTGCCTGCCCAAATCTGGTGCCGAAAGGCTCCCTTGTGACCCCTAACCCTTCGGGTTCCATCCGGGAGCATCATGGTCCCCAGCACCGCCTGGTGACTCCCCAAATAGTGCTGCCTATGGGTGGCTCCTAGAACCTTCCCTACCCCTTTACCCCCGCCCCCCACAACTAAGCCCTGGTGGCCTCTCACCAGCGTTGGGGTCATGAGGCCACAGGCCTGTGACTGCTGCAAGGCCACGCTAAAGATGTCCACAGTGCGCTCAGCCCCCGCCTGCTGCAGCAGCTGGTCCATGGCCAGGAAGGTGCCCAGGTGAGCCACACCCTTGCTGCAATTGACCTTGAGTTAAATAGGGTATGGGAGCAGGGGCAGGCGGGCAGTATAGAGAAGGCTGGGGTTCCCAGGTATATGGGGAAACCCAGCCTGGGCCTGGGGACTGGGAAAGGGACACTGGGCATCCAGTGAACCAGTCAGCTTGGGCCCAAGCAGGGAGGGGGTATATTCCTAAAAGATGTCATATTCCTGAAAGATATCCAGAGTAAGAAGGAGATGGGAGCACTGGGAGACTGTGTAGACTGACCCAAGCAGGGCTCAGTGAGACAGATGTGAGGTCCTGCCAGAGAGGCAGTGAGGGAGTCCCAGCACCCATGCCCCCCAGGCTTTTGTGCAGCAGCACCTGGAGTGGCTGAGCAGTGTGCCTGGCTTCATCGTGTCCCGAGAGCAGCACCGGCCCACGGCAGTCAAGAAGGGCAACAGGGTGGTGGCAAGGAGCTCCTGCCCTGGCTCCCAGCATGGAAACAGTAGCCTCTGCACCTGCCTCTCCTTCCTGCTCTCCCCCTGGGGACAAAGACATTGGCATTGGTGCCAGGGAGAAGCAGAGGCAAACCAGCACAAGACTCTCCTCCACAGAGCCCACCGCCCCACACCCTGTGGCCCCAGCACCTACATGTGTGACCCTCAGGAGGGTACAGGGCCAGCCTGCAGTGCTGCTCTCAGCCACCCAGTGCACTGTCACCATGTCCATGACAACGGGCTGCTTCTCCGTTGGCCAGAACTCCTGTGGATCGGACCAAGTCCAGATTGCTTAGGCCACTTCCCAAGCTCTCTGCCAACACCCTGGTCACAGGCCAGCCACACCACAACCTCCCCCACCCACCCCTGCCCCAGCTCCTGAGGCTTCCCACTCTCTGTCTCTCTGGCCCCCTCACCTTCTCCCCGGTGTCAGGCGGGCACAGGGAGACCAGCACATGGGCCCCGTGCTCCCACACCAGCTCCCAGAGCTCCTCGGGCCCTGCAGGGCCAGTCAACACAACGTGGTCGTGGCCAGAGGGCCCACCCTGCAGAGCACAACTCGCTGATTCCCAGGCACTGAGGGTGCCCCCTGCTTACCACAGCTCTAGGGCCCCCCCAGAAACCCCAGCTCCAGCTTAAGAGGCACAAATGATCAGAGAGGGCAAGTAATAGGGCATCATCTCACTGGGAAGAGCCAGGCTTCGAGCATCTCACTGGGGGGGCTTTCCTCCATCGGAGAAGACCGCACTTGAGAAGAGTCATCTGAGGGAAGATGGTGACGGTGAGGTCGCCTGAGGCCCTCTCCCCGCCCGGGGCCCCGCCCAGCCACCCGCAGTCCGCAGGCACTCACAGGAGTCTGTGCTGTGCTGATCATGGCCAGGAGGGGGCGCGAAAGAGTCAGCCTCGTCCTTGATAGCCTGGAGCAGGAGCTGGGTGGGGGACGGGGGAGATGTGCTTTGGAGGCTCGGCAGCACAGAGCCCACAGAAGTGCTGCCTGGGCAAGGACAGCCCGGTCAGCTGCCATCCATCCCTGGTTTGAAGCGCACCTTGTACTCTTTCAAGAAGCCGGCGTTGGCATTGGCCGCCCTCTTGGCGCAGGCCTGTGCAAAGTTCGTCACCGAGATGGGCTGGGACCTGGGGGAGGGGCGGCGAGGGGAGAAGGCACTCCGGGTTCCCCAGCTCCCGCTTCTGGTCTTCTCAGCTCTGCCCATGAACAGGATCAGGGACCTGTTGGAGGGAGGGCACAGGGGACCTGTGCCCCCACCCCACAAGGGCCCCGGGAGAGCTGCAACTCACTCAGGGGTGTCCGAGGGCCCTTCCAGAATCCTGTTCAGGAGGCAGCTGTGCAGGAAGATGTATTGGCTCTGGCAGGAGGAGGAGGAGTCGGTCCGCTAAGAGAGTATGGCCCAGCAGAGAGATCTCCCAAGGGCCCAGCCAGCAAGACAGAGAAGGGGGGAGCAGGGGACCATTTGGGAACTTGCCCACACTGTGGCACAGAGTCAAAGCCAGGAGAGGTCTGCCCCACCTCCCCTTTGACAGAAAGGGAAACAGAAGCCCAGATAGGATGGTGACATGTTAGAGAGTCCCGCTCCCTCGAGTTCCTGGTCTTGGCCCCTCCAGGTTCGGTGCAGCCTCCCTCTGCCCACCCACAGCTCCCCACCCCCTCCCCATCCGTGCCAATCCACCTCCTGCCCACTCCTTCAGGACCCTGGCTGCCCAGCCCAGCCTGCTGAGCCCTCACCGGGGTCTGGATCATGAGGGGCCGGTACAGCCGCAGCGCATACACCACGTTGAACACATCTACCGCCTGTTCCTCCTCCAGCTGCTGCAGCAGCCTTGACAGGGCCACGAAGGTGCCCGTGCGCCCCACACCCGCACTGTGGGGACAGCCCTGGGGCTAAGCCGTGCGAGAGGTCCCACAAGCCCGCCTCCCCTTCCTCCCTCAGCCTCTGCCCCCACCTGCCCTCACCTGCAGTGCACCAGGACCGGGCTGGTGCCCTGGGTGGCCCGTGCCTGCTCCCGCACCAATTCCACAAAGGTGAGCAGGGAGTTGGGGGCCTCAGGGACACTGTGGTCAGGCCAGGTGGTGAACTGCAGCTGCTTCACCCTCCGCTGCTGTTGCTGGGCAATCTGAGGAGGGGGAGGAAGGGGAGTGGGGGCCTAACCCCAGGGTCCCTCTGCTCAGCCCTTCAGCCTTCTTCACCAGATCCCTGAGGGCAAGGTGACTGATACCTCCACCCTCAGCATGGTGACAGCTAAGCCTGCCCTTCAGATCACATGCTTCTGGTGACCTCTTCCTTCTCCAGCCTCCCGGGTAGTGTCTGCCTATAGGGGGTGCCCAGGCAGAGGGGTGATGCCGATCCCCGGCTTTCCTGCCCCAGGAGCTCACAGCCTGGCAAGCAGATGGGCATAAGGGGTGAGGGGTGAAGCAGGAAGCCCTGAGCTGAGGGCAGGGCAGGGCAGACACTGTCACTTCACCCAGTTCTACCTTTGACGCACTGTGTAGCTCCAGATAACACTTTAACCTTCCCAGGGCCTTCCTACCCCTCGCTAACCAACTTCCCTGGACAGCGGCTGAGTGCTTTCCACTCTCAGAAGGAAGGAGGCCCGGGGACACAGGCAGGGAGGCAACCTTCTTCGAGTCTCAGCTTGAATGCCCACCCCACCCTGCCCTGTCCCCTGGGGCACACACGTGCTGCAGCTGGAATTCCCGCTGGGTCCACTCTTCCTCGGGCTCCTCAGCCAGCAGGTGGACTGTGATGTGACCATGGGTGACGGGGGTAAGGTCTGCTGGCCAGTAATGTTCACACAGCACCTAGGGCCAGAGGGTCAGGGCAAGGGTGGGGGGTGGCTATGGGCCCAGCGTCATTACTGCCACCCTTGGTTTATCCGGACCAACCCTCCCCACCCATCTTCTGGTCTCTGCCACCCTGTTATAATTCTGCTCTCTGTTCAAACCCAGCTCCACGGCTACCTCCTCCGGAACCCTCTCTGCTCTGGCGGGCCTCCAGCATTGTCACCCCCACACCTCTCATATGACCCTTAGGGCTTTGAAGGCAGCTGTTGGGCTCCTTTGCAAAATTGGATGGCTTTACTGAGGGCCGCCTGGCCTTGCCTCGCTGCTCCAGCTGGAGAACAAACCCAGCAGGTGCTCTCTCTGTCCCAGGGCTTTGCATCGAACAAGGCACAGAAAAGTCATCCACCAGGCTTGTTGAAAGAAAGGATGCAGAATGCTCTATCTTTGATGCCCACCCTGGGGCAGTTCGTACCCCATCCTTTCTCCTAACTCCTTTGCCCCTCTCTGCCTAGAACAAGAGCAGGTGGAGATAATGAGACACAGCAGAGATGAGGGGCGCTTGCGTGGCTCAGTCAGTTAAGCATCAGACTCTTGATTTTGGCTCAGGTCATGATTTCATAGTTCATGGGTTCAAGCCCTGCATCAGGCTTCATGCTCACAGTGCTGAGCCTGCTTGGGACTCTCTCACCCTCTCTCTCTGCCTCTCCCCAACTTGCGCTTTCTCTCTCTCAAAATAGATAAATACAAACTTTAAAAAAAGAGGGGCAACCTGGGTGGCCCAGTCGGTTAAGCGTCCAACTCTTGATTTTGGCTCAGGTCATGATCTCACGGTTCATGAGTTCAAGCCCCACCTCGGGCTCTGTGATTCTGTCTCCCCCTCTCTCTGCCCCTCCTCTCTTTGCTCTCTCTCTCCAAAATAAATTAATTAAATTTAAAAAAAAAGAAAAGAAAAGAAAACAAGAAACAGCAGAGGTCAGAGGAAATGGAGTCAACCGGGGAGCTTGAGTTCCTGGTCCCTCTTCCTGCCTCCCCATTCTTGGTGGCCCTGGGGACCCCTCCAGGCCTGATTGACCTCTCTCCTGCCTAACCCACCTTTCCAGACCTAAGATAGCAAGAGGGTAACTCCTATAAGGGGAACATGCACCACCTAGTGGCCATTCTTGGAAACTGCAAGGCATGCTCACCCTCCCGTTCTCCATGCCCACAGTCAGCATGACAATGATTTGGACCTGCTGCTCCCACACAAGCCTCCAGAAGTCCTCCAGAGTTTTCTTGAGAGGCCCCTGGGTGGCAATAAATTCCTGCGGGTGCGTGTAGCCCTGCGGGTGTGGAAGACAGGAACATGTTGACTGGTGACACCTTGGTCCCCTGGGTTCCACCAAGCACGCAGCAGAAAATGGGCCTTGTGTGATCTACAGGAGTGAGAATAATGTGCCTACACATGTGCACGTGACCGCATATGTGCACCAAGAATTCAAACCAGAAGGGTGGCTTCAGAGACACCACCACCACCCCAGCGCCACCTTGAAGGGGCATGGACCATGCTTGTCCCTTTACTACGGCAGTTGTCACACCGAGTGGTAGATGTGACACACACACGCAGAGCATGTGTGCCTGTGCACACACACGCACAGTGTGCTCCTTTGAAGGTGAGAATACAGGTAGACAGCTCTGGCTCCAACAGGCCCAGCACAGTGTCTGGCACACAGTAGGCCCTCAATAAATACCTGCTGGATCGACCTAAAGGAGCACAAGCTGGGGATCTCTGTGGACAGCTACTACAGCTAGGGTAGGACAGCGTGTCCCGCAAGGCAGCCTGTCTCCCAAGGGGACACACCCACAGACAGCTCTGAAGGCGGCCCTTACCGGGATGAAGTTGGCATTGATGTAGTCGGAGTGGGGCTCTCCCTCCAGCTGGGTCAGCCTGACCCGGGAGTGATCATCTGCAGAGGAGAAAGCTGTGTGTGCCGTTCCCCGGGCCCACGCAGCCCCCCTCGTCCAGACCCGGCCCTGGCCATCTGCTCCCGGCACTCACAGGGTAGCACATGCGGGTAACGGTTCTTGGAGGCATTGGCAGGGTGCTCAGCCTCCAGCCTGGGCTGCTCCTTGCCTACCTCCTTCAGCTCCTGCAGAGATTGGACCGGGCGCTCTTTTCTGAAGTGGACCCACCTCACCCCACAGCAGGAGAGGGACAGGGGTGGGGTATACACGGCTGGGAGCACCCCCTGGACTTCAGGGCAGGCCCAGCCCAACCTAGGTGCCCCAGGTCCTCTCTGCTCCAAGCCTGAGGGCAGCAGAGGCCTCACCTCGAACTCCTGAAAGAACGCCTGGTAAGCATGGGCGCTCTTGGCCTCAAAGCTCTGCCGGAAGCTTTGAATTGGGATCGGTCGGTGGGTCCGCCTGGCGGGAGAGGGAAGGAGTGGGCCCATGGCAGAGGCCTGCCCTGAGCTCAGTGGGTAGTTGGCACACCCCCTGGCATGAAGCCAGGACGCATTTTTCCACACATGCTGATGCACAGCCTGGGCCGCCGAACCCCAGTGCAGAAAGACAGACAAGGGGACAGAGGGAGGAGGGCCGAGCAGACAGGATATACACATGAAGACCCCTCACTGGTTCTGAGGAGGGCTTCTGCGCACAGTCAGTGCTCACCAATGTCAGTTCAACGTGCAGCTGACTAGAGGGGCTCAGGAGGGACCAGAGGAGAGAATTACAGATCTAACAGCACAGGGGAAACAAAAAGATTCGGCCTGATACGGCCCGAGTGGTTTGTCAGGGGTAAGGTGAGGACTGGGGTAGGTGAATTTGGAGGAGGGCGAGGAGGCTGCACGGGCCGAGAGGAGCCAGAAGAGCTCTAGGGTTGAGAAAGGCCTCATGCAGGTGTGACAAAGCTGGGAGATGACTGACAAGGAGTCCCAGGGGCGCAGACTGCTGGGGAGACTGGGCGACACCACCATGACCTGTGCCCAGCACGCCATCTGGGGACACGGGAAAGTGCCTCACCGCAGGTTGTAAGCGGTCAGCTCTTGGGAAAACCGATTCTTCTCTGCCCTGTAAAGGATGAAGAGGAGTGTGGGGGGTGGGGGGAGCCCAACAGGGCAGGGGCATGGGAAGCTACTTGGGGAAGAAGCCATTCCCCCCTCTGCCACGCTGGCCCCCAGCCTTCGCTGTCACTCACTTCTGCCCCTTCAGCCTCCTCCAGCACAGCAGGCCCAGCAGGGCACAGACGGTGAGGACACAGCCCGTCATGATGCCCACTGCCGCTGGGAGGGGCATGGCTGCCGCAGAGACACTGGCCCGGGGCTCTATAAAGAACAAAGGAAAGGTGGGGTATAGTAGCCTTGTCCCACTGCTCTGCAGTGACCGGACTTGAGAGCCTCTGGGTGGAGTGACAACCCCCCTCAGAAGTCCCATATCCCACCCCAAATGGCTGCCAAGGTGGGAGGGGGGCATCCTGCATGGGGACTGAAAATACCCTGCAAGCTCTCCCTGCCCCTGGCTTCTGAGCTTGCCCCAAAGGCTCTACTCCCCTCCCTGACATCCTCAAAGAAGAGAAGAGGGTAGGGACATGGCTTCCTGGACCTTCTAGAACTACACTGTCCAATATGGTAGCTACTAGCCCCATGGGGCTATGGGATGCTTAAAATATGGCTACTGCGAATTAATATTTGCTGTAAGCATAAAATACAAATAGCATTTCAAAGACTTAGTAACAAAAAAAGAATATAAAGTACCTCATTAAGATTCTTTCACTGATCACATGTTGGTATGATAATATTGACATCTTCGTTTAAATAAAATGTTATTAAAATTAATTTGACCTGTTTATTTTGACCCATTTCACATAATTAGGGAATATTAAGCTACATATATGGTTCCCACTTGCGACTTGCCTTACGTTTCTGCTCTAGAACCTCAGTGGCCTGGGAGCGGCAACACATAGGGGGGCCATGCAGGAAGGTAGTGGGATCGTGGGCAGTGACAAAAACCATTTCATTAATGCCTCGGCCTCTCCCACTTGCCCCCGCAGCCCACCCAGGCCAGGCCTGGTGCCAGCGGCACCTTCATCACTGGCTCTGGGTCTCCCAGCTCTGCCGGGCAGGACAAGCCCTCCCTGGGATCCCAGCTCAATCCCACCTGTTGCTGATTGGGGAGAAGCCTCAGAACCGGGGTGAGGGGGGGGTTGTCCCAGCACTCTTCCCCTGCCCCAGGGCCCAGCTGGAACCCTAGTCAGGTGGCCACCCTACCTGAGAAGGCAGAGAAGGAGATAATGGTCTCCAGAGGGCTGTATCTGGTAAAGGCCACAACACTGAACCTGGGGCAGAGAGACAGGACCTTCTGTTCTGAAGGGACAAACAAAGAGGGCGAAGCCCCTCCCAAGAAACTGAGTCATTAGCAATAGACACTCAAATAGCGGGGGCGCCCCCACACCCACCTATTCAGAGGTTATGTGTCACACTACCTGAACAAGCTACTCCTGACTTCTCTTCCATCTTTCCTTCTCTATTCTGACAGCAAGAAGCCCCGGAACAGGTACCTAAGCATCCCTGAAAAGCTGAAACAGAATCCATCCCCCCTTTTCTTTCTGAAAAAAGAACCATGTAACAGATGGGTGTTCTCCTTTTTGCCTTGCCTACCAGGAAGCCCAGTCAAAATAACTCTGTGGACCCTTATGGGCCAACCAATGCTTTCTCTTTGTAAGTCAGTCCAGATCTTTTGTGGAGGGAATGTGCAAATAGCCCATCGGTGACACTTAAAATGCACCCCCACACACCCCTCCCTTCAGTCTCAGCCCTCACCGATACTGGGAACCCGGCTTGAGTGGCCCATTACATATCTCCTGGGACTGGCCACAGTCCTCTGTACCCATAGGCACCATCCAGGATCTCGGCAGAGCCCAGGGCCCTGGGTAGAAGGGGTTGGGAAGCAGGATGGCCAGGTACGAGTCATGTCCTCCATAGTAGTGGTCATACCACGTGCGGTTGATGGCTTCCTGGGGCGGCCGCACCACTGCAGAAGCATAGGAAAGGGGAAGAGCCGGGTCAGCGTGGGACCGAAGCCTCTCTCCCTGCCCACAAAGCAGCTACCCTATTTCTGTAGCATGTTCCCACCATACATAGCACAACATCAGCCCTACCTTCAAGAATGTTCTGGGTCTCTCTTCCTACTCCGGCATTCGCGCCAGCTGCAGGCATTTCATCTTAGCAGTCTAGTGTCTGGACCACCGCCCCCCATCCCACACTGGGCAAGAGCCAGGGTCTCTCGTGCCCTCCTGGCCCAGGACTCACGTGACACGTTGGTGGAGGCAATGATGCCATACCACTGGATCTGCCCGTCGTCCTGGCCAAACATACCCCGTGTGATCATCACACCCATCCCCGCCTCGGGCTCCAGCTGGGGGGCTGCCACTAAGTCTGGGGTGTGCCAGCCTGGGGATGGAGAGGAGAAGCGTGAGGTCCTGACTGGGTGCCAATCACCAAGGGCAGGGGCCGTGGTGTCACATCCCCAGCACCCCTTACAATGCCTGGTGACCAGTGCCCGATGGGCACAACTAAATAAGAACTGGGAGACCCCGGTGTCTGGATCAGGGCCAGGGGAAGGCTGGAGGGAGGAACAGGGAGAGCCCCGGGCAGGGAGAGCCACGGCAGTGAGGACCCCAGCGGGTGATGTTGGAGGAAGGCTAAGGGAGTGGAGAGGGGCTCCAGAGACCATGGAAAGTGCTCACCCTCTGCAGAAGTGGCGCACAGCAGCGTGACCACACGGCTCCACAGACCATTCCTGCCCAGCACGGTGAGACTGATGCGATAGGAAGTGGCAGGCAGCAGGCCGGGCAACAGGAGGGCGTCCCCAGACGTGTTGGCCTGGAAGATGACATGAGCGTGCCCTCCAGCAGCCAGATGCTCTGCCACCACCAGACAGGTGTCCACGTCCCCCGAGGGCACCATCCAGTGCAGGGCCAGGCGAGTGGCCTCGGGCCGGCACTGCACATCTTTCACGGGGCCAGGCTCTGCAGAATCAAAGGTTCTGCGCTGTGTGGGGGTCAGTGCACCCCAAGCGGCTGGCATCCGGGGCAGCAGCCGTCAGAATCAGCAGGTACAGAGGGACTGGGCATTTATGTTCACAAGAAGAGGTCCCGGCTACGCAGAGAAACAGCTCCTCCTTTGGGCATCGTTGCCCATCTAAACAAGTACAGGAAGCATATCCCCACGGAAGGCAGGGTTGAGCCCCCTCCGGAGAAGAGCAGGTGGCTTGGAGGAGAATGGGCAGGGCCCCAGCCCGGACTGAAGCCTGCCGCTCCTCCTCCCCCAACACGTGCCAACGTACCAACAGGCAGCACCACGGGGTGAGTGGATGCCTGGAGTGGCCCCGCCTGGCACAGCACCGACAGGGAGAGATAGCGTCCAGGTGTGAGGTCCCTTAGAACGAGACGGGCTTGGCCGAGCGCCAGGGGTTGCTCCCAGGAGAGGTGTCCTGCCTCTGAGAGTTGGGCATGGCACACCCCCTGCCCCAAGGGGCCACTGGCCCAGGCCAGGTTGATTACAGCACTGCCCGCCTGCATCGACACCAACAGCTCATTGGGCATGAGCGGGACTGTGGAGGGAAGGAGAGGCGGTGACGCAAGGCTGCTGGCCTTGGCCCTGAGGGCCCAGTGCATGAGGCCACAGGCTCACTGGCTCCAGGCAGGGCCCTCAGATGTGAAATTTGGGAAAAGGGACTAACATGGGGGGTAAGAAGAGAATCCAGGGCTCTCAGGGGCGGCCCTCTCCACGTTTCCTGCCCTCGTTGCGTTTCCCAGCCCCCACTCACAGGTCCAGCCAGAGGCGTTGGCGGCTGCGGTGCGGAGAGGCCCAGCCTGCGACAGGATCTCCACCTCGTACTGAGTGCCTGGGGTCAGGGCTGAGAAGCTTGTGCTGTCCACCTCAGCTCCCACGGTGCTGGCTGCTGCCTGGGCACCCGCCTGGTACAGAGTCACCTGGTAGCCGTCTCGCGCCCCGGGAGCATGCACCCAGGATGCTCGGAGCTGGGTGGGACCTTCAGGGGTCACATTTACCAGAGGAGGGGCGAGGGGGGCTGTGGGGAGAGCAAGATATGGGAAGGTGGAGAAGAAGAGAGGTGCTGTGGGCCAAACTATGTCCCCCCAAAATTCATGTTGAGTTCCTAGCCCCCAGAATATGACTGTTTGGGGGGAGGGATAAAATCTTCAAAGAAGTAATTAAGTACCGAATCCCCTATGACCCTAGGGAACCCTAATCCCCTATGACCTGGGTACTCATAAGAAGAGGAAATTTGGACACAGTCACGCATGGAAGGAAGACCATGTGAGACACAGGGAGAAGGGGGCCGTCTGCAAACCAAGGACAGGGGCCTGGGACAGATCCTGCCCTGGAGGCTCTCCGAAGAAACCAATCTCGCCAACTCACTGATCTCAGACCTCCAGCCTCTGGAACTGTGAGAGAGTAAATTTTTGCTGTTTAAGCCCCCAGCCCAAGGTGCTTTGTTTGCTATGGCTGCTGGACATACGAATACAGAAGAAAAGAATGGACACCACATCTCTGGGTCCTTCTTCCCTCCTGTGCCCTCCATCCTTCCCAGTCGGGAAATACCAGCTCAGGCTGACAGCAGGGTGGCTCATTAACATCTGCATTAACACATTAACCCCTCCCCCTCCCAAAGCAGCCAGCCCTCCCGGAGGCAGGGCTGGGTGGGACAGCCCCAGCCCCTGTACCCAAACAGCTTTGCAAGACCCCCTAAGTGACTGGGCAGGTTCTCAAGGACAGACAAAGTCTGGAGGCCCAAGCAGAGCCCCTTCACTCTTAGCTAGAGCACAGCCCCTGGAGTCACATAAGCCTGGCCCAGTTACCTAGCCAGCACCTCCTTTGCAAATGGGGAAACTGAGGCTCAAAGAGGTACGATGTTTGCTCTAAGGACTGAGTCATAGCTAAATCCCAGGTCTCCTGCTTCCTAGCAAGAGGTCTCTCCAGCTTCCTCTGAGACCTCCCTGAGGTCACATGGCCCCCCGGGTCACCACATTGGAGGATGATGCTGAGGGCGGCGAAAGGGCGACAGCAGCTTACTTTAGCTCCTGAAAGAACACAGCAGCACACAGAAAAGGCAGAAGGAACGAGACCGGTGTGAGAGGGAGCCTCCAAACCCAGGTCTATGGCTGTGGAGGGCTCCATGGGAGGAGAGAGCTGTGCATTGTGCTGCGTGGAGCCTAAGTGCATGACCCTCCCCTGCCCCTCTCTGGAGGCTAGTATGCGGCTAGGAGCACAGACTGCCTCACAGTGTCGGAAATGGAATCCCAACTCCTCACTTAGGGCTGAGGGGAACCCAGGGCAAGTTACTTTGCTTATCTGTGCCTCGGTTTCCTCATCTGTGAAATGAGCAGAGCCATAGTAGCCACCTCCTAGGCTGCTTGCCATGAGGAGGAAATGAGAGAACATAGGGAGAACACTTAGCTAAGGGCCGGGTGAACACGAGCCACCACCATCGCCATCAAACACTCCCAGCCCGGGGGTGGGGGGGTTCGAGGCCGTGTCCTGGTCCCATCCCCACTGCTCCCCACCCCCACACTGGCCATATGAGAGCCTGGAGAGTGGCATGGTGCAGCCACTGTAGGGGAGCAAGCCTCTGGGGTCTGCCCACTTTCCAGGATCCCTGGGAATTCCCACTTAGGGATGTGGGATCTCCTGGTGCCTAGAGATCAGGGAACTACAGTCAACCTAGCTCCCTGCCCACAGATGACAGAGAGGTCAAGGGGAGCACACAGTGCCCTGGGGGAATGCAACCAGCAAAGGTGGCCAGGAAGGGAGGGGTGTGCAGGGGACACTCACGCGTCCAGCCGGTGGCATTGGCGCTGCTGCTCTCATCGGGGCCCCGCGAGGTGGCCAGCTGAACCAGGAACTCGGTGCCTGGGGGCAGCTGGGTCCAGGAGAAGTTCCGGACCTCAGGAGCCAGAGCCTCCTTGCTTTCCAGAGTCAGGGGCCTCAGGCGGTAAAGCCACAGTTGGAAGCCATCCCTGCCCCCCAGCGGGGGACTCCAGGAGGCAGTCAGGGCAGGAGGCTGGGAGGCAAGGCCCAGGCTCAAGTTGGCAGGAGGAGCAGGGACTGCAAGTTCAAGGAAGAAACAGATTTGGAATGACCCAAACCCCCTGCCATTGTCTTCCCTGCCTCCCTGGCCCCATTACCTGTGCCCTTCTCCTGCCAGCCTATAGGCCAGCCTACAAATCCAGCTTCCTCCCCACACTGGCAGCTCCTTGAGAGTGTGTTGCCTGACTCCCAGGGTCCTCACAAGACCCAGCACCCACCTAAATGTTTAGCCCTTTGGGCCCTGGTCTCTAGCTCATCTGCTGACATTCAGTGCCCTCAAGCTCATTCTCTCTCTCTCTCTCTTTCTCTCCCTCTCTCCCTCTCCTCCTCCTTCTTCCTCTCTCTTCTGAGGGCCTTGGTCCATGCTTAGCCTCTCCATAAAGCCCCTCTCTGTCCTACTCAGACTACAGGCTTCTCAGCTCACTCTCCTTCTCCTCCTCCTTCAGGAAACTTTCCCTGATTCCCTAAGCAGGCTTCCCTTCTGTTCTTTAAGTCCTATAAGATCAGACTGAACCACATAAAACTCCATTAGTCATCAGTTTTCACCTATAAGAAAACAGTGGCATGTGCATATTCCCATCACACATTTCTGTTTTTATATGATATATAAAATAATACACATTACATATGCATGTGCACGTATGTATATTTATACGTACACATATGTTTATATATTCTCTGTTTATTTGTCCATATTCTTAGACTGTCTTGTTCATAATTTTTAGCCTCAGCACCTACCCCATACCTAAAAATGGGAAACATTCACTAAATGTTTGTTGAATAGATGGATAGATGGGTGGATGGTGAACAAGATGGTAGGAGGTGGAAAATGCTTGCAAAATGATTCCTGAAAGGCCCACCCTGGCTGGACACGGGACCCTCTACCTCAAGAGGACGTGCACAGAAGAGGAGGCGGTAAGGGCAGCTGGGCCCCTCCCCCACTGTCCTGGGCCGGCCTCCCCAAGGCTACAGCCTAGGAACTCACGGGTGCAGGCACGAGTCTTCTGGACGGGGGAGCTGAGGTTCCCTGCCCAGGTCCACACTGACACAGTGTAGCAGGAGCCGGGCACCAGACCCCTCAGAGTCAGGCTGGAATCGTCGGGTCCCAAGTCAATAAGACTGCCTGGTGACCTCTGGCTGCCCTCCAAATGCCAGGTGACCCTGTAGCCTTCCTGCCCCCTTGGAGCTGGGGCCCAACCAATGGTCAGGTCAGAGGGGCTGCCCCTGACAGTGACGTCCAGTGACTGTGGTGCCAGCAGCTCTAAAGAGAAGGACAGTTTGGTAAGGGGGCCATATTGTGTCTGTGGCCCCATGAAGCCCCTTCCCAGCTCTCCTGAGCCTCCCCTCTACCCAGATTTCCCTCCCCAGAGCAAGGCCTCCCCCCACCCCAGGGCCAGGGGACACAGTGGCTGGCACTCACTTGTATAGCCTGTGGGGCTCTGGGTAGTGTTTCCCAGAGAGGAGCCAATGTCCACCCCAGGCCCCAGCTCATGCAAAGCAACCTGCGTGGTAGCAGATGGCACGGAGCTGTTTCCAAGGAGGCCGGGGGTTCCCTCAGTGTAGGGCAGTGCCTGCCTCCTGGGTTCCCTGGTGGCCGTCAGCCCATCCAGCTGCAGCGCAGTATCATTGCTTTGTCTGGGCTGGGCAGCAGAATCTGCAGAGGGTGCAGATTCAGGAGACTGAGAACCCAGCAGGTGCCCCCGGAGAGGACCTCACCCTATTCCCCACCAGCCCAGACTCACCGTTGAGCCAGGCACTGGCCCGGGCCCAGGCATCATAGGGCCCAGCCAGGACCCCCAGCTCCAGTGTGTAGGGTCCAGTGGGCAGGGGCCCTGAGAATGTGGCATTGAGGGCTCCAGGGCCCAGTGTGGCAGTCTTTTCCACCTGCCCACTTAGCCTGAGCAGGTAGCCATCCCGGGCACCAGGCCCCACCTTCCAGCTTGCCCAGAGTTCCAAGGGCAGGGGAATGAGCACCAGGTCCAGGGGCACAGAAGGATCTATGAGTAAAAGAAGCAAATATGTGCAGAAAAACCTAAATGGTTGATAAGAAAGATCCTACCCTCCCTGTGCCAGCTTCTTTGTCTAGCTTCTTTCTCCTTTCTCTCCAGAGGCCAGCAGCTACCATCTGCCACGTTCTGGGTGAATTCTGGGATCGGGCCACAGACAACAGTAACAGAAATAATAACGCATCAAGACCAAGGATGTATATGCCAGCAGGGCACCAAGCACCCTACATGTAGTATCTCACATCTACTTCCCACAACACTGCAAAGCGGGCACTATTATCACCACCCCGTTTTAAGGAAACAAAGTAATTCATCCAAAGACCCACAGCCAGTGAGTGGCGGAAATGAAATTCAGAATCCAGGCAGCCTGGGTCCTCCACCCTTCACCACCGCACGACCGTGCTTCTCTGAGCATCAACGTGGGCTCCGCAGGCACCCAGCCCAGGCTGAGATGGGGTTGGTCATTCACAAGCTGCTTGACCTTGGTTCCCTCCTGTCTACGAACCTTGGCTCCCTCTACCTTCCGCTGGGGATGATATGCCTGCGTGGGGCTGGTTTGAGGACTAAATGAGATGATCTGCAGGAGCGCACAGCACAGCGGCTGGCACATGAAGGCTTCAAGTGGTGACTATGACACCGCCACCACCTCTCTAGGTGGGCACCTGCCGGCAGCCAACAGGAGGGGCACTCCCTCCACGCCTCATCCCTTCCCCGCAGGGTTCCAAATGAATCTCCCCTCCACCAGTTGTACCTCACCCACTCAGCCAGAGAAGAGCTGAGGAGCCTCTGCTATAACCCCGAGCCCCCTCCCCAAGCACTCACAGGTCCACTCGGTGACGTTGGGCCCTGCTGCCTGTTGGGGCCCAGCAACAGCACTGAGCGTCAGCTCGTAGGGGGTGCCCGGAGAGAGGTGAAGGAATGTGTGATTGGAGACCCCCCTTCTGACTACTGCAGTCAGGCTGGTGCCCTCCAAGAGGTTTGTGAGCATGAGGCAGAACCAGGCTGCCCCTTCAGAACCGTTCCAGGCAGCTTGCAGGGCACTGGTACCCAGGCTATGAAGCGCCAGCTGGTGGGGAGACACGGGGGCTGGAAGAAGGATGGAGAGAGCAAGGTCAGGCTTGAGAATGAGCCCCGGCATAGGATCCCAGCACCAGCCCCGGCAGAAGGGAAAAACAGAAGCCCAGCTATATAGGGGCAGGGCTGCCCAGGAGGCTCTGAGTTGCCAGATGGGCCTTGCCAGGTACCTGCCTTACCTGTCCACTGGTGGGCGCTGGTCTTCGCCTGGAGGTTGCCAGCCCAGGAGGTAACCTCCAGAACATATTCACTACCTGGTAGGAGGTTGCTAAAATTGCAGGACAGGCTGCCCGGCGGCAGGGAGATGTTATGTGACAGTGTCTGGGATTCTAGGTGGTAGAGGAGAAGTTGGTAGCCATCCTGCGCCCCGGAGGCAGCATCCCATGAGGCCTCGAGGCTGGATGGGCTCCCAGAGCTATGGAGCTGCAGGTTGCAGACAGTTGATGGGGCTGCATCAGAAGTAGAGAGAAGCACCAAGTTCAGGCCCAAAGGGGCATCATCCCTGTGCTTCAAAGGCTTCTAAATGGGTCACTGTGCCAGGTCCTCAGAGAAGTTGCCCTCCTTGGCTACGCTGACCTGTGCCAACCCTCCAGGACAGCTACCTCCTGCTTGGACCCCTTGCAATGTCTACACTCTACGCCCCCCACCTCCGCCACACACCAGTGTGGGCAGTGAGGGTGATGGTGGCACTCTACCCACAGGGCCCCAGGGCAGTCACTTCCAGCAGGTAGCGACTTCCTGGCACCAGGTCCCCGAACTCAAAGCTGGATGCGTTGGTGTGGGCCTGGAGCTGCGGCCCTTCTGGAGAGCCCAGGGGACTCAGGTGGGTGAGGCAGAGGGCATGGCTGAACTTGTCTGGCCCTAGGGCTCCCCAGCTCAGGAAGAGGCTAGTAGGCCTCCCTCCCCTGGCTGCTGATATTCTCTTTCAGAGGCGGTCCTGGGGAAAAGGGGTACATTCAGAGTCTCCTGGTACCCTTTCTCCCCTAAAGAAGGAGGGAAGGCAAAAAAAAAGGGGGGCCAGAGCGAAGACAAGGCCTGACATGGGGAAATCAAGCCTACACCCCCACTCCCTACCTGGCAGACCTCCTTCCCCCACCGAAGACACCTACCTCCACGCTCTCCGTCTGGGCTCCTTGCCAGGGTGTGACACTCATCATCCTATGGGAAGAGGGGGAGGAGGGTTGAGGCAATGAGCAGAGGGCTCTGGGGTCTGTGAAAGCCAGCAGGGGACAGGGCCAAGATCGGAGAGAAGGCTGTCCTCTTGTCCGGCACTCCCCCAGACATGAACAAAAGGGCATCACCCACAGGCACACCCAAAGTTCGGGAAGGAGCCCCGTGCAGGCCAAAGCAGTTTGTTCTTGCTGTCTGTCCTCTGAGCCAGCGGCTGAGAAGGAGCAGCCTCTGCTCTGCTTAATGCAGACCAGCTGTGGGGCCCCACAGAGAGGTGGGAGCCTGGACGGGCCCCGGAGAACCACTCCCCGGCCGCCCGCCTGCCCCCAGGACCCACCTTACCTGGGCCAAGAAGCCCCGGATCCAGAGGAAGACAGTGAACAGTACTGAAGACCTCATTCCGACGTCTGTAAAGGAAAGTTAGGAGGTAGCAGGGGAGGAGCTAGTACCCCCAACCCTCCCCTTGCCCCGCTGGCTGGCGGGCTGGCTGGCGGGCTGGCTGGCTGGCGGGCGGGCAGATGGACGGGCAGGCAGGCAAGGGTGGGAAGGCCAAGTTTCAGGGAGATGGCAGGCGGCAGGCAGCCAAAGAGCAAGGGGGTGCCTCTCACCCCGGACCCTAACCCCTCCGCACACCCCCAGCCTTGGCAAAATTCCGTGAGGGAAGAGAGACTCCAGCGCCCAGAAGGTAGAAGGGCACTGCACCTCTTGGGCTACAGACAAGCCCACCTCTCCCTCTGCCTCCCCCGCCTCCACCCCTCCTTCAGCAGTTGACTTTCCAGGGAGGTCTCAGGAAAGACCGAGGCAAAGGCCAGCCTCTCAAGTGGGCACACAGAGCAAAGTGGGCACACAGGGCACTCCCTGACCCCAGAGAGGAGTGTGGTTCTGTTGGCTCTATCAACACGTGGCAGATGGGTAGAGTGTCTGTGTTCGGTCGGGGAAGGGAAAGGAGGGTCCACATCGTGTGGATGTGTTTTGCTGCAGAATGGATGGACCAGCTGTGGGTGAGTGTCCCCCTCTGTGCATCCATGTGGCACCACTCCCTTGTGGACAGAGGCACAGGAGGACATCCTAAAGGCCCTGAGTCACAGCGATTATAGATCCAGAAGAGCCCCCCTGCCCTCGGGCCCTATCTGTTCCCACACCCTCACTACCCAGCTGATCTCCAGAGAGAGGAAGAGCCCAGACCAAGAAGTCAAATCCTGCTCCTAACCCCCCAAATTAGGGTCCTGTCAGCTCGGAGCTCCCTGAGGAGCTACTTAAGTCTCTAGAATGTTTGTCTGACTTCCCCCCACGTAGATCGGTGGTGCCCACCCCATCCCTGCCCAGCCCCCAGCCCCCAGCAGGCTGCAGGCAAGGGGAGTTTTGCTGAGGCTTGGCCTAGAAGCAGGTCTGCTTCATTCCAGCCTAAGGCCAGGTACTTACCTGGAACTGCTCACCCATGTGTCCCCACCCCAAGGCAGCTGACAGTGGCGAGGGGAGGGGGAGGCAGAACAGAAGGGGAAGAAATGGTTCTGGGCCCTGGGAAAGGAGCCCAGGACTCAGACGCTAACTCAGGAAGTGGGGAGGGGGACTATGCAGAAAACAGGCAGGTATAAAAACTGAACAGCAAGACCGCTTCTTGGGAGCCAGGCTCTCAGGGGCCAGCCCCAGGCAGGAGGACAGGCCGGTAGAGAAACCCACTCAGCCTCCCACTGGCTCAGTTCAGAGCCAGGGGCCGCCTGTCCTTCCCCCACTCCACCCGGCCCCAAACCTCAGAGCCACCCACCCCGGTCTCTGGATAGGGGCCTGGAAACTGAGCACTGCAGACTCATCAGATTTTCCAGGCTGTGTGTGTGCATACATGCGTGTGTGTGTGTGTGTGTGTGTGTGTGTACATTCATGCCTGTGCTCTTTCAAAGGGGGGCAGGGGGGCAGAGAGCAACTGGGGAAACTGATGTGAAAGGAGAAGTTCCCAAGAGGTGGGGGAAACATCCTGCCCTTGCCCCTTCCCCCTCCCGCCCCACCTGGGGCTCCTCACTTTGCTCTTTCTAGCAGAGTCTCAACCAGCAGCAGCAAAGGGGAAAAGTAAGGTTGGAAACATCTTAATTCCACATCTAAGAGAAGCAATGTGGCGAGGCATGGTTGTAGATAATGGGGGCAGGGGGTTTTGGACCCTGCTTGAGAGTCGTCACAAAAGGGACCTGTTGGGGACAGCACAGACTCCACAGCTAGTCCTGTGGACAGTCCTGGAGGAGGCCCCTGGCTGTAGAAGGCACACCTGGCAGCCCGGGCCCCCGCCAGCCTTGTGGACAGAAGAGGGGGCTCCAGGGGATAGAAAGGTTCTGACAGACAAGATGCAACCTCCCCAGACTAAGCCTCTCCATTCAGCAAAAACAGTACCACAAAGGCCGTGTCTTCTGCCCAGCAACCACTCCCACAGACAAACCCACATCCTCTCCCTAGAGAACTCATGGGGTCCTCCTGAGATCTCGGAGCACCTTACCGGTTCCTTCTGGAAAGAGCCAGCCAGGAGGCAGAGGAGGGCAAGGACAGGTCCAGGCATCCCGATTCCCAAACGCGAGCCAGCCTGGTCTCTTCCTGCAGCTGTCCCACACAGCTCCTTTCCGGCCCTCCCCCTCCTCTCCCAGGGCCTGAAGCCAGGCCTTGGGCACCCCCCACACCGGGGGAAGATAATCGCCAGGCAGGAGAGGGGCAGGGTGGATCCGGACAGCCAAGTCTCCCACTCTTCCTCCCACACCTCGGGGAAGGTCACCAGGGAGGGGGTAGGCCTAGATCCCTCTGACCAGGCTGTGGGATCACAGCCTGCAAGGGACCGGAGGCGACAGCCTGCTGAGACGTGTGCGTGTGCATGCCAGCAGCCTAGGCACGCGTGTGGATGGACATGCTGTGTGCGTGCACGCGTGCGTGAGCTGTGAGGGTGCCCATATTAATCAGAGTGGATGGGCACGCATGGGCATCCGTGTGTCCATGGGGACATCCAGGGACATCGTGGAGAGGGAGGGGGACAGGAGGGCCCCAGGAAGGAAGGACCGTGTTGTAAAATAGATGTCCGTTTCCCCTGCTCTAGGCTTGGGAGAGAGGGAGGGACTCTCTTCTGTCCTAAAGTCAGGGACCTGAGTTCTAGCAACCTGGTAAAGAATGTGGCTCTTTCCTGGATCTCCGGGCAGGTTGGCCCCGGCTCCCCAGATGCCAAGGTGGCCTGAACCACTGGTCCTTCAGCCAGCAGGTATGGGGTATGGGAAAGTCCCTTGCACTAGCAGGTACCCAAAAGGTGTCAGGGAAACTGGGTCGGGCGGGGGATGGGCTTCCGGGATGGCCAGGACAGAAGCAGGGCCCCAGGGCATGCCCGGTGGGTCTCCTTCTTCCTTCAGATTTCACATCAGCTGGCCCAGACACTGCCACACTTCGTAATGGCAATTCTCTGCCCCACCCGCCAAGGGCCTCCTCCAGTGTGTCCCTGCCTTCTCCTGGATCAGCCCTCGCAGTTCCTAGCCTTCTGTATCTCTGCCTCCCCCACTCAGCCAGGCAGGGGCAAGCAGGGGCCTGTAACACTGCGGTGGAAGCTGGCCTAGGCTGGCCCAGGATTTGGGGGGTGAGGGGTGGAGGTGGAGGAGGACGTACGATCCTAGGGCTTCTCCAGAGAGGAATGAAGAGGTCTAAGGAGGGGAGCAAGACCTGTGGAGAGTGCAGAACCCGGGAGTCCTGGCCCCCAGCAGCAGGCCCCATACCCAGGAGCCTCCCCTTTGGAATCTCACAGGGTGACGGCCTTTGACTCTGGGGCTCAAAGCAGCCTGGCCTGCTCCCTCAGTGCCTCCAAGGAACAAGAACTTCTGGGAATTCCAGATACAGCTGCCCCTGCAAGGGGCTTCTCATACCGGGGACCGGAGGGGGGGCACTTGTGGCTGGCAGTGCCGGGACTAGGGAATGACAAGAGGAAGGGGGCAGTGTGCCCAGGCAGCTCTGTGCCTGTAGGCTAGCTGGACAAAGTGAGGGGCCTGTGGGAGAGGAGACAGGGACTCTCCCACAAGACACCACTCCCCTGGCCCCCTCCCCTGGCCACCTCTCCAGTGGACAGCATCTGAGCAGTTCAGAGGCTCAGCACCACTGGATGGATCAGAGAGGTGCTAGGCTCATCCCTCCAGGGAGGGAGGAACCTGATGTGGAGACTGAGCCTCTGGGAGGTTCAGTAACACACCCAAGGTCACACAGCTAATGGGCCACAGTTTAGATTCATTGCTCACGGTCTTACTGACTTTCAACTATTGCTATCCTTTTTTGGAGTCAAGGGTGGCTGGAAGCTAAATCCCAACTCCAGAAGGCAAATCAGTGGCTGGAGTGATGAAGGGTTTGTGAGCTGTCTGGGGCAGCTCCACCTTAGGGACAGGGAAGGTTCTGGGGGTCCAGTCACTCCCAGGGAACTCCAGGCCTTCCCCCATTCCAGCAGCCTGGCTGGTCTGGGGAGAAGGCGCTCTAGGGCATCTTGGCGCATCTAAGGCTTGTGGGTGGTGCCCTCAGCCCTCCAGAGCTCTTGTCCCACACCTCTTCAGATATCCAGGCATCTCTAAGCAGAGGGGAAGAGGGGGAGGCAGGAGGCAAGGAGTGACTATTCCCTCAACCCCAAACACACCCAAAGGGAACTGAGAGATCCGCCGGGTCTTGCCTAACGTTATTACCCCCACCCCCACCCCCAACTACGTCTCCCACCTCCTGGCCCCCAGTCTCCTAGCTCTCCACCCAAGAGCTCGGCTCCCAGCTCCTCAAACTGCCGCTGCCTAGGGAGGGTAAGAGGGCGTACCCGAGGCCAACAGGGCTGAGACCCGGGAGACCTGGTGGAAACCTGGAGGCACTGGCGGACCAGTGGGGGAAGGCTCTGCCTGCTTCCTCCTCCCCACCCCTGTGGTATCCTAGCTTCCTGTTCTTGATAACAATCAACAGCTTGGCCCGGTGGGGGTGGCTCTCTTTCTAATCCCCTCCTGCCCCCTTCTTTGATCCTCAGGGCCCCATTGCCCATTAGTGGAGATCCTGGTTGGCCTGGGGGAACAGTTGAAGCAGAGGCCAGCCTCGGGTCACTTTCCACAGGTTGAGCAGGGATTCCCAGGCTCTCCTGCACCACCCCCACACACACACCCAACCACCACCACACCCTGTTCTGGGGACCAGAGTCAACGACTACTCCAGCTCTGATCAGCCTGCTATCAGGCAAACCACCCACTCCCCAGAGTAAAGGAGGTTCCAGGACCAGCTGGGCCCTGAGGGGCTCCGAAGGGACCCTGTTCCTGGTGGCCGCTCCCAGGAGCGAGGACGGGCGCTGGGAGGCCTCCAGAGCTCCAGAGGGTCATCCCAACCCTCCTCCCCCACGGGCCAGCCGCAGGCCGGCACCCTCCCCACCGCCCCTCCAGTGTGCCCACCCCCTGTGTCTATTGTAAATCATTTCTTTTCTGCTGTCACCATTTGACAGCTGAATCAGTAGTGGGAGGAAGAGAGAAGACAAGGATTGCGCGTGTTGGGGCCAGGAAAGGAAGGGTGTTTGGAATGTTACAAGGGAGAAGAAGCTGCAGCGAGCATGAACCAGCCGGGCTGCTGGCCAGCAAGGGGCCTGCCGAGGCGACGCAGGGGCAGGGGTGGGGGTGGGAGACCTTGGAGTCGTGGACGTGGGGGCCACTTCCTAGGCCCCAGGCATCCAGGTGCCCCGGAGGCGAAGAGACGTGAGAGTCCCCCGGTGTGAGGGCCAGAGATTGTCCACTACCTGTAAGTCTTCTGAATAGATGTTAGGATTCAGGAACGAGGCTTGGAGGGGCTGCGCGCCCGGGAAAGCCCCCCAGACTCTTCTACGAGCTGCCTCTGCCAGCTACTTCCCAGCTGGTCCATCTCAAACCGAGGCAGCTGAGAGCTGGGCTGTGGCTCAGGCCCTCAAGCTGACCCTTCTGGTCTGGCCTGGGCTTTTGTGAAGCGGGGATACCTGCTTCCTCTCCCCTCTACCGCACTCCAAGTCCGCACCCATGTCTTCTTTGAGAAGGAATAACCTGTGCTGGACCACGAACTCCCAAGGCTCAAAGGGGCAAGGGCTTCCGGGACTCAGGCTTCGAGGTAAAAGCAGAGGAGTAGAAATCAGGGTGTGGACAGGGCCAACTTGAACAGGAACAACTTGGTGGTCCATGTGGCGCCGCATGGACCCGGGGGTCAGCTGAGCTCTGTCCAGTAAGCAGGCAGAGGCTTGGTGTGTCGAAGACCCGGAGGAGAAACAGACGGGGAGCAAGAGAGCTTGGGAGCTAGGGGAACCAGGGAGGTCAGGAACGGTTGGGCCTCAGTCCCACCCCAGGGAGCAGGAGCTTCAACCATGGGAGAAGTGCTGGCACACGGCCAGCCCTCCCCCAGAGGGGCACAGGCAAGGGCCACCCGACCCCTGGCGGTGGCTGCGGGCGCAGGAGGGCAGCGTGCAGCTGGGGTGTGCGTGGGTGGCAGCAAGGAGGGGCAGAGGGAGGAAGCTGGCTTCCTGAAGCCTCCTCAGCCTCAAAGACCGACCAACAGACAGACAGACAGCTGGTGAGAGGCAGCCTGGGGGACACAGCTGCTTCAGTAAGTACCTGAATGGGGGGAGGAGGGGCCCCTGTGGTCCTGGGGTGGTGTGAACCCTGGGGAGATGGGAGGGCATCTCCAAGGCGGGTGTGAGTGAGGTTGCATTGGGTGCTATAGGGCCTGGCTGGCGAATGGGTGCTGACCCAGCTGATATCCCCGAGGTGGGGGGTAGGGTAGGGGCGCCGCGGGGTGGGGTAGGGGGCTACAAAGACAGCAGAGGCTAACGAACCCCTTTGTGCTTTGGGAGAACCTCTCTCTATCACCCACATCTGCACGGGGCCCCGCTCTTGTCCCCTCACCTCCGTCCCTCTGGGCTTTGCAACTCTAACACCGTCCCCGCTTCTCAGAAGCTGTGACCTGGCTCTGGAAGATAGGGACTGTCCCCCAGGAGGAGATGGCCCCACCACCTCCATGCCCCCTCTTGTGCCCCCAGCTGTCGCCTCACCATGCGCTGTCGCTCAAGGGCTTGGTGAGGCCATTTCCTGTGACGGTTACAGAGGCGGGAGATGGGGGGATGGGCAGAGGAGGAAGGAAACAACCACCCCCCCCAACAGCCTACCTCCCTGGATAGAGACCCCAGAAGCCAGAATGGACTCGGAAGCTGCCAGCGGTTAGGACAGGGTCTACAAGGGTCCCCAACTGGCTCCAAGGCTGCGAGAGGCCTTAAACCTCTCATGTCAGAGAAGGCCTGGACTAGAAGTGGTTTCTGTGAGCCTTCTCTCTCCCTTCTACACAGAACATATCATTTGTATTTCCTCCCTTGCCTTCTTTCACTTGAGCCCCAACTTAGAGCCCCTTGTACTCCCGCTTCGGGCGGCCTCTCTTCCCCTCTCTGGCTCCTTCCACAGGCTTTCCTGCCCTCCCCCACAGTCTTTACCCCTTGTCCGGCCCCTACTCCAGCCTCAGACTGCCCACCACCCTGGGCCCCCCCGTAGAGATCCTGGCCTTCCCACAGTGAAAATGGCATTGCTACTGGGAGAACAGGAGACACCCCAGTAAAAACAGAGGTACCAGAAAGCAGGCAGCTGGCCGGGACTTGGGAGCCTGCTCCTGGACGGTCAGACAGGCCAGAGGTCAGCAGCTGAGGGGCTCTGTCTTTCAGGTGAACCTCATGGCTGAGTGAGCCTCCCCTGGGCCCAGCCCCCCACCCCAGCATGGTCCAGGACCACGGGGGGTGCTCCAGAGCACAGCGGCCGACCTGCTCCTTGGGGGCAGCCATGACCCAGCCTCCACCCACCAAAGCACCAGCCAAGAAGCATGTGCGGCTGCAGGAGAGGTGAGATCTTTCCTGGGAGTGGGGGGCCTGTCCAGCCCTGAGACTGTGCCCCGTTCCTTCCCTCTGCCCCTCCAGCTCTGACAGCTGGGTCCAGAGGTCCCTCAGCTGTTGCCTCCAATCTGGAAAGGAAACCAAACGTGTTCATTTGCATGTCCTTTACATGTCTGGGGCATAAAGTTTCATGTCAGCCTTGAACCTGCTTCCCAAGTTGGGCTGAGTAGCCAGTCATTCCCCTGCAGCAGGGCTGTCTTGGGTCTAGATGTCTGTCTGAGCTTTAGGGGCCATGAAGGAATGGGCAGGGGTGGGCAGTTGGAGAGGGCAGTTGGGTTCAAGGCTGCCCCAATCTGACTGACAAAAGAAGGCCGTGTAGCAGGGGCCTGAGCCCTTGAACCCACTGGGTCTGTGGGTCAAGGGGCAGACAAGGAGCAGCCTCCTGAGACGCATCCTAGAACAATACTAATGGCCAGAGCGGCAATGTTCTTGGGCGCTCACTAGGCACTGGTTGTCTGCCTGCAGGCGGGGCTCCAATGTGGCTTTGATGCTGGATGTGCGGTCCCTGGGGGCTGTGGAGCCCATCTGCTCAGTGAACACACCCCGGGAGGTCACCCTACACTTTCTGCGCACAGCTGGACACCCCCTCACCCGCTGGGCTCTGCAGCACCAGCCGCCCAGCCCCAAGCAGCTGGAAGAGGAATTCTTGGTAAGAACTCGGGGCCTCCTCCAAGTCCATGTGCCCTTATGAATCAGAGACAGCCAACTGGTGCCACACTATCATGCGTACTGCAGGGACACCTCCTCTTTGGGACCTCAGGACAGAGAATCCTAGGGCCCAGGGAGAAAACCGCCCCGTGCCCCGTCTTCTGCCCTTCACCCCTTCCAGACCTACTGAAGGCAGAAGAGAAGAGCAATGGCCCAGCTTTACTAGATAAGGGGGGGAGGGGGAAAAAGGGGACTGGAAAGTATATCAGCTATTCACTCATTTCCTCCCTCTGCCAGAAGATCCCCTCAAACTTTGTCAGTCCTGAAGACCTGGATATTCCTGGCCACGCCTCCAAAGACCGATATAAGACCATCTTGCCAAGTAAGGACTGCGGTGAGCAGCGAGGGAGGTGATGCTGGCCCTGGGGCTGGACAGGTCCAGAAGCCTCAGCCCAGGGAAGAGCTCCCTCACCCCGAGCACTCTCTTTCAGCAGAGAAATACCAATACCATGCCCTGGCTGGGCAAGGGGCAGCCAGAATCACAACCACAGTAAGGATACAGCAACTCATATTTGCAGATGTTTACCGTGCGCCAGGCAGTGCTGGGAGTCGCGGATATTAACCCATTTCTCAAAACCCATGGAGTGGTGTGTTATTACTCCCATTTTTGAGGCCATGGAGTCACTGAGAAGTTGCCTCGGGGGCATCACTTGCCCGAGGTCACAGCTTCTCTTTCCTCTTCCTCTGTTGTGGGAAATGCCCAGCCGAGGTCTGTAGTGTCAAAGGCACCATCAGGATGGCTCCCAGAGAGAGGGTTTTGAGCCAGTCAGATGTGGGGGATCTGTAAGAGAGAGGGGACAAGTTTGTGGATGGGAGTCCTGGGGCTGTAAGGGGTTGACCCTACAAGCTCGAAGGGCCCAGGGATCAGCACCTCCTACTTTGCAGAGGCAAGCCTGAGACCCTTAGAGAGTTTCTATCTTCCCCGCTCAGAGAAGCCTGGCTTGGCCAACCCACCCCAGCATCTCCAGTCTGGAGGCCTTGGCTCACCACTCCTGGCTCCTGCGGTGAGACAGCCATGTGCCCGCAGGGGCGGGTCAGCACTCATCCAATAAGGCGGAGGGAGCAGCCCTTGTTCTCAGTCTAAGTCTAACCAGCTTCCCCCACACCCCCACCCACCTTCACCCTCCCACCCGGGGCCAGGAGAAAGGGGAGAGTTCCCTCTGCTTGCAGTTCCCCTCTGTCCAGAACCAGGCCAGCCCTGGGAGAGCTAGTCTCCTTTCCTTACAAGCTAACTTCTTCATCCTGGCTTGGATTGGATTTGGAGAAGGCCCTCCCGCTTCAAGGGAGAGGCTGACACGCCCAGTGGCAGAATGAAACCCGAGTTTTGGTCCCACTTCACCACTGCGGGATTTTAGGCAAGTCACTCATCCAAATCTCATATTCACCATCAGAAAAAAACTTCCCGGGGCACCTGGGAGGCTCAGCCAGTTGAGCGTCTGATTCTTGATTTCGGCTCCAGTCATGATTCCCAGGGTGGTGGGATCGAGCCTCCGGATGGGCTCAGCACTGAGCATGGAATCCGCTTAAGATTCTCTCTCTCTTTCTCTCTCTCTCCTGCCCTTCTCCCCAACTCACGCTTTCTCTCTCTAAAATAAATTTAAAAAGAAAGAAAGGAAAAGACTCTTCTTCCATGACATCCCTTTTTCCTCCCTTGCCTTCTTGGCAAGATCGTGCTCCGTCCTCTTACTGACTTCAAGGCTAGAATATTCCAATATCTGCCCATTAGGTTTCTGCTGCTTCAACTCCTTCCTCAGCCGTCCTAAACCCAGTGAAACTTCCCCAGTTATTCCTTTGAACACGTCACTCTACTGCTCAGAACCATTCTGTGTGGCTCTTTACTGTCTGCATATAAAGTAATTTGGGGGGTCCCTGGCCACCTGCTACACACAAAGTACTGTGATTTGCATGGGAACTCACCTCTGCCTGACCCTGTCAGAGTACGCCTTAGTTGGCCCCTTTTGACCTCTGACCTGTGCTGACTTTTACTTCCTAGATCCCCAGAGCCGCGTCTGTCTAGGCCGGGCACAGAGCCAAGAAGACGGAGACTACATCAATGCCAACTATATCCGAGTGAGTGGCCTAGCCAGGTCTGGGTTGGGGGTGCGCTGTGTTTGAAGGCATCCCCAGAGAATATCGTCCAACTGGGGTTCCAAACCACTACTCCCATGGCCCCACCAAGCTGGGACAGACACCAAAGAGGCCCCAAGACACCAACCGAGAAAACAGCAGATGTTGGGCTGAAAAGAAGAAACCACCAAATCTCCTTAACGCGCACGTTATCACGTCATCCCAGCCAACCCTCTACACACGGAGGAAGTTGCCTTGTTGAACCCGCTCCCTCGTAGTCCCAGGGCTCCTCGCACTTAGGTCTGCATGGAAGGTGCTAGCACAAATAGCTCTCAGCTGCCTCCCTTTTCTGTCTCTCTAGCCTTAACTGCTCCCAAAACAGCCCCTCCCTTGTGGAAATGGTTTAACATCAAACTATAGGAACCAGGGAGGCAAGGTGGGCCTCTCTACCCCAGCTTCCCACCTCTACTGGCCCCGAGTAGCTATTTAAAAATAGCGCCCTCTAGTGGCTCAAAGTGGCTAGGACAGAGATCAGATTTGGCCAAGAGATTGAAAGCTGTTAACTGGGGACTCTGCAAATCTCCCATTCGCAAACAGAAACTTAGTGACCTGGATTTCATTATCTTGAGAGGCTGAGATTCTAAAGGGGAAAGAAAAGGGCTAGCAAGAGTGTGCCACGTCTTGCTACTAAATGTATAAAAGAAACAGTAAAAGTGAAACATTCACTCAACCAAGGTTGGACACCGTTTTTGTTTTTGTTTTTGTTTTAATTTTGTGCTAGTAGAAAACAAGAGGGGAGGAAGGGAACAAACATCTACAAAGGACCTGATAGTGCTAGACCCTCAATATGATTTGTTGAATGCAATCTGTGCTACATTCCTGCAAGATAGCTGTTATTGCCTAACTTACAGATGAGAAAGCGGAGACTTAAGAAGCTAGGTAACCTGCTTGTGGTGGCATAGCTAGCAAGCAGCAGAACGGGGATTTGAACCCGTGTGTTCCTCCCTCCAGAACCTGTGTCCTTTCCACCGCGAGGTTTCCAGCATGCACATGTATGTCTGTGTGTGCACATTCAGTGGCTTCAGCCTGACTCCAGGACCCCCAGATTCCAGGAGTTCCCTGGGGGTCTCCTCTCACTGCTCCCCCTTTCCTTTTGTGCATCCACCTCCCCAGGGCTATGACGGGCAGGAGAAGGTCTACATTGCGACCCAGGGCCCCATGCCCAACACTGTATCGGACTTCTGGGAGATGGTGTGGCAGGAAGAAGTGTCACTCATTGTCATGCTCACTCAGCTCCGAGAGGGCAAGGAGGTAGGAGGTGGAGTCACAGTCCTTAGTGAACCCAGAAAGGGCTACCTCTCACCCCATACCACATGCCCCTACTCAGGGCAGCTTGGGACTAGGGGCTCCCCTGGAATCTGACAGTACCTATAGCCAAGCCCAGCTTGAACATCTCAGAAAAGTTCCTGAGCTATACACCATAGAGCCTATCCACAGCCAGAATGGGGAATTGGGTAAGCACTTCACCTTCAGGAGAGCCCAGCACCTCACCTGCTGACTCAGGGGAGTGCGGAGCCCCTCCAATGGGGGAGAGAAATGGGGAGGGGACCCCACTCCCCTCTCTGCTGTCCTGGCCCCTGCTCCAGCTGATAGACACTTCCCCCTTCTGACTCCCAGCTCCCTCCCTCCTAGAAATGTGTCCACTACTGGCCCACAGAAGAGGAAACCTATGGACCCTTCCGGATCCGCATCCAAGACACAAAAGAGTGTCCAGAATACACTGTGCGGTGGCTCACCATCCAGGTACAGGGAAGTCTGGCTGTCTCCAGCCTCGCTGGAAGTCAGGCCTGACCTTTACTGGGATCCAAGGGTTTATTCATCCTTGAACACCCATCTAGGAGAAGAACTGAAGCAAGAAGAAAGAGAACGTGGGCACTTCCCTAGTCTAATAAGCAGGGCCAGCAAGCCACGCAGAAACCACCAGGAAGGCCCATCCATCCATCAATAGCTCAGGAGAGGAGAGGTGGGGCCCCAGAGTCATGCTGACCACGGGAAATCCAGAGAGATGTATAATAACACACGTGAAGTGCTTTAAAATGCCTCCTATTATCATATAGCATTTTATACTTTTCAAAGCATTTGTCTCCTAACTCCTTATCCTCCAAGCATCCTGAGAAGGAAACAAATAAGATATCACTGTCTCCTTTTTCTTTTTCTTCTTTTTTTTTAAATGTTTATTTATTTCTAGGAGACAGAGAGAGAGACAGCGTGAGCAGGGGAGGGTCAGAGAGAGAGGGAGTCACAGACTGAAACAGGCTCCACGCTCTGAGCTGGCAGTCAGCACGGAGCCTGACGCGGGGCTCGAACCCACGAACCGCGAGATCATGACCTAAGCGAAAGGTCGGACGCTTAACCAACTAAGCCACCCAGGCACCCCACTGTCTCCTTTTTCTAAGTAAATGAAGTTAAGGGACTTGCCCAAAATCATACGCTCATTAGAAGCAGAGCCAGGACTTAAACTTGGGTCTTCCCCCTCTCCCATTTCAATGCTTCCCCCTTCTCCAGCATTTCAAAGGAGGGAATGGTGGAGTATAATGAGCCAGAGAAGGGCTGGCCTTGCCTGCTTGGGGCCCATGACTGCCCCAGGGAAGAATTCTAGCCCTTGCCCTCCTCTGGTACCAGAAAAGAAGGCTGCCAGCGCCCCCTACCCTGACCTTGGTTCTCATGCCTTGCTCCTATGCCAGCACCAGGAGGAGTGCCGGGTAGTGAAGCATGTCCTCTTCTCGGCCTGGCCTGACCACCAGACCCCAGAATCGGCTGGACCCCTGCTGCGCCTGGTGGCCGAGGTGGAGGAAAACCCCGAGACAGCTGCCAACACTGGGCCCATCGTGGTCCACTGCAGGTATGTGGCCTCGCCCTCCCCAGCAGCCTATGAGCAGGGGTTCCTTTCCTGCCATTGGGTCTCTCCTTGGAAGGGGTCTAAGAAGGACAGCACTGCAAAGGCCAATTCTTACGTGGATGGGAATCTCTAGGTTATTCAGCAAGTGCTCTGTTCTTGTTCTCTCCTTCATGCAGAATCCGGCCATCTGGGCTGCACATTCAGGTATAAGCCAGAGAGGGGACAGAATATCAGAATACATCCCAGTCTTCTGGAGAAGGAAATAAACAGGGTCCCTGGTGTTGAGAAACTCATTTATTTTTTAATTAAAAAATTTTTTTAATGTTTTATTTTTGAGAGAGAGGAAAATACAGAGCGTGAGCAGGGGAGATACAGACAGCGGGAGACACAGAATCTGAAGCAGGCTCCAGGCTCTGAGCTGTCAACACAGAGCTCGACGCGGGGCTTGAACTCACAAACTTTAAGATCATGACTTGAGCTGAGGTCGGACACTTAACCAACTGAGCCACCCATATGCTTGAGAAACTCATTTATTCAATGACTATTTATTGAAAACCAGTTACTGTCAGGCACAGTGTTGGATGCTAAGGAGACAGCTTGGATTCTCCCCTGACTGGGAGAGAATTTATAGTCTGGTGGGAAAGAGAGCAGATCAAATGATTAAGCATGGCACAGTGGGAGGTGTGTGGGAGCACAGAACGGAGTTGCCCATCCCAAACTTAGGCCAGAGAAGGCTTTCTAGGAGAAAGGACATCTAAACTAAGCTAAAATCTGAAAGGCGAAGAATGGAAAGAGGAAGCATTCCAGGCAGATGAACAGCATGTGCAAAAGCTCTGAGATGAATTTTCTTTTGAGAGAGAGAGAGAGAGAGAGAGAGCGGCCACAAACAGGGGAGAGGAGCAGAGGGAGGGAGGCTTCACGCTCAGCAAGCAGCCCTACATAGGGCTCAATTCCATGCCCTTGGATCATGACCAGAGCTGAAATCAAGAGTTTGATGCTCAACCGACTAAGACAGCCGGGCACTCCCTGAGATGAAGTTTTTAAATGGACATATTGCTGGGAGCAGAGTTAGAAGATGGGAGCTCAGAGGTCATGTGGGGGAAAGGAAGAGCGATGAGAGAGAAGTCTGGAAGGCCAGATCACAAAGGGCCTCGTAGGACTGACTAAGAAACTTGGACTTGCCATTTAAAAGGAATGCTTTGAAACATTAAAAAAAAAAAAATTTTTTTTAATAATGGGGCTCCTGGTAGCTAAGTCAGTTGGGTGTTCATCTTTGGCTCAGGTCATGAACTCACAGTTCGTGGGTTCCAGCCCTGCCTCGGGCTCTGCGCTGACAGCTCAGAGCCTAGAACCTACTTAGAATTCTGTGTCCCCCTCTCTCTCTGTCCTTTTCCCACTCATGCTCTGTCTCTCTCTCTCTTAAAAATAAACATTTAAAAAAATTTTAAAGGAATGCTTTGGCTACAAAGTAAGAGTCGGATTGAGGTGGGGAGGGGAGTAACAGGAGAGACAAGCTTACAATAAGGTAACCTTTTGGGAGCGCGTACCCTGAATAGAACATACTGTCACAAGTATAGACAGAGGGGGCCCATGAGCCTTTTCCCCACAGGGGGGCACCTGGACATGGTGCCTGGGAGGTCATGAGTGTCTTCTATCAGGGCTTCAGATAAGAAGTATTCCCGGGGCGCCTGGGTGGCTTAGTCGGTTAAGCGTCTGACTTTCGCTTAGGTCATGATCTCGCGGTTCGTGGGTTCGAGCCCGCGTCGGGCTCTGTGCTGACTGCCAGCTCAGAGCCTGGAGCCTGTTTCAGTCTGTGACTCCCTCTCTCTCTGACCCTCCCTGCTCACGCTGTCTCTCTCCTAGAAATAAATAAAACATTAAAAAAAAAAAAAAAAAAAGAAGTATTCCCAAAGACTGGGAATCTTAAAAAGGTTTTTGAAATAAAGGGCAAGACGCAGCAGAGTAGAGGGGACAGCTGTGGGAGGGACCCAAGGTGGGAAAGGGGATTGAGTGTCAGCAGCTGTGGAGATGGTGTCCTGGTCAGATAAGGAGGACTCAAGGGCTCAGTAAGCCCAGCGGGAGCACGGAGAGTTAGAAACCATGCCTGTTGCTAAGCAGAAAAGAGCTCATCACAATGTCCACCGGGGCCGGAGGGTGACCTGGGATAGGTCTGTGGTGAGGCTGGAAGAAGTCTCAACTGCCCCAGTGCCAACTCTCAGTTGTGAAGGTATTGCTATCTTCCTCCATCTTCATGTCCCCAGCCCCAAAATAGAGTGTCCTACGTCCTTATGGCTTTCTCTGTAGTTTGAGGCCTGGCCCTCCTAGTTTCCACTCACCTGGCCCCCATGTCCTCTGTGACCTCCCTCTCCCCTCCCTGGCTGCACCCAGTGCAGGGATTGGCCGGACTGGCTGCTTCATCGCCACCCGAATTGGCTGTCAACAGCTGAAGGCCCGAGGGGAAGTGGACATTCTTGGTATCGTGTGCCAACTTCGGCTGGACAGGTGGGTCTATGGATGTAAATAGGACCAAAGACATGAAGGAGTGGCATCAGTGCTTCCTGGGCACCAGGGCACTTAGAGGCACATCACCATCAAGCACTTCCTTCCAGAAAGGCAAAGGGCCCATTGCTTAAAGAGTGGTTTCTGGTGCAACTAACACCCAGGAAAGCATCTCTAAAATTTGAGCTTGGGGGCCTAGAATTAAATATGCCAATCTGTGGAGATCTGAGCCTTATATCTTTTTCAGTTTTGTTTTTGTTTTTCCAAATCCCCTGCTCAGGGAAAGGCGGAGGGTTGGGGTATGGTTGGTTCTAGGTACTAGGCCGGCACAGATAATGTACAGAAGCCCTCTGGATCTGGAGACAGAGAACCGGGGTGCAAATTCTGACTTGCATCTCACTGAGCCATCACTGTATTTCTCCGGGCCCCCATTTCTTTATCGAGAGAAATGATGGCTCCTTCGTCGGAGAGCTGCTTTAAGGAATGAGTTAATGCATTGTGAACATGTTTTCCAAACAGGAGAACTTACTGTATAAATTTATAGAATTATTATTTTTACTTTTAAGGCAGGGAGGAGGAAACCTGGAGGCTCAGGAATATTCCTGGCCTGGCCTGAGGAATCTGGGGATTGGTGCTGCCCCAGGAGCAGATGGGTCAGAGAGGGACAAGTCCCAGTGTGGGCTGTCTCCTCCTCGGCACAGCCAGCAATGGGGCTCAGGCCTGAGCAAGGGGCAGAGGGGCTTTCCTCTTGGGGAAGGTCTGAAGGGCAGCAGAAAGGAGTAGAAAACCCGAAGGATGAACATATGTAAAGGGGCTGACAGGTTCTTTGGGAGACTCTCCCTACAGAACTAGAGAGATGCTCGACTTGCCCTCCTTTGCTCATGGTGGCTGCGTATTCTCCTTGCAGGGGTGGAATGATCCAGACCACGGAGCAATACCAGTTTCTGCACCACACCCTGGCCCTGTATGCAGCTCAGCTGCCAGAGGAGCCCTGCCCCTGACCCCTGGCACCCTCCATCAGCCCAGATGCCAAATTCCCCCACGCCTGGGCAGGTGATTCTGGGGAAAGTGGGTCTTGTGATCTGAGGGGTCCCCTGGGTGGGAATGGGGAAGGGTTGCCCCTTCAGCGGGCACCTGCAGTCACAGGAAGTTGCATCAGCAAGAACGGGGACCAGACTCCAGGTCTTTACAGCTGGCCACTCTTCCGCTTCCTCTAGTAGCCCCAAATGGACACTTGGGGGGACCTTCCGTGTCTCTCTGAACTTCAAGCTGGGAACTGGCATTTATGAGAGAGTTGAGAAAGGACCAGTGTTCCGGTTTTGTCTTAAAGGGCTCTGTGAGCTTCATCTCTCCGTCTATGACATGGACATTAAGTGCTTTGCTGCCACAGGAAAAAGTAATCAGAGAAGCTCCTAGAAGCCGCTCTAGCTGTATCCCCTTCCTGGGGCTGCCAAGAGAGTGATCCCAAGATCATCTTCTGCCTGGGCCCCACCCAAGAACCAGCCAGATGCAGGAGCCAGGAAAAGTCTGGTCATGACTGTGGCCAAGTTCTCAACATCCCAGCAGTGACTTTCTGCTTCCTTACCCCACATCTGTGATGGCTGGACACCCGCCAAAGAGAATAAGGACACCTATGTCCTGGGACCGGGCTACAGAGGTGACCAGGCCAGGCGTTTGAAACTTTTGGAGGAGGAAAAGTGTGGTGACCCCTCAGAGGCCCAGAGGGCTGCCCCTGCCTCTATCATTGCCAGCTACTCCCTAGGGAGGCCCAGCATTTTCTGTTTTCCCTTCATGACCTCAGAAGATACCCTGAGTACCAGGAGGTGCAAAAGAATGAAAGGCAAGGAAGAAACAAGGAGCTTGGCCTGATCTTAGAAAACCAGCCCCCTGTCCTCCACCATCCACCCCCTGCATTTGCAGAGGACAGTTGGAGAGCCTGGCTGTTTCCATGAACCATCTGGGAAAAGCACCGCACGCAGATCTGGGGCATCAGGCTGGGACCACAGAGTTGGGACCTTCATAAACTCTTCCAGAGAGCTAACCTCTTTCATCACCTCAGGACCCATACAATTTCCAGGGCACCCAAGATCTATCTCAGGGCTCACCTACACTCCCCAGGAAGGTATCCAGAGCCTTTGTCCTTGAATCCAACATGGGCTGCCTGTGGGGATGAAGAAAGACACCATCTCTCTGGGCACCCAGCCCCTGGGGTCTGCCTTGGCTGATGCCAGCTCTCTGTGGAACCCCCCCAACGAGTCGGACCCTGGAGAGCAGCTGGGCCTCCTTATTCACGACATCTCTTCTGAAGCACATGGCAACGTTGAAATTGAGGTTAATTTTCTTAACACTTCTGCTTGGTCTCACAATGGAATTCCTCCTTCCTTACCGCCCCGGGAACAGGCTCACCTGCACCCACACCTCTCCTAAGTCCTTTGGGAGGCACTCACAGCCTGTGCCCGTAAAGGAGGGGACAGAGCTCTCAAGTGCCTGATCCCACCCTGGGCGTAGACTCAACCAGGAGGGAAGCAAGTGGGTGGCCATCGACCCACAGCCTCTCTGCCCTGGCACTGTGGCCTCAACCCCTTTCTAGACCTTAGAGTGTACAGTTTTGGAAGAGGAACCAAGCGGGAGAATAAAGACTTCTTGGATGACTGATTCATTCCTTCTTTTTCTCAGGCCTCTGGAACCTCTTTATAGCAATAGATTAAGACTCTGTAGACCAGGAGTAGGCTGCAGATACTTCTCCCAGGATATGCACTTTTCTAGCAACTTCTTGAGACACATCAAACAAAGTGACACTGTAGTCAGTTTGGGAAATAGGGCAGAGGTGCACCTTAAGAGCTGGACAGGGACCTATGAAGGGCAGAAGCTAGAAAGATGATACTCTGTGATCCATTCACTTCAGCAAGTATTTCTGATCATTTGGTCATCTTGGGTGTGTTTGACAGATGTGCTTTAAGTTGACAGTTCCTGCACCTTGAAATAGAACAGGAGACTACATGGGTGTGTGTCTGAAAACCCAATACTAAGGGGCATTCATCCTAGGTGGGCAGCTGCCCTGAAGCCTGGAAAGACTGGGGAATAGCCAGCCCCAAGGCTGAGCGGCGCTGGAGCTAGGGAGGCATGCTGCCCGCACTCCACCTCCCACCTCCAATCCTCCTTCCCCAAGAAAACTTTGGCTTTTACCAAAACAGGCCAACTTTTTCATCCGCTGCAGATCTTCCTCACTGGCCCCACCCACCCACCCCGGCAGGATTTTATCTATGAATTATGGTGATACTCGTGAAAATCGGCATCAGCCTCAAACAGCTGTTTCACTCTTGGACCAGAGGCTTCCTAAACACGCAGTTCAGGGAAACTGTGGTTAACAAAACAAGATGGAGTAGTAAAACACCCAAACACGGTTGCTTGCTGTTACCCTCTGCTGTTTAGGTTCTGAAAGCCTAAGACTCGTTCCCCAGAGGTGTTCAGAGGCAAGGATTCAGGGAACAAAAAGCCTCCATTTCTCTCCCTTTCATAGAGCGCTCATCTCCGGGTCCTGGGAAGTGGGTGAAGCATCCTTCTCCACCCTGATTAACGGGGACCACACGCACCTCGGGCCCACCACCCTTTAAGAAGGAAAGGGGTGCCAGCCAGGGCGCCACAGCCCGGGAAGGGGAAGTCATAAAAGGAGCACTCTTTTCCCAGTGCCCTCGGACGCCAGCAGGCGCAGGCCGTATCCCGGAGGCTCGCGAGCTCCCCGCGCACCCCACCCGCGGGCCCCGCTAGGAGCGAGGGAGGGGCGCGCGCTCGGGTGCGAGCCGGACACGGCCCGGCAGCGGCGGCGCGGGAGGGCGGCGGCGGCGGCGGCGGCGGCGGCGGAGGAGGAGGAGGAGGGCGCCGAAGCCACACCCATCGGCGAGCGGATCCGGGGGCAGCGAGTCGTCGGCCGCTGCGCTCCAGCCTCCGCCCGCACCGAGCCGCGGGACCCGGGCCGCACCGGGGAGGGGCCGCTCCGGGCCGCAGCGCGAGGGCAGCGAGGGGCGGCGGGCAGCCGGCACCGGGCGGGGCCGGCCGCAGCGACCATGATCGCTTTGTTCAACAAGCTGCTGGACTGGTTCAAGGCCCTGTTCTGGAAGGAGGAGATGGAGCTCACGCTGGTCGGGCTGCAGTACTCGGGCAAGACCACCTTCGTCAACGTGATCGCGGTACGGGGGCGCGGGGCGCGGGCCCGGGGCGCCGGCCCAGGGTCGGGCCTGTGTCGGCCTGCGCCGCGCCCTGGTGAGCCGGGGTCGCCTCCTGGCATGGCCGGGCACCGCCGGGCGCCGGGCGGGGGAGGAGCGGGCCCGAGCGCTTGGGGCCTAGCACGGCCGGTGCGAGACCCGGGTGGCGCGCGACCCGCTGTCCCGCCCGGGCCGGGATGGCACGGCTGGGGGCGGGAGAAGGGGGACGAGGATATCGGCTGGGGCCCCGGGACTGGCGGCCCCAGGGGGTCACGAGGCAGGAGGGATCCGCCGCCTGCAGAGACAGGCTCCCTCCGGTCCCCGCGCAAGGGGGCATGACGGGGCGAAAGTGCCCGGGCCTTCCCGCCCAGCGTACGGAGGGTCGCCGGACCGGGCGGCCGGCGCGGCTTGGGGAGGGGGCCTGGGCAAGCCCAGCCCCACCCCGAGGCTTTAACCCCTCTCTGCCGGAAGGGGAAGCCCCGGCGCTGTTGAGGGGGAGGGGAGGTGTCCCCTGGGGGTAGTGGCATCAGCTGAGGCCCTTGGCACCAGCCCAGACTCCTCCTCTCCAGGAACCCGCGGCGTCTTAGCTGGGGGTCCAGGGAGGATGGCATCATAAAGGGAGTTTGGAGACTCCGCCTGGCTCAGAAGTTACAGCAGGGGGTGCCCCGGACCAGAGGATGAGTTGGAGGGGCACTGCCCACTTAGGGACACGGGAGGCAGTGGCTCTGAGGGCTTGGGAGAGTCGAGACGAGGTGGGCAATTGTAAGTCTGTCAGCGCCAGGGAGTGGTGGGGAAGGAGTTAAAATCTGTCTCACAAAAAGGGAAGATGAGCTCCATGGGTGTGTGAGCTGAGGCTGCAGTAATGGCTGCGGCCTGCATTAAAGAGCTTGGCTGGACGGGGCGTGTCAGGCTGAGGGTCGCTTGGGGCAGGTGCTGGGGTTGTCCCAGGCGGGGCCCAGTCCCGGGACCGGGGCTTCTGAGAACTGTGGATTGGCCACACACTGACCCAAAATGCCAATGTTGTAGGTTAGCAAAGAAGTATGGCCAGTCCGCCTAGGTACCTCTCTGTTGCCCATCCCGGAAGAAGAGGGCCCCCTGATGGCTCTCAGCATCCCAGAAGGAGCATCCGGAAGCAGGAGGGCAGAAGGAAGGCTGGAGCCTGGAGCTGCGGGTACCCCATGGTCACATAGTCAGGCACTGGCTTTCTTTTCCAAGCATGTTTTGCAAATGGCCTCTGCCCCTTTCTCCACCCAGTGGTTGCTGGCCCCTCACGTAACAGGGCAGGACCTTCGGGCCCCTGCTGGGTTTTTTGGCATGATGGCTTCCTAGCCAACCTGTGCCCCTGGGCTCCCATCTGAGAGTTTGGCCCCTGGTTAGATTTAGCATTGACTTGGGCTCTTGGGCCCCTTGGGCAGGAACATAAGGCCTGGACTCTGATCCTGCAGGCCGGGGTGGCTTGGCTTCTAGGCATTTCGACCTGGGAGAGGTCTCAGCGCAAGGCCAACAGGAGCAACACTCTTGCTGCTGCTCCAGTGGCTCAGCCTGGGTGTCACCTCCAGTCCCCAGGGAAGCCACGCTCCTGGCAGAGATCCACAGGTACCCAGGGGGGTTCCACTTCCTGGTCAGGAGGGCCTCCCCTAGACCTGCATCATACCCAAAACAGGATCAGACTCAGGTACAGAACTCGAGAGTCACATGTTTACACTGCCGGGTCAGAGTTTAGGTGATGTACAGGGAATTTGCGCCCCCTCTTAGCCCATGCGTTCCCCTGTTTGATATTCAACTTGCCACCTCAGCTCACCCATCCTAGAAAGTGCAAGCAAAACTTCCCTTTAAAGAGACTTCCCAAGGGGCGCCTGGGTGGCTTAGTTGGTTAAGCGTCGGACTTTCTCTTAGGTCATGATCTCATGGTTCGTGGGTTCGAGCCCCGCGTCGGGCTCTGTGCTGACTGCCAGCTCAGAGCCTGGAGCCTGTTTCAGTCTGTGACTCCCTCTCTCTCTGACCCTCCCCTGCTCACCCTGTCTCTCTCTCTCTCTCCTAGAAATAAATAAAACATAAAAAAAAAAATTTTAAAGAGACTTCCCAAGAAAAACCACCCCATGTAGACTCAAGTGGGAGTTTCAGCACCAGGGGAACTGGTGTTCTGTGACCCTCCAGGGCTCTGCGTTTCTGCCCCCCTTCAGTATAACCACTTGGGTAGAGTATCTTTCAGAAAGAAATAAAGAATCAAGACCCCCTGGCCTTTGTTCCTATGCCCACCGCTGACTTTCTGAATCACCTTTGCCTGCTCATTTGGAGTCTGTTTGTCTCAGTTTCTTTCCCATTTGGGTTTTTCTGCTCACTCTATGAGGTCTGACTGTACATAAAAATTTGAATTTCTGGGTCTAACTACTCAGCAGGCTAATGTGAACTGGAAAAAAAATTATATAGCGACTTCACAATTCTTCTAAGAACCTAAAAGTGTTCCGTTGAGTTCCTCTCAAAAAGTTGTGATATAGAACTCAGGAGATGTTTTGCCTGAGGGGAAAAAGAGACAGCTGTTTTCAATATTTTAAAGTGTAAAAAAAGACTGTCCTATGAAAGAACTCGTCTTGGGGTACTCAAGTCTTTGGAACAAGGGATGGAAGTTATAGGAAGATGGATTTTTGACTCATTATGCAGAATTTTCAGAGAGTTGGAGTCCACCCAAGAGGGAATGAGCCAGGGGGTATTCAAGTCTGAGACAAGAGGTTAGGTCACATGACTTTGGGGTTACTTCCAACCTTCGAATGAGAAGTTTGTGAGATCAGGAGGCATCAGCAGGGAAATGAAGTCATAACCTTGTTCCAACCTAGCTTCAATTCATAGCTGAACCGGCTCTTTGGGTGCTGGGGGAGCCTGGTTTCCTGAAGGTTCTCCTAGCGCGAAATCACATTCTGCCAGGCCAGGCATTTCATTTATATGGGAGCCTGTGAATCTTCTACTTTCCAGAGATGCCAGATGGCTCCTCATGCGCTATCCAGACCATTTCCATTTCCAAGCACTTTGTGAGCCTTATGTGCCAGACTCTAGGAAACAAAAACCCTTCTCCCCATTTCACAGAAGGAAACCTTGAGGCCCAGAGAGGTTGAAGTGTCTTAGATGAATGATTAACAAAAACTGGGCTTTCTTCTTGAGACCTTTATATTCTTCAGGAGCCCCGATGGGGAAGAGTGAACTTTAGTGCGGCCGGTGCCCCCACCCCATCCCTGGCTCCTTGCTGGGGTTTGGAAATGAAACCACATATGTTAAGGGTCTCCATGCTCCCTTTCCCTCAGTGATTCCTACCTTTTAGGGCTCTTGGACCCTTTTGATAACTGATAAAAATAGAGACCCTTTCTCCTGGGAAGTGGCCATATAAGCAAAAATTTTGTACATGCACATTGGGTGTAATTTCAGGGGGTTCAGGGACTCTCTGCAGCCCATCTGTGGCCTCAGGTTAGGAAACCTTGCTCTACCTTGTCATGAGCCACAGTCATAAGGACTCAGTTCTCACTTGCAAGAGTATTTTGGTGAATGAGTTTGGGTGATTCTTGCAGATAAAAGGGAATCAATCTCTCTGATTTGGATGGATCCTCAGGAAGTCTTCATTCAGGTCTACAGACTCTGAGTAAGAAATTGTCTCTAACACCTTGGCTAAGGGTCAGAGCCCCTGACTTTCTAACATGTCCTGAGGTAAATTATTCCTACCACCTAGTAGAAGAAAATGGCACACTACAGAGACAAGGCTGTCACCCTCAGATTCAAGGTTAAGTAAGCCCCATCTTCTGCATCTGGCAAGGGGGGGTCATAAGCAAAAGTGTCCTACATGTGAACATGGAAATGACCCTGGAGCGAATTTGGTCTGGCCTTACTTCAGGCCTGGGGCTAGGGCTAGTTTAGAGCAATCTAGACATCTTGGGAAACAGTTTAGAGGGAAGAGAAACGAAGATCATTAGAATTTGGAATTATAGTCAACTCCTAATTATGCAGCAAACGTTTGCTAATATTGTTAATGGAGGCATGGGTCCCTCCCCAAGAAGCTCTCAGTCTAGTGCGGAGACACCTAAGTCAACAGGGGATGTAGAGTGTGGATTATCCATCCTAACAAATGGAGTGTAATACAAATAGACCAGAACCACCAGATAATCCAGAAATTACTTGGTGAGCAGTGCATGGTGGGGTGGCCAATTTACTTTCCCTCAAAATATTTTCTGCTAGTTTGAAGATCTGCCGGCGCCCCTTGAGATCACCCCTCACTGTTTACCGTGACCTGTTTGAAGTTCTTTTGTTCAGGAGGTAATTCTTCTGCTCCACTGGAGACAAATACAGTAAAGGGGCTCCTATTCCACCAGAGAGATGTAGGTTAGACTTTAGGAGGAGTTTTTTTCTCAGTCTGGGCTGAGAGACTTGAAGTTTGCCTGAAGAAGACAGGCCTCTTGTTCATAGGAGAACCCCGGGAATCGGGTGGACGCCTGAGTTGTTTATGGCCATCCCACCGGAAACCAAGGGGCACTCCGGAGATGGCCCCACACCCCCCGCAGAGGGGTGCCTGAGAAGCTTCATTCTTGCAGCCTTGTGGCCGTGGCCGCCAGAGATGGCGCATCCGGGTTCTATCAGTTGTTACCCCTTTTCCAATTCCGACTCTTCCCCCCAGTCAGGACAGTTCAATGAGGACATGATTCCCACCGTGGGTTTCAACATGCGCAAAATCACCAAAGGGAACGTGACCATCAAGGTGAGTGGCAGGGAGCCAAAACTCTGGCCACAGCTTGGGCCCCAGGAGAGCCCGTGTGTGCATGTCAGGGCCGGGCACGCAGAAGGAGATGGGGAGGGCATCTGTGACCCGTGGGAGGAGACGCTGAAGGAAAGCGGAGGCTTGGATAGTGGGGGAAAGAGCGCAAGTCTCCTGAGGCGGTCAGAGGGGTGCAGAGACAGAAGGACTGGACAGCAAGGGAGTCCCTGGGCTGGGGAGGGGCAGGGGGGAGGGGAGCGGAGAGGGGGACTTGGAAGCCAAGATGGGTTTGATTGCCTGCTTGCTGCTGAGACCATGTCACCCTTTCTCACTCAGCTCTGGGACATTGGGGGACAGCCCCGATTCCGCAGCATGTGGGAGCGCTACTGCCGAGGAGTGAGTGCCATAGTGTAAGTGCAGGGCCAGGCTGGTGGCAGGACTCAGCATCACCTGGCTCCCTCAACCACCCCCCACACACACACAACCTCACTACCTGCAGGGGCCACAGGCCCAGAACTGGATCCATCATAGTGCTGGGTTCACGACGCGCTGTCCCTACACAGCCTGCCTTTCCGTTGTGTGCTGCGTGTTTCTTATCTGCAGAACATTCTGGGCACGTCCCAGCCAATCTGAGAACCTTTGCCTTTTCAGGGCATCAACCAGCTGAAAGTACCTGTGTCTCCCTGCTCCCCCCCATCTTAGAGTCACCGCACTCCTGAATTTTGTGCGATTTAAACGGTTCATTCCCTTGCCTTTTAAAAATAATTTTAGGGGTGCCTGGGTGGCTCAGTCGGTTAAGAGTCCAACTTTGGCTCAGGTCTTGATCTCGCCGTTCGTGGGTTCGAGCCCTGCGTCAGGCTCTGTGCTAACAGCTAGCTCAGAGCCTGGAGCCTGTTTCAGATTCTGTGTCTCCCTCTCTCTCTGACCCTCCCCTGCTCATGCTCTCTCTCTCTCAGAAATAAATAAAACATTAAAAAATAATAATAATAATTTTATCTACAGGTATATGACCAAACAAAAGATTGTTTCGTTTCCATTGTTTCGGATCTCATTTAAAAAAATTTTTTTAATGTTTATTTTTGAGATAGAGACAGAGAGACAGAATGTGAGTGGGGCAGAGTCAGAGAGAGAGGGAGACACAAAATCCGAAGCAGACTCCAGGCTCCGAGCTGTCAGCAGAGAGCCCAACACAGGGCTCGAACTCACAGACTGAGAGATCATGACCTGCGCCAAAGTCCGTTGCTCAGCCCACTGACCCGCCTAGGCTCCCCGACCTCATTTTTTCAAAGTATCTTGCTGCAAGAAAATCTTCTGGGCATCCTTTTCATTTTACACTCATCCATAGCTAGTCTTCCCATGAAGACTTAAGAGGGTCACTTTGGGAGGGATTTTCACCTAATCTTAAAGAGCCAAAAGCTTCACCCCTGTGTGACAGCTTCTCCAGAGGGGACTTTGGACGACAGGATAATGGCAGGCACTGGAGGAGGCCCAGGTAGCCCACAGATCCAGAGGTGACCAAGCCCAAACACGATGTTTTCTCCCACAAGCAGCAGGTCCTTCTCTTCCTGCCTCTCAGCCTGTAGTGTCAACCTGCGTGTCCCCACCCTGCTGTCCCCAGGTACATGGTGGACGCCGCGGACCAGGAGAAGATTGAGGCCTCTAAGAACGAGTTGCACAACCTGTTGGACAAACCCCAGCTGCAGGGCATTCCGGTCAGCAGCCCGATGGAGTGGGAGGGAAGGGAGCCCGCTGGGAAGTCACTGGGGCCTGGGCAGGAGGCAGAGGAAAGCCAGGCACTGCAGAGTGGGGAGTGGAAACGGACAACCTGGCCCGGCTGCCCTGGACCTCGTCTCTGTCCTCCTCTGTAGGTCTTAGTCCTGGGTAACAAGCGAGACCTTCCAGGAGCACTGGATGAGAAGGAGCTGATTGAGAAAATGTGAGTTGGGTTACTCTTCTCTGTCCTTCCTCCCTGCTCCCCAAATTCCCCAGGCGGCAGAGAGGGAGACCGTTTGCGGCTGCTCTCCGTATTCGCCACACGGTGGCAGCAGAGCCCACCTTTCCGGGAGCCTCGCCCTCCCCATTGCAGCTCCAGAGCAAGTAAAGGACTCGGGCGCCCCCAGGCCTCAGGCCCCCTGGGCAGTCCTAGCCTCAGCAGGTTCTACTCTGGTTCCCCCCCAGGAATCTTTCTGCCATCCAGGACCGAGAGATCTGCTGCTACTCCATTTCCTGCAAAGAAAAGGACAACATTGGTGCGCGTGGGTATGGGGGAGTTGCTAGCATTCTGGGAATAGCCACGGGGCAAGGGGAGGAGCCGAGAGGCACTTGGGGGTGTTCTGGTGCGGTTGACTCAAAGGTTTTCACTCCACAGCTTTCCTTGAAGCCCCAAGCTCTATGGTTCTCCTGGGGTAGGACGGGCATCGGGGAAGCTCAGATTCTGAGCATTACCCAGCTCTGCCCTCGACTGGTTGTGTGATCTTAGACAAATCGCTCCCTTTCTTGGGCCTTGCTTCCCCCACTGTAATGTCTCAGGGTTGGATCAGGCAATTCCCAGCCCCTCCTGGCTGTGACGTCCCATGGGCCACCCAGATGCCCCCGCCACTCATCTGGGGTTGTTTGGAGCTTGATGGCTCTGGGCTTTTGGTGCCCTTAGTTGCAGTTCTGGAAGCCCTGAGCTTACGCCACTCCTTAAGGTGTTTGCTCCACTTCCCCCAGTCGGCTCAGCACTAACTAGAAGGCCTATAAACTTCTCTGTTGTCCCCCACCCAGATATCACCCTACAGTGGCTTATTCAACACTCAAAGTCACGGAGAAGCTGAGACTGCGGTCCATCCTCCTCGGACCAGGGACCTGCTGTCATCCAAACCCGAAGCCGAGCTCCCCGCCCACCCTGCCGTCCCCCCTAAGCCCGCTCCTCCTCACTGGGTGTGGGGAGGGGCCCTCTGGGGATCCCAGAGTCCTGTTCTGCTGAGGTTTGAACTCCTGATTTTATTGTAAAATAAACTGCTCCCATTCTGGCCCCCTAACCTCTCGCCCTCCCCCTTCCCTCTGCCCTTCCCCCACCCTGCTTCCGGCCCCTTAACAGCCCTGGCCCCACAGCCCCTGCCCTCCTCTCTCCCGTGCCCCACTCCTACACTGCCCTTTTCAACACTCTTCTGTTATTGTCCTCTGTGTACAGTATATATATGTATATATATTTTAATTTTTTAATTTAAGCAAAGACTAAAATCAACCATTTGATGCTGCAGGGGCCCGTCAGGATCTGGGAGGGGGGCGGTCTGGAAAGAAGGCATGAGATGCAGAGGTTGGCTTGGGGCGGGTTCAGATTAGGAAAGTGAAGGCTGGCCCTTGCATCCCCATGTCCTGTTCGTTTCCACTTCCGGATCTGGCTGGTCCCTGTAGGGCTTGAATGTCACAGGCTGACTGGAACCTCCAGAGGTGCCCCCGTCTGCCCCCAGCCTCAGCAGCGCCACGAGGCATGACCAAGTGCCAGAGACCATCAGGCCGCAGGGGCAGGAGGCCAGCCTCCGTGGCTACCCGGCAGCCCCTCCTGCCCCTTCCTGGCTCCCAGCTCCTGCCCCTTCCGAGGGCCCCCGACTCCATGGGCCACCTCATTTTCTGTTCTCATTTTGCAGAGTTGCACAAGGAGAGAACTCAGCATGGGGGGTTGGTTCTTTGGGTTTTGTTTTCTGTTGGTCTGTTTGTTTAATTTAATGATTTGTAAAGTGATGTTCCTCTTCCTTTTTTTACACTTTTCAGCTCATATTTAACCTCTGTTTGGAAAACGATTCTTGTAACTGTACATTTTTTTGCCTCCTAACAACACGAATAAATGACCAGTTTTGTGTTGGGGGCGGTGTATGGGGCCGCTCATTTGTCCGTTGGACGCCACGGAACGGCTGGCAGGCCCGCACGCTGGGCACAAACAGCCGCAGAGAGGGAGGCACGCGCTCACACGGGGCACACAATGGCACTTCACAAAGCGGCGCCCCACACGTGTGCCGGGCCTCGCCCGGCCGCCTCCTCCCTCCCTCGTCGGACTCGCACGCGGTCAGCTCGGCCTTGGACCTGCCTGGGTCTTAGGGCCGCGTGGCGGGAGGGCGGGCCTGCGCCTCCCCTGCGTCCGTTAGGAACCCTCCCTGCGGCCACGCTGCATCGCCCTCCAGGGGGCGCTGCTGGGCCTGCGGAGCCCGCGGGCTGCCCTCCTTCCCTGCCTGTCTGTTGGTCTGTGCTACTGATTTCCTGGGAGAGGCCGAATCCTTATTCCTCTGTCCCATCCCAGTCCTTTCCCCCACTTGACCCCAGCCTTCAGCGCTGGTTCCCGCCCCCCTCCTTCCTGCCCACAGCTGCTGCTTCAGAGCCTTGCAGGCCCTGCTTACCCAAATCCGGGGCCATCTTGACCCAGTTTTGCAGGAAAGCCCCGCCTCTCCCCTGCTCCGCCCCCTTCAGCCTCCTGTCCCCACCCGAGAGTAGAACCGGCTTCTCCAGCAGCTCCGATTTCTCCTCCTCTCTTCCTGCCTCTGCAGGAAGAAGGAGCCATGGGTCCTTTATATCTGGGAGCGGGAATCCCCGGGCACAGGGTCTTTGGCCTCCAGGGTCCTGGGCCTGCCCCGTTGGCTTTGACGATGCCCGGGGCTTCCTCCATCAGGTGCTTCTAGTCAGAAAATGACTTGCCTGGAGAGGTAGTTCCCCTTTGCCAGAGGAGTTGGAGGAAAGAATGTGGATGGAACTTGGCAAATGGAGCAAGATGATTTTAAGGTGGCTCCCAGCTCCCGAGGAATAAGAAATGTGCCCCCTGGTTAAGGAGGTTGAAGCTGGGGCCAGGCTGCCCCCCTGCGCTACTGGCTGCAGAGGTTGCAGGGGTTGCCCTTGGCCTAGGAGGCTGAAAGAGGCCTGACAGTCACTCATGTGGGGAGCAAGACAGGCCAGGTGTCAGGCCTGACCAGCCTTTCCCCGTCCTGAATCCCCCGATGAAGGGTGACATTGGAGCTTAGACAGGATGAGCTGCTTACTAGCAAGCAGGCATCATCCTACCAGGGTGCCCGCACACAGCAGGCGCCTAATAGGACCTAAAGAATTTGTGGAAGTTGGACAGGGAACAGGCTGTGCGTATATGCGTAAATCATTGGGGCCCTTTCATGTCCCACAGCCTGGGTGAGTTTGGGGAGTACCCTGGCAAGCCTACTCTGTAGCACTAGAGAATTCATTTCCCAAAAGGAAGGAAGAAAAGGTGCCAGGCGTCATGCCAGATGCTTTATACATCTTGTCTCATTTAATGACTGTAGCCCTCCGTGAGAGAGGAGTTGTTCCCATTTTACAGATGAGGAAACTGAGAGGCTCAATGACTACGTCCAGTACAATCGAAGGGAGGCGATTCCCAATGCAAAATGCATGTGCTCTCTGTCCTCGACTCCCAGCTGAAGGGGGAGTGGATTGCCCTCTCCCCCTCTGGCCTCAGGGTCTGAGGGCTGGTTGAAAGTCCACCCTAAGGGGGAGGGAGAATGTCCGTCCTGCCTCTGAGCATCCCAGCTCAAATCCGCCACCCACCGCTGTGCCAACCCGCCCCCCCCCACCAGAAGCCCGGGACCCCTGAGCAACAAACGCCACATTGTTCCCCCAGCTGGCCCAGGCTGGAGGGACAGTGGCTCTTTCCCAAGGCCCTGCTGGTCTGCTGACTAATCTTGCAAGCCATTCACGTCGGCAGGCATGGAAGGCAGGGCTGGGGGCAGGGCCCGGAGACACCACCTTCCCCCTCACATCAGCTCTGAGCTGGCCAACCAGCAGGAGGGAGAGGCAGGGGTGGGGTGCCCTCTGTGGAAAAGTCCCCCCAAACAGGATGTCAAGCTGCCGCCCCCCCCGCCCTCAGCCTTCCGTCCTCAGTGCCCCACGAGTGCCAGACTTCACCTCAACTCACCCCACGCCCCCTCCCTGCATCCCATAGGAAGCTACTGGTGCATCTTTAACTGGGGGTAGGGATGGGGGTAGAGAGGGAGTTGGGAGAGTTTGTGGAGAAAATGACCCCAGTATCTTCAGTGCAGCAAGCCTGCCTTTGGCTCCCTCTCCAACCTGCCCCCCACCCACCCATCTTAAGTTTCTACAGACAAAGCTGAAAGCTTCAGTCACTGTGGCAACAGGTCTGCTGAGAAATGGGTGGGTGTCATTCCCCAGCACAAAGAGTGTGCGCATGGCAGCTCCGTCACTTAGCAACGGCCTCCCTCTCTCTTGGCGTCACCCGTCCTGGGGGTGGGTGCCAGGAAGAGAGAACAAGGCCATTAAGATCCCCAAGAGAGAGGGGAAGGAGGCTTGGGTCCGGGCAGGGCTGAGGCCAAGGGGTGTGGGTGGGGTGGTCAGAGGAGAATGGAGTCCAGTGCACTCAGCAACCTCTGTCCCTCTCCATCCCTTCCAAGGCCCCGTGCTGATGTTCTAGGTGGATCTGGCAGGCAGAAGTTGCCGGTGGGACCCAGAGCTGCACTTGCGACAAAGCCGGGCTTATGAGGGGGGGAGTGGTTTGTGGCCTAGGCCGAGGTGTCCCTCCTGGTTGGCCCTGTGCCAGCTCCTCTAGGCCCAGACAGGGTGAAGGGGGCCTTTGGAAGGACCCCAGAGGGGGACCCAGCGGAAGAGGGACACCCGGGACAGGGCCAGCAGGAGGAGCTGAGAGGGTCTCTGAGGGCACAGAATGGAGCTCTGGCTGCCAGAGAGGGGTGGGGGGGACCCAGGGGGCGGACAAGGAACAGGCAGCTGGGCCATCTACAGGCAAAACAGTCTGTTCTAAGAAACGGAACAAGAACAGCTCTCAGTGTCAAAGAGGCTGGAAGGCCCCGGGCTCACCAAGGAAAGGCTGCTGGTTTCTCTAAAATGGGGGCTTTGTGGAGGAGGGGGAACAGAGGTGGGGGCTCCAGAAGAGCTGTGTGCAGCCTTTTGACTTCCCAAGGATGCTCGGGCTCAGGCCAGGACAAAGACTCAGCATGCCACCTCCCAAGCCCTCCATCCGCTCTGCCCCTCAAAAGCCATAGAGCCAGGGCGCCTGGGTGGCTCAGTTGGTTAAACGTCTGACTTCGGCTCAGGTCAGATCTCATGGTTCATGGGTTCAAGCCCCACATCAGGCTCTGTGCTGACAGCTCAGAGGCTGGAGCCTGTTTCAGATTCTGTGTCTTCCTCTCTCTCTGCCCCTCCCCCACTCATGCTCTGTCTCTCTTTGTCTCAAAAATAAATAAACTATTAAAAAAAAAAGCCATAGAGCCATAGGGCTGGGCAGGACATCAGCCACAGGCCATAAAGGGCCAAATGCGGCCGGGAGGCATCCCCACAGGGTGCCATCTGTCCTGGAGAAGGGCCAGGTGCATCCATGCATTGTCAGGATGTGGCAGAAGAAAATCCAGTGGGCACAGGGATGGTTCTACCTAGTTTATTGTTTTTGAAGAAGGCCCTTCTACAGGGGGTTACCTACATTGGGGGAGAGGGGAAGGGTGGGCACAGGGCAACCCAGGATATGTCAGAGAAGGAAGAGGAAAGAGAGAGAAATCCTCCAGAAGAAGAGAAGGTGCCAGGAGGAGGAGGTGCCTAGGGCTGGGGCAGACCTGGCCCAGAGAAGAACCAGGCAGGATGGGCCCCCAGAGGGCCCCATATTCTAGGACGGATGAGAGTCAGAAGGCAGTGCTTAGAGAGGAGCCAACTAAAGGACAGCAGATTCCAAGACAGAGGCAGGTGAAGTGCTAGCTCCCAGCTGGGGGACTGAGAGTTTCTAGGCAGTTCTAAGGACCCGGAAGCATGACCACCCACCGAGGACAGGGCTGGAAGACCCCAAGAGACAGACGGGGAAGGCCCTGTTGGGCAAAGGGGCTTCGACATCCCCGATCCACGACAAGAGGAACCAAGTCACCCTCTAGACAGCAAGACGGGCAGAGGAGCAAGACCTAAGGGGCCAGAAACACCAGTCACAGGCTGGGGGGCACCCTCCCCGCCCGGCCTTGCCCCTGCTCCTGTGCCTCCCACGCCGCCCCCCCCCCCCCCCAAGCTGCAGCTTGGCCCTCAGCAAGGCGTGCCCAGGGGCAGGAGCGGGGGCGACTCCCTGGGCTTGTGGAAGTAGATGGAGGAGGGCAGCTCGGTCTTGAGCTTGCTGTCCGAGCCGCCGGCGCCCGAGGGCTCCGAGGCACCGCCGCACTCGGTGCAGCAGCAGCAGCAGCAGCCCAGGAAAGCCCTGCCCAGCGGCCTGCAGATACACAGCAGGAGCACAGGGGTGATGGCGCCCTTGAAGAAGATGGAGAACTGGTTGATGAGGCCCAGGAGGTCCAGGGTCTGGCGAGTGAGCTCGGTGGAGAGGTAGGCCACCACGATGTTGCAGACGTTCTCAGGGAGGGTGCAGAGGGCGTAGACCACGGTCAGGCCCACCACTGTGCTGTTGAGCTGGCTCTCACACTGCTCGTGTTTGCCTGCCCGGCACTCGGGCTTCCTCCTGGGAGGGCTCCGCACCCGCCACGTCACTAGCTGGCAGGTGACCGTGAAGAGGATGGGCAGGCAGAAGTAGCAGCCAAAGTACCACCACATGCGGGCGTTCTGGTATGTCATCACCAGTGAGTAGAGGGACTCGGGCAGGCTGGCTGAGGGTTTCATGATGCATGAGTCCACAGTGCCCGTGGTGGGGGCAGGCTCCTGCGACAGCTGCCACAGCAGGAGCTCGGGCATGGCCAGGATCATGGAGCCCACCCAGATGACAGCCAGCTTGGCCAGGATGGATTGGCACCTCTCGATGGGCCTCACCTTCGGTAGGGTGCTGGTGGTCACGTGGAAGCGGTCGATGCCCAGGGCGCAGAGACTGAAGGTGGTGACTCCCAGAGAGGAGACCTGCAGGCAAAGGTGCAGAGGAGGAGAGAAGCACCTGGTCAGACCCAGGGGGCAAGAGAGGAGGCATGGCTTCTGGTTTAGATGGGAACCTGGGTGATAAGTGTAGAAATGAGAGTAATGACAGCCACCATTTAGTGAGCAAACATTTTCCACACATCGGGCACTTCACGTACATTGCCAGCTCCTTGCAGTAGACCATCGTACGGATGAAGAAACTGGCTCGGGCAGGATGAGTGACCTGGTGGGTGGCAGAGTTGACATCCACATGCAGACCGGCCTGACTCTTTCCACCCTGCTTCTTTGCCTCTTGGGCTAGGGAATGAATGACCTGGGTCCCCCAGACCCATATGCTCTCTGAGAGACTCTGGAATATCTTCTCTAATGAAGAATCAAGACAAAGGCATAGGAGTTTTGGGTCTTTGCAGGTCCTTCCATCCCCAGATCCCATGATCCCATTATGTGCATCAGGTGAAAGATTTTTGAAATACGGCTCACACACACACACACACACACACACACACACACACTCTTCATCCTATCCAAGAAAGCTGGGGGCCTGGCTGTGTGAGGAAGCAGTCTGTACCCACCCTCCCTGATGCTATTCATTGAGCACACAGAAAAATCACCCTGTGAGCCAAGAGAAAAAAGCCAGAGCAGCAGGGGAAGAAAGTTCCAGAGAGAAGAGAAGAAGAGAACCCTCCCAAGCTATCAGATGATCCTCAACCACATGCAGGGATTGTGCTCAGATCCCCCTTTCTTTCCAAATTCTTCCTTCTTCTGGCTGGGGGAGCACAGTCCCCGGCTTATTAGCACAGCCCCCAAGTGATCTTTGTGAGAACCGGCACCCCCCACTCCCTTGGCAGGGGGAGTCCAGGCCTGCAGAAGAGCAGTCTTTGGGGCTTGGACAAAACCACAAATGAAACACAACAACCCAAGTTGCCTTCTCCTGCTCCCTCCTGAGGGTCTTCCTAGGACTCTTCCTATAGAAGGGTCCTGGGGCAGAATATTTTCCCTCAACTCCTCCCCATCCCCCAGCCTGAGGAGGGATTCTATCAGCTCATGGACCATCTCTGTTCCCCAGGAGGTGTGGAGCAGGTGGCGCAGGAGGGTGTGGGCCACAGCCTAGGTATTAGGTATGTTGAGTCCCATGGTAAGGCAGGGCAAGCTTTCATGCAGACAAGAGTTCGCATGCATCCACCCTCCTCCTCCCCTGCCCTTAGACCTCTTCCTGGTAAAACCCACCACTTACTGAATTATTTTAATTCTAAGGACTTTGTCGATATTTCCCATTTAATCCTTCAAGAATTCATTCAGATAGCTATTATTATTCCCAACTTACAGATAGGGAAAACTGAGGTTTAGACAGATTCAGCAGCTTGCCTAGATCACTCAGCTAGTGAGGGGCAAAGCCTGGTTCCTAATGTAGTCCTCTTGTCCAACCTCTCACAGCGTACCTGGGTTCTGAGCCCCAGATGATAACTAGGAAGCCGAGGCTGGCCCCAGCCATAGTCTTCTTTCAGGTTTGAGTACCTTTGGGCCATACTTAGGCAGTCTCCCTGGGTTGGGAAGGACACAGAGGGCTGCACCAAAATGCTGAGCCTCAGTCTGTCCAAATATGAGATTATCGCTAATATACAGTGAACTGGGGACAGAGTTGAGAATAGAACCTATGTCCCAAAGTCCGATACTGATTCCTTCTCCACTCAGGCAAATCACACACGTCCCACAACATCACCCGCTCTCCAGAAGAGCAGCAGCCTTCATGGGGAGGCCACAGTTACTCCAGTCCTCATTAGTAGCCCCCCGCCATAACCAAAATTTAAAAGGTTGCTGGCCTAGTCTGTGCTCCTATACAGACACAGTGGCCTTGCTGGGTCTTACATAAATGCACATATATTGGTATATTTTTGTAATGTTTGGATTAGGTTCTCTGTATCGGATATTTTTGTAAGGTTTGGATTAGGTTCTCTGTATCGGATCTATACATCCATCATCACCCATGTACCTGTGTTAGGTGGAAGTTCACAGAAATGAGGACAGTAGTACATTTTAAAATTGTGGAATGTACCCGCTGGTAGGGCCATCTGGTCTACCCCATGGTTGAACAATAAGCAAATCGGACAGGAGATGTGACCTGTCCAGTGATACCCAGTATGTCAGAGACAGCAACACTAAGCCCCTCACCCCCAGGCTCCAGCAACCAGAACTCGGTATTCCCTTTTAGAGAGGGACGACAACAGTCACAGTAAGGAAGGGACTTCCCTTCTGCCATTTGTGTTCAAGGGGAGTAGATACTAACCTGATCTAGGGGAGCTACAGAAGACTGGGCTCTCCTTTCACCCACTGCTTGGGGAAGCAGGATATTCAGAAGTCAAAAGGGGAGCTGTGGGTGCAGGGCAGCGGCTTGGCACAAAGGGAGAAAAAGAAGACACACAGCGGACAGAGCTATTTCTTGGGTGGAAAGACAGAGGGAGGGTTAAGGCAGAGAGGGGACAGCTCAGAGTAAAGAGAAAGGGAGAGAGATCTGCCTTAAGGCTGCTCCTGAAGTAAGAGACCAGGCTGGTGCTGGCCCCCAGGGCTCCCACACACCTTCCTGCTCCCCCTACGTGCCTTGGTTTACCTGGGAGCCACCAGGAACCAATACAGCATTTGTCTCCTTGCCCAAATTGGGGAAGAAGCAAGGCAGAGCTCCGGGCTTCTGGGGTCCTGCACACCCACACGTCCCACTTCGGACACCCTGATGGATTTGCAGCCCCAGAGCTGAGCTCCAGTAGCACACACACTCACCTCCATGAAGGGCACGGCCCGGCAAGAAACGTCACCCAGCAGCCTCTGCTTGGTGATCTCATTGAAGATAACAACAGGGAGGCAGAAAAAGAGGACCAGAAAATCCCAGAGGGCCAGGCTTGCGAGGATGGAGTTCCAAGCACTCTTCAGGTAGTAGCTGTGCCACACGATGCACATGACCGACAGGTTACCCACGATGCCTACAGCAAACAGCACCAGGGCCAGGAGCATGACGGCATAGGCACTGTAGGAGCTCTCGGTCACCGGGTACAGGGGGTTCTGAATCTGCAGCCTCTGACCTGGCGTCCCCGTCAGATTGCCCCGAGGCTTCTGCCTGCCACCTGGGCTGCCCCCGTCCTTGTCTGGGTTGGGGCTGGTGGCCACCAAGGGCTTGGTGGGCTGCAGGCCAGCAGGGTGGATGGGCCGTGGGTACTCAGCCCACTCCTCGGGCACATACTGCTGCACCTCCCTGGCCTCGTCATCCTCAGTGCCTCTCTTGGACCGGCTCTGCTGCTCCTGGGCCTCGGCTCTGTGCCTGCCCGAGTGCAGGGGGGCACCCCCAGCGGCTCTGCTCGGCCCCGCAGCCAACACCACAGCAAGAGAGATGGCCAGTGGCCACGGCCACTGCATGGCCGGATGAGCAGGAGGGAGCTGCCCCACGAAGAGCAGGTGAGAGCGAGGGACCCAAGTGCCGGGCTGACTGGAGAGAGGCAGCTGGCCGCTTGGTCCGCCTCCAGTCAGGCGTGGCATCGCCAGCCTGCTCCAGTGGACCCGAGCTGCTCCCTCCCACCCCGCTGGCCAGGGGCCGGCCAGGGCCCTCTGCTGGACATAAAGCATTCATCTCGCCCTCCAGGACACTCATCCTCAGGCCCCACCGGGCACCGGCAGGTCAGACCTGCGGAGCCCTCAGAGGCCACCACCTGTGCCCAGCCGCTGAAGAGGAGGCTGGAGCCCGGAGAGGGCAGGTGGTCTGCCTAGGGTCCCACGGTGTGGAGAGGCATGCCAGGGACTAGAACACAGGCCTTCAGACTCTGCCCCAGGAGGCAGTGCTCTGACAGCTCCTACATTTGAAACTCATTTATTGAACACTCCCCAGATCCTAGCACTCGGCCGACGAACAACAGCTCTCTGGGAGAAATGCTATTACTACCACTTTCCAGGCTTTCTGCCTCTCACCACAGAGCTGATACACAGTAGAGCCAGGCTCCGGACCTGGATCTGACTCCAGAGCTTTGAACTCAACAGGCACAAGTGAGTCCATCTGCCTGCCTCCTAACCATATGAACTCCCCTCGGAAAACAGCAGAATCAAACATTTAAAACCACATTCTGACCCAGACACGTGATGGATAGACATTTGCAATGACCGATATTTACTGAGCACCTGCTACACTCCAGACAGTCAGAAAACAAATACAGAAAAGACCTCGGCCACCAAGGAGCTTTCAGTCCAGAGGGGGAAAGGGATATGTAAATAAATAATTACAATTCAGCATGGGAGATGCTGTGAAAGGCAAAGAACAAGTCTGAACCCAAAGGAGCCTGGAGGGATCTGGAAGGCATCCCAGATGAGGGGGCATTTGAATGCTTCCTGAGAAATGGCTGTGAGCTTGCCAGACAACAGGGAGGGTAGTGCTCCTGGCAGAAGACACAACACGTGTAAAGACTTAGAGATGTGAGAGTAGGCCACGCACCTGAGAGCCAGCAAGAACGTCAAGGAGGCCAGAATGCAGGGGACCGCAGAGAGAGAGCCTGGGAGCTTGGAGCAAGGAGCCTGGGCAGGTCAGCAGAGGAAGGGCCGGGAAGGACTTTGTACACCAGGCCGAGGAGCCTACATTTATCCAGAAGGCAGTGGACAGTGTCACGAGCTGCTATCTGAGGTACAGGGACTTGAGCAGGTCACTTAGAGGGCTCCCTTACTGGCAGCTGGGGTCAAGGAGGGCAGACGCAGGAGGAGGGGAGGCAGGGGCCATCTGGAGGGTCACAAAGAGCAGAGTGCGGGGAAACGGCCAGCACTGCGGGGCTTTGGCTGTGCGGGGGAGGAGGGACAGGTCAAGGCTGATCCCTAGGCTGGGGTGGACGGTGAGACACTCACCTGTGTGGGGAAGAACCTGGCGTGAGGGTGGGAGAAAGCCCCGGCTTAAAGAAATTATCTGCAGTTCACAAGAAAGGCTAGAGCTGGACACGGAGATAGGAGGGTGGGTCAGGGGCGAGGCGGCCAGTGAGAGCGGAGAGCACACAGAGTGGGGGAAGGGGCACAGGAGGAGAGTGGACTAAAAAAGAGGAGCCAGCAGGCTGCTGCGCTCCCGCTCCTCGGAGCTGGAGCAACAGAAGAGCCACTGGGCTTCTGTGGCTGGAGTTGAAAGTCACTTACGCAGTCAGCAAACATTAACCAGGGCCTCAGGAGCAGATCAACTTGGAAGTGACTTTCCTGGAAGCCTTTCTGCCCAGGAAAGCCTCCGTCCTACCTAGAGGGGCCCCAACCTGCTGAGCAAAAATAGGAATCCTAAGAAAAAAGGAAGAGGAGGAAGAGAAGAAGAAGAAAAGAAGAAGACTGACATACCCTCAGAAAAGGTCAGGGAGCATCCTCGGCTTTTAAAATTTTGTATCTTTCTGAGGCATCTGCATGGTGTGGTCAGTTAAGTGTCTGACTTCTGCTCAGGTCATGATCTTGTGGTTTGTGAGTTCAAGCCCGCTGTCAGGCTCTGAGCACAGATTCTGCTTTGGATTCTGTGTCTCCCTCTCTCTCTGCCCCTCCTCTGCTTGTGCTCGGTCTCTCTCACAAAATAAATAAATATTAAAAATTGTAAAACAAATTTACAAAATGTTTATGTTTCTGACTTCTTACTGTCCGTTCCTTCTGTGGAGACAGGAGGCGGTCTGCAGGACTGGCCTTGTCCGTGGTTCAGACTGCCACAACAAAGCTGCAGAGGTCTACCTAGAAGTTAGATTGGCCAAGGACTCACTCACTGTCCCCTTTGTTGCCACCACCCTCCTGGCCCCCACAGCAGAGAGGAGAGCCCAGGACTCAGGCTCCACATCCTCAGAAGGCGTGGAAGAGGAGCTGGAGGGAGACGCATGGGTCACCAGCACTCATCCCAATCATCGTGTGGTCTACCCTTGGACTTGTGGGGGGTTTTGAAGAAAATTGTTTTAAGTTTCTTTATTTGAGAGGGACAGTGCAAGTTGAGGTGGGGCAGAGAGAAGAGAGAGAAGGGATCCTAAGAAGACTCAGTGCCATCAGCATGCAGCCCAACACAGGGCTCGATCCCATGAACCGGGAGACCATAACCTGAGCCAAAATCAAGAGTCGGATGCTTAACCGACTGAGCCCCCCAGGTGCCCCGGAAATGTGCTTTCTTAATCCCGCTAGAGAACTGACTCCAGGACCTGCCCCTACATGAGTTGGATCCTTCCAAACGCCCATGGCACTTGGCCTGGTGTTGGTGAAACCAACTGCTGCCTGTGGTGCAGCTATTTTGGTAAATAGAGTCATCATCACCACCATTTATTGAGCATTCAGCAAGCGCCAGGCCATGTGCTAAACACTTGGTATAATTATCATACTTGATCTTTACATTATTACCCGAGGCTCAGAGACATAAAGTAACTTGTCCAAGCACACATAGCTCGCGATCATCAGCTGGCAACCAAATGCAGGTTTGTCCAACTCCAGAGCTGAAACTCTGAACCACTCTACGGTGTAACCCTACAGAATTTTTATCCAGGAGGAGCCCCTAAGGATGTTCTATACCAGCCCTCTTACTTTTCAGAAGTGGACACTGAAATCCAGGGAAGTCAAGGCCAGGCACTGATCCCTAATGCTCCACCGTCAGGCTAGTGCCAACACAGGGTAGACCTCAGCCCAGGGCTGGCATGTGGTGAGCTGGGAAAATGCTAGCCCTCAGCTCCTTCCTTATACTCATGAATATGCCCCACTGCACCAGAATGTGCCTTGCACAGAGTAGGGGCTCAAGAAACACTGACCGGCTGCGAGAGCACCCCATCTGCTGGTCCCGAGCCTCCTTGGATGTTAGGGTAGTTGTAACATTGGAGGCCACTAGGTGGAACCAGATGTTCAGCGATGGAAGTTAAGGAAGGGCTTCTCTCCCTCCGATCCTCCAGACCCCACCCTTCTGGAGCCCTGTCCACAGACTTTCTGCAGCTGTCTGGGGAGGCAGTCTGATGACATGAGTGGGTAGGTTCCCAGGGTCCGATACCAAGAGGGATGGTGTCTCACCTATCCCCTACCTACCATTTCACCCCACCCCTCCTGAGGGCACCCAACTTCTGCCTCGGTTGAGTCTTCTCCTTGGACCAGCCAGATGCTCCTCCCTTATGCATTAAGCATACCAAGCAGAAGGCAGAGTCTTCCCTAGCCCGTCGGACTGTCTCTCCCTGATTCCAGGAATTCCCCATTCTTCTCCCTGGGAATTTCCCCAGTGCTGGCAGGAAAGGTAATTAAGTAGGACAGGGTAGGAGATAGGGCTGGGACTGTCCTTTGGCAATGAATGAGGTGAGGGCTTCTGGGGCGCTGTGGAAGTGCCACCCTAGAAAATAATTTTCTAACATTAGAACATTTCTAACATTTCGCTGAGCGAGTTCCATTACCGTACATTCTCCACGGAGAGAGTACTCTGGAACTAGTCTGGATGTACTCCTTAAATGGCTCTGCTACTTACTAGTCTGTGTGTGTGTGTGTGTGTGTGTGTGTGTGTGTGTGTGTGTGTGTGTGAGACTTTGGCCAAGCACTTAACCTCTCTGTGCCTCAGTTTCTTTATCTGATGCTAACAGGCTTGTTGTGGAGATGAAAGTTTGTTTGTGTAACTCACTAGAACAAGAGCTGGCACATAGTAGGTACTGTGTACGTGCTAGTGGTCATGATACCTCATTTAACTCTTGCCACGACCTGAGAGGCAGGGTGCTGTTCTCTCCATCGTGCAGATTAGGAAACTGGAGCACAGAGAGGCAGGAGGCAGCCGAAGAGGCAGGGAGGGCAAATGCCAAGACCGATCTCCCGGCTGCCGGGTTCTCGGCCTGAATAGGGACTTCCCTGTGGCCTGCAGCTGGCACCAGACCAGGGGCAGGGGACGTGTAGACACTTATGACCCCACTGGATCCCACTGTGCCAGTCTCCACACTCTGGGCTCCTGGGCCCCAGGGGCCTTGTGGTCTGCTCTGAGGACGGACCACAAATAGGAAAGCATGTTTCCAAAAAGTCGGGGGATCTGAGACCTGGTCCCAACGCTACTACTAGCTAGCCCTGTAACATCAATAATCATGCATTCAGTTATTTTACAAATACTTATTAAGCACCTACTATGTGCCAGGCATTATCTTAGATACTCAGGAAACAGTGGACAACTCAACCATGACCTCTCGCTCCTGAAATTCCCATTTGAGTGAAGGAGGCAGCCCCTGATAAAACTAACCCCTATGCAACCTAACTATGCGCTGTGAGGATGAGGAAAAGAGGAGGGTACGTACCATGGTGTCATAGACCCTCCCTTGTCCTACTGTCTTCTCCTTGGTGAAAGGTACAGAGTATTATATCCAGTCTAAGGATTCTATTGCAATGAAATACGGGCACTGTGAAGGCACTGTAAAAAGGTGAGACTCCACGGGACAAATGAGTGGCTCAGCCAGTGAAGCACCCAACTTCAGCTCAGGTCATGATTTCATGGTTCTTGGGTTCAAGCCCTGCACTGGGCTGCCTGCCATCAGCACAGAGCCCACTTCAGATCCTCTGTCTCCTCTCTCTGCCCCTCCCCTGCTTGAGTTCTCTATCAGAAATAAATAAACATTTATTTTAAAAGGTAAGACTTTGGGGTGCCCATGTGGCTCAGTCGGTTAAGTGTCCAACTCTTGGTTTGGGCTCAGGTCATGATCTCAGGATTCATGAGATGGAGCCCTGCGTATGTCGCTATGCTGACAGCACAGAGCCTGCTTGGGATTCTCTGTCTCCCTCTCTCTCTCTGCCCCTCCCCCCCATAAATAAACATTTAAAAAATTCTTTTTAAAAGATAAGGGGCTCCTGGGTGGTTCGGTCAGTTAAGCATACAACTCCTTTTCTTTTCTTTTCTTTTCTTTTCTTTTTTTTTCTTTTCTTTTCTTTTTTTTTTTAAAGCGTTCGACTCTTGATACCAGCTCAGGTCATGATCTCACAGTTCATGGGATTGAGCCCCACATCAGGCTCTGCATTAACAGCGGAGAGCTTGCTTGGGATTCTCTCTTTCCCTCTTTCTGTCCCTCACCTACTCGCATGCTCTCTCTTTCTCTCTCAAAATGAATAAATAAACTTATAAATAATAAAAATAAATTTAAAATTTTTTCAAAGGTAAGACTTCTATAATAATAGATTTCAGTGGGTCACTAACACCCACAAACTTATTTGAAATGCATGTTCTCAAGCCCCACCCTGACCTGCTGAGTCAGAAATTCTGGAGGGGGGGACCAGTGATCTATGTTTTAGCAAATCCTGTCAAGGATTCTGGTGCAGGCTGTCCTTGGAGAAGCAGCATGTAAGGAGTCCCAGGGGTGGGGGGTAGGGAGTGTCTCTGCAAAGCCCTCAGGCTGTGCTTGTAGAGGGGTGAGGGGGTGGAACACTGGCCCTGGGGAGCTCCCAGATCACAGACTCCCCGAACTCTGGTATCTTCCTATCTGCTTCCTCAGCACTTGGCATTCAGTAGATGTTTGATATATGTGTTTAAGAATAAAGACGGTCAAGGGTGCCTGGGTGGCTCAGTTGGCTAAGCATCTAACTCTTGGTTTAAGCTCAGGTCATGATCTCATGGCATCGTGGGTTCAAGTCCCACATCGGGCTCTGTGCTGGCAGTGTGGAGTCTGCTTGGGATTCTCTATCTCTCTCTCTCCATCTCTCTCTGCCCCTCCCCTGCTTGTGTTGTCTCTGTTTCTCTCAAAATAAATAAATAAACTTTAAAAAAGAAAAAATAAATGGTAAGCAGAAGCATAAAACTACTCACCAAATCCTACTTGCTCCATGATATCAAAATTCTTCAACGGGGGCGAGTGGGTAAGGAAACCTCTGACTTTCTCAACAAAAGGAAGATTTACAGCTGCCAAGGTGGTCGGTGGGAAGACTTCCAGCCATCCCCAGATGCTCCTTCCCCAGATCCTCCTTTCCTTGGGCATCTCTCTCTACTGTTCCCTCCTAGCCATGGCCACCGCAGTTCCCCCAGAATGCCATGTTCCAGGCACATCTCATCTTTCCTTACTCCTCTGCAGCACAGCTGAGCCAAGCTGGAAATGTTTGGACTCAGGGAAAGGTTCGGGAGGCACACTGATAGAAGCAAGCTAGTTACAAGGTATCCGATAATCTGGCCAACAAGATTCTACCTTCCAGCTCCCAGAGCACCTCCACTGTGACTCCCAGCCCGCAGCCAGCACCAGGAGCTCAGGATAGACATTACTCTCCTCCAGGGACAATCAGAGGTCCTCGATGATTTACCTAGATCACCCTCTGGGTTAGGGTTCCCCCATCAGGATACTTTCAAGATCAACGTAACTTTCAGGAGCCAACTGGTTGGCCCCATTAGAACAAAACCCCAAATTTTTACATAATGTAAGAGGGGCGTAAGTTGTATTGGATGTGTTTAATGAATGTTTATTGAATGCCTACTATGTGCCAGACATAATTAATGCTCAAAAGCATTTGTTCCTAATGAACAATGAGCCATTCTTTGCAACCCTCAATCATTCAAGGCAGCCCATTCCCATTTTAGATGCTATACCAATGCAGAAGTCACTTCTTTATTAGAAATGTGATTCCAGGAGCTCCTGGGTGCCTCGATCAGTTAAGTAACTGACTCTTGATTTTGGCTCAGGTCTGATCTCATGGTTCATGAGTTTGAGCCCCCATATCAGGCTCTGCTCTGACAGTGCGGAGCCTGCTTGGAATTTTCTCTCTCTCCCTCTCTCTCTTTCTCTGTTCCTCCAAGCTTGTGCTCTCTCTCTGTCTCAAAATAAATAAATTAGTTAATTATAAAAAAGAAATGTGTTTCCAGAAAGACCCACCCATTGGTTCTGGATCTGTCCCCTGGAGGAGACAGAGCATACACACACACACACACACACACACACACACACACACAGCAGACATAAAATCAACTCCATAAGGGTAACCCTGAGCAACAGACACAGGTGTGTGAAGACCAGCAGAACAAGAGTGATTGAGGGCAGTCATCAGGTCTTCGATGAGTCAAAGGAGACTTCCTAGAGAAGTCTTACAAAGGATTTCTTCTGGAGCAGGGCTGGGATGGAAGTGAGGGAGCTGGTTTGGCAGAAAGGAGGTGGGGCAAAACTTTCCAGCAGGATGGTGGGGAGGAAGGTTTGATTCCAGCCTGTGGGGTCAAGCAGAGTGTCACCTAGCTGGACGAGAGAACCTGGTCCTGGAATCACATGACCAGGCAATTGAGGAGCCGAACAGCAGTGGGGTAAGGCTGAAGGAGCCTGGGAAACCCATGGAGGGCAATCCTCTGTCTGCTCCTCCCCAGAAGATCCCAGGCATGAGGGCATCTAAGTCCCTGACACACTGGGCTGTTCCCTAAGAGACTGCTACTGGGTCCTCGTCCCTGGGCAGCTGCACAAGCAGGCTGGAGGACTCCCTGGAGCCTGAGACCTAGCTGGGATAAAATCTTAGGGGAGAGCCAAGCCCCAGGCTGTGACGATTAGGAGTTTGGCTGCGGCCAGGGGCAAGTGGGGAAAGCCACCGAAGTTTCTGTTTAACTAACGACTGTCTGAGAGATAAAGCGAGCTCTAGACTCAGTTCAGTTTCAGGGTCCTGCCCCCACTCCTCCACCCTGAGCTGGCCCCCCAGCCCCTTGCCCTCAGGTGCTGGCTCTGGTGGCCATCTCCCCTCCTACATCCTGCACTACACAGCCTTAGGGCAGCCAGGGTGGGACAAGCCGATTATTCATTGCCAGGTACCCTGGCCGTGTTCTTTCTGCTTTCTTGACCCCATGTCCTGACACAGACTGCCAACCAGAGCTCAGCACAGAAGAATGTAGTGCATAGCCAAGGAGGAGTGGTTAACCCTTCCCTGGGAAGCATTCAGGGCGCTGCTGGGTAGGTGTTGAGGGAAAAGACAGCTGAACTTCTACTTTTCTTTTCTTTTCTTTTCTTTTCTTTTCTTTTCTTTTCTTTTCTTTTCTTTTCTTTTTTCTTTTCTTCTCTTCTCTTCTCTTCTCTTCTCTTCTCTTCTCTTCTCTTCTCTTCTCTTCTCTTTTCTTCTCTTCTCTTTTCTAAGTAGGCTCCAGGCCACACATGGGGCTCAAACCCACAATCCTGAGATCAAAAGCCACATGTTCTACCGACTGAGCTAGCCAGGCGCCCCTAAACTTCTGCACTGGAGCCCAAGAGCCACGCCGTCTTCCTCTCTTTCTCTGGGGTTGATGGATTGTCTCGGACTTAGCATGAAATTCACTTCACACAAATCACTATTTCTGCAGTTCCTAACTGGAGTTTTGGGCAAACCACTTAACCTGCCTGAGCCTCCGTTTTCCTGACTGTAAATGAGAAGAGTTAATACGCACTTCAAAGGATTCTTCTGAATACTGAATTTTATAAGTAAAGTGACATTTCTGACACAAAGTGGGTTTTCAGTAAATGTCATTTATGTGTTTCTTCCTCTCTCCCTTTATTTCTTCCCCCTACACTATACCTGCCTCATTCCCCTGGCCCCATTAAATGAGCCCCTCCAATGACTCTGCTTTTTGTGGTCACAATGTGGAGCCCCTGGGATCTCCATGTCCTGAGACCTCTGGCCCTGCTCTCCAGCCACCTGGCAATATAGCCGTGACACAGACTGCTGGGGAACTTCGTGTTGTGCTGCCAAGATCTAGGGGTCCAAGGGACCCTGGAACGAGATCAAGGGTTTCCTTCTCCTAGGGTGAAAGTCTGTCCTCTGCCCACCTTAATCATTCCCCCAGATTGGGGTGGGAAGAGACAGAATGCCTCAAAGGGAGGGGGAACAAAAGTCCCTGGCTACACCTCCCTGTGGGATCCATGGAGGAAATTCCCCCATATGCAAATGAAGCTATGAGGCGAAGGACGGACTCAGAGACCCCACCCCACCTGGGCTTGTCCAGCCCTGGAATCGCAGCCAGCCTGTTCCCCGGAACTGGCAGGGCCAAGCCGGCTGTCCAAGATCTCGGGTGACACTTGACCCAGGCATGGACAGAATGATTTCTGGCCACAGGCAGAACCCCTCCCACCCCTGCCTATCCTTGGCCACAGAGGTCAAATCTTCCCCTTCTGGATCCTCCTGGGATTCATGCTTTTTCTTTCCTGCCTACACTAGCACAAAAGTCTTGCAAGTCCACTTGGAGACTTGCTCATGGTTTTGCCTGGATTGGGGCCCTGGGATCATGCAAGCTGAGATGGGAGGTCCTTTGCTGCAGCTCCCCTATCATACGTGCAGACTGCAGGGAGGCAGCTGACCCCCAGTTAATCTCTGGCTCCCCAGCGCCTAGCACAGCTCCTGACAGAAAGTATACACTTCATTCATATTCACTGTTTTTGTTCCTAGCCTGGCTGTGCGGAGGGTGTGACAGTCTTCAGTCAAGGCCAGGCCTAACGAGCTCAGCATTTGCAGCAAGAGCACCCTGCCACCTCTGGAGGGCTTGAAAATGTGTGGATTTCCTCTGAGGCCTCCTCCAAGGTTACCCTGGAATGGATCGTCCCTGTCTCCCTCTATTTGGGTCCCCCCAGCTCACAGCCCTGAGCTCCAGGTAACCTACAACAGGTCTTTGGCTCGGCCATCTGTCCCACATCAGAATGAGAGGAGATCCCAGAGCTCTCAGCCCTTGGACAGGTTCCAAGGTAGGAAGGTTGGGGAGAAAATGCATTGACCCTTTCTTAGGTCTTCTTCTGGGCACGTCTGCCCCATCACTGCCACTTAGGGGGCACCTGCTTAGGACATCCTCCAGGGTGAGCCCACAAGGCCAAGGTCTGCTCTAGCTCCCAGAAGTGTGGGCCTGGCCACACACAAGAGGCCCTGGCCAAAAATAACAACCACTGTACCTTCCTTTGGGTAGAGAAGTCCTCTGGCTGGGCCCCAGCCCTCAGCTAGCACATTAAGCTTTGCTGGGAGAACTCTCAGTCCCCTTCAAAGCCCAGTATTCACAGATGATCTTGTATGGATGACACTTAGTTGATGTTTTTGTTTGTTTGCTTTTGTTTTTTGTTTTAGCCAAGGATGAGGGTGAGGGTTAAGGTCAGACAGTTCATAGAAAGCAGGCACCGGACATTACAGAGACATTGTCAAGTCTGTTGTAATCTCCTGGACCTTTGCCCTTTCGCCAATTCTTTCTTTTTAAGTTTTATTTATTTATTTTGAGAGAGAAAGAGAGAGAGCACAAGCGGGTGAGGGGCAGAAAGAAGGAGAGACAGAATCCCAAGCGCGGATGGCGCAGATCCCAATGCAGGGCTCAAATTCGAACTGTGAGGTCGTGACCTGAGCCCAGATCAAGAGTTGGATGCTGAACAGACTGAGCCACCCACGTGCCCTCTTTTGCCAATTCTTACCCAGGTGGGTGGCATTGGTGCATGTCTCTGTGCTCAGTATATATCAGTGTACATCTCCCTCCATGTTAGAGCTACAGAGCTCTCCCAGTGCAACTATATACAGAGATTTACATTTCTTTCTAGAATGGTTGGGGCTAGGGGTGTGGTCCAACAGATGGCTAGCAGGTTACAGGTGTGTCTGGCCGAAAAAAGTCTCTGGCCCAGCGCCTCCTGATTGGCTGTCAGTGAGTCACCGTAGTCGGGTTCCTGGAGCAGAGCTAATTGGCCGTCAGGGAGTCGGGTTCATGCCCTGCCTTATCTTTAAAGCCTTCTCCTGCCAGCCCAGACGGACAACGTTCCCCGTATCCGCAGTGACGCTTTCAGGCTGCTGACTTCGGGTCAGTGGGACGTGCCCTTTGGGTAGCTTTCCCAGCAGTCCGTGGTTTCACCTTGACCTTGCCACAGCCTGACACCTCAAAGCCTTCCTTGCCCAGTGACACCCACTGCGGGGATAATCATAGAGGCCTACCATACAGCTGGCTGTAACCAGGCAAAGCCACAACGGGGGTTCCTCTGTTCTGAAAGACTCACCTGAACTGACTGCCAACATAACAATGTTTGTGGATAAACATTCTAGAAAGTAACTACAGATTCTGGGAAAGGCCTCCAGGGAGATAGGCAGGGAAATGTTGCCATGGTAACTCAGCAACCTTCTGAGGGTCTGGTAAAGAGGAGAGAGGTGGGGGAAAGGTCGTCTGCCCTGGCTTCTCAGACACAAGGGATCCCTGAGCACACAGGCCATGAGAAGTATGCTATCTCCTGGTCTCAGGTCACGTGTACACACAGAGCTTCTCACTTTTCCTGGGTTCTTGGTGGGTGTGGCTTGGGCTGGGCCCATATAGTCATCCCCATGTTTGAGATGGGACAAAGCCAGGCCTTGACAGGGATACACGCCGCCCAGGTCACAAGATGGAGACCAGCAGCCAGCAGCGAACACAGGGACATCTGCCCCAATGTCATTTAGCAAAGCTCCCTTTCTGCTTAGCCATGGCAGTCGTTACAACACTCCGTCCTCCATTCATGCCCCAGGGACCACTCGCCTTGGGTCCTGGAGCCAGCACAATCATCTTGAATCAGGGCTGCAACTTCTGAGACAGTCCAAGATTTCAACAAACCACCCTGAGCCTCCCTATCGCTCTTCCTCTCCACGGTGTCCCTGAGTGGAACACAGTTTTTGTGTCTGGGCGGTAGGGGACGGTGGAGCTAGACAGGCCTTGGCAGGCCCCTGGCCAGCTCCCCGTGGCTGCCAGGCTGTTAGTTAGTGCCCTGGACTTCCAGCTCCTGCCCACCCAGGCTGACATGGTTGCCATCCAGGGCGCCTGGGCAGAATGCCAGAGGGAATTTTCCACCTGCCTGGCTCTGTTGTCTGCTCTGTGGTCTGGAGCCTGGGCGTCGGGAGCGGCAGACCTCCTCAGGTACCTGGAGAAGAACTCCTAGGTTGTCTTGGGCGACCTCACACAAGACTGGTCAACTCTTGGCTTGTTCCGTGACAGCCGACAGGGTCTCTCTTCTCCTCCTACAGCAAGATGTAGGAGCTTAAGTCGCCATTGGCACTGACACTCACCTGGGTGACCAGAGTGTGCCAGGGTTAGGAGACTGCTCACCCAGTTGAGTACCTGCCTTGTATATAGATAAGAATATGAGGCTTCTAGAGAGCAATGGACATGACCAAGGTCACAGAGGGATGAGGTGGCCAAGCCAGGACTCAAAGTCAGGTTTCCAGTCTCACAATCCAGGGTCTTTGACCACACCTTCTAGTCTTTCCCCGGAGCCCTCCTCTCCCCTAACCTTGCTGTTCCAACCCACATTTACTCCGGCTCCCTGTCTTCCAGCCCCAGTCTCTTTACACACCTGTCCTCTCTTGACACGGGGTGTGTGGGGCCTGACTCCCCTGCACACCTCCTCAATGTGAGAAGCAGCTCTGGTAGCCCCACCTCCTTCAGGGTACCCACCAGCACCCCCCCCATTTTGCCTGGGGGCCTTGGGGTCAAGGGTGGGGCCAGGACTGCTCTAGGAGTAGCAGACGAATGACTGAATGCTGAATGCTGAAACCATTGCTGACCAGGGGAAGCTAGAAGACTCCCGGGGAAGAGATTAGAGGCGGATAGCTGAGGACTCAGCAGCTGCAGGGGAGCGGGGATGGTGGGGGGAAGCGCCTGAAACGCGGGGCCTCCGAGGAGTTGCCGGAACCTGAGAGCCCAAGGAAGGGGTTGATGGGCCCCTCAAATCTCTCACTTGGGAGCCCCAAGACCCCGTCCTAGCCTTGGGCCACCTGCAGGGTAGGGAGTCAGACAGTGCCCCCCTGTCCCAGGCCCCATTCTCTCCGGTTGAAATGACCCAGGTGCACCTGCTCCTGGGAGTAAGTAGCAAATGCAAGTCCCGGGGGAAGGGGCGGGGCAGGGCTGAAACTGGGTGCCCCGAGCCTGATGAGTCATATTCTCACTTGGAGGCCTCCAGGGATGAGATGGGGAGTGAAGGGTTGGAGGAAGGACAAATCCGGGCCACAATACTGACTGATCCGGGCCCCACAAGCCCCTCGCTGGGACTTCTAAAAGTGTCCTCAGAAATCTCTCTTCCAACCTCTTCATTTTATTGCGTTAGGAGGCTGCGCCCTCAAGAATACCCAGAGGGGACAAGTGACTACCTAGAGACACACAGTACATTACTGGTCCTGGGACTTCAGAGCTGTGTGTTCAACTCCCAGAGCCAGGAATAGAACCCCCAGCAGGCTTGCCCTGCTCTGCCTAGAATGAGACCCCACAGCCTACAGTGAAGGGGTTCTGAGAGAATTGTAATTACAATCATCACTAAAGAAGCAGGGTAGTCCCAAAGCTGCCCTGGGGACAGGGGAGACGGGGGGGGGGCGGGGAGGGGGGGCGCTCTGTCATCTCCGCCATCAACCAGGTGTCACCAATCCCCGGAAGCCCTGCCCAATGGCGTGACGTCACGCAGCTGGACCGGCTCTGCTAGGAGTTCCACCCTGGCGGGGGAGGGGGGTGGGGGCGGTGGCCGGGGGCGGGGTGGTAAGGTTCCAGGTCTCGGTTTGTGTCCACAGCAAGATCTGGCTCTGCCTGCCCTGCGGGAGGCAGCAAACCCAGTCCCTGGGTGACCGAAACTCTGCGTGATCGTCCTGCCGCCAGCTTCCCACTCCCCCTGTAGCCCAGGATCCTCGGTGCTGCCAAGGAAATGGTAGTTATGAGTAACTGAGTCAGTTATCGGGGGTCAAGTTATGAAAAACAAGGTCCGGCGCTTCCTGGCTACGTTTAGTATTGTGGTTGCCAGGGTAGAATTGAGAGAAAGCTCAGGATCAGGTCATCCTAGCTTGTCACTCGTCAGGTCAGCAGAGACCTGGGCAAATTTCTGGTCTCACTGAGCCTCATCTGTGAAGCGAGGCTGAGAACACTTACCTCGCGGGATTGTTGTGAAGATTAAATGCAATGACTGGAGTACAAACCTGGTGCAAGTCCTGGCATGTTGTAATGTGGGATTGATTTTTGGAAGATGAAAATAATATCGAAGAGGACTCTAGTATGAATAATAATAAGCTACCGTGCTAAGCCTCGCGTTCACATCACAGAAGAATAGTGTAGAGTCTTTGTCTTTCATTTATTCAGCACATGTTTCTGAAAGCCAGTGGGCAGGTGCCCTCTGACCACCATGGCTCAGGGAAGTAATGCGGGGCTCTCCCAGAAGCAGAGCACACAGGATGGCATTGGAAAAGGAAGGCCCGAAAAAGGCAGGAGCTTCTGGTTACTCAAAAAAATCAACACAGGGGCGCCTGGGTGGCTTAGTCGGTTAAGCGTCCAACTTTCGCTTAGGTCATGATCTCGCGGTTCGTGGGTTCGAGCCCCGCGTCGGGCTCTGTGCTGACTGCCAGCTCAGAGCCTGGGGCCTGTTTCAGTCTGTGACTCCCTCTCTCTCTGACCCTCCCCTGCTCACGCTCTCTCTCTCTCTCCTAGAAATAAAAACATTTTTAAAAAAGATTAAAAAAATCAACACACCTGTCTCCTCTCTTTGCCTATCCACAGGCTGTATTTTTTTTTTAATGTGCTGTTTGGGGGAAGCGGAGGGACAGAGAGAGAGAGAAAGAAACAGAATCCAAAGCAGTGTCTAGGCTCTGACCTGTTAGTACTGAGCCCAATGCAGGGCTCGAACTCACCCACCATGAGGCTCAACCAACTGAGCCACCCAGGCACCCAAGGCTGTTTTGTTGTTGTTGTTGTTGTTGTTTTTAGTTTATTTATCTTTGAAAGAGAAAACACAGTAGAGAGAGAGAATCCCAAGCAGGCTCCCCACTGTCAGCACAGAACCAGATGCAGGGCTCAAACCCACAAACCATGAGATCATGAACTGTTCATGAGCCAAAATCAAGAGTTTGAGGCTTAACCCCCTGAGCCACCCAGGTGCCCCAACGGACTGTATTTTCTGACTGGAAGTCTTTGCTGTTCACTCTGAACCTCTTCCCTACCAGTTAATTTCTACTCCTGCTTCCAAAGCCCTGAGAGGCTGACAGACTAACACCCTTCTCGAAGGAAGGGAGGAGGGGCAGGTGAACTTCCTCCCTCCTCCTCCCATAGCACCCTGGGCTTCCTCTTTCTTGCCATTTGTCACAATGCTTATCCAGGCATTCCATACACTCTGTGATGAGCCGTCATTTCAACTGTAAGCTTCCCTAGGCCAGAGACCTCTTGCTATCTTGAATTCCCAATAGAGATAAAAGTAAACGTTTGCACCATGAATGCGTGGATAAAGCAGGCTCTCTCAGTGATGTATTTCTCTGGGTCTGTGTCAGTGACGGGGCCTGACTGACAGTCCATCTCAGAGTGCCCAGGACAGTCAGTTTATGCTATTTTCCCAATAGGATTACTAGTTTTTTAAATTTACTTATTTATTTTGAGAGAGAGAGAGTGCGCACGAGCAGGAAAGGGACAGAGAGAGAATCCCAACGTGCGGCTCCATCTCACGAACTGTGAGATCATGACCTGAGCCCAAACCAAGAGCTTAAACTGAGCCACTCAGGCGCCCCTGTCCCGCTAGGATTATTAACTGTGACCCCTTCCTGTGCCAGAGTGTCCAGGTTTGAGATGTTACAGTCACCCTAGGCCTGAGAACACTGGACTAGAAGCCTTGTCTCGCCAACCCCAAATTGTGTGTTTTCTGTTTGTTCATTTTCCCAGCTGTGTTATGGGACATTGGTGGAAGGCTCTGTCGTGGCCTGGGTCCGGGTTATACGGGACCTATACAGGGAAGGGGGAAAAATCAAGGGGCCTGTGGAGAAAGACCAGAGAGAGGTGTGGGGTCTGGCAATACCTCCCCAAGAGAAAGAAAGTTCCTCTCCTCAGACTCTTAGGGGCATCTGGGGCTTATTTAATTAAGGAAGGGAGACTGAAAGACTGAGTCAGTGAAGGTTCCAAGATGAATTCAATAGCCCTAGTATAAATATGTAAAGAGGAAATTACCACACAATCAGGTTCTTTGAGTTTCTAAAGCCCCAAGAATTCTCAGGGGGACCAGCTACCCCTAGAGTGGGTGAGCCCCAAATTCCCCTGGGGAAAGATGTGGAGACTTGAAACCAAATATATGCATATGTGGGTCCTCTTCTATTTGGTGAGCCACCCCCTCAGGGGAAGGGCTTAAGGGGGAATACAAAAGGGGCCTCTGGGTGGCTCAGTCTGTTAAGCATCCAACTTCAGCTCAGGTCAGTGATCTCACAGTCCGTGGGTTTGAGCCCAGTGTCAGGCTCTGTGCTGACAGCTCAGAGCCTGGAGCCTGCCTCAGATTCTGTGTCTCCTTCTCTCTCTGCCCTTCCCCCGCTCGCTCTCTGTCTGTCTCTCAAAAATAAAATAAAGACATTTAAAAAAGTGTTTTTTAAAGGGGGAGTACAGGAGAGTTGCCTCAGTTTCTCCACAACCTCCAGCTCTTGTGGGGAGACCTTTTCTGCTTCCTTTTGCATGAGGGAAAAAGCGGGGCAGGGGAACAGGGAGAGGGAAGAGAATAGATGTGTAACCATGGCAACCAATCCATAAATGAAGATTCATCAAGTCTGGAAGAGACCTTGAGGAGGCATCTAGCCAGCGCCTCATTCAATTTATTCAGCAAACATTTATTTAGCTTTACGGGGTGCCAAACACTGGGCTAGGCCCTGGGGATACAGAAATGAAAAAACAGTCCCGCCCTGTGAAAGTCGGGGAGCTTCCGGAGGAGACCAACGGGGCATGCTGGCTGGGATGTTGGGATGGAGGGAAGCCAGGGGTGTTGGTGGGGCCCAGGAAGTGCCCAACCACGGATGCTGTTGGTGGTGGGGGGACATGTCAGAGACAGGACATCTGACCTCAGGCCTGAAGAAGGAGCAGAGTCAGCGGGACAAAGAGAAGAGGGAAAAGACGGGGAGGAGTGAGGTTATTTATAGAACCTGGAGGATTTTAGTAATGCATTTTTTTTTGAAGATGTCCTTGGCTTTATTAAGTGATTCATGACTTGGACAGCATCCTACCCAGTAAGTGAAGAGATGCTCCCTTTAATACCCCTTCTTAAGAAAAATTACTCCCCAATTGGCAATATGGCAAATGGTGACTGTGTGGTCTTTCAAAATTATCCAACAGCACTAACAAGCTGATCTAAAGCTCATCAGATGCCTAAGGAAGACAGCTCTGTTTGATTTACTATTTACGACTGAGTAGGGCCCCATAGGGCTCTATTAGTTTAGATGTTAATTTGTGGGAAATTGATAAGTTGCAAGTAGTTTTTCTCTGGTAGAAAAGATGTCAAAGGGTGCAGTATTATTGTCTTATAGGATGTTAGCCGATTTTGCATCTAACTTTACCGTCTTCTGCTAGTATCCTGCTGTCCACTGGCTGTATACATGTGGTCTCTCATACTCTCTGCTGAACCCGCTTTGAGCGTATGTAAACTAAAGAAGGCTTTGACGTATGCTTACTTTCCATAGGAGATTCAGGTGTTTAACTTTCTGAAAATGGTACTTTGATGGAATGCATATGAAGTCATGGTGGGAATGGAGGACTCTATATGTCACATTAAAATAGAGCTGAGGGGCACCTGGATGGCTCTGTTGGTTAAGCGTCTGGCTCTTGGTTTTGGCTCAGGTCGTGATCTCACAGTTCGTGAGTTCGAGCCCCACATTCTCTCTACCAGAGAAAAGACAGTGCGGAACCTGCTTTGGCTTCTCTCCCCACCCCACCCCCACCCCCGCCTCTGCCCACCCCTGCTTGCACTCTTTCAAAATAAATAAATAAAACTTTAAAAATAAATAAAATAGGGGCACCTGGGTGCCTTAGTTGGTTGAGCGTCCGACTTTCACTTAGGTCATGATCTCGCAGTTCGTGGGTTCGAGCCCCGCGTCGGGCTCTGTGCTGACTGCCAGCTCAGAGCCTGGAGCCTGCTTCAATCTGTGACTCCCTGTCTCTCTGACCCTCCCCTGCTCACACTGTCTCTCTCTCTCTCTCTCCTAGAAATAAATAAAAACATTTAAAAATTTATATAAATAAATTAATTAAATAAAGGTGAGAGTGTACGCTTAACTTTATAGTATGCTAACAGACTGTTAAGGTAGTTTCCTATGAGCATACCCTTCTCATCCAAGCTAGGAATGCCATTTCTAGTCTCTACCCAAGAGAAATGAAAGCATATGTCCACAAAAACACATGCCCAGGAATGTTCAGAGCAGCATTATTTGTACTAGCCCTAAACTGGAATCAACTCAGAGCCCACCAACAGCTGAACGGATAAACATACTATGGTGTATCACACAGTGGAATACTACTTGGCGAGAATAAGGAATAAACTACTGGTGTGTAAAATATCATGGCCAGATCTCAGAAACAGGACTCAGGGTAGAAGCAGCAAGATACAAATGAGTATAGACTGCATGATTCCATTTATATTCTAGAAAAGGCTAAATGATAGTGACCAAAAGGGGGCCAGTAGTTGGCCTGCTGGGGGAAGAAGGTGGGGATGTACAAGGAGCTCTAGAGGAATTTAGGGGGGTGATGCAAATACTCTAAACTTGATAGTGGCGGTGAGTACAGGACTGCATGCATGTGCCAAGCGCATCAGAAATATACTCAAAATGAGTGTCTTTTAGGGCAGCTGAGTGGCTCAGTTGGTTGAGCGTCCAACTCGATTTCAGTTCAGGTCATGATCCCAGGGTTGTGGGATCCAGCCCCATGTCAGGCTCTGAGCCGAATGTGGGATCTGCTTAAGATTCTCTCTTTCCTCCTATTTCTCTCCTCGGCTCGTGCACTCTCTTGAAAAAATAAATAAATAAATAAAATAAGTGTATTTTGTTGTATGGAACTGATATCGCCAGTAAGCTTCCTTTAAAAAAAAAAAAAAAAGGAGGGGGGTAGGGGAGAAGGGAAAAGTTCCCTGAGAGCATTGGAGGGAGGGTCAGCAAAGCAGGAAAGGAAAGTGTTCCTCTTCTGCTGGGATGGGTGGGAAAGAGAGAGGAGGGGCAGGACCCTCAGGTGTCTGCAGGTGGGAGCAGGCTCCGTCAGGGCAGGTCCCAGCTCTGCGTGAGAATGGAAAGCAGTCTTCTTGGTGTTCAAATCTTCCACCTCCTGCATGGTGCACATCCCCGCAGTGTTTCAGAAAAAACAGCAGGCAAGCCCTGCTTTTCTTATCTTAATTCTATCTCTTCCACCTGTGGCTCATTCCCATAAGCTCTCCAAGTCTCAGGTTCTTCGTGTAGAAATATGGATAATTAATCCCTTCCCTGACTACAATCACAGGGTTACTGTGAGGATAAAATCAGAAAATGCACGTAAAAGCACTTTACTGCGTTTTTTTGTTTTTTTGTTTTTTTTGATTGGGAAAGTTGAGAGATGATTGCAGAGATCCCAGAACTCTTATCTAGTTCACACGGCTTACTCTGTCCCAGCTGTGGCTTGTTCTGTCATGAACTCCTTCAAGACAGGGACCGGCTATCTATGTTTGTGTCCACATGGTCGCGGGGGAAGTTCTCACCCTGCAGAAGGTAGGACACTGCTTGCTGATGCTGGGAAGTCTTTTTTTCTTTATCTTTTTTTTTTCAGGAGTAGAATTCAGTGATTCATCACTTACATACAACACTCAGCGCTCATCACAAGTGCCCTCCTTAGTGCCCATCTCACAGGTTGTGGGTTCAAGCTCCGCTTCGGGCTCTATGCTGACAGTGTAGAGCCTATTTGGGATTCTCTCTCGCGCTCTCTGCCCCTCCCCCACGCCTGTGCATGCACTCACTCTCTTTCTCTAAAATAAATAAGCGTTTGAAAAAAAATAACAATAATAAACTCATGATATTGAACCTAAATAACATTTTAATTTAAAAAAACATATTTTCTAAAGCAGACAAAAAATTTAGTGAGAATATGGCATTGTTTTACATTTTTTCCCAAGTATCTATGATATCTTGGCTTAATAAAATACAGCTGATTTTCATATCTGCCTCAGCATTCAATTAATTGTGATGTGTTTTGGATGACGGATATGAATAAAACTCAGATTCATGCAGATCCATAGTTGAAAGAGTGAGGAGACCTTTGATAGCTTTTTTGTGTATTGTGGCTTTTCTTTAACACTAAACTAAAACTTCTGGAATGGAATTTCTTAGAGGTTAGCTGCGATTGTGGGATCTGGAACCGTATCAGTGAACTTTTTGTGCTCTGTGACACTAAAATCCATTGTTCAATCTTTCACTCTGTGGAAAAATTTGGGGCCTGATGGATATGTTCCCTGTTTTTTATTGTGCTGTTAATTTCACAGGTGTATATGGATGTTGAAACTTACTAAGTTGTACAATTTAAATATATGCAATTAATTGTATGTCAGTTATTACTCAATAAAACTTAAAAAAGAAAAAAACCCTGAGAACCAGATTGTCCTGACTTATTCAGGGAAGGAGCATAGCATGAAGGAAAGCAGCTGATCTGGGTTGGTTTGTCACTTCCTAGCTCTTTGAGCTTGGGCACTCTTTAATTAATGAACTCATGTACTAATTCATCATTTCCTATGCTTTGAATGTCATCAAGCCCTACTAGGTGTTGGTTTGAAACAGGAAATAAGGCACAAACCCCTATAGGAGCTTACAGTCTGGTTGCAGAGATAGGCAGTGACAAAAGAGTGGCACAGAGCTCTTCAGAATAACCAGAAGGGCAATTAATCCGGGGGTTGTGATCCCAGGAATGCTTCCTGGAATAGGTGTCGTCTATGCTATGACATCTTTAGGTATAGGGTAGAAGTTAAACAGGCAAGGACAAGAAAGGTGAGTTTTCCCAGCAGAGGAAATAAAATTGCAAACCTGGAGACACGGAGAAGGGTTTGACAAGCCCACAGTGGAGTGGAGATTGGGGAGGGAGGGATGCCAATAAATTGGAGGGCGGCCGTAGAGAGGACACAAGGCTCAAGGCTGGAAAACCAGTCAACAGGCTGTTACAGTGGGGTAGGCCAGAGGGGCTGATGGGCTGCATGGAAGGAGTATCACTTGATGGAGAAAGATTGACACAGAGATTGGCAGGGGCGTCTGGGTGGCTCCAACTTCAGCACAGGTCATGATCCGACGATTGGTGAATTTGAGCCCCATATTGGGCTCTCTGCTGTCAGCACAGAGCCTGTTTTGGATCCTCTGTTTCTCTCTCTGTCTCTCTCTCTCTGCTGTTCATGCTCTCTTTCTCTCTCAAAAGTAGGTAAACATTTTTTTTAAAAAAGAGGTTGACAGGGGCTCCTGGGTGGCTCAGTCGGTTGAGCGTCTGACTTCGGCTCAAGTCATGATCTCACAGTCAGTGAGTTCGAGCCCCGTGTCGGGCTCTATGCTGACACCTCAGAGCCTGGAGCCTGCTTCAGGTTCTGTGTCTCCCTCTCTCTCTGCCCCTCCACTGTCACACTCTGTCTCTTTCTTTCTCAAAAATAAATAAACATTAAGAATAATAATAAAATAAAAAACAGGTTGACAGTGGGCAAAGATGTTTAAAATTGGTGTTTTTTTATTTAATTCATTTATTTTTGGGAAAGAGAGAGAGCACAAGCACAAGCGGGGGAGGGGCAGATAGGGAGAGAGAAAATTCCAAGCAGGCTCCATGCTGCCAGTGTATACTCTAACGTGGGGCTCGATCCCACAACCGTGAGATCATGACCTGAGCTGAAATCAAGAGTCAGATGCTTAACCCACTGAGCCACCCAGTCACCCCGTAATACAAAAACACTGAAAGCAAAGACTAAAGCCAGTTCCACTCCCAACATGGTGGAGTAAACCCTTAAGAGGCTGGTGGGAATAGGCTGGTTGGAATCTCGGCAGAGGGACAGGCCCTGAGCCATCAGCCAACGCAGGAACCCGGCTAATACAACTCCTCCATCAGCACAGACACAGCCTAATTCTGTGATGGGTTTGGGGGAGGTTTTTTGTGCTTTTTTTCTTCTGGGAAGTCAGCCTCGACTCTGTGTTTTGAGCCCTTCCAACAATTCTGGGAGTTCATTTTATCCCTTGGAAAAAAAAAAAAACCCTGTTACTTAAAATAGAATGGATTATATTGTTTACAGTTAAGAGCACTTACAACTCATGCAATAGAATAACTAATGCGCGAGGGGGTTACAAAGGGGTTAGAATGACAGGCTGAGGTCTGACTGGATTTGCAGGGAACAAAAGCAGGAAGTAGCTGATGGATACCGGGACAAGGCAGTATAGCACCACAGGACTTGAAGTATCAAACTTGTGAATTACAAATAAAGACTAGAAAAGCTGTAGAGGGAAAAAGGAGATCGTGAGATATTTGAATTTAAGACTGAAGTCGTAGGGCAGTTCCTAGTGATAACAAAATACAGGACATGGTCATGGAGATGGAGAGCTGACACAGAGGGAGGGAAGATCTTTGGGGTTGAGGTTAAGGAACAAAGAGGTTACTGCGCTGAATGGTGTCTCGTGGACTTTGAAATCACCCTGAATCATGGCAGGATGAGGAGAGATGCCCATACAGGTCCCCCCACTCACACACATCCAAAAAGAATTAGGCCACATAACCAGCAGGTGGTAGAGAAGAGTGACCGAAGAGGGGACAGAGAGCAAAGCCAGAGGGAAGGGGCCTTGCGAGACCCTCTGGAAGTGACACTAGTGAGCAAGCCCTCTCCGCAGTGCCTGGAAGGTGTGGGGGAAGGTCACGGCCACCCTGGGGCTGCTGCTGGAAGTGGGCTCCTCGGGAAGCCAGGTTCCCGTTGAGGCCATAGGTGCTGAGAATAATCCATGAAAGGGCTGAATTGAGCATGCAGAAAATGTTCATGGGTCAAGACTTTTAGATGGCAAAATAGAAGAGTCTAGAACAAAGGGAAGCAGTGGAAGGCTTGGTCTGGAGAGAGGAAGCTCACACCAGCAAAGGGATGAGCATGTGGGAAGTGAATCTATGCCTGAAGGGGCTGACATTGTAGTTGGTAATCTGCAGAACTGATGGGGGTGAGCAGGGCTCGGTGGCTGTGTGGCCACCCTTCCTGGGGAGGATGGTCTCCATCGAAAACTGGCTATGAGCATGGGTTGGCCTCTGGAGGAGGGATCAGCTCCAGATGAGATCCATGGGCTTTAAAGGAATCCTAGACCAAGTGAGAAAGTTTTTTAATCTCTTTGAGACTCTGTTTCTTTATTTGTAAAATGAGTATAAGAAGACCTAACTTGCCACACTGTTGCAGATTTCAGAAATAAATTTAAAACAAGGCACTTAACCACGTGTCTGCCAAAGGGTTTTCAGTAAACAATAGCTGCTATTATTTTTCTTATCGTTATAATTAATTCCTTTTGGGAAACTGAGGCATGAGTGAGAGATGATATGGGGTTGAGGTCCAAGGGTGTCAGAAAACTGGGGTTCCAGCTCAGGTCTTCCCCTCCTCCTTTCCCTTCCCCTTCTCACCCTCAATTGGCCTCCTCAAGAAAGGTGGCATTGGCTTCTTAAAGGACCCAGGCTTTCTCTGTACTGACAATAGAGAGTCCCCCATCACCAGGCAGAAAGTGTCTGTGGCATAGTCCATCCCTTGCATCCCACCGTTCAGAACACAGTGCACCCGCCTGACTCCTATTGACATCTCAGACCCACTAGCAGTGGGGTTAGTGCCCCACCCCACCCCACCTCTCAGCTTGCAACAAGGCCGGATCTTCTCTGGAGGACTGCCCGTGGGCAGCAGAGGCAGGACTCGAAGATTCTGGTCAGCCATCCCCATCACCATGATGAAAAGCAGGGGGCTTGAGGGCGCTGTGGGGAGCTGGCCCAGAGGAGAACAGCCCACTTCCAGCAACGGCTCCTTCTGCGCCTCTACCTCATCTTCCCACCGCCCTTTCCCCAACTATGCACGTGTCTTTGGTCTCTGTCCTCCACTGGCTCTCTTAAGGCCCCATTCCTCCTGCGCGGATCTCTTTGTGAAAAGGGACAGTAAATGTAAGGGTAATTTTCAAAATTTGGGATGTAATTAGTTCTGCACATGTGCATGTGTGCTCGCACACACACACACACACACACACACACACCACGCATACACTCGCATTCTCCATCTCCCCCTCCTATCCTTTCTTCCCCATCTCTTCCTGCCCACCCCTCTGGACTGACTGCCCCTTTCCTCACTTCTCTCCCTCTTCTTCCCACTTCTGTGTCTGGCTGTCACCTCGTCCCTTCAGCCAAGACACGAGTGATCTGAGCTGCCCTCTCCACGTCTGTGGGAACGAGATCCTGGGTAGTCCAAGGGGTTGCTGCCAAGCGGCACGGCAGAGACTTGGCCTCTGAAGCCACAGAAACTTGACTTTGAATTCCATCTTGACTGTCTGTCCAAGTCACCGAAGCCCTATGCCTCTGTTTCTTCACCCATAAACGGTTTGTAGTGACAAATGAGGAGTGTGTCTATAGATTTCAGCCCATTGTAGGTGCATCGTAAAGAGAGGCCCATAGGCTGCCAGCTGATGTCCCCGCAGCTCATCTCTTTCCTTCCCCTGCCTTGTCTGTCCAGATCTTCAGTCTGAGACCAAGAAGAGGCCACTCATTCCGTTCTGATGTCCCCCAGCCCGGGCCTCAACCTATGCGGTCCAGGCACCAGCACATCTGGGGACGGCGTCCCTCCCCCCATCCATGCCCGCCTGGCTTCCTCTGCCAGGGCCGCAGCCTGCCACAGCCGGCCTGAGCAGGACTGGGTTGGGAACGTCTCCAGTCCCGGCAGGCCCCAGTGTCAGTTTCAGGCCCTCCTGGGGTAGAAGGAGGCTCAGGGAGGGGCTGCCAAAGTCAACACAGCCCGCCTCAATGGGCAGGGACTGGCTTGGCACCCGCAGCCCACATACTTGGCCTCTTCTGGGGTCAGCTGGAGTTCCTCTCCCCCCACCAGTTCTCCAAGTTTAAAGCTTCCCCATCCCCATCAGGCAGTCTGGTCACTGCTCTTTAGGATCAGAGCACTGCCAGCCACTCCACCTCAAGCCCCCGACAGGCCCCTAGAGAATTTACCCTCTCAACTTACACCTAAGACCTAGACTATCTACCTGCATGATTTATGGTAGGACTTTACTATCCCATCGTCTGCATTAGCATAACATTATGGTTCCAGGCCAAAGGCCTGATCGTTCGCTGTAGGATCTACAGGGAAAGACTTCCAACAGTTTGCTCCCTCAAATTCTTTAAGTCCTTTGCTTCAAAACTGCTCGCCTGGCTGTTTCTACCAATCCCTGCCTGCTGCATGACGACAAACTCCCAATTCTCAATTCATTCAGACCTTGCTGTCCTTGCTCAAGAGGCTACCAAACATCTGTGGAGATGGCCCTGTCCCTCTCCCTCACCAAGGCAAATGGGACACGTGGCTTTGTGGTATCAGTAGGCCGTGCTGGCAATGTTTGCACAGTAGACATTCAGCGCTTTCTGGTTATCTTCTCCCTGGGACGAGCCATTCTGGTCTCTGCAGGTGCGGCCCTAATAAGACCCCAAACCCAGTCTGCAACCCTGTTGAACAGTATTCTCCTGAATTCCTCGGGGCCAGACCCCACTCCCTGCCCGATCGCTGCCCCTGATGAGGATGCCAGTCTACAGCCAGGCTCACCCCCGGGTCTTGTCAGAGGCAAATAGAAGAGATGGAAGGGAGGGCAGGGGGTGGATTTAACTAACAAATGGGTGAGGGGTGCAACTGGGGTTGGAAAGAAGCCCCACCAATCCGGACGTCTCCGCCTTGCACTGGAAGGAGAGCAAAACTCTCACCGTCCCTGACAGCCTCATTTGTTTTGCAAAATCTGCAGGTCCCAGGTCCTCGGTCCCCGGGAAACCACAAGGGCAGGTGGGGAAGGGCAGGGGGCAGTTCCAGACTGAATGGTTCTACTACATCAAGAATTGTGAACTCCCCCCAACACCCCCTTCTTCCTTCCTCCTTCCAGACATTCTCCAAGTCCCCCTGCCCCCCAGATACTCTGGATTTCAAATCCCTCACTTCCTACCCCGACACCTGTTTGCTCAGGTGTGGGAAACTGTCAACAAGAAGGAGCCGGCCCCTTCCCTCCAACAGAGGGAAGCAGCCGCATATCCCAATGTCGGCCCTCGCAGGGAGAAAGACTGTGCACATCTGGAGCCCAGGGCTGGAACAATTCAGATAGGAGCCCCCTTCTACCCCACCTGAGCTTGGGTGTGACCCTCCAGCAGGCGGTGGACGTCACTAATGCCCTTTGCCCATCAGGGGCAGGCTCAGCGGGAGTCCGAAGCCCAGCACTGCCTCGCCCAGCACTGCCCTGCTCCGACTCCTGCCAACCCCCACTCGGGGCGGGGCCATCCTTCCTCTCCCCAAGCGGCTCTGGGGCTCGGGTCCCAGGGCTGTACAAAGAGTCCTTTGTCTGGGTTGGAAACAATTGTTCTCCCCTTTATGGAAACATGGGCTGTGTCTCATAATCAAGCTTTCAGAGGCTGGATCAAAGGGCACTGTGGTGTGGGGTGCTGGGGATTATGGCGTTGTCCTCGGGGCCGCTGACAACCTGTCATCAGCCCCTAATCCATACCTGTCCTGAGCCCACTGGGAGCACAGTTTCTTCCCTGGGCTGGGCCTGTGTGAACCTCGAATAGAAGAGAGCTGCGGGAGACCCAGGACGACAGGGTGGGTGGGTCCCCTCCCCTCTCCACCTGGGCACCCAGAGCTCAATTCACAGCCTTGCCAGCGCAGCGTTGGGTGTGAACGTGCAGAGAGGCACTGCCTGGTGAGAAAGGGTGGGGCCCGGTTTGGCTCAGGGCCACCCCCGTCTCCCAGATCTTCAGTCAGGGGAGGGCAATGCCTCAGACTCTCAGGGGCCTCTTCTCCCATTTGCTTTGGCACAAGGCGAGTCTTGTGTCCAGTGACACATGGGTCCAGGTCCCCTTTCCTGCTCCAGCTCTGCACCCCTCTGCCCGTGGTCACCACTCCCAACCCCTGCCTCCTCCCAGTTCCTGTCTCTGTCTCACTTCACCTCGTGGCCCTGCTCACCTTCCTTGCACCTCTCACATGGGAACAACTGGGAGCCAGCATCTGGGGGGACGGGGGTCCTTTCTCCACCACCCCAGGTGGCCCGAGCAGGAGGCTGAGGACACACAGGTTCCAGACCACAAACTCCTTTGTCTCCACCAATGGATCCCATGTACCTTTTTAAAGAAACCAATAAATACGAATCTTCTATCACATGAAGATTAAAACCAGTCCCTTCTTCAAGCTGGAGCCCCCCTGAGCCAGTGTTACAATCTGAACACAAAAAAACACATTGTCAGGTGGTCCCTGGGTGACTCCGGTGGCTAAGTGTCCAGACTCCTGATTTTAGCTCAGGTCATGATCTCCGGGTTGTGAGATCAAGTCCAGAGAGCAGCTCCTTGCTGAGCCTGGAACCTGCTTAAGATTCTCTCTCTCCCTCTGCCCCTCTCCCCTGCTCTCAAGAAAGAAAGAAAGAAAGAAAGAAAGAAAGAAAGAAAGAAAGAAAGAAAGAAATCACATTATCAGAATTGGAGAAAGCCTTAGGGACAAATCTAGGAGCTTATTAGCACGCCCCTCTCAACCATATGCCTTTTTGTGTATCCGGTATTCTAGAGAGAACCATAGATTTTGTTGATATTTCAAAAATAATGTTAGAATCACCGACCTAGCCCAGTCAACATCATTTTACAGATGGGGAAACTGAAGGTCAGAGAGGGGAAATCACTCAGCAAGATGAGTGGTAAAACAGAGGCTAGAAGTTAGGTCTCCTAACTCCCAGGCCATGATGTGAATCCTTGTTCTTTCCTCTGTAGGACTTCTCCCTGCCAGCAGCCACCCACAGGGGCTTATGACCTTTTACAGTTGCAATATGACCTTGAAATTAAGGTCAGGGAGACCCAGTCCCTCCCCTGAGGAAGCATATAGTCAGGCAGAGATGGAACAGATAAAAGCTGACAGACGGGGCTATGAGTAAACAATGGTTCATTGTAATGCATGAGATTGCATCAAAATCACTGTGCACTTGTAAACTTGTACCTGGAGGGAGGTTGGCCACCCTCAGGCCAAGCTGGCTGAGGACAACAAATCAAGATCTCTGCCCCCTGATGGGCGCGTTTGTCCGGCATTCTGGGCGATTCCCAGCTGAAGTACCCAAGGGACCCATGTAGGGGTCAAGGACAGCAAACCACTCATGAACTAGGCTCTGGCATGTAGCGTGGACTCTGTAGCGAGTGTCCCCCAAAGATATGTGGTGTCCTTTTCAAGAGAGGCCCCCACACTCTTCCCTACACAGCAGCAAGACAGTCCAAATACTCCTTTGGCTCCTCATCTAACTCAAAGTGAAAGCCAAAGCCCAACAAAGGCCCTACAACATCTGCCTCCACTTCAGACCTCATCTCCTCCCACCCTCTGCCTCTTTGCTTTATGCAGCTGCACGGGGCTTCTCGATATTCCTCACAGTAGGCTCACTCTTCTGCCTCTGGGACCCCATAATTGCTTTCTGCCCTAATCCTCTTCCCCATGCTGGCCCCAAGGCTGACGTACTCAGGGCTCTGATCACACACTCCCTTCACTAAGAAGTCTTTCTGCAGGGAACTCACACCCTTACCCGTGGCTTCACCTCAGTCCCTTTGCCCTGCTTTATTTTTCTTCAAGGAACATACCAGCACGTGACATAATTATTTGTTTATTGATTGGTCATTCTGTTTTTATTGTCAGTCTCCCCAAGCAGAATGCTGGCCCCATGAAGATGGGATTTTTGTCTGTTTTGCTCAGTTCACTGCTCTATCTCCAGTGCCTAAAATAGCACACAGTGGGAGCTCAATAAATATTTGAATGACTCGTGGTGAAAGCATGCAGGGAAAGGAGTGCTAGATAAATCACAGAGCCCCAGTTTCCCCATGCGGAAAACAGGAGGGGGTGAAACTGGATCATTAAGATTCCCTGGGCCTGCAGATGTCAGACAGGCTGTGCAGGATGGGGCTGCGAGGGGCAGTTTGTTCCCCCAGGCTCTGAGGAGAAGGGGGCTGGACGCCACAGGGCGAGGCCGGGTGTGCAGGGAGGGGCAGAGGTGGACCTTGGTAAGGACCTAGCCAGAACGTTTCAGACTTCGCCGGAATGAGATAGGGCCCAGGCGAGGGCAGCCTGCGGTTAGGGCAAGGGACCCCTCCAGTAAACGGCATGTGGTAAAGAATAACAGCCCTGTTTCCCATAAAGTCAATGCCCTAGGGGTCTTCTGGATTCTTTCTTTTCTCTCAGTTGGCCACATCAGCTCTCAAACCCCAGTTCTTCCCAGCTCTCCTGCCAGAAAGCAGTCTTTATAAACAGTAACGTGTTGGGCACCATCCTGACAACCCAGCGAGGTAGCTTCTGTCACCTTCTGTCAAGCCCCTTCCCTCCTCAGGTCCCTCAGTGAAGGCCCGTCCCATGGCAGGTGGGTCTCTGACTGACTGTTACCTCCTCCATCCCTTTCTGACCACACCTAGTCACCTGTTAACTGGTGACCTGTTTTTGTGTGTTTATTCATTTATTTTCAGAGATAGGGAGAGAGAGGGGGCTAGAGAGAGAGGGAAACGAGGATCTGAAGCAGGCTTCACACTGTCAGCACAGAGCCCGACATGAGGCTTGATCCCTCGAACTGTGAGATAATGACCTGAGCTGAAATCAAGAGCTAGACACTTAACCGCTTAACCGACTGAGCCACCCAGGCACCCCTCCAGTGTCTATTTTATTTTATTATTTTATTTTATTTTATTATTTTATTTTATTTTATTTTATTTTATTTTATTTTATTTTATTATCTTTTTAATGATTATTTATTTTTGAGAGACAGAGACAGAGTGCAGGCAGGGAGGGGCAGAGAGAGAGGGAGATGCAGAATCCAAACAAGGCTGCAGGATCTGAGCTATCAGCACAGAGCTGGATATGGGGCTCGAACTCACAAACCATGCGATCATACCATGAACTGAAGTCAGATGCTTAACCACTTAATTGCTTAACCCTGACCGAGCCCTCCAGGTACCCCTGGTGTCCTATTTTAATTCCTCAGAAGGCACCTGCCACTCCCCGCTAGCTTGCTGATTCTGTGTCTGGCTTCCCCATTAGGACGCAAGCCCCACATAAGCCTGGTCCCTGCCCTGTCCACCACTATGAGCACCCCTGGAACAGCACCTGGGCACTATGAGCACTCAATAAAAACAGACTGACCAACGCCTGGTTTTCTACCTGTGCAAACAGAGGCACAAAGAGGTCATGTGTCTGGCCCAAGGCCAACAGACAACAAGTGGCAAGGCCAGCGTTCACCCTTCCAGGCTGGGCTTCTTGCTTATCACTCTGTCCCTTCCATCAGCAGCAAAAATGCAATTTCCAGGGACACCTGGGTGGCTCAGTCAGTTAAGTGTCCGACTTCGGCTCAGGTCATGATCTCATAGTCCACGGGTTTGAGCCCAGCCTCGGGCCCTGGGCTGACAGCTCAGAGCCTGGAGCCTGCTTCAGATTCTGCGTCTCCCTCTCTTTCTGCCCTTCTCCCACTCGCTCTCTGTGTCTCCAAGTAAAATAAGGACATAAAAATTTTTTTAAGAAAAAATAAAAATAAATTGTTTTTAATTTTAAAAAGTGAAATGAAATTTCCAAAAAATGTATCAGATGCCCTCTGATTCAACTTCCCATGGCTTCCCATGGTGCACATAACCATCCCTAAACTTCCTCTCTGTGCCTCCACCGGGCACCTACCCTCTGCCAATGCTACTACCATCCTTGTTCCCGGTCCTGCTTCTGCTTATCCTTCAGACGATCAGATGCCCTCTGGCCCTGGGGCCTCTGCACTTGCTCTCTCCAGAAGGGTGTTCTCTTGGCCGATTTGCATCCTCCAGGTCTCCTTGGAAGGGCCATCTTGATCACTCTGTCTCAAGCCCCCCATCGCCATGCTCAGATGCCCCCCACGTCCTCCTTACCACTTCCTCCATGGCACTCACCTCTCGCTGCTGTCACTGGTTCGTGTTCTGTCCCCAACCCCCAGAGCATAAACCCCATGAGAGCAGGGACCGTGTCTGGTGGATTCCCCACTGTATCTCTGGCGCCCAGAACCGTGCCTGACAAGGCCCTCATAAGATAGTTGTTACATACATTAGTGAATGCATTTGGGAAGAAGGCCCCACGGGCAGCAAAGAAGTGAGGTCGGGAAGGCCGGGCTGGCTGCCAGCTGTAGGACAAGAGCTGAAGCCTGCAGGCCCAGACACAGACACCGGGAGAGGTGCCCAGACCACCTGTCAGGAGACCAGCGCCATGGAGGCTCCTTGCGGTGCTGGGGGATGGGGCGTGGGGGTGGGCTGCTGGCGCTGAAACTGGCAAAACTCAGGCAGGCGAGACAGGGGAGCCTAACCCTGAGCATCTCACTCCTCTTATCAACTTTCTCTGAAGTTCTTATCTCTCTGGACTTCAAACAGCTGCCCCTTATCTTCGGCCTAGCCCTGGCAGTTATCAGGTTCTAGAATAACAGCTTTCCAGGCTGCTAGGAGCCCAGTGCCAGGTCTCTAGCCTGGCATGGGGCAGGCTGCTGGGTGCCTACCCTCTCTTCACTCATTAGGGCCCCATTCTCCCAATCCCCGGGCCCTTATCACCATCTGCGGAGAGACAGGGGTAGACTGAATCTCCATGAAGCCACCTGAGGGGGGATCAGAGCTAAAAACTTTAGCCAGGGGTCCAGTTGGCCTTGGCTGACCTGTCAAGGGACAGGTACTAGGCATCCTCTTACAACCTGGGCCATGGGTTCAAATCTTGCAACGGGAACCTCAAAACATGCCCCAGATGTTAGGCTTCCTCTAAGACCATCCCAACCCACATCGTCCTTTGGAAGGAAGACAGGTTTGGCAGGGAGAAGTAGGCCAGGGTGTCTTAGGCTGCCCAGCCTGTGCTGAGGAGTCACCTCACACCTGCCCAAGTCACCTCCAGGACTTTGAAGTCAAATGGGCAAGAGGGAGACTGGGTCATGCTGCAGCCTAGACCAGGCCCTTGGGACTCTGCCTCCTCCTCATCCCCAGCGGAACACGGACTCCCCACGAGGCTCAAACAAAGTCCAGAAGGCCAAGGCTGACATCTGCCTCACCTCACTTCACACCAGGTGGTGCCTTGGCCCAGGTCCCATTGAGATAGCGGAGCCAGGGCCCTGACTCTCCCTATGCCTTGAAGCAGGGGCAGGACAGGGGACAGAAGGGAGGGCGCGGCGCTGCATGCCCTGAAGGACGTGTGCCCACTGCCTTGCACCGCTGCCCTCCTTCCAGTAGCTGTAGGCGTGTGCATCACTTTAGGCCACAGGACCTCCTGCAGCATCTGTACAAGTCGCCAGACCCCTCACCTCTTTGTTTCCTGACACCTCGAGGCAGAGGTCGCCAACAAGGAAAAGGAGACTATACAGAAGTAGAATTAGGAACACCTTTCGGCACCTATACAGAGCAGTTTATCAGCAAATAAAGGCCGGGGTGATCGGAACAGAGGGAGGGAAAGGCAAAAGGCTTGAGATGAGGCTGGGGAGACGGGCACGCTTCAGGTTACCCATGGCCTGCTGAGCTGGTTTGAAGAGCTCGGACTTGACCTTAGGAACCAAGGAAAGCGGTCAAAGGCTTTCAGTAGGGGCTAGATCATCACCAGATACAAGTTTGAAAGATCCTCTGGCTGTAGAGAATGACGGGGGGAACTCAGAGGGGAGGGACACAGACTTGCAGGAAAGACATTTAAGTGCAGGAGAGAGAAAGACACCTTGAGAAAGTGCACACGTGCACAAGTATTTCTCAATTTAAAGGTACTGAAAGCCAAACTCCTAGGAGGTGGATGTCTCAGGAGTTTTTAATCTGTATTAATAAAACAAAAACCAAAAACCAAAAAACAATAACCTGAGATGCCTGGGTGGCTCAGTCGGTTAAGCGTCCAGCTCTTGATTTTGGCTCAGGTCATGATCTCTCCGTTCATGGGCTCAAGCCCCATCTCAGGCTCTGTGTTGAAAGCACAGAGTCTCTCTCTCCCTCTCTCTCTGCCCCTCCCCCGTTCACCCTCTATCTCTCTCAAAATAAATAAATAAACATTAAAAAATAAAATAAAAAGTGTCTTCATAGGGGCCTCTGGGTGGCTCAGTTGGTGAGCATTGGACTTTGGCTCAGGTCATGATCTCAAGGTTTGTGGGTCCCGGCCCTGCATGGGGCTCTCTGCTCTCAGCACAGAGTCTGCTTCGACCCTCTGTCTCTCTCTCTCTGTCGCTCTCTCACTCTCTCTCTCAAAAATAAATAAACATTTAAAAAAATGTTAAAGGTCTTTATATTCCAAAAGGCTGGACAAACCTGCAGCTATGGGGTAAATTGAAGACCCCTGACGTGCACCTTCAGTCTTCTGTGATGCGGCCCCAAACCTGTCTCCTTCTCCTCACCCTGGCCCCTCCCCACTGTGCCCACAGTGCCCCAAGCCTCCACACCATGATGCAGCTGTCCCTTCTGCCTAGGAGGCTCCCTCTCCCTCTTGGGTCTTGTTCAACACCCAGCACAGTGCCTGGCACATGGCAAACCCCAGCCAGTATGTTTGCTTTACAGCAGAGGTAATCACTCCTTTGACCTCCCACGCCGTGAAGCACGTACCTCCAATATAGCCCTCAGCTTATCCTACAAGAACCTATTTATTTGACTTCTCCACCCAAACCACACTCCTGGAGGGCCAGCACTGAGGTTCTTTTCATTTTGGTGTCCTCATTGCCTGGTACACAGTAAGTGCTCATAGGTGCTTGTGGAGTGAATAGATCACACATCTCATGGCCCTGAGCAATCCTAGCACGTGGGTGTTCTCTTCTGAGTGCCCCACCAGCCTTGCTGGGCTCACCCAGGGACCTCAGGAGAATCCAGCTCCAAGTCCTGGCTGCAGCATTTAAAGGTGACCTGGGCAGCCCTTCGGTTTCAGTTTCCCCTTGGGAAATTGAGGGTAAGAATGGTACAGATTCCATTAGGGGAATGGAAGAATACAATCAGGCAATTCATGGCTTGGCAAATGTCAAATCAATGGTAACTTTGTTATTCTGGCCTCACCCCGCAGTGTTCTCACTCCCCCACAAGCTAAAGCCAGCCATTTAGCACCGATTAGGAAGATAAGATGTCCCAAGTGTCACAAAGATTCAAAGCGAAGATAACTTTTTTTTAATTTATAAAACTGAGGGATGAGAAAATGAAAAAAAAAAAAAAAAAGAGTCCGGTCAGGGCGGTGACATGGGAGGGACCTCCGGGCTGCCAGGGAGTGCCCGTGTGCTTTGGTGTGGCACGGCCAACCGTCAAGGGCCGGCCACCAGCCCGCCCAGCAACCAGGTTCTGGGAGGCTCATCTGGCCCAGGCTAGATGGGCACCTCTGTCCCCCACCCCTCCAAGGTCTGCCTTCTCCTGCTTCCCCAACAAACCAGCCCTGAATTTTCTGGAGTTGCTGTCCAGTTAGGGATGGGGGCCTTTGGAGGCAAAGGACAGAACTGTCATCAGGAATTCAGATGGACAACTAGCAAATTCTCACATTCCCCAGGCCTCATAATTCTTTATTTGTGAAATCGGGATAGCATAAATTGGATAATGTGAAAGTGATCATATAATTTATTATCCGCACCAGGGTATGCTTGAGAGGGAACGGGGGCCACTGTTAACAATCACACTGGAACACTAGACATGAACGTGCGCTGTCTGCAGCACACGGGGAGTGAGGCCATCCCAGGTTCCGCACACAAGTGCCTCGAACCAGGAATAACTATCGTCACTGACATTCATTGGTGCTTGCTCTGTGTTGGCAAGGTTCTAAATGTTTTCCTTCATTTGATCCCTACAGGAGATAAGTTTAGCTATTCTGCAGGTGGATAGCCGCCATTTTACAGGTGAGTAAATCAAAGCAGAGAGCAGCTAGGTGGTGTCACTCCAGTCACCCACATGGTAATGGTGGAGGCAGAAAGTGAATGTAGAGTCCATGTGCTGTATCACACCATCTCAGCCTGGGTGAAAGCTATGGCCCTCTCTTTTAAGCCATCCCACACTGACCCCCAAGAGTCAATGGGCCTTAGCTAGATCTGAAGCAGGCTTGCCCCTCAGGGGTAACCTCCTAGGTCCTATTTCTGTGACACCTGTCAGATTCCTCGCTTGTCACAGCTTCTAGCGCATTCTGTCCCATTGGTACCCCATCCATTTACCGCCAGTGTAGGTTTCCATGGTGCACCTTGTACCACAGGAGCTGCATTACCTGTTTATCAGAAGCAATGGGGTCCTCACTGCCTTCTAGCTCCCAAACCCATCTCCCTACCTGTTTTCGTGAACTGTTCCCAACTAGGTCCTCTGGAAGCAGATGCTGAGGGAGGGCTGGACTGTAAGCCATGTGTATCAGGGACCCGTGCTTCTGAAGGAAAGGGAGGGAAGCAGGAAAGGACAGAGAATCCTCAGGGCTGAGAACACCAGGGCACACCAGCAGGCAGTTCTGGAAGAGAGTATTGGCTGTCCGAGTCATCCACGCCCGGCCAACACGACAGGTGTTTATACCACTGTGCTCAGTTCACCAGGTCTGGATCCAGGCAATCCTGGAGCTGGGAGCTTCTAGTGACTGCACTCCATGCTCCATACGCAAGTTCTTCCCTAAAGGGCATCCAGGCATCTTCTCTCTGTATCTACCAAGGAGCGGTTCAACATGTACTCATTCAACACCCATTCTCTGCCAAGCACTCTTCTGGCACCCCAGGTACAGTGGGTGGGGACAAAGCCTCTCTCTTTCTCTCTCATGAAGCCCTGTGACTTAACATTCTGTTCACACAGTGGTAACATTCTTCTGCTGATTGTTACAGGCCTGCTTTCATGTGTGAAGGAATGAGCAATCGAGGCCCCAGAGTCACACGCCATGTAGCTTGGCCTTGACTATTATATTGCTAACCAGCTTTACTGAGATAGAACTCATACTGTACAATTTGCCTGTTTAAAGCATACAATTCAGTGGTTTGTAGTAGATTCACAGAGTTATGCAACTGTCACCACAATCGATTTTAGAACATTTTCTTCACCCCCCACAAATTAGCATTTTCTTCACCTTCTCCCTCAACCCCCAGCCCTAGGTGGCCACTACTCCACTTTGCCAATTCTGGACCTTTCTTATAAATGGAATTATATAATGTGGGTTGTTTTGTGACTGGCTTATTTTATTTAACATAATCTTTTCAGGGTTCCTTCACATAGCATGTATCAGTACTCCATTTGTTTTTATGGCTGAATAATATTCCACTGTATGAATCCACCATATTTTGTGTGTTCACAGATCATCAATTGAAGAATTTTTGCCTATTATCAACAAAGTTGCTGTGAACATTTGTGTATAAGTTTTCTGTGAACATATGTTTTCAGTTCTCTTGCCTGGGAGTGAATTTCTGGGTCATGAGATAGCTTTGTGTTTAATATTTTGAGGAAATGCTAGACTGTTTTTCCAAAGTGACTGCACCATCTTACAACCCCACCAGCAATGCATGAGAGCTCCAATTTCTCCGCCTCATTGTAGTCCTTGTTACTGTTTGTCTTTTTAAAATTATTATTATAGCCACCCTACAGGGTGTCTCATTGTGGTTTTGATTTGCATTTCCCTGATGTCATAATGCCAATGTGTCATGAGCTTATTGACAGCCTCAATACTTTGAGCTCAGAATTAAAAGGATCCTGGTTAGGTTTTTTTCACAGTTGCTTGAGTCTCAGAACTCTTTTTCCAGATGAGAGTTTACAGGGGAGTCTAATACACAAAGACAGAGCTGAAGGGTAGGGTTGGTGAAGGGTGATACAGAACTAAGGCTGGAGAAGCCACTCTGCCCAGTGTCTTCCCCAGAGCCTACCCCTAAGGGTGAAATCTCCTGAAACTATTAAAGCTTTGTAAAACACACTCTGAAAACCACTAATTAGAGCAACAAACACCACAAGATAACTGACAAGACAGGGCAGGAAATACTAGGGAAGTGATGGATCAATCTAAATGGGTGATATTTAGCCTTCATATTTTCCTAACCAAAACAGAGCTGCAGAATCTGATGACAGAATATTTGAACCTGAAATACCTTCTGAAGATCTTGCTTTTATTATTTTTTTTAAAGATTTTATGTTTAAATTATCTCAACACCCAACATGGGGCTTCAACTCACAACCCCAAGATCAAGAGTTGGCATGCTGCACCGACCGAACCAGGCTGGCACCCCAATCCCACCTTTATTGAACACGTATTGAGTACCTTTTATATGCCAAAATTTCTAGGCTATGGGGATTGAAAACAAGACAGACAAAGCCCTACCTTGATGAGATTTACATTCCTACAAATGGTCCTACAAATGGAAGTGGACCACAGAAGAACAACTAAACCAGAAAAACATCAGAGAGTCATTAGTGCTTGGCGGTGACTGAGCTACTTCCAGGAGGCTGGTGGCTGCTTTAGATTAGGAGGAGGTCAGGGACCCCCTGAGAAGGTGACATTTAAACTGAGAGCAGAAGGATCAGAAGTCAGAGGAAATGGTCAAGGCAAAAGCCTTCTGCTGGGACCCAGTGCAATCTGCTCAAGTAACACCCTCCAAAACTGGAGTAAACTGGCTGAGGGAGAGCAGTGGGATATAAGATCGGAAATGTAGCTAGTAGCTGGATTTTGTTAGCCTCTATGGGTCAGGATAAGGCATTTAGATTTTATTTCAAGTGTGATAGAAAGTCACTGAGGATTAAACAGGAAATTGACATAGCTGGTTTATATTTCTCTTTATGGAATTAATCTTTTATTTTATTGTTTAAAGTTTATTTATTTATTTTGAGAGAGAGACAGAAACAGTGAGCAGGGGAAGGGCAGAGAGAAAGAGAGAGAGGAAGAGAGAGAATTCCAAGCAGGCTCTGCACTGTCAGTGCAGAGTCCATCGCGGGACTTGAACTCACCAACAGTGAGAACATGACCTGAGCCGAAACCAAGAGACCAATGTTTAATCGACTGAGCCATTCAGGTGCCCCAAGGAATCAACTTTTTATTTTAGAATAATTTTAAATTTCTAGAATAATTGACAAAATACCAAGAAGATACCAAAAATACCCAGTATCCAGTGTCCTTTATTATGAGCATCTTACTTCAGTATGGAACATTTGTCTCAATTAATGAACCAATACTGATACAGTATTTTTAACTAAAGTCCAAATTGTGCAGTAAACCCCCACCATACCCTCAGAGGATGTCTTTCAAGACCTCCAGTGGATTCCTGAAACCACCGATAGACTGAACCCAACATGTATTATGTTTTTTCCTAGGCATACATACCTGTGATAAGGTGTAATTTGTATATTAGGCACCATAAAGGATTAACAACTATCACTAATACTAAGGGGCACCTGGGTGGCTCAGTTGGTTAAGCATCAGACTCTTGATATCAGCTCAGGTTATGATCTCACGGTCATGGGTTTGAGCCCTGAGTCAGGCACACTCTCTCTCTCTCTCACACACTCACACAATAAATAAACTTAAAAAAAAAATACTAAAATAGAACAAGTATAACAATATACTGTAATAAAAGTTATGTGAATATGGTGTCTCTCTCATAATCTCACTGTACTGTACTCACCATTGCTGTGATGATGTGAGATGATCCAATGTCTGTCTACATATGAGATGAATGACATAAGCACTGTGACGTCACCTTAAACTGCGATTGACCTTCTGGTGATTTGTCCGAAGGAGGATCACCTTTTTCCTAAGTGCAAATGACTGCCAGAAACTGACACCACAAAGGGGAAATTGCTGTATTCAGGTTTCCTTAGTTTTTACCTAATGTCCTTTTTCTGTTCCAGAATTCCATCCAGATACCACCTTAAATCTCGTTGTCATGTCTCCTCAGGCTCTCCTTGGCTGTCACAGTTTCACAGGCTTTCCTTGTTTTTGATGACCTTCACAGTTTTGAGGACCCCCGGTCCGATACTTTGGGAAATGCCCCTCAAATGAGATTTATCTGTGTTTCTTTCAGGATCAAAAATGCAGTTGGAAAGCAGGCCTGGATGTTAAGGGCCATCCAGTAGGACAAGCATTTATTTACATCAGTATGGTGGCATGGATATTTACTTGATGTGTTTTGTTATAGCCCAATACTACTTAAAAAAATTTTTTTAATGTTTATTTATTTATTTTGAGGGAGACAGAGCATGAAGCAGGGGAGGGGCAGAGAAAAAGAGAGAGAGAGGATCCCAACCGAGCTCCACACTGCATGTGCAGAGCCCAATGTGCGGCTCGAACCCATGAACTGTGAGGTCATGACCTGAGCAGAAACCAAGAGCTAGATGTTTAACCAACTGAACCACCCAGGCATCCCTAGCTCAATACTACCCTATTCACTTTGTTGTTCAGATTATTCCAGCTTTGGCCATGGGGAGATCTCTTTCAATTGGCTCCTGTGTCCTGTTGATAGACGGAATTCTAAGACCGTAGTGGGAAAGGCCAGAGACAGCTCACTGCACAAGAGTAGAACATAGTTAAATAGACTCTCTAGGCCCCTCAAGCTTCCAGCCAACATGTTGACCGAAGCCTTACAGGAGACTCTGATCCCAAACCAACTCACCAAGCCCTTCCAGAATTTCTGACCCTAATGAATTGTGCGACAATAGAAGTTTATTGTAAATCTCTCAATTTTGGGGGCACTGGGGAGACTCAGCTGGTTAAGCATCCAACTCTTGATTTTGGCTCAGGTCATGGTCTCATCGTTCATGGATTTGAGCCTCTCATTGGGCTGTGTGCTGACAGTGTAGAACCTGCTTGGGATTCTCTTTCTCCCTCTTTCTGCCTCTCCCCTACTCATGCTGTCTCTTTCTCTTTCTTTCTCTCTCTCTCATGCAATAAAAATAAACTTAAAAAGTTTTTATAAAAAGTATTTTCAATCTCTAAGTTTTGGAATAATGTGCTATGTAGCAATAGAGTACAAATGTACGAGAAGAGAATGCTACAAAAATAGTTAGAAAACAGTTGGAAAATAATGGGGCACCTGGGTGGCTCATTCAGTTAAGCGTCCGACTTCGGCTTAGGTCATAATCTCACATCATGAGTTTAAGCCTTCATCGGGCTCTGTGCTAACAGCTCAGAACCTGGAGCTTGCTTTAGATTCTCCATCCCCCCCTCTCTCTGCCCCTCCCATGCTCATGCTCTGTCTCTGTCTGTCAATAATAAATAAATGTTAAAAAACTTTTTTTAATGTGATTTTGCTTTTCAAGGTATTCTTGCCACCTCAAAAACCTTCATAGTGTCCATCGGATGGTCCAGCATCAGAGAGCCTTCTCAGATACCAGATCTTTCTTCTCTGATCTTGTGCCCCCTTTTCCAGAAAAACCTAATTGTTCCCTTCTTTGAACTCTCTATATCTCTATTCTTTCATTCATTCACTTGCTCACTTTTTTAAATTAATGTGTATTGAGCAATTGCTATGCTCCAGACTCTGAGATTTAAGAGTGAGCAATAAAGACACAAAACCTCTCTTAATGCACTTACCTCCGACCGTGTCATATTAGAGCCAATCATGCATTTATTTATTTAATCAACAAACTTACTGAGCACCTTCTAAGCACCCGGTTTTGTATGAAGTCCTGAGTACACAATGGTCCCAAGACACAATCTTTGGTTACTTTTGGTAAAGAAAAGGCACATCAACCAACAATGATAAAACTATGCAGTAAGAGCTCTAATAAGTGGATGGATGGATGGATGGATGGATGGATGGATGGAAACAGATAGATGGATCAGGGGAGAGTGGAGAGGGAGGAGAGAGAGAAATTGAAAGGTAGGTAGGTAGGTATACAATGTTAAGGAATTTATGTCTACAGCTTAGCTTTACTAGATTCTAAGCTCCAAAAGGACAGAACCCATTTTTGATTCAGCTTTGTCTTACACATTAATAAGTGCTCTACTTGTTGAATTACTATAAAATTGGTCCCTGGTTGTGGCCAGATACATCAGGGTTTGCTATACAAGCTTGTGGCAGACCAAACGTGTGGGCTCCACTCTTCTCTTCCATTCCTCGAACCAGAAAAGAAAGTTTTGCTAGCTTGCCCACCTACCTTCATTCCCCCAGGATATATTTCCAGTAAGGATCACGGGATCCCCCAGGCCGCCCCCACGAATCTTGCTAATCTGCCTTCACGAGGAGCCCATCTCTTAGGATAACCCTGATCAGACCAGAGCAAGGACACTTTGGTCAGTGCAGTGTGACCAGCCCCACCCTCTGCAGTTACATTTGCCCTTAGCGCTGAGATGACAACGCAGCTCAGTGCTCCGTTGAGTTCGTGACTCGAGTCTATTTGCAGAGTGCTGGCACCCAGCTCAGTCGGCCAACAGATCTGAAATTCAGCTTTTCAGCTTCATTCCCTGGCCCCAGGCCCACACAGCCACACCTGCCCCCATGCAAGTGAGACCAGCTCAGGTTACATCAGTGTGTCTATGGTTACAACGGAGGCCAAGGACGGGGTGGGAGGGCCTCACCTCATCCCCCACGTAGCTTGGGTGCTTGAGGAACATAGCAGGGCCTTGTCTGAGATCTCTGGGAGAATAGTTAGGGTGTGCAGTGACCTTAATTGTCATAGATACCAGAATCTTGGGGCAATCACACTTTCTTTTTCACAGCCTTTGCTGTTTAGTGCCTCATCAAGTCACTCAGGGCTTGTCCATACTTGCCCCGCACACCTAGGTCTAGCCTCTGTGCCAGTCTTAGCCTTTCCTTATCTTGACTGCTTGAGGCCTGGGAGACCAGTTCCAGATAATACCAGCAGTAACGGTGACTTGTCACCTGGGCTTGGACCTACTGCTGTATTACCATCTCCTAAGCAAACACCTTGACATCATTGTTGGTTTCTCTATTTCTTGTGTCTGCACTAATCCATCAACAAACTCTTTCAATTCTATCACCGGAATATGATCTTAAACTGCCCCTTTCTCACCATCGCTACTCAAGGCCATTGTGCCACCATCTCTGCCCAGGACCGCTGCAATGGCTTCCTGACTGGGGTCCTCCTCCTTCACGCTTGCTCCCATGTGTGTTCTCCACAGGGTTCCTAGTGTGATCTTTTACAAGCACAAATGAGATTGGGTTACTTCCAAGTTTAAAGCTAGGGCTTCCCATCTCCCATCTCCCTTAGAATAGAGAATCCACTCTTTGCCCTGGCTTAGAAGACCCGATGCATTCCATCTCTTCAAGTCTACCCCTTCGGTCTCATCTCGTACCACCATGCATTCACTGGGTTTAGCACACAGCTTTGCTGCTTATCAAAAACACCCAGCTGGCCCCTGTCTCAGGCTCAGCTCTTATTCCCTCTTCCCATGGCTCACTTCTCTTTAGACAGGTCTTAGCTTCATCTTACTTACTCAGAGAGGACTTACTCAGAGAGGGGGTTGGGTGCAACCCCCTATCAAAAATCGACCCTCTTCCCAACTCTGCTCTGCTTCTCTAGCATGTCTTCCTGTCATCTTGTCTTCAGAGCACTTACCATCCCCTGAGATTATTTGGTGTCTTTGTTTTCTTGGTTATCTTCGGTCCCTTGTTTACTTGAGTATAAGGTACTTGAGGGCACAGATCTTTGTTGTCATTTCACACGTGTATCTCCAGTGTTTCAAAGGAAAGATGCTCAATGGAAACGTTTTTGAGGGGGAGCTGGGTGGTTCAGTTGGTTAAGCGTCCAACTCTTGATTTCAGCCCCGGTCATGATATTGAGGTTTGTGAATTCGAGCCCTGCATCGGGCTTTGTGCTCAGAGTATGGGGCCTGCTTGGGATTCTCTCTCTCACCCCTCTCTCTCTGTCCCACCCCACTCATTCTCTCTCTCAAAATAAGTAAATAAATAAATAAAACTTACAATAAAAAAATAAATATTTTGAGAAATGAGCTATGCTAACAATTCGGCTATCTTCTCATTTCCATGAAAAACTCCAGGCTACCAGGTCTTTTGTAAAATATTTGTAATAATAATAGATAGTTGAGATATTATTCAGTAATAAAAAGCAATGAGGTGCAGCCAACTGACCTTTAAACATTATAAGAGTTGGGGACCGGCCCCCCATACATCACCTAATCCATATATAACTTTTGACTCCCCTAAACTTATCATGTATTTTGTATGTTACATGTATTTATACTGCATTTTTATAATAAAGTAAACTAGAGGGGAAAATATTATTAAGAAGATCATAAGAAAGAAGAAATACACTTACAGTATGGACTGTAAAAAAATCCATGTATAGGTGGCCCATGCAGTTCAAACCTGTGTTGTTGAAGGTCAACTGTACATGCAACAACACGAATGGATTTTGAAAATGTTATGCCAAATGAAAGAATAAAGTCACAAAGACCACATATGATATGATTCCATTTGTTTTTTTAATTTTTGAAACATTTTTGAATGTTTATTTTATTTTTGAGAGTCAGAGGGAGGAGCAGAAGGAGAGGGAGAGAGGGAATCTCAAGCAGACTCCACACTGTAAGCACAGAGCCCAACACAAGGCTCGATCTCATGACCCTGAGATCATGAGCTGAGCTAATATCAGGAGCTGGACGCTTAACCAACTGAACCACCCAGGTGTCCCTGTATGGTTCCATTTACAGGAAGTGTCTAAGAAAATCCATAGGAATAGAAAATAGATTTGTGGTTACCAGAGTACTGTTTTCTTTTTGGGGTGATGGAAATACTCTAAAATGAGATGGTTCCCATGGCACCTGGGTGACACAGTCGGTTGAGCGTCTGACTCTTGATTTCAGCTTAGGTCATGATCTCACAGCTCATGGGTTCAAGGCCCTCATAGGTCTCTATACTGACATTGCAGAGTCTGCTTAGGATTCAGTCTTCCGGAGCAACTGGGTGGCTCAGTCGGTTGAGTGTCCGACTTCAGTTCAGGTCTCATGGTTCATGGGTTCAAGCCCCACATTGGGCTCTGTGCTGACAGCTAGCTCTGAGCCTAGATTCTGTGTTTCCCTCTCTCTCTGACCCTCCCCTGCTCAGGCTGTCTCTCTCTCAGAAATAAATAAAACATAAAAAAATTTTTTTAAGGATTCATTCTTCTTCTCTCTCTCTCTCTGACCCTTCCCCACTTGCTCTCTATCTCTCTCAAAATAAATAAAAATTAACTTAAAAAAAAATATATATATATATATATAATGAGATGGTACTGATGGTCACACAAGTCTGAATATACCGAAAATCATTGCATTATATACTTTAAATGGTGAATTTTATGGTACATAATGTCAATCTCAATAAAACAACTAAAAAAAATAGTACCTGATTATTGTATCATTCAAACAGTACCAAAAAGTAAAACTCATCTAAAAATCTCACCCATAGCAATAACAACTGATAATCTACTGGACAGTGCACGTCCAGATATTTCTCTGCGCACATAGTTACAGATAGTTATTCTCAACCTCTTTCTGAAATGGAAACATCTGAGGACCATAACACACACCTCAAGCATCTGGGCTAAGTTATGGGTAAGTCTCCATCAGCAGCAGGCACTGCTCAGGGGTTATATTACGACAGGACTTGTTGGGGCACCTGGCTGGCTCAGTCAGTAGAGCATGCAACTCTTGATCACAGGGTTGTGAGTTCAAGCCCCATGTTGGATGTAGAAATTACTTAAAAAATAAGATCTAAAATAAGATCTATTATTCCAGCTGGAGAAAGAGACTTTCCTTATCCTCCAGGGCAACAGCTTAGCCAATGAGAAGCCACCATACTTTGAACTTCCAGTTTACGCCAATGGACTCTTAGTTTACAACGGGCTTTTCAACTTAGGCCTTTCTTTTTAAAGTTTAAAACTCTTCTTTATCCCCTGGATTTGCCTATGGTTTTACTGCAGCTGGTTTGTCCTAGATTGCAATTCTCTTTTAGTCTCCAATAAACCTATTTTTTTTCTGTTAGTAAAAATAGATAAATAAATAAATGAATGAAATCTAAAAAAAAAAAGAGAGAGATAGATTGGTAGGGAGGATGGTCTCTGGTTCACAGAGACCCACGAGGCAATTCTAATATACTAAAGAATCACAGGAAATCTTACCTAAATGGCATGACAGAATGGATGATCTGCTGTTACCTGCTTTTTTTCACTCAACTCTGCTTCCTGGAAAGGTCTCCATGTTAACATGTGGAGCTCTCACCAACCTTTAACAACTGTATAATCATCCACTGTGTGGGCACTGCATGATCCACGTAACACCTAGCTCTTCTAAGAAGTCTTTGGGACCATTCATGCCTGTGTGAAGCTTCCACCTGGTCTCCAAGTTCCCCATGGTTTTGCTCCCCCTGAGATAGAGAACCACCAAGCAAGGGAACTCTTAGAGGTAGGATCCGGGTACTGCCGCCTTTGTTGCTTCTCCGGAGCTCCAGGATTCTAGCAGGGAGCATGCACAGTTAGGTAAATGTTTATTAAATTAATGAAAAAATAATGAATTAGGGGCACCTGGGTGGCTCAGTCAGTTAAGTCTCTGACTTCAGCTCAGGTCATGATCTCACAGTTTGTAGGTTCAAGTCCAGCGTCAGGCTCTATGCTAACAGCTCAGAGCCTGGAGCCTGCTTCGGATTCTGTCTCCCTCTCTCTATTTGCCCCTCCCCCCTCTTGTGTGCACGCTCTCTCTCTCTCTCTCTCTCAAAAATATATAAATAGGGGCGCCTGGGTGGCTTAGTGGGTTAAGCGTCCTACTTTCGCTTGGGTCATGATCTCGCGGTTCGTGGGTTCGAGCCCCTCGTCAGGCTCTGTGCTGACTGCCAGCTCGGAGCCTGGAGCCTGTTTCAGTCTGCGACTCCCTCTCTATCTGACCCTCCCCTGCTCACGCTATCTCTCTCTCTCCTAGAAATAAATAAAACATTTAAATATATATATGTATATATATATATATATATATACATATATATATATAAACATTTAAAAAAAAAGAAAAAAGAATGAATTAAGGAATAAACTGAGTAGTTACATTAAAGAGTAAATCTGACCCTGGAGCAGGTCTCCCAAGAGTCTCTGAGGTTGAGAGTAATAATAAACCATCTTCATTCTGCACTTGGGTAATTTTAGAATTTATAAACCATCTCCTGTGCCTCAGTTCCTCTTTGTTTTCCTAAACATCTATTGACTGTCAATAGAGAAGAAGGCAATATCCACCCTATTTTTGCATTGAATGAACAAAGGTTGAGAGAAGTCAAAGATCTTTCCCCAGGCCTTTTTTTTTTTTTTTTTTTTAGTGTTGATTTATTTTTTAGGCAGAAAGAGAGAGACAGCTGAGTAGGGGAGGGGCAGAAAGAGAGGGAGATACAGAATCTGAAGTAGGATCCAAGCTCTGAACTGTCAGCACAGAGTCTACCTAATGCATGGCTTGAAAATTCGTGAACCGGGACATTATGACCTGAGATGAAGTTGGACACTTAACTGACTGAGCCACCCAAGTGCCCCCTTTCCCCAGGACTTTTTGTGTGAGCCACTAATGTGTCTCCAAGACTGTGCTCATTCCTGGGAGCTTAAAAGGGCTAAGGTGGGGGGCACCTGGGTGGCTCACTTGTTTAAGCAGTTAAAGGTCCAATTTTAGCTAAGGTTATGATCTCACGAGTAATGAGTTTGAGCCCTGCATTGGGCTCTCCACTGACAATGTAGAGCCTGCTATAGATCCTCTCTCTCCTTCTCTCTCTAACCCTCTCCTGCTCACTCTTTCAAAAATAAATAACATTTAAGAAGAAAAAGGGGAGGAGGAGGAAGAAGAAGAGCTAAGGTGGGGGTTTTCCCCAACAAGATGGCCACCATCAGCAAAGTACACTGGAGGAGTCATCGTACAAGTCCTGATTATCCAGATTCCGTCCACTCTGCCCCAGAAACTGAAGAAGTCTGTATGTAAAAAGAACTTTTTAATGTTTATTTATTTTTAAGAGAGAGAGAGAGAGAGTGCAGGTGAGGGAGGGGCAGAGAGAGAGGGAGACACAGAATCTGAAGCAGGCTCCAGGCTCTGAGCTGTCAGCACAGAGCCCAATACGGGGCTCGAACTCATGAACTGTGAGATCATGACCCGAGCAGAAGTCCAACAGACTGAGCCACCCAGGCGCCCCAGAAGTTTCTATTTTAAAATCCTGATACTATCAGTGATAGACCATCTGCAACCCAATCGCTGCTTTCATGACAAGCCTCCCCCCCCCAACAACCCCCATCTGCCAGGTCCTCCCTGATGGAACCTCTGAGGAAGGGTCACCCATATCCTCCTCCCGCAGCATGTGATGTGCTCCACAGACCAGAGCCGGCTGGTGTTTAGAAACTTCTACAACAGTTCAGGGGAATAAATTTATATCTGTTGATATAACAACAACACAACAGGGCTTGTAATTTGCAGGCCTTTTTCTCTTTTTCCTTCTTGTAAGAAGTCATTTTTACTGTGTTTTGGAACAGCATTTGATTGGAAAATCAAAACAAAGCAAAGCCAAACTGTTTCTTTCATCACAGTTTGAGAAGCTCTGGTGAGGGAGAGCCGGCTGGTGTCCAGGCTCCCTCCCCCTCCCCCCACTGTGTGTGCTGACACTTTGGCCTTAATCAGCTACCTCTCCTGTGTTCCCTGTTGGGACGCAGGGATACTTGTACATTCCTCACAGGGTTCTGGTCAGATTCGGATGCGACCCCACGGCAAGATGGTCCCGCACCCCCTCCCCTTCCTCCCATCCCTTCTGCTGACTCTGGGACATACGTTCTAAGGGACAGGAGAAACCTGTGACAGACACACATATGGAGCAATACGGCTGGAGACAGGCAGGGTCCAGGACACTGCACGGAGAGCTGGAGCCCCCCGGGTGGAGAGAGCAGGAGGTACAGAGGCGCCGGCCTCCTTGGGCTCAGTTAGGCCCTGTGCGCCTGGAGGGCAGAAGTCCCACCTGCAGGCAGCTCCATAGCCCGGTCCTCGGTGCCCCGGGGGGCCCCCTGTGGGAGGTGTGGAGGTGCGGGTATGGCTGGGGGTGCGGAAGAGGGGGCGCTAGGGGCTGTGGAGTAGAGACTGTGCGCCAATCCAGCAGAGGGGAGACCCGGCCTGGAATGCAGGGGCTGCAGGGGCGGCGACAGGCTGCTTTCCCACGTCTGGCGACATGCTCCACTGGACAAGCTCCGTGGACTTGTGGGAAGCGGCAGTGAGCCATGGGCCGTGGGCTTGAGGAGACAAACTGGGGGCTGAGGGCAGGAAGGAGGGGCTAGGAGACTCCATGGGCAATGACCCGGGGAGACAACCCAGGCCGCTCCCTGAGTGGTGGGAACCCATCCACTCTGACCCCAGGCTCCGTAGAGTCTCCTCTTGGTGCCGCTGTGGAGGAAAGGAAAGAAGTTCTCTTCCAAAGGCCCGCTGGGGAGACCCACCACCACACACTATGTATAGGTCTTTGACAAAGGGCAGGTGAAAGTGAAATCCAAGAACTTGTGTGGACGACATTGAGGGTCAGGTTGGGCGCTGCAAGGCCTCTGGCACAGCCATCTGAACGCAGCAGGAAGGTTGAGCCGGTTCTCAGCTGGGTCACACTGGGCCTCCTATTTGCACAGCAGGACCCCTAAAGTAGGTCCCCTGAGGGTCTTTGGGCTGAGCCTCTGTGTGCTAACCACCTCCCCCACCCCTACCCCTCACCCCCGCCCAGAGAAGTTGAGCAGGGATGGGACACCCAGCACAGTGGGCAGATGCGGCACCCCCACTGTGCTGGCAGGGAAGGTGGGGTGGGTGCGGATTCAACAGGGCAGGAGACCAAAGGGTGTCCTGTTTGATTTCCTGACTATTCTGGTAAGGGAGACGGCAAGACTATTTGGTGAGAGAAAATGAGGCGATGGGGATACAGAAGCTGGAAAAGAAGAATGAGGGGGCTTGGGGAGAAAGGGGGAGGCTGACTGGGACAGCCCCCACCCACCAGTGAACACGGCTGTGATCCAATCTCCAGCAAGGGCTGGGCATGTCGTAGGCAGTCGGTCGGTACGTATTCGGTGACTGAGTGTTCAGTCATCACCATCTAGAGACAGAAGAGATCATGGGGAAAACACGCCTTACCTGAACTTGGTCAGCTAATCCGTCCCTGTGAGGAGGAAACTTCCCTCCACTGAGTCACACCCACCCAAGGCCCTGGCCTTACCTAGACCTGGAGGGTATAAACCTGGGGGCTGGTCACCCTCTGTCTCTCTTCCTTTGGGACAGAGTTTCCGCCTCCTAAGTTTCCACCAGATGGGCCTCACCTGACAGCTTTGGTCCTCCCCTACACCCCTTCCCCAAGCCTGCCTTCTCCCCTCACCCCTTCCACAGGTGTGAACTCCAGGTTCACCCTCACTGGCTCCACTGACCCAACAAAGCCCAGAGAGGAGCGACCCTTGCCTGGTTCCAAGGCAGGACTGAGCCCAGCCCCAGGGCAGCCACCTTGCCCAGGGCATGGGTGGGGGGCGGGGTCTCTCTCCTCGAGCAGGGATCTTCTTGCCAGCCCTACTCTCTCCCTCGACCTCAGTTTCCCTCAGGGAAATGTCCACTGAAGACAGAGTTGTTGATCCTCCAGCCTCTGGTGACTTGGCCGTAACTTCCTGGGACTCCCTGGGCGAAGGGACCCCCCCCCACCCCCCGAGGCATCTCATCCTCTTGGAGTTGGCGAAGAATCCCTGGCCCAAGGCGGCAAGAGCCTGGCACCAGGGAAAGGAGCAGAGCTTGCTCCCCAAGGGCCTGCGTCACCTGCCAGCACTGCTGTCTGCTCTCCACCCCCAGAGCTCTGTCAGACCTGTCCTACAGGTGTGTCTGGCTCCGAGCCAGTGGGGCCCAGTGCCCAACTCATTTACGGGAAGGAAGGATGTAAACAGAGGACAAGGGGCGGGTGGAGGACAAAGGCAACCCGGGTCTTTTGTTTGCATCTCGCTCAGCCCAGGGGGAGGTGCTGACACCAGAGACCTGGGGCCCTGCCCACCAAAGGGCAGCAGCACACAGTGCCAGGAGCTGTGCTCACTCGCCCTCCACCATGCCCCCTTCCCCTCTCCTGAGGCTGCCCTGGGCCCACCTGTCTGCCGTCACTGCCTAGGTCTCAGCCTCAGCCAAGGCCCTACCTACCGCACAGCTTATGGCCAGGACGCAGCTAGGGAGCGACAGGCACAGGTTTGCCACGTGGCCTGCTCAGAGGCAAGGAGGCCCTTTAGGTTTCAGTGCCCGACTCCAAGGAGCTGAGAGGAGGTGGAAGATAGAAGACTGAGGGCCTCTGGAAGGGCCTCAGCAATAATCAGCTAGGAGCCCAGACAGAGAGAGGATAATAGTGCTACCTACCTCTCAAGGTTAATCTTTCTCAGATGCTTATGAGTCTTGGGGCCGTAGGAAATTCGGAAAAATTCCATGCAGTCAACAGACATTTATTATCTCTGTGCTGTGGTCAGACACTTTTCTAGGTGCCAGAATACATCAGCGGACAGACCAAAGACCCTACCTTTCCACATTAGTCTTGAAGAGGAATACATCAATATATTGTACATTAGAAAGTTGTAAGCGCTGAACAATGTGGCAGAGAGGTGTGGGGAGGGGGTGCCAGGGCAGGTCTTTGAGTAAAGACCTGAAGACAGCGAGGGAGCCATCCTGGTAAATCCTATAGGGACAGCATGAGGACATGGCAAAGAGGGCACACAAGGCCTCAAGGGATGAGCTTGTGTGGCAATATATTATTATAATAATAATAAGTATATTATTATTAAATGTGAGCTATTTAAAATTTTTTCAAATTGTATAATATACATAGCATACAATTTACCATTTTACTTTTTTTAAATGTTTTATTTATTTTTGAGAGAGAGAGACAGAGACAGACAGAACATGAGTGGGGGAGGGGCAGAGAGAGAGGGAGATGCAGAATCTGAAGCAGGCTCCAGGCTCTGAGCTGTCAGCACAGAGCCCAATGTGGGGCTCGAACCCATGAACTGCAAGATCATGACCTGAGCCCAGGTTGGATGCTTAACTGACTGAGCCACCCAGGTGACCCCACTTTACTTCTTTAATGCTGATTTATTATTTTTGAGAGGGGTAGAGAAAGGGAGACAGAGAATCTCAAGCAGGCTCCACTCTGTCAGCACAGAGCCTGACATGGGGCTCGAACTCATGAACATGAGGCCATGATCTGAGCCAAGATCAAGAATGGGACGCTTAACCGACTGAGCCACCCAGGAGCCCCCCATTTTAGCCATTTTATAACACACAGTTCAGTGGCATTAAGTACATTCACACTGGTATGCAGCCATTGCCACCATCTCTTCCATCTTCCTGAACTGAAACTGCGTGTCCATTAAACACTAACACCCCACTCTCCCGCGCCTAGCACTCCCCCCCTCCCCGTAACCACCTTTCTATTGTCTCTCCTGATCTGACTACTCCAGGTAACTGATGTGCATGAAATCATAGAGTATTTGTCCTTTTGCATCTGGCTAATTTCAAAAACTTAGCTATTGGCCTTTTATTCTTTCATAATAAAGTGGGGATAATGACAGTTGCTTTGACTACCTAAGAAACATCGCATGAAGACACAGGTAGGTGATGAACACAAAGCTGTTTGGTAAAGGGTAAAACCCAATTCCAATGTTAGGAATTCCCAATTCCAATGTGTTCTTGTTCTTCCTGAGGCAGGTCTGCCCAGCTGGAGGTGAGTTGCTGGAAGTTAAGGGGGTATTGAGAGCTCACCCTGCACTGGGAAAATGGGAAACTGCTGCCTCTGAGCCAACAGCTTGGGGTTTGTTGGAAAGGCCCTCATGTTGCTGTTTGCCAGGTCCTCTCTCTCTGCTGCCCTTGGCCGGGGGTGGGGGCCTGCTTTGCTGACCCTAATGAGTGACCGGAAGTGAACTCCTCCTACAGCCCACGATGCTAAGTCTCCCTCACCTCTTGGATCTGCATTGCTCACTGTACATACACGCCTGCCACCCTGCAGTAGTGACGGAGACACCCACTGCACATTTCCCTTAAGTCACTGGTGGCTCTAGTGTCACCCCAGTGCAGACATCCCCAGGAGCAACCCTGCCAGTAACTTACCCCTAACTGCTTCGGGATACAAATGTTATGATGGAGACATCCCCAAGGAATTTAGGGAGCACAGAGGAGTGCTAAACCCAGTCCAGGGCCATGAAGGAGGGTGTTGGCGAAGGTTTCCTGTAAAAGGTGACCGAATATTGCTCCTTCCTCTGCTCAGTTACACCAAACAGTAGTAGAAGCTTAGGAGAGATGCCATGGCCTGCACTGCTGCTTTACCTGCATTGCAGCAGTGAATCTCCTCACTGATCGCACGATGTACGAACTCTTAGCCTCCCCATTCAACAGCTAAGGAAATTAAGGCTCAGAGAAGTTCAGCCACTTGCTCAAGATGCCATAACTCATCCATGACAATGCCAGAAGGGGATCCAAGGTCTGCATGACCTCCCCGGTGGGCACTCTCTTACCCCAGGCTTCCTTCTGAAAGGCAGGATATCCCAAGGTGTGGGCAAGCATACTTCTGATGATTCACTGTCATTCACAAGATCAACCTGGGTGGTATAAGGACCAGCATTTTCTAAAAATTCAATAGATGTGAACCCCTTTTACTGTATGCTAGAAAAATGGCAACTAGCACATCAAACCCTTGATGAGACATAGAAATGTAAAATTTCCTTCTGAATTCGATTTACTTAGGTAAAAGTGGGAGCCCTTTTTCAGGGTTTCAACTTACCCCCTTTAAAAAAAATGTTTATTTATTTTTGAGAGACAGAGCATGAGTGGGGCGGAGCAGAGAGAGGGAAACACAGAATCTGAAGTAGGCTCCAGGCCTGAGCTGTCAGCACAAAGCCCTACACGGAGTTCAAACTCATAAACCGTGAGATCATGACCTGAGCTGAAGTCAGATCTTTAATGGACTGAGATACCCAAGTGTCCTTCAATCCCCTTTTAATTAAACTCTTCCAGGTATCATATTAAAATGTTATGTTTATCAACTGTTTTTTTTTCTTAACTTTGGTGAAATATACAAAGTAACCATTCTACCATTTTTGACTGTACAGTTCAGTGGTATTAAATATATTCACATACTCTTGTAACCATCACACTATTCATCTCTAGAACTTCTTGGTCAGCCCAGCTGAAACTCTGTCCACATTAAACAGTGACTCTCTCCATCCTTCCTCTCAACCTCTGGTTACCATCATTTTACCTTCTGTCTCTATGCATTTGACTATTCTAGGTGCCTCATATCGTGGAGTCATTCAGTATCTTTACTTTTCTGTCTGGTTTCTTTCACTTATATTATCAAGAGGAGTCTATTTAAAGTGGAAGAAAATATCAGAATAAATGATACATAGTTTAGTTGGTCTGCAGATGCGACCATGGCATGGGGGTGAGTAAGTTGGGAAATCATCAGTCTGGGAGGGCAGGGGACTTCTCACTCCTCCTGTCTTCTGAGAACAACCCAGAACTACATCTGCCATGCCCAGATGTGCAGGAAACGTGTCTGGGACATGAGGAAGAGGAAGCAGTGAAGGAGGCAGAAAAGGAGTGAAGGGTAAACTCCTCATCCAAAGAATCAGCCAAGTGACACTTGTCTATTCTGGGACACTTTGCACTCCCATGGCCTTGGGATTGGCTGTCCACTCTGAATGTCTGCTGGGCACCTGCTAGATGGCCCAGTCTATAGGCTACATCTGGCTCTACTCTACCATTTTTTCCCACCTATCTAACTGGGCAGGACCCAAGCAATGGCATCCAAGGGCCCTCGAACTGCTGCTAAAGAAACCAAGTGGACACCAATGACTGGATGTTGCATATCTCAAGGATCTGAGTTAGGAGGGGAGATAATACTTGGGGCAGAAACCGAGCAGAGAGAAGACAGGCTGGGAAGTCCCCGGGGACTAGGCTTCTGAGATTAAAACAAATGAAAGCATTCTCAGAATGGAGAAGGAGGCTAATTCTTCCCTGAGGATTGGGGTCCTGGCAGAGTCCAGACCCAAGGTCAGAGTGGGCAAACCCCTGGCCTGGCACCATGGCCCAATGAACCAGAAACCTCAGGAAGTGTGATATCTTTCGGAGAAACACGTCCGCCGCCTGGAATTTTCTAAATAAATGTAATGTGTACGGTGCAGGGTGCTCTGTGCTGAGTGAACATGCACACTCGGGTCTGCGGGAGGCACAACTGCTTCGTCTGTGGTTTGGGTACCTCCGTGCAAGCTGATCAATCAGTTTCTGACTCACATTAGCTCTAACTAGCAGCCAGGCCTCACTCAGCTGTGCAGTTTATAGAATATTATCCTTTAATTACACAAGCTTTAAGGCCTTGAGAGGAGGGATGACCTCTGTTCTCTTCTTCCATTACGCCCTCTGTCTAGCACAGGACTCAATATATAGTGAGAGATAATGGGAGCTCATTAAACGCCCGCGGGATACATCAATGTATACATGATCATCAACTCTGATACCTTTTTTTCGAATTTCTGTCTTTCTCCCATGTTCTCTTTAAGATATATTATACTGGGGCACCTGGGTGGCTCGACCAGTTAAGCTTCCGACTTCGGCTCAGGTCATGATCCTACAGTTTGTGAGTTTGAGCCTCAAGTCGGGCTCTGCTGACAGCTCCGAGCCTGGAACCTGCTTCTGATTATGTGTCTCTCTTTCTCTCTGCCCCTTTCCTGCTCAAGCTCTGTTTGTCTCTCTCAAAAATAAATAAACGTAAAAAGAAAATTATTTTTATTTGTTATTAAAAAATTGTTTTAATGTTTTTATTTATCTCTGAGAGAGAGAGAGAGAGAGAGACAGTGCAAGCAGGGGAGAGTCAGAGAGAGAGAGACACAGGATCTGAAGCAGGCTCCAGGCTCTGAGCTAGCTGTCAGCAAAGAGCCCTACGCGGGGCTCGAACCTACGAACTGTGAGATCATGACCTGAGCTGAGGTCGGACACTCAACCGACTGAGCCACCCAGGCGCCCCCATAAAAAAAATTTTTTTTAAATATCATACTATATTGACATATATATAAAAATATATAAGTATATATGTAAGACATATGTATGTGTATATATGTAAAGTATAGATAATGTTTGTGTAAACATATAACTTGTTAGCTTTATATATCTAATTTTGTAAACATCCAGAATCTTGTGATATTTCTTGAGAATAAAAATAGCTTTCTAAAATATAATTTGCATCTACATTGCCAGAGGACCATGTACCGATTACTACAGTCATTACACCTACCTCTGAAAACAGAGGCTACATGACAACCAGTGTCCTGGAAGGTAGTTTCTTTTTTAAATTACAATAACTCTAAGAAATCTTCTTTTGAAAAAGGGCACAAGTCAAATGCGAATGGAGTCATCAGGGGGGCAGAAAAGAGCCCCAGCCAAAGTCCTTTCTATGCAACTTTCCTTTTGGGGAAACAGTATTTCATCATGAGAGGAATTCCATTTTTCCCCTAGGCAAGAAAGTTCTGCTCCCGGTTACTAATCCTATTTCAATATTTTATTTCAATGCCTGGGTCTGCTTGTGGGGTGGAAGCATTTTTGGTATCATAGAAAATCTAAAAAATGACAAACAGAGGAAAGACAGTGTTGAGATCTTAGGTGGTAAAAAGTGGTTTTAAAATATATGCCCTATACAGTGTAGATGCAGATAGAAACTGGTTGAACAATGCTAGATGTATAAAAAGCTACCTCAGCTTATGCAAAGTGTAAAATGTCATTTACCATCAGGAACCCTTCCATATCATATGTATATTTATATGTACCGTGGTCAAACGTTTATAACACTCGTAAGCAGTCATGCAGATAATAAAGCGGGGGCTGCCTCATACCCAGCTCAGGCCAGCGGGTCTCCTCTGTCCCCTGCCCTTTGGACGTGCTGCCCAGGCCAGGTCTTTAAGGCTGTGTGTGTCCTGGCTGCTGGCCCTCTGGTCCCATCTGAGTTTGGTTAACCATTTGCTCTGCTCCAGGATGAGGTAATCTGAGCTCACTCAGGAGAAGTGAGTACCTGCTGGCAAACCAGCCCAGCCTGTATCATGGGGCTGATGTCACCCTGACCCTTACTGAGGCCACTGCCCTGGCCAGGATTCGAGTGGGTGGGGAACAAGGGGCGCTTTCTTGACCTCAGGGCACATTCCAGACTAAAGTCACCCTTTCCGCCACCCCGGCTGCCTCGTGAAACCCCAGCCCCAGGTCTGGGTACGACAAGAGGAACTGTGGACAAGGAAAATTTTGAGGAGGGGAGAGGAATTTGCTGGAACGTGTCCTTGAGTAGGTGAGATGGGAGGGAATTTAGTGCACAAGTGGAGGGCTTGTCTTCAGCCAGGAACCCAGACAGTTCATCTGACATAACATGAGAGAAGGCAGACGGTACAGGCGTGGACAGTGGTTCGAGGATGGACGCGGTGAGAGGTGGGCGGGGGGGCAGAGGGCTCTCTTCTGATTGCTTCCCTTCTCTCAGTGACATAGGAGGCAAGGTCCTCAAATGAGAGTGAGGAGTGGGAAAGGAGGTGGAGGTTTGGCGTGACTGAAGGTGTGAGCTGATCCTCTAGGAGAACAGCAGGATGAGCCAGCTCAGGAAAGGCAGTAGGATTGTCAGGTAACCAACCCCAAGGCCCACTTGAGATGCATGATTAGGAACTGAGACTAGAGTTTCTATGTCAGCACTACTGACATTTTAGACTTGCTAACTCTGCTGGGAGAAACAGTCTTGGATATTATTGGATATTTAGCATACTTGGCCTCTACCCATTAGATGTCAGTGCACCTCTCCACAGCTGTGACAATCAGTACGTCTGAGCCATTGCTAAATGCTCCCAGGGTGTGGGAAGTGGGGGTGGGGGAAGCAAAATTGGGCCTGATGAAGAACCACAGAGACTGAGAGCAGTATGGCTGTTGATCAGCATAAATGCTGACTTGGAGTGGCCGCGAGTTGAATTAAATCAAGATTGTGGTTTTGTCAAGTAAGGAGAATAAATAAGTAAAAGGAGACTGGAAAGTCCAAGGTCTCTGAAAGAGAGTGATGATAATGACTGATCATGGAATTTCATCTGGGTTAAGAGAAGAGAGAGAACAGAGAGGATCATCAAGCTACTACTAACAGTATCTTTACCATCCTTTACATGCTCATTAAGAGTCTCCTCACCATTCTTGTGGCACCTGGGTGGATCAGTGAGTTAAGTGACCAACTCTTGATTTAGGCTCAGGTAATGATATCACAGTTCGTGGGTTTGAGCCCCATGTTGGGCTCTTCACTAACAGCGTGGAGCTTGCTTGGGATTCTCTCTCTCTCTCTCTCTCTCTGCCTCTCTCTCTCTCTCTCTGCCTCTCTCTCTCTCTGCCTCTCTTTCTCAAAAAAGTCTCTTCAATGTTCTTTCAGCTTCTACCCACAACCTGGTCCTAGAGCCAATGGCCTGTGGTTTAGGAATTTTTAATTTTTAATTTTTTATAGAGAGAGAGAGACAGAGCATGAGCAGGAGAGGGGTAGAAGAGAGGGAGACATAGAATCTAAAGCAGGCTCCAGGCTCCGAGCTGTCAGCACATACCCCGATGCGGGGCTTGAACCCACAAACCATGAGATCATGACCTGAACTGAAGTCAGATGCCCAACTCACTGAGCCACCCAGGCATCCCAAGAGTTATTATTTTTACAGTAGTGTCATACCTCCAGTTCTGGTTATCTGATAAGAAATCACTGTACAACTTAGTGGCTTAAAACAACAACAACCACTTTATTATTATTATCTCTCAAGGTTCTAGGGGTTGACTGAGCTCAGCTAAGTGGTTTTCATTTAGGGTTTCTCATACAGTTGCAATTACATGGTGGCTGTGGCTGAAGTCACCTTGAACTCTTCCCTTACTTATATGTCTGGCATTTGATGCCGGTTGTTGTCTGGGACCTCAGATGGGGCTTTTGGACAGGACACGTACTTGTGACTGCCCCATGTGACTTGGGCTTTCTCACAGCATAGTGGCTGGGTCCTAGGAGCAAGTGTTCAAGCAAAAGAACCAGGTGGGAACTCTCTTCAGAGTTCAGAAGCTTCAGAAGACACAGAGTCTCTTCCACTGCATTCTCTTCAGTAGATTTACTAAGATCTGATTGTATCTAAGGGAACAACATATGTTTTCAAACAATTGCACCCAGCCTTTCACTGAGAAACAAGCCATCAAAAGAGAAGACCCTCCAATTCCTCCATCTGTACCCTCCCCTCCTGCCACAGTCAGAGAGGGGGTGCCTGCATCCTGTCCCACAGCTTCTCCTCCATCAGTGTTCTGACTTCATGCTCTCTCCTTCTCATAGAGCCTTGATCTATCAGCCATTCTTCACCCTCTCTCTCTCCCCTGAAAGACCAAGGCACCATGACATTAATGATTAGGAGCTAAGACTCAGGTCTCTGGAGTCAGGATACTTGGGTCCAGAGTCGGGTCTTGTCACCTACTTGGTTCTGGGATACTAGGCAATTACTCAGCCTACCTAGGCTTCACTTTCTCATTTGTAAAATGTGGATCATGGTAATCTCAGCTTCATAGGGTTGTTAAGGTTTAAATCAGATTATCCATGAGCAGAGTACCTGGATTTAAGAGGGAATACCTACTCCTCATTCCTGCTGTTTCTTTGGGAGGATAACATGCCTGACCTTTCTATGCCCCTCACTCATTTTTCCTGGCAGGATGGAGTGATTGGGAAATTGGGGAGCATGAACAGAATACATATAGCCCAGACCCTACCTCCCTCTTTCTCTCTGGAGTGAGAGAGTACAAGTTCTGTTTTGCTTTTATATGTCTAACTATTACAGGGTGAGGCTCAGCATGGTTGGGGTGTGGAGAAGAACATGTCTGCTGCCTTCAAGATTGCATGCATGAGTCTGTCTAATTGTAAGCTCAGTCTTTCTGCTTACAGGTAAAATCCATATTCTCCAATGTCAGATTTATCAGAAATACATATGATATTTTGCTCTTCCATCTGCCTTGGTCTTGTAAAATGTGAGTTTTATTTCTCAGAATTTGATTGGGAAACCCCAACCTCTCGTACATATGGAAAATGCTCTATATTATTATCCACTGAGTTTTTCTTTTTATTATATAGACACGTCCAATGTCCCTGTATTAAAAATTAAAACTTATCTATATCTTATCTGTATCTTCATGCACATCCAACTTCTCAAAGAGCAGTCCATGTTCTTTTCTTTATACTAAAAATAAATCCAGTATAATTAATATACAGTGTCGTGTGAGTTTCAGGTGTATAAGGTAGTGATTGAACAATTGTAGACATTACTCAGTGCTCATCGTGATAAATGTACTAGAGAAGTCCACATCCTTGAAGAGCTTGGAGAAACAGCCTGTGAGCTTGATGAGTACAATAACCTTCTTCTCTGTCTTGTTCACAGCCTACATATTCCCAGTACCCAGAACAGCATCCAACTCCTAGAGGATGCCCAATAAACCCTCGTTGAATGAATGAACACTCCCTGCTTTCATTTCCTCACGTAGTTTCCTTCTTAACTACTATAATCTCTACAGCCCCAATTATACCACTCTTCACCCATATTTCCAAACCAGAAGCACTTTTCTCTTTATTATTTTTTAAAAGTTTTTTTTTTTAATTTACTTCTGAGAGAGAGAGACAGCATGAGCAGGGGAGGGTCAGAGAGAGAGGGAGATACAGAATCCAAGGCAGGCTCCAGGCTCTGAACTAGCTATCAGCACAGAGCCTGACGGGGGCTCGAACCCACAAACTGTGAGATCATGACCTGAGCTGAAGTCAGACGCTTAACCAACTGAGCCACCCAGGCACCCAAGCACTTTTCTGATAAAATGTTACCTAAGCTTCCTTTGACATTTGATACTGTTGACCATTTCTACCTTGATGTTTTTATTCCTGGGGCCCCTGTGACACCATCCTTTCTTAGTTTTTGTTCTCTTCCTACCTTGCTGATCTCATCTCCTCAGTCAAGCAGCCCTTCTTCCTCCATCTGGTCTTTATTGTTTTTTAATGTTTATTTATTTTTGAAAGAGAGAGAGCATGCCCATGTGCACAGGAAGGGCAGAGAGAGGGAGAGGGAAACAGGATCCCATGTGGGTTCTGAGCTGACAGCAGTGAACCCGACATGGGGCTTGAACACACAAACTGTAAAATCATGACCTGAGCCAGTCAGACACTTAACTGACTGACCCAGGTGCCTTCTCCATCTGGCCTTTAAATATCCAGAAGCTCTATCCTTGAACTTTTCTCTTCTCTATTTTCTATACCGTTTTCCCAAGTGATATCCAAACCCTTAGCCTTTGCTATCTTGTATATGTTTGATGACCCTAAAACCTATATTCTTGGCTCAAATGTTTCTCCTGCACATCGCGTGTTGAGCGTCTCAAGCCGCTCAAACTAACAAGAGCAGGGGTCAGATCAGCGTCTTCCCCAGGCCATCGGCTCTCTGTCCTGAAGAATGACAGTCCCATCCACCCATCCTTTAAGTCAGATCCTTTTTGTTCTCTCGATTCTGCTCTCCTACATTCATCACTCACAGTCTTGCATGTTAGACGTGCGTGGGTCTCCTGATCCCACACACCTGGTGTCCTTGTCTTCAACACAACCCTATCAGTCTACCCTCTACACCACTCTTGTTGGGATGTTTCCATAAAGCAGTTATGACTCCATTACCCGTTACAAATCCCTCAACGCCCTCAAATAGCAACCATAACCCTCAGGATCTAACAAAGCAATTCATCATCTACAAACCTCTGTGCCTTGGTTTTTGGTCATGGCTGCCTGGAATACTCTGTTCTGATCCTACCTAATTTCTTATCCATCTCTGTATAAATGGGACCATTTTGTGCACCTTTACCTTGGCACATGATGTTCTTTCAGCCTGGTTGAGCCCTATCTCTGGGCCCTGGCAAGTTTCCGCTCATCTTCCCACTCACACCTAGTTCCAGATTCTGTGCCCAGCTCTGTGGTTTCAATATCACTTGGTAACTACTTTCATCACACTAGGAATCCCGGTGTATGGTAAACACCTGCTTACTCATATGACTTCGTGATGGGAGGCGAGTGCTGGCCTTGTCCTTGCTTCCTTTATATCATCAGTGTCTGGCACACAGCAGATTCTTCAATGAATCATCATTTTTAATGGAGGCAGAGTATTTTAGATTGTAAATAGATGAGTCATACTCCAGTGAACTTATCCCATATATTAGATGTGTTGTTTTACTTTTTTTCAATTACTAATGTTTATTTTTCAAACTGGAAAAGGCATTCGTCTCCTATTTTAGGTTTGGAGCAATGCAGGCTTATTGTAAAAGAAAATTCAGCCAGTACAGGAAGGTATAAAAACAAAAGGAAAAGTCATGCCTAATCTAACCTTCCAAAGGTGGCCTTTGTTATCAAGTCGATGTACGTGCTTTCAAGCTGTTTTCTATGCAGGCATACCCTATAGTTATCTTTACATCTAAAAACCAAAATTGAGATATATTGTCCATGCTATTTTACAACAAACCTTCTTTTAAAAAAAACTTTTTAAAATGTTTATTTATTTTTGAGGCAGAGAGAGACAGAGCATGAGCGGGGGAGGGGCAGAGAAAGACACGCAGAATCCGAAGGAGGCTCCAGGCTCCAAGCTGTCAGCACAGAGCCTGACGCAGGGCTCGAACTCACAGACTATGAGATCATGACCTGAGCCAAAGTCAGATGCTCAACCAACTGAGCCACCTAGGCACCCCTATAATAAACCTTCTTTACTTAACATGAACATGAACAAAATGAACAAAATTCCATGTCATTAAATATTCATATATCAGGCTTTCGTGACTGCCTAGTGCTTCATTGTATGCATGTGACAGTCTATTTAACAAATCCCGTGTCTTTGGACATTTTGGTTATTATCAAGATACCATGAGCCTCCTTACAGATATATCTTTGTATACTTACCTGATTATTTGTTTAAAATATATTCCTTGGGGTGCCTGGGTGGTTCAGTTGGTTAAGCGCCCGATTTTGGCTCCGGTCATGATCTCACAGTTCGTGAGCTGGAGCCTCGCAGCGTGTTTCTACTGTCAGCACAATGACCGCTTAAAGACCTTCTGTCCACCACCAGCCCCCCACCCCCACCCCATGCCCCTCTCTTTGCCCCTCCTTCACATGTGTTCTCTCTCTCAAAAATAAATAAGCATTAAGAACAATAATAAAATATATTCCTGGAAGTTGAATAGTTGGGTTGGAGTCTTGTACATTTTTAATGCTTTGGGCCAATAGTTCTCCAGAATTATACAATGTTGTACTTCGACAGCAATGTAGGACAGTGGAGGTCTCCCCAGACCTTGGTCACTATTGTGTATTACCATAAGTTTCCTCTTTGCCAGCCTGGGATGAAGGGAGAAGAGTTTATTCTTTTGAGAGAATATTAATCAGCTCTGAAGCCAGGGAACTCTCCCAGATAATCGCATTGTACGCGCTTAATTAAGTATTTTAGGAATGAAAGAACAGGTGAGTGAAGACAGACGCAGGGAGATAACACCTTACAGGATGAGCAGTGGACTTGGGTCTGACACACTGGGTTCAAATCCTAGTTCTATTACCTAATGTTTGTACAATCAGAGACTAGTCACCTAGCTTTATTAAATCTTGGTTTACTCAATTGTGAACTGGAAATCATAATTCTACTTCATATGACTATTGTGAGGTTAATGAGACATTGTGCTTCAAATAAAGGGTGGCACCTGGCTGGCTCAGTCAAAAGAGAATGTGACTTTTGATCTCAGGGTCATGAGTTTGAGCTCCATGTTGGGTACAGAGATTACTAAAAACAAAATAAACAAACAAAAACAACGCTAAAAGCATTTTAAAAGGGATACTTATAAACAGTTAAATATTCAAATAGTGCAATAGGTAATATTATAAAAAGTCTCTTTAGGGCACCTGGGTGGCTCAGTCGGTTAAGTGTCTGACTTTTGGTTTAAGTCCAGGTAAATCATAACACACTTCATGAGTTCCAGCCCAGAAGATTGGATTCTTTCTCTCCCTCTCTCTCTTTGTCCCTCTCTCAAATGCTCTCTCACTCTCTCTCAAAATAAATAAATAAAATTAAAAAAAAAATAAAATAACGGAGAGAGGCACTTGTGGGGATGAGCACTGGGTGTTGTGTGGAAACCAACTTGACAATAAACTATTTGTAAAAAAATAAAATAAAATAAAATAGAAAATAAAAAAAGTATTTTTCTCATCCACACTGACCCCTATTCCTATTCTTATTCCGGAAGAAACACAAGTTATCAGCTCATTCCGTGCCCTTCTAGAGAGTCTTTCTCTCTCATTCTCTCTTTCTTGCGCACACACCCTGCCAAAAGCATGATAACAAATTATACACATTGTTATTATCTGCTTTTATCTGCTTTTTCCACTTAATCTGTTTTGGAAATTGGTCCACATGAATGTATGCATTCTTTTTAACTCAATTTGATTTATCTAACCAGTACAGTCCTACCACACATTTAGATATGCTTAAGAGCATAAGCTCTGGAATCAAATTGCTTGAGTTTGAGTACTGCTTTCAGACTGGCTGTGAAACCTTGAGTAATTGGCCTTAGTTCTCTGCACCTTAGTTTTCTCATCAATAAAGTGGGGGTTGATAGAGACCCACCTCAAAAGGTGGTCGTGAAGATGTAGAGTCTGCACGCACAAAGCACTGAGAGCACCTGACACAGAATAACCACTCAATAAAATGACTTACTTTTGTTTCCAGTCTTTTATTATTTTCCCCAGAATTCTGCAGTGATTATCCTTGTATCAACATGAACGTTTATCGGGAGGGTGAGTCACTAGAAATGAAATAAAGATGTTCATGGGGGTCCCCTGGGTGGCTCAGCTGGTTAAGCGTCCAACCCTTAATTTCGGCTCCGGTCATGCTCTCACGGTTTGTGAGCTCGAACCACACATCGGGCTCTGTGTGGATAAGTGTGGAACCTGCTTGGAGATTTTCTCTCCTTCTCTCTCTGTCCCTCCCCCACTTGCACTTTTTCTCTCTCAAAAATAAATAAGTAAATCTTTAAAAAACAACAATAACGACAAAGATGCCATGAGCCCATTGGAGAAAATTCACTGGTAGGCAAAACTACGTGCATGTGTGCGCTTTGGGGTGGGGTTGGGGAAAGGATTTCTATTTTTCTTAAGACTATCAAAGATGTCTAAAGCCCTCCTCAAAGAACCAATACACGCAGCACATGATACAGGGCCACCTCCATATGGATAAAGACTGAGCAGAGGTTATGTTTCCACGCAGGATTTAGAAAGCTGAAAAAGGCATTTCTCCCACCTTAAAGACAAGCAGTCAGATAAACTACAAAATCAGAACTTTTCTGGAACCTCTCAGAGAGCTGGGGGCACAGGGAAACCCAGTAACACAGAGCCCAAGGAGAGACAGGCCCGTCGAGGGAGACCTGGGATGCAAGATCAGACTGCCTTGAGGCAAAGCGAGAGGGGACGCACACCCGGCTCCACTCGTGGGGAAGAACATTGCTGATATTTTTAACAAACAGCTGAAGGCTGAGTGAGGGCTGGTGTGACACGACAGAGTCCCTGGGAGCTGCACGTTTGCGGCTGTTAGCTCTCTCTGTGCACGCTTCATGGACCTTCCCGGGGACTCGGGAGAGAGCATGGGGCGGGGGTGGGGGGTGGGGGCAGGCGGGAGACTGGAGAGAGTCTCCCTCAGCAGTGGGAAGGAGGCCTGCACTAAAGGAAGGCAAGAAGCCCTACCCAGACCCTTCCCCCAGAAGAAGCAGAAAAAGAAGGAAGCGGAGATGGGGGAGGGAGGGAAGAAGATAAGAAGAAGGGGGAAGGGAGGAGAACCTCCAGCTATTGAGGAGGGGGCAGCGAATCTGTTGCCCGCGGGGAGGGGAAGGATAAAAGAAACAACTATTCACCTCTGTGAAAGAGCATGAAACAGTCCTGGACCAGAATCCTGTTAAAGTAGCCATTCTGGGGGTGGGGAATAATTTTGCCCCCCAGGGGACATTTGGCTGTCTAAAGATAGTTTTGGTTGTCACAACTTGGGGAAGAGGGATGGGTATTTGGTAGGGAGAGGCCAGAGACACCGGTGAACTTCCTGAGATCCCAGGACAGTCCCCCAAAACAAAGAGCTATCCAGCTCACTCAGTAGTGTCAAGGTTAAGAAGCCCTGCATTACAGGTCTCCCACCGCTGAAGGAGAGGCAGAAAATTCTTCCCCACGCAAGATCTGCCATTGACACAAGGCAGAGTTGGGCTGCCACAGGAAGGAGAGACAGGATTGTTGAAAAATTCCCACTTCCGACACCCAGACACACACAACCTATCTAATATGGGGACGAGGCTTGGACAACAAAACCCTCCTGACCCACCCCCTCCCCACGCCACCAGGCTGACAGGCCTGTGGGATCAAGCAATAGCATCTACCTTCGAGGGTGGTAGGATTGCGTGGAGAGAGAGAGAGAGAGCTCTCCTGGGCACAGGTGCCTGGGGAAGGCTGAAAGCTGACGGTTGGGCAGAAACATTGAGAAAACCCAGCACCAAGAGCAAGGTAATGGTGGAGGAACGTGAAGCCAGTGGTACGAGGAAGATTACCAACCACGGCAGCAGCAAAGCTCAAGCTCAACTAAGCTCCTGACCAGATTGACTCAACGCCCCTATACAGACAGACAGACAGACAGACAGACACACACACACACACACCAATCGCTTATCAGGGGAGGCATACCTATTTGCAGCCATATGGAGAAACTACTTATCTCAGTCTCTACTGTTCTACACAGATGTCCAGCATTTAATAAAAAATTATGAAACATACAAAAATATCAAAGAAAAAAAATCCCACTGTCAAGAAACAATGTAACCTATAGAACCAGATTTATAGATAACCCGAATGTTAAAGGCTCTAGTAGCACATGTGGATGATGTGCAGGAACAGATAGGGAATTTCATCAGAGAGAGGAAAGTCGTAAGAGTCAAAGAAGAATGGTGGAAATTAAAAAATGGACACAGCAGGGTGTGTGGGTGGCTCAGTTGGTTAGGCATCGTTTTCAGTTCAGGTCATGATCTCACAGTTTGTGACATCGAGCGTGGGATTCTCTCTCCCTCTCTCCGCCCCTCCCTCACTCATACTCTCTCTCTCAAAATAAATAAGCTTAAAAAAAAAAGAAAGTGTCTCCTAATTCACCCCTAGACCAATGGTTTATGGCAAACTTGAGTTTCCTTACCTCCTCACCAGCTCTAGATATCAGAAATGTTCTTATTACTCTTTGCCAGTTTGCCATAGGAAAGGTAGTATCTTCCATGGTCTTAAGCTGCTCTCCTATCAAACAATGATAGAAGAGAGAGTAAATGCTTCTGTCTGCATTCTCCGTGCATTCCGGTTTTCCTACCCCCACTATTGATTGGCCCTGCCTGGAGCATTTCGTCTCGGCTAGAAATCAACCAGGGAACCAAGCTTGTGTTATCAAGACTCTAAATCCCAGTATGCTTTGCAAACACCTAGGGTAAGGGAGGGATGGACCGACGGATGCTGGGACTTTCCCCTCAGCGTTGCAGCGTGGGTCACTGAGGCTGGCGCAGGTGTGGAGGTGAGCAGGTGAGGCTGAGTCACACAGGACACTGGGCATGGTTTCCTGGATCAGCTCCAGAGTTGACACAAAGGTTCCAGTAACGGGCAGCTGAGCTGGGCTAATTGCTGCCGCTGCCACCTTGGCCCAGCCCTGCATGGAGCAGGAGGGGAGAAGGAGGAGGGCACAAGAATGAGGATGCAACACTCTCAAGAGATGGCCCCACGAGTATCTCAGAAACTGAAAACTTGGGGCACCTGGATGGCTCGGTCAGTTAAGCTTCTGGCTCTTGATTTCAGCTGGGGTCATAATCTCACGGTTTGTGGGTTTGAGCTCTGCATCAGACTCTGCGCTGAGGGCGTGGAGCCTGCTTCAGATGTTCTCTTCCTCTATCTCTGCTCCTCCCCCGCTCACACTCTATGTCTCTCTCAAAATAAATAAACATTAAAACATTTTTTAAAAACCTGGGGGAAGAATTCTGAAAACTCACCCCCCATCTTTCCTACAGGATCAAGAAGTTCCTGAAAAGCAGTTCTAAATTAACACACACACACACACACACACACACACACACACACACACACACACCGTGTTTGTGTGTCAGTAGGGCACTTCTGGAAGTGTGCATCTAATGGTAGGATTTCAGGCACAAGGAAACAGGGAGACATTTGCAGTGTTCAGCACCTCTCAAAACAAGGTCTGTCGTGGATTGAGAGAAGAGGGTCAGGAAGCCAGGGTTCAAATCCTAATCTCCTAAACTTACTGGCTCTGAAAATTTGACTTGTGTGTTTATCTCTCTAAAATCTCAGTTTCGGGGCACCTGGGTGGCTCAGTTGGTTAAGCATCCGACTTTGGCTCAGGTCATGATCTCACAGTTCGTGGGATCAGGCCCCACATCGGGCTCTGTGCTGACAGCGAGCTCAGAGTCTGGAGCCTGTTTCAGATTCTGTATCTCCCTCTCTCTCTGACCCTCCCGTGCTCATGCTGTCTCTCTCTCTCAGAAATAAATAAAAAACTTTAAAAAAAAATTTAAATATCAGTTTCTCACTTGTGAAACGAGGGGCTCGTCCTACCTTGTAGACTTGTTGGGAGGCTTATGTGCATGAGTTGGGAATTTCTGAGGCTGCAGACCAGGCTCTACAATCCTTGGGGGACCTCTTCCCAGCGGGGTCTCTCAGCATAGAGCCAGGCACACAGCAGACACTCGGTGAGCACTCACTGAGGGAGTGAACGAATGTGGTACACTAAGCACAGATGTGATACACGGCTTGGCGCCTAGTAGGTAACTAACAAGGGGTCCGCTGTCCACATCGATCTCAGGTTCTGCACCAGCGTCCTATGTGACTTTGAGCAAGTCACCTTCCTTCTTTTAGCCTCAGTTTCCTCATCTGTAAAATGGGGCTTGTCTGTCTGGATCTTATGCTCTATTCTACAAATCACTGGTACATGGTTATGATGTGGGGGCTGATGCTGGGCCCTGTTCTTCCTGAAAAGAGGTGGGCTAAGGGAAGAAACACTATATGAAGAGCTACTGCATAGATGAACAAGGCCAGCTCTCCTACTCTCTTGGCAGGGAGGATACCTGGATGGGTCAAGACTACTGGGAAGTCCTGGCATTTTGGGGCATTCTGGGTTAAGCAGCCATGGCCAGCCCAGAGGGTCAGGCACTGAGATTCCAGTGGGCATGAGTGCCCATTATATGCCATGCACTGAACTGGACCAAAAATGCTCTTGGAAGTGAGAAAATGTGATACTTCCTAGCGAGTATCAGGGGGCCCTTGTCCTTGCCGCAGGCTGTCACAGTAGGAGCTGGCTGGCTTTCCATACTTGTGAGTATGACTACTTCCCCTGCCCACACCCACTGCCATCATCCATTTACTTACTGACATCCACAACAAGCCATCATCTTTCCAGGCAGAGCGGGTACAGAAGGAGCTCCTAGTCTGGGAACAGTAGGTGGGGGCCAGGCACAGGTATTTTCTTTTTTGTTTTTCTTTTGAGAGAGAGAGAGCAAGTGCTCTAGTGAGCTAGGGACAGAGAGAGAGAGAGAGAAGCAGGGCTTTTCTGAAGTGAGGCCCAAGCCTACCCGAAGCGGGGCTTGAACTCATGAACCATGAGATCATGACCTGAGCCAAAGTCAGATGCTTAACCCGCTGAACTCCCCAGGCTCCCTAGATATTTTCAAGCAAAGGTTGCAAACTTCTCGCCTCTGGGCCCACATGGGTATTTTGTGGTGGCAATAGTGGTGAACCTGAGCACATATAGGGGACGGAAGGACTTGCTTCTGCCTTAGCTCCGCCAGATCCTCTGATTTCTTAAGAGAAGCGAGAAATCCACGTTATTCTGTGAAATGTTTCCTGATTGTAAAAACTTGGCAACTTGTTTGCATTTTTCTGGTTGCCGCATGGATGGTAGTTCAGTGGCGCGCCGAAGGCTGGTGGGACACAGAGGCACGGGCATGTGACCTGTGCAGGGTTCAGAGGGCCTTGCTCTGAAGGCCTTTGGGAATTGGTAATCTTTTTTTTTTTTTAATGTTTTATTTATTTCTAGGAGAGAGAGAGAGAGAGAGAGAGAGACAGCGTGAGCAGGGGAGGGTCAGAGAGAGAGGGAGTCGCAGACTGAAACAGGCTCCAGGCTCTGAGCTGGCAGTCAGCACAGAGCCCGACGCGGGGCTCGAACCCACGAACCGCGAGATCATGACCTACGCGAAAGTCAGACGCTTAACCAACTAAGCCACCCAGGCGCCCCTTGGTAATCATTTTTAACAAGGGTCCAAGTTTTCATTTTGCACTGGGCCCTGCAAGTTTTGCAACCGGTCCTGACTGGAGGGAAGATCTGAGCCCCCCTGGTGTAAGCCCTCCTTTTCTGACAGAAAGGAGGGCAGGAAATACTCCCCAAAGGGGTTCAGTTGTGAGGGAAGAGATGAGCAGTGTAAACACAGGAGGCTCCACAGGGTGAGCCTGGGGCGTTAAGAGACCGGTGTGGGTGTGGGTGTGACAGTGACATGTGTGTGTGTGGCTGTGACAGCAGGAGTGTACGTGTGACTGTGACATGTGCACGCACGTCTGGGGGGTATGGGAGCGGCATGGCTGTGTGAGGTCGTGGTATGTGTGAGAACGTGTGTGGGGTGTGAGTGTTCAGCGCACGCCAGCATGTGCAAGTGTGTATGTGTGGGTGCGACTGTGTGTGGTGTGTGTGTGTGTAAGTATGTGACAGTGTGTGCATAGGGGGAGGTGGTGGCCAGGGCAGGGAGAGGCAGGGAGAGTCACCGGGCAGTTTAACAAATATTTATTGAGCACCTTCTGTGTGCCAGGCGCTGTGCACGGTGCTGAGATGAGTAAGCCCCGGTCTCTGGCCAGAGGCCCCCACAGCCTAGTAGGGGAGACACTCGTCAACAGGTAACTGGAAAAAAAGAGCAGACTGAAATAAACCCTTAACGACAATACAACCACTTTACCGGCTTCACCCAAGAGGGCAGGCAGTTAGACTTCCCCTGAACTGGGGGAGGGGTAGGCAGTGGGGAGAATCTGGGAACTCTCCCAGGGAGGCTCAGGGCCAAGGCCCAGCACCTCCACCCCTGTCCCCAGCAGACACACCCAAACACGGGAGGGGTGACCTCCCTGCGACCTGCCCAGCAGCACACCCGATCCCACAGAAGCCGATAAGAGGTGACCAGCAGCCCAGGGCAGGACCTAAACAGCCCGGCCCCGCCCAAGGAGACCCAAACCCCTGGGCAGAGCCAGGGCCCATCTCTGGGGGAGGGGGTGGTCTGCTCAGTGGCTCCAGGGGCTCCAGAGCTGGTGAGGGTTGGGGGAGATGGGGAAGGGTGGCTGACTCCTGACAGAGAGAACACCGAGGAGGAGCGAGAAAGGCCAGCCTTGGGGTCTATGCCTGGGCTCTGTGGTGTCCTGAGGGGAGAGAGGGTGGAGAGCAATTTGGGGACAAAAGACATCTTGAATAAGAAACATGTCCTTTAGGGCGCCAGGGTGGCTTGGTCAGTTAAGCACCGGACTTCCACTCTGGTCATGATCTGGCAAGTTCATGGGTTTGAATCCCATGTCAGGCTCTGTGCTGACAGCTCAGAGCCTGGAACCTGCTTCAGATTCTGTGTCTCCCTCTCTCTCAACCACTCCCCCCGTCAAGAACAAATAAATAAACATTTAAAAAAAAAAAGAAAGAAATATGTCTCTTGTGTGGAGCAGAGGAGCCCTCCTCTTCCCCCCAACCCCTGCCCAGGTGCCCTCCTGGTTCCCCTCACAGAGCTGCAGCATGGAGGTCCTGCCGCCCGGAGTACTGCCTGGAAGTGGGGGCCCTCTGGTCCGCCGCCCGGTGGGGGTGACCTTGGCCCAGCCCCTAGCCTCATCAGGGACATGGGGACGCCCAGTCTCCTCAAAGGGCTGTGGTGCGGATCAAATGAGATAATGGGATGAGGAAAGCACCTCATAAACCAAAACGGCGGGACAAAGGTCAGAGTGTAGTGCTGGGCCCATAGCCACCTCCCAGCCCTCTGGCAGAGGATGAAGGGGCTTGGCCTCATAGTCCCAGCTCCATTCCAGCTCCCCTCCCCCAAGCCGACGGCCCCCCATAGTTCCAGCTCCCTGCCTCAATTCAGAGCCACCCACAGGTGAGCACCCACCACCAGTGTTTCCTTTTTAGAGCTGAAGAAACTGAGGATCAGGGCGGTGTGCTCTAGGTTCCTAAAGCTTATCTTCCACTCTGGGCAAGGTGGCTTTAGGCAACCAGAGTACCCTCTTTTTAGGGTGTAAGGACCCCCAAGAGAACATGGGTGGAGAAATTAGCACAGTGTCTAACACATATTCCTTTCCAAGAAATGAGATCATTATTAGGCTACGTTGCCGAAGGCTCTCCGGTGAGAAGTGGTCTGGCCGGCATGGAACCCAGGTCATTGTGAGGCTAATCCTTCCCCTTACTCTCTTCCACTAACTTAACTTGCTGGTACAGCAAAAAGAAAATTTTTTCCAAAATTGCTCCAGAAGATTCTAGCTTCTGTAATGACCCCACTACTTTCTCCAACCAACTTCTCCGCTTTCTACTATTTTTTGTTTCTCCAGAGCAAGCCCCACTTACACACACACACGTCTGGTTTTTTAAACTCCTTACCCACATCCGTCAGCTAATAATCTGCTATTTCTAAGACAACTAAACAGCATTTCAAGTTTACAGAATGCCCTTTTGATGTGCTCCCTGGAATTTGAAGCCTCAAACTTAAGGAAATTTCCACTAGAAGACAATCTTCCTAAGGAACCATACATATACCTGTCAGTAAAATATCCTCTCTAAAACCCAGCTACACTATCACTGTGGAGACAGAGGAACACGGTTCTGGAATCTACGGAGGATAATGTGAGCAGAGCCCCAATCCTGGCGACGCTCCCAGGGAAAGGCTACTATAAGCACCAAGGTACTGTCCTAGTGACCTTGGCCGAGGCACTGGCCCTATTGAACCTCACTTTCTGAATCTGTAAAATGGGAATGATCAATCTCATTTGGGGGGGGCAGGATTAGGTGGCATAAAGGGCTGCCTGGCACAGTGCCTGGCATACACTAGACTGGCGAATGTCTATTCCTTCCCCCATTCTTCCTCATCAAGTATTCATCTCCATTTTGTTTTCCCAGTTTATGGCCAACTTGGCCAGAATGCTGAAGCCTCTATCCCACGAGGCTGGATATGCAATTATAGACTTCTGAGAGAGCACCAGGTCCAAACCTCAGCCTTACAGCAAAAAAGAGGGCCCAGGGGGCTGACATGGCCAAGGTCATTGAGGGAAGGTGTCCTTGCAGCACGACTGGCCCAGTGTTGAGCAGGCTGAGGCTCACGCCCTTGCTTGCAGGAAGCCTGCAAAGATTCTCGGCCAACAGCCTCACCTGTTTCCTTTGCTTTCCTCCCAGCCCCCAGGCTGGTCTGTAAACCCAACCCTCATGATCTAGGAAATCCATCCCTACTTTGCAAGTCGGCCTCTGCCTTCACCTCTAGCCCCATACACCTCCGGCCCTGGCTCCTCCTCCAACCCCATGACCTTATCCAATCTAGAGGCCCAAATTTCAGCACACAGGTAGCTAAGACAAAGGTTAGAAAAAGCCCAGAAGACACTTTATTGGAGGTCTTCACCTCCATTCACAGGACAAAGGAGCCAGGAGCCCCATCCTGAGGGTCCCGGCATCTCCCTGCCCCTCTCTGGCCTGGCCAAGGGCCTAGAACAGTCAAGTCTGGCCACTAGCTCATGGTGGAAGAGGAGCAGGGAGGGGAATGTCTTAGAAAAAATAGATCTCTATGTACATCTGACGTATTTATAAATTAGGGAGTGCTCTGACCCCTGCCTGCGGAGTCCAAGCACGGAGGTGGAAGGCAGTCCAGAAACCGGGTTCAGGAGGACCCCATCCCGTCCCCTCTCTCACAGCACCCCTGGTGCTTCCCTTGACCTCCTCGGCTCAGTCCAGGCATCTGGAGGAGGAAGGTGCTGTCCATGGCTGGTGTCTGGGTTGGATCTGAGGAGGCACCAGGTAGAAGAAGCTACGCTTGCAGACAAGTCAGCAAGAGCGGTCACCTCAAGTCCCAGGGCTTGTAATTCCACGAAGAGGGCAGAGAGGAGAGGCCGTGAGCCCCAGATCCAGGACGATGGCTGACAGGACACCAGAGCCTCAGCTTGTCCACCACAGCACAGCTGGAGCCGGAGCATGCCCATCCCCAGAGGGGCCGCAGGCCTCAAGTCCGTGCGTTTGGTCCTGGGTCTAGTTCGGACCCTCAGTTCCGACTCCCAGCAACCTCTTCCTCTTTCCAGCCGCTAGAGTTTTTGCCGAACTTGTAGACCAGCCGCCGGCCGTCCACCCGCTCCAGGATTTCCCGTTTGTAGTAGTACCTGGGTGGGACGAAAGGTGGTCAGAGGTACCCGGCTAGGGAGCAGCCTTGGACTGCGGATGCCCTCCACCTAGCCCAGCTATCGTTAGGTGACCTGTCTCCCTGGGTTCCAGCCTGAGCAACAGGATCCTGATCCACTTCCTACTAGCTTCTCTTTTCTTCCCTCCTGCAATGACGAAGTGGCACTCTGGCCTAGAATTGTGTCCAGAGCACCTGGTTTTCACCTTTGCTCCTTTAGATCTTATGGCTTTGTCCTGGGGCTGATCATGAAGCCACAGGATTTTAGGGCTGGAAGGGACCTTAGCGATAATTCAGTGGTAAACTGAGGTCTAGACAAGCAACCTCATCGACTCAAAAGTGGGGAGCCACGTCTCGCGGTGGGCCTCGGCTCATGCCCTTTTCACCACGGAGAGCTTTCCTCAGGACGCCCTTGCAGAAAGCGCAATGAAACGTTGCCCCAGAAAGTTTGTGGTGTTTGCTGCACCAGCCTACTCTCTCCACGCCGTTCTTTAGGCCGTGAAGCAGCAGACACTGCTATTATCCTCACTCTGAGGGACACACACCTGCCAGAGTGTGGCGGTGGTCAGGGCAAGGGCTGTGGGAGCACCGACTAGCTGTCCCGGGCAGCCTCAGCAGGCTCCCCCGCCAGGGTCTGGCCAGGTCACGAGGACCCCAGCCACCTGCTCACCTCATAGCTCTGCTCAGCTTCTCGTAAGTCATGCTGTTGTTCTTTTTCTTCTGGCCCCAAAGCTGGGCCACGGCCTCTGATCGCAGGAACTTGAAGACACCCTCTTGCCGGTTCTCCCATTTCATGAGGCCTTCATTGAGCTCCGGGTGGATGAGGATGTCCCGGATAAACTCCCACAGGTGGGTGCCTCTGGGGGCTACAAGGCCAGATGCATCAGTCAGCAGTCCAGGGTGACCCGTCTCCTCCAAGGCCAGTGGGCCCTGCCTGTCCCGGCACACGGCCTATGGATGCCCGCGTGATGTAAGGGCTGGTCCCCTCCCCGCACTAGACGGGGACCACATCTCTCACAGCACAGATGTTTTACTCGCCCAGATGTTGATCCTATATCTGGCTGGGGTAGGAGAGCGGCTGAGACACATCACTGCCCTTGAGGAGCCCACAGTTCAGTGGGGAGGGGCGGGGGAAGGGAGGCTGCCGTTAAAAAGCAAACACACCAACAGGTGGTGAGAACTAGGCGAGGACAGAACCGGGGAGCTGGGCCCAGCCTGGGGGACGAGGGGACAGCTTCCTGGGAAAAACAGCCCCTTGACAACAAGAAGCCAGCCAGGCCTAGTGTGTGGGGGGAGGGAGACTGCATGCACGAAAGCAGGGGCGAGAAGGAGCTCGGGGCCATCACCCAGTGGTTCCCAGTGGTTCCCAGTGGCTGGCTGGTGCACAGTCCTCTGCTTGAGCCCCTCCGCCACCCCCCCGCCCCCGCCGTGGCCCTTTGGGCCCTGCCAGGACCCTCCTCACACCACCAAGGGTGTCCCAGCAGGCAGGACGGAGCAAGGGCAAAGAGAACCGGAGTGAGTGGGCAGGTGACCTGGGCTTTAGTCCTATGGGCCTTCCTCCAGGAGCCTGTTTCCCCTCCTCTCCAGGGCCACCAACCCAGACTCTGCATTTAGGTGGTGACCAGTACCACACAGCCCTGGCCCCGTGCACAGCCACGATGGCGGGAGGGAGGAGCAGCCTGTCCGGCCAGCGAACACAGGAGAAAAAAGCTCCAGCAGGGCCCATCCCCACCCCCAGCCCCAGCCTCAGCACAATGCGGGCAACCCCGGAAGCTCACCGTGCTTGCTCTTCTTGCCCTCCAGACATTCCCGGGACTCTTTGCTCAGCTTTCGGGGCCGACCCCTTTTCCGCTTCCCGTGCTTAGGATCCCCCTTCTTATAGTCAGGAAAGCCGTCTAAGAGAAGGGAGGTGGACGGTTAGGAGGGGAAGGATTGTGGGGGGTCTCTTGGAGGAAGCCCTACAGAAGAGCAGGGATGAGGCCGAGGACCAGCCCCATGGGCACTGCCCGTTGGGACGCACCATGGGGCCCAGGAGGCCCCCTCCACTCACCCCTGGAGAAGAGTTTGCTGTCAGTTGGATCCAGGTCCACGTCACTTCCACCGGAGTCTGAGGAGTGGGGGCTCTGGGAAGTACCAGTCCCTAGGGAAGGCGGGGTCAGAGTGAGTCCCCTTGCCAGCCCACACCTTCTGGGGGATGGGCTACTGAGAGGCTCAGGATAATGCCACCCAGCCAGCTCCTGTTTTCCCCGGAAAGCCTGAGCTCTAGTGCCGGGAACCAAAGGCTCAGGCGCACTTGGGGGAAAGGGAGGCTGTGGCCCAAACGAGGGTGCTTACCTGCAGTGGAGGCATCGGAGCTGCCGGGGGAGGGGGCCCCTGTGCCATAGCTGCCAGGGAAGTAGGGGCTGGCCTGCCGGCCCTCCTCAAGCACCTCTTGGCTGAAGGGGCTTCCCTGGTCTGAGAAGAGATCAGGATTCAGACAGAGCTCGGAGGAACAGGCAGGGACACTAAGCCCCCCAGAGGTCTAATGACCTGCTGTTTTTCTAGCCAGGGGGGACAGAGGTCTGGTGACAGAGGGTCAGCTCTAGCACTCTGGGGCGAGCCAGAGACGGGATGGGACAAGCTAGGGGGAGAAGTGAGAAAATGGCTTCTCACCGAAGGGGCCCAGGGTCTCCTGGAAGGCCATGCTGTCCTTCTCCAGCAGCTCAATGATCCAGCTGAGTTCGTCAGGAAAGCTGGAAGCTGATAAGGAAGGGAGGAGGGATCAGAGCCCAGGCTGGCACGGCATGGTCCCCTCTCCCCTCAGGGGTTCTTTCTCTGTGCCCACTGGCCCGGGGCTCCAGGCCCTTCCCACAGCCTAGGGGTGCGGGCCGGTCCCTAGAGCAGCCTCCCAACTGAGAGGGAGACAAGGGCAGGAGGTGGCCTGGACTCACTGAGGTCCCACAGCTGGGAATAGAGTTGGTCCCCCAGAGGCCCAAAGACCAGACGCAGCTCCTCTGGGGCACAGTTGCAGAGCGTGGCCCCGTCCATGTCACACCGCGAGAAGTCAATGGAACTGGCGTCGTATTTGTTCTTCTCCACTTGGTAGCTGATCCAGTCCAGAACCTGGGCCTTTGACCAGAACTGGGGCTGCTTCCCCGACCAGCTGGCCTTCTCTACAAGGGGCCGGGCACAGCGTCAGGTCAGCTCGAGCCACCCAGCCCCTCACAGCCCATTTCTAGTGCCCATCTAGGCTTCTGTGTGAATCCCCCCCACCTCTTGGAGGAGCCTCTCAGCAGAAGGGGTGGGAGCCAGGGTTTGCAGCACCCTCACCCGGCACCTCACTTAGCCGGGCACTGCCCCTCCCCCCCAATACCTCAGCCTCTTATAAGCCACCCCATGCTCCTAGTGCTGGAATTTGCTGGGGTGGGGGGGGGACCCTCCTCCCTGCCTGAGGTCTCCATTTATCTAACAGGCTCTTAGAGGGATGTCTCTCTCTCCCCATCCCACCTTCTGAGACCCACCTGTGCCCTCCAGTGGCATCTGAGGGTTGCTCAGGGTCAGAACCAGGTCATCAGCGCCGAAGGTGGCGGCAGTGGGGACAGAAGCCAGAGCGGGTTCCTCCGAGCTGTACATAGTACTGAAGTAGTTGCTAAAGACGTTGCTAATCTCACAGGTTGCAGCCATGAGGCTACCTGGGGAGAGAGGTGGAGGCTGGTGAGGGCCAGGGTCCTCTTCCCCTCTAGCTCTCCTGTTCTAGCCAAGCCTGGGGCAGAAGGAGCCCCAACAGGAGAGTGGGGTGCGTGAAGGTCAATATCTCTTTGGACCCCATCTCTTCAAGAAGGGCTCCAAGATCTCAGAGTACACCAGGCCTCCTGCTGGGCAGCCCCCTCAGCCCACCCGGGTCCTTGAGTGGGACTGAAAGAGTCAGAGCCACTCAGTCCCTCCCAGAGGTGGTGCCTCTGTGACCTTCAGGACACCCCCACTGCCCTACGCCCTGCTCAGGGGCTCTACAATGCGGAGCTGCAGTGGGTAGGTTAAGACCTACCCATCCACTTGACCCCTGAGTTTCCCAGGACCCAGGCAGGGGGAGGATGACAGGTGTGGGTCCTACCTGAGTGGCGGGGTGTGGGTGTGGCAGGCACGCAGGCAGGATTAAGGGACAGGGGCTGGCGAGAAATCCAGGAGGATAAAAGCTGCTCCAGGTAGCTCCGAGGTGTCTGGCCCGCGCTCCCCCACCCGCCCTAAATAGAGGCGTGTGGAAGCTCCTCCCCAAGCCCCCGGTCTTTATAGAGCGCCTGGCGGTAACCTGAGCTGGTGGCTCATTGGACAGAGGGGATTTCCTGGCCTTTAGACTGGGCTTCTGGCCCCAGGTGATTTGCATATTTTGTGCCACTTGGCCCGGATCCTAGCAGGCGGTGCTGGGAAATCAGGCCCAGCTGGTTTAATGATTGTCAGAGTCTGTCATCCCGCACCCTCTGGGGTTGGGCACAGGGCACTGACTTGGGCGGGTGGCAGGAGCGGCGCTGTGGTGGGCATCTGTACTTTCGGCCATCCTCCAGCAGTAAATTCCTCAGGGGGGCCAGGTCAGGAATGGGCTGTGCGGAGAAGGGGGAAGGGAACCTGGTAGAACTGGGTGGGAAGGCTGCTGGTCCCCAAATGGGTGGAGACCTGAGGACAAGGGGGCCCAGCAGGGAGAGCAGATAATACGGTTTAGGGAGTTTTCCTACAACACATGGGATTTGGGCTGGAAGCCTCTCCAGACCTAGGCAATAGTCATAGGCTCATACTGGGTGGGGGCCGTCTGTGCCTGCCAGCCTAGCCTCAGGGCCCCAGTGTCCCCAAAGTCCCCACAGGGCCCACCCCACTGCCATCTACTTGGATGGTAACATCTTGGCTTGCTTTGCCGACCCGGGGGTTGCTGCAGCCACTGCTGCCCCTAAGCCCCTGCCAGAGCCCTCGGAGGAGGCTCGGGGCTGCTGCAGGTGCTGGAATCCACATGGTCGTGTTTATCCCTCCGTCAGATCTCCCATCTGGGCTCCACACCCTCAGTCCAGTTGACTAGCTCCCATCTGCTACCCTCTAGTGGCCAGAAGCCTGACTCCCTGGGTCACGGCATTCCATGAAGGAAAGGGGACGCTCAGTAATTACCATTTGCCAGGCACTTGTAACATAGTCTCCACTCAATCCTCACAAACGCACTGTGAGGAATGTATGTCTGATTGCTCCCATTTGATAGATGAGAACATCGTAGCTCCGCGGGCTTTCGTGACCTGCCTGGGCCACACGGAGCTGGGTAAGTGGTGGGGCTGAGTCAGCCACCTACCAGCAGGTGCTCATTCCAGACACCGTGTGTATCCTGGCTGCAGGGTCCTCCCGCTCAGCTGCTTGGCCAGACCCTGGCCCTCCCTATGGGCACAGCGAGTCCTTCGTGTCTGTGCAAACCCCCACCTGAGACCCCGAGCACGGGCAGTGCGGAATGGGGAGGAGGCAGGAGGCTTGTGTTCAGGTGACCTCAGCCTTGTGAGTCTGCTGGTTTCCCCATGTGTAAAGACAAGGTCTTTGGGACTTAAGAATCCCTAAGATCTCTTCCAGATCTGGTTTTTTATGCATCTAACATGTAGGATAGGAGTATCTCTTCCTTGGGGGCGCCTGGGTGGCTTAGTCGGTTAAGCGTCCGACTTTCGCTTAGGTCATGATCTCGCGGTTCGTGGGTTCGAGCCCCGCGTCTGGCTCTGTGCTGACTGCCAGCTCAGAGCCTGGAGCCTGTTTCAGAGTCTGTATCTCCCTCTCTCTCTGACCCTCCCCTGCTCACGCTGTCTCTCTCTCTCTCCTAGAAATAAATAAAATAAATAAATAAATAAAAAAGGAGTATCTCTTCCTCTACTTCCTTTGTTAATGCCACAGCCCTGGATGGTTCGTGACCAAGCTAGGCCTCGGCCTTGGTGGGTGACATGGTTACTCAAACAAATGGTGGCTCCACCTCCAGAGCTGTTCCCCCCTCCCCCGCCCCTTAACTCTACAGCCAGAGAACTAAGAAGTCCATCTCCAGGAATCTTCTCTTTGTCCCCGAAACTGCTGGGCACCTAGGAGAGGGGCTTAGGGCCCAGGGGCCCCTCCTGTAGGCTAAGGGTGGCAGGAAAGCCTGGGGCTCTGGTGGTGGGATTTTTCCCCCCAGCCCTTCAGGGGACCGCCCCCAAGGAGCCTGAGGCAGGCACACCCTCCACCGAGTCACTCACCCTGGAATGTGGGAGAACCGGCTTCTTGCCCCAGGACTGCTCACATGCTCCCCTGCCCTGGAGGACACCTGGCTAAGGCTCCAGAGGGTGGGATGAGAAGGATGTAGAAAGAATGAGAAAGGATATCAGCTCCTTTGCCTTCACAGGGCTTCACAAAAGAAATGGGGCTGAGATAAGGAATCTCTGTAGGCTAGCACCTTATCTCCAAGTATTAATGCCTTCAGTAGCCCAATCGCAGGTGGCAGGTGATGTTATGAATGGTAGGTGGGAAAGACTTCAGTTTGAGGGCAGAGGTGGAGTGGGGAGAAGGTTCTAGGATAGAGGTCAGAGGAGCTGTGGAGTAGGAGGCAGAGGCCTTTCCTGCCAATGGCAAGAAGACCCCCTCGGCCCTCCCCACGAGCTTGCAGGGACAATGGCACAGCCTCATCTTTCGGGAATGGGATGGCCAGAGCATTGCCTCCCAGCCCTATAAAAGGACAGGCACATCCAGTAGGACCGCTGGGTGGCAAAGCAGGGCGGGTGACGCAGCTCAGGATCCCAGTGCTGCCCAGGGTGAGGGCTCACGAAGTTAGTGCGCTCCAAGAGCGGCTGTCGGAGGAAGGCCTTCCAGCCTCCTGCTTCCACGGTGACCCTTCACCATTACTATTACAAGAACTTTCATGCCATACGTTCTTGTGCAAACAAGGGAAGACAGTCACTGGTCTCAGAGTGGATAGGTCAGACCCCAAGCTGGGGAGTAGGCGGGGCATCTCGATAGCGCTAAAATCACCCTTGCCCAGGGAGTATCGCCAGAACAGTCCGGAAAGAACTGTGGAGACGGTTTGACATCAAGAAGTGTCATGGCCTAGAGAAGCTCTGATAGTCCTGGGCCTCCAGGTCCCTCTCCTCAGACCCAAAGTTCTCTCTCTGCTGGTGAAGCTCTGGGGGACAGAGGCCTCACCTGCCTGCCACCTGGTCGCCACCATTCCCTAACTCTGGCTAAGAGCAAGAACAAATCTATTTAAGTGGCATTAAGTGTGTTTTCTTTCCCAACCCATATGCAGGGAAGGGAGGCCTGAATGGAAAACCTCAAAAGCCAAGGACATGGCCACAAATGGAGACTCGGTTGGGAGTGCTTTGTATTCCTGTGCCTGAAAGGCAGCTTCAACATATTTAAATATTTCTTCACAACTCTCTTCTCACCCCACACCCCCAACCCAAGCTGCTAACTGCTTAGATTCCCCGTGTTGAAACCAGGAAAGCAGAACTTAGTGCCAAAGTTCTGAGCAGACTCTATTTATTACACTGTTAAAATACTTACACAGGATCAGAAGCAGGGGAGGCCTAGTGAAGCCCCAGGGATGGCGAGAAGGCCAGAGAAAAATCACTAAGTGACACATTTTCTAAGCAGTGGAACAGAGGAACAGGAATGGCCACAGGTGGGGAATTTAGCTGCCTTCACAGGGAGCTGGGATGAAGTTCCTTTGCTACAGGTGTGCTACTGCCATACTGCCCTGTATTTTTCCATCTCTGGGAGTGTGGGAGCCCTACCTCCTGAGCCTGGAGGTTCCCTACGGACGGGGAAACGCTGTCAGCCCCTTGGGGCGCCCGCTGTGACCTTCTCAGAACATTTGCCCAAAGAGGGCATCTACAGAAGCAGATAGTTGAGTCATTCGGCTTGTAACTCCGACTTAACTACTTTTCACTTAAAAAGATTTATTAAAATAAAGATTAAACCTGGGGAAAAAAAGAATTTCCAGAATGCAATCCTTTGCATAGTACTTCAAGAATCAGAAAAGAAAAGGAGAGGGAAGAGGAGGGAAGAGAAAGGACCAGAAAGCCCTCTCTGCTCTTCCTGGAGAGTGGGGAGCGGGGAGAAGCCCCATCACCACAGCCGGCAGCCGGCACCACAGCGGGCACTGAGAGCTGTAGAAGGTTCTCTGGTCTCAGGACTTCCCAGGCCAGAGAAGTCCCCACCAGAGCAAAGGCCCAGGAGTCACAGCCACCAAGCCAGAGAACAGATTTTTCCAAGGGTGTGTAAACTTCAGGAATTTGACCGGAGAACCGGAATTCAGGAACGGTATTCTGAAGAGGTAGAGGCCATGCCCGTGAGCCTCTAGCTGCCCTTGGGCGCCACGATCTGCTGGACATAGTTGACAACGTTGCTGTGGAGCTGGGGCGCGGTGGCCGTGAAGGTCTCCTTGGCAAGGCTCTGGGCCACCTCGCTGCCACCCATCATCGCATGGTACAGCGGAAGGGTGTACTTCTGTTTCCCCTGCAAGAAACGCACACACACGCACGGCCTAAGCAGGCTGCTCCAGGAGTCCACACAGCCCCTGGCCCCAGCCCCGCTCTAGCAGCTCATCTCATCAGGTGCCAGGAGGGATGCGGGCATCAGTGCTGGAATGAGCAGGGCATTTTCCTGGGGCCAAAGATCCATGAAGGAAGATCTTAAGTCTTCACAGTCCGGGAGAGCACAGGGCGGTCTACACTCAACAAAGCAAACGAGGAGGGCAGGCACATGGGGCTCCAAACCTAGGAGGCTGTAAGTGCTGAGCCACCAAGCTAAGAGCCAGAAACAAAGGCCATGGCATATAAAAATTGAGGGCCACGTGAGGCCCAACTGCGGTCAAGCACAAGGAAAGCCACAGGTCAAGTCCACAGGAGCATGAGACAGCCACATCACAATGCTCCTGAGCTCCAGAGGCCTGGAGAGGCCCACAGAGGGCCCAGAACACCTGCAGAATGGAGCGCAGTTCCCATCACAAACAGGTGTGGGCATCGGGGCACTGCTTTGTACCCAGCCCCACCTGCCCCCAGCGGCGCAGGCTCCTGCTGCCTCCTGAGCCCTCCCAGGTCACGGGCTTCCCTTCTGCTCTTCTCTCCGGTCCTCCGGCTCCTCCCCGCAAGACCAGCCCTCCAGTCCTGCTTTACCTTTGTTCTCAGTTTGGGGTTAGCTCTGACTGGGTTTACCCCTCAGGGCGCACCAGGTGATCTGGGAAAAAGGTCCCCAACCCTGTAGGCTTCTCCCTGCCCCCCCCCGCCCCAAACACCTCCACCAGCCACACTCAGGAATGAGACTGCTGATCAGAGCCCCTGCGGAGGTCCTTTCCTGGCCGTCCTGCCCGCCCGCCCTCCCCCCTCTCCTCAGGAGAAGGGCAGAGAATGAGGCTCTACCCACAGGACCACTGCCAGTAAGGCTGTGCAGCCCACCGCGTGCCTTGAGGGGGACAAGGAGGTGGGGCTCACCTACCTGGCTCTGTAGGAATGCCTTCACTTTCCAGAAATCCTCCTGGTGGTCATTCTTAATGACGATCTGGCCCCATCGAAGTCGGAGCTCCGCATTCTGGGAGTTAGAGATCTTTGGGTAAGTTTCTCCCAGTTTTTTCACATTCCCTGAAAAGAGGTACCGGGTTTTTAATGGCTGTTTCATCAGAGCCATGTGCCAGAGGCCAAACTCTACTCTCAGCAGACACCATGTGTCTGCCCATGGGCACTCCGGGGGCACCGGGAATGATGTCAAGCGGGTTCCCAGCCACCCATTCTACGCTCATCCTGCTCATCTTATGCTCTGAAAGGGTAATGTCCTATTTTCAAATTTACCTTAATTTTTAAGGCTCTTCCATTAAAACTCCCCTTAATATAATTACAGGCTTTCTGCCGTCAGCCTGTCCGCTGAATAAAGCACAGGTATCCCCCTAAGATACCCCGCGTCCCATTTTTCCTCCCGGCACCACCAACTGCTAACAGTCACCTCGGCTTTCACTTTTTGTCTTTACAACACCCCTGGGTGACTGTTATTTCTGGCTGAGCAGCAACATAGCATTACTGGCTGAGAGCTTCCAAATCCCGGCTCCAGTGGTTACTGGCCATGTGACCTAATTGTGCTCAAGTTCATTCTCCATTAGTTGGGGTTTACAACGGCAGCAGCTAGGCTCACAGTAGTTAGGAGGACTCAGTGACCTCAGATGTAAAGAGCTGAGAATTACCTACAGACCCCGAGGGCTCAGGGAATGAGAGGCTTTATTATTCTATTCCCCCAGGCATTTGCATGTAGGACTTACGTCACCTGGTGATGTCTGGTGATTGTGTTCCTCATGAAGAGCTTGCATCCACCTGCTAACACCTGGCAGGCGCCTAGGGGCAGGCATTGCAACTGCTTCCCTCCCAGTCCCCCTCCAGCCCCTGACACAAAGCCCTGTACGTAAGGAACCTTGATTTATCGGACTGATTTATCCCATTTTTTCTTACCGGGAGGCAGAGGGGATTTCTGGAGGATCTTATCAAGGAAGTAAACCAGCTGGTAGGTCTTCCAGGTGTAAATGCTCACAGCTTCAATGGCCTTCATGTCCAGCTCCTTGGTCACCCACAGCTGGGCCAGCTCATCAGCAGGCTTCATAAGTGAGTCCCCAGGGGAGAGGTCAGGGAGGTAGGGGGGCCAGCCAGGGGTGTTCAGCCACCGATCAAACTCAAAACCTGTTTGGTAGAAGGAGAGAAGGTACTGTCGGAATTCTCTGGCAGCATCAAGGTCAACTTGCTCCAGCAACAATGAAACCTCAAGCTCCTGTCCACCTCCGTCCATCCCAAACTACTTCCCTAACGCCTGACGTCACTTCCGCACACAACTACCTGCTCCAGTCAGGTCCACTTATATGGAGACCTAGATTGTTAGAGTCAGACTGTACTGCTCCCTTTTCTACTGCAACCCTCGTTTTTGCTCCAAATGAACACTGTGCTGTCAGAACCAAGTGGATGCTTTCCTAGTGTCAATCAAGTTCACGTCCTCCTTCGGATGACCAGAACAGCACGGTGTGGGAGCTCCTGGGCTCCAGGACTAAGCTATCGGGGCTCCTATCTCTGCTCTGCCATTAACTAGCTGGGAGGCCGAGAGCATGTTACTTCACCTCTCTGTGCCTCAGTTTTATCTGGAAAATGATAAAAGGCAGGGTAGGAGGCCCTTAGTTGGCAGTGGCGAGGATTAAATAAGCAAATACACATTACGAGTCTAGCATGCTGCCTGGTGCATAGTAAGCTCTCAGTAATTATTAACTTTCGTTAGCCATAGAGTCTCATGACCTTGAAGTGCGGGCCTCTGGGCAGAGAGTAGGTGCTCCAGGCCTGACCTGTCCCGGCTGTCAGGGGGGAGCTGACTTGACCAGCCCAATGATGGACTGATTCAGGGTCAGCACAGCATGAAGCAGGGGTACATCTGGTGGGCTGCCTCATCCGTGACAGGCCACAGTCTACTCTTAGGAAGCAGTGTCTCCCCAGCTGAGATCAGGCTGCAGGTGTGTTGTATGTGTGCAGGTGTGAGGAAAATGAGGACAGAGAGGAGAGATGGAGGAAACAAAGTGGAGAAAATGAGGCCAAGAGTAGAGTCATTCTTATGGAACAAGGCCTGTCTGCCACTTACTACGTGACTTCGGTTTAACACTTTCCCATCCCTGCTTATCTTCCCAGATGCGAATTAGCCATGATTCTCTACTGTCTTCTAGAAGCCTGTAGGCCAGCACCTCTGCTCACCTGGAATGGTATCCACTCTCCTCTTCTTCAGCTCAGGGAAGTATTCCAAGTAGAATTCTAGAAAGTCATCAGCTAAGATACTTTGGAATTTGAATTCATTAACATAGGCCTGTAGGGAGGGAGGTACTTTTCAACCCTTCTGGGTCCCATGGGGAGCAGAGTCCCTCTGTTCCTTGGGTTTTCCTCCAACCCCCTTGTCCCCCCGGCCCCTGCCTCTACCCCCATACTCTGGCCCAGCTGGTTTCTCGGCATGTCCTCCTTTACCCCTCATCTCCAAGTTGACTATACCTTGAGGAAATTGTCAAACTGATCCTGATCACCCACCAAGTGGGCCAGGTATGAGACAAAGCAGAAGCCTTTCTCATAGGGGGTCTCATTGTAGGTATCATCGGGGTCGACACCTAGCAGAGAAAGCAGACACTTGTAACCTGTCACCTTCATTGTTCTTCTCCAGGTCCACAGTCAAAGAGTAGTTATGGAAGAGATCAGAATTCAGTGTCCCTAGGTTCAGCAAGGCCAGGAATGTTTCCAGATCCATCTCGGCCTCTCTCAGACCACTTCAAAGTCGATCTTAAAGGGTCACTAACTATGGACCTAATAAGAGGACAAAGCAGCAACCTCCCAGGGGAACTGGCACGTTTCCTTATCCTTGGGATTGCTCTGCTCCAGTGGGTTCCATTGACTCCTAGGACTGAGCACAGGGCTCGGTGCCTCTTCTGCTGGTCACCACCTGCACTCACAACCTCCCCTCCCAGAATAGCTGGTTATTTCTACGAATGTTCTGGACCAAAATAAACTAATTACCAGTCTACAAGGAGTTCATTTTCATGGTCACTGGCATCAAGGAACGTGAGTTTAAATTGCACAAAAAGGTTTTAGATTAGTCACACATGGGACTAAGGAAAAATGTTAGAAAATAAAGACACATGACCTTGGACAAGTCATCTGACTTGTTGGGTGCTCACTCATATAATCCATAAAATAAGGCCAACACTTAATCCACAAAACCACAAGTCTGACTTGATAGAAGATGAATGGCAGAGAGCCTATAAAATGATATGGGCCTGCACAAATGCAGAGCAATGGTATAGTCATTAGTAACTGCACAAAACTGGAAAGAAATCCCATGTGGCTGGAATGGCTTGGGTTGAGCCTGCCTAGAGGCCAGGGAATGGTTACAAAGAGCTCTGGAGGGCTCCTCCTTCCCAAGGAGAGTATTCAAGCTGATCAACACGAAGCTCAAAATAATTTGGGGCTCCAAGCTCAATTTAGGGGAAGGGAGAGTCAGACAGAAGAGCCTCCTGGACCTGGTTCAATCTTCACTCGGAGCTTGTTGAGTGGGTTTTCCTCGCCAGTGATGTCCATGTGCTGTCGAAGCAGAGCTCGCCCAGTTGCAGCTTCTAAGCAGGTGTACGCAGAGCCTGGGGCAAACAGAAACCTTAGGTCTCAAGAAAGGTTAACACCACGTCCAAGTACACTTTCTGGAGAGAAGAGGGTTGCTGCCCCCTTGTGGCCACAAGAACAATGATGGATAACTGAGGCTTAATATCTTTACCCTCCTGGGGATCCCAGCGCAAGAAGGGTCAGCGACAGAGAACCTGACTCAGCTCCTAGGTCCTGTTGCTTTGGCCTAAGCTAGGACCTGGTTAGCTCATCCCTGCACACGAGGATGAGGGAAACTCACACCTTTTCTTCTGTTACCTTTCCCTATCAATATACTTTTATTTCTAGAGATATTAATTTGATTTTCTATAAAAACAGTTTGTAGAGGGGGATGCTTAGATGGCTCAGTCGATTAAGTGTCTGCCTTTGGCTCAGGTCATGATCTCATGGTTCGTGGGTTCGAACCCCGCATCAGGATCTCTGCTGTTCACACAGAGCCTGCTTTGGATCCTCTGTCCCCCTGTCTCTGCCCCTCCCCTGCTTACTCAAAAATAAACAAATAATAAAAAAAAAAAAGAACAGATTAAAGGGACAGTCAGTCAGGTAAGTGTCCAACTCCTGATACCGACTCAGGTCAGGATCTCATGGTTGTGAGATCAAGCCCTATGTTGGGCCCTGCATTGAGCATGGGACTTGCTTGGGATTCTCTCTCTCTCTCTCTCTCTCTCTCTCTCTCCTCTCCTCTCCTCCCTCCCTTTCTCTCTCTCTACCCCTCCCCTGCTCATTCTCTCTCTCTCTCTCTGAAATAAACTTTAAAAAAAAAGATGTGAGCCACTAAAAAATAAAAATAAAGATTATATTCATTTGACTGTTCCTGTCAGACAAGAAAAATAGCCACCCACAATTTTTCTAAGGGTCTCTATACCTCCTCTGGTTCTGAGGGAATGGTTGAGAGAAGGGGACGAGGCTGTGGACCAGCCACCTCTGCCACTCACAAGGTGCTCTGACACGGGATCTAACCTCTTTAAGCCTCAATTTCTTCATCTGTGTGGAGGGTGATAATATTTGCTTGCAGGATTCTTAGCAGCTGATTAAGGTATTCACAAATAGGCTCTTGCTCTATACACTCTGGATGAAAGTATAAATTTGCAGAAACTTTCCCGGAGGCAATGGACAATGTGTGCTAACAAGCCTTTAAAATGGTCAGATCCCAGGGCACCTGGGTGGCTCAGTAGGTTAAACGTCTGACTTCAGCCCAGGTCATGATCTCAGGTTCGTGGGTTTGAGCCCTGCATCGGGCTCGGTGCTGACAGCTAGGTCAGAGCCTGGTGCCTGTCTTCAGATTCTGTGTCTCCTTCTCTCTCTGACCCTCCCCTGCTCATGCTGTCTCTCTCTCTCTCTCAAAAATAAATAAAACATTTAAAAAAAAGATAATCCAGAAATTATCTCTATTGAGGAATTTATCTCTAATGAGACCATCTGAGTTATGTGTGAACAGATATAAAAATATTTGTTAAAATATTCTGGGAAAACTGAAAATAACCTAACAATCGGAGATTGGTTAAATAAATTAAGAAATGTCCATACCATGCAGCTATAAAATTTAATGACTTGGGGAAAATGTTTAACTTTATTAAGTTAAAAAAGAAAAAGGCAGTTTTAAGGTCTGATGATTCACACATATGCACAGAAAAATGTTTGAAAGTATATATTACATTGTCTCTGAACAGTAAGATTATGGTTAAACGCACTGTTATCCCATGTACATCAAAAGAGATTTAGATGAGAAATAGTAAAAATATAAATTTTTTTTTCACAGTATCTGATCTACATCAGGTTTTTGATAATGAGACAATGTTGAGAAAAGATTTTAAAAGCCCACCTGGGCTCAATTTGGGGTTCTGTCCTCACCTGCTAAGTGGCTTGGGCACATTTCTTACACTTTTTGAGTCATAGTGAACTCATATATAAAATGGAAATAATATCTCTTTTAGCAGCCTATGGTAAAATTATTAAATGATGTATTAAAAAAATTTTTTTACCATATGTTTGCACATATAGGAGGATTAGTAGGAACTTAACAGAGGACCATGGGGGAGAAGGGGAAAAATAGTGGGGGAGAGGGAGGGAGGCAAACCATGAGAAACTCTTGAATGCCGAGAACAAACCAAGGGCTGATGGGTGTGGGGGGGAAGGGGGTGATTGGCATGGAGGAGGGCACTTGTGGGGATGAGCACTGGGTGTTATTTGGAAACCAACTTGACAATAAACTTTAAAAACAAATTTTTTTAAATGTTTATTTTTCAGAGAGAGAGAGAGAGAGAGTGAGTGAGTAAGGGAGGGACAGAGAGAGGGAGACACAGAATCTGAAGCAGGCTCCAGGCTCTGAGCTGTCAGCACAGAGACCAGGGCTCAGGGCTCAAACCCATGAACCGCAAGATCATGACCTGAGCCGAAGTCAGACACTTAACCAACTGAGCTACCCAGGTGTCCCTTAAATGATATATTTTTAATAAGGTGCCTAGGACAGAGCTGGTATGTAGCTGTTCGATAGAAGGTACCATTATAATGGTCTTACGATTCATTCACAAAAGTTTTTTATTTTTATTTACTTATTCTCAATATTTTATTTTTAAGTAATCTCTACACCAAACGTGGGGCTTGAACACACAACCCCGAGATCAGGATTTGTATGCTCTGATTGAGCCAGCCTGGCGCCCCTGATTCATTCATAAAATTTGTTAATTTTAATTAGTTAATTCATAAAATTAGTTCACCCAGATAGTTAGCTATCTGGGTGAACAGCCCTGGGCAACTCTTCCCCAGGGGCGGCCCAGCTGCTGGGAGAACAGAGCATCAGGTGTGGCTTCAGCTTCGATGAGGGGGTCCTTTCACTGTTAGGTCCCCTATCAGTTCATTCAGTTAACATGCAGCCTGTGAGAGTCCCTTTTCCCAATGTGCCTACTGATGTAGAGACACGCAACAAAGTGGGGATCATGCACTTAGAAGGAACATTTGTCTAGAGCCGCCCCTCCGTGGCCTCTCACCAGAACTTCCTGCACTACTCCTCCTCCCTTCATGCCCGCTTATGTCCTGAAACTCCAAACGAGACCACATTGGCCTCACCGGCTAAGGAATCGGGCTTCTAGGAGAAGGAGGGCACCCGAGAGCTGGCTTACCAAAGAGGGCGGTGGAGATCCTCCTCTGGGCATACATGGTGAAACCTTCATTGAGCCAGAATTCACCCCAGTTGGCATTGGTGACCAGATTCCCAAACCAACTGTGGGAGATCTCATGGATGATGACATCGGCCAAGGAGCGGTCCCCTGCTAGCAGGCAGGGGGTGACAAAGGTCAGACAAGGGTTCTCCATTCCTCCAAATGGAAAGGATGGGGGCATGAAGAGCAGATCATACCTGCCAAGAAAGCAGGACGTCACACACAGGCCTTGCCTCCCCAGCCAGGACCCTCAGTCCTGACAGACGCAGCTATTGAACAGGTGGCGGACAGCGTTGGGCGCTGTGCCGAGGTGATGGCCAGGTTCCTAAGGCCCCTGGCCAACTCGCCGGGGCTTCCCCCTGCCCGGGTTGTGCTCTTGTGGAGGCGGCTCCCTGAGACCTGGTCCCCATTCCCCTTCCCACCAGGGGATGGGCACAGTCAGCTCTGTCATAGCTCACTGGCTATGGGGTCATGGAGACCTAATGGAGCCTTTCATCTGAGGAGGCTGATGTCTGAAGTTGTCAAAGGAAAGAATGAGAGTGTGTGGCTGCTTTTAGCGACCAGGAAAGGTAAGTCAACAAAGGTCCCCTGACAGTGTTTCCTGATCTGCACTCTTAGCGGCTGGAAGGCACATTTTTATCACTTCAATAGCCTTTCTCTCAGGGTCCCCTCCTCAGCAATGATGAATGAGGCCTGGCTTCTCCCTTCCTCCTTCTCCCCTTCCTTTCCTTTCCTTTTGGGATGTGGGAACTTGGCTCTAGAAAACAGAGGGAGAAGCAGCAGCACCAGAAGGAAGAGAAGGGGAATCCGGAGACTCAAGTCTAACAAAAGACATTAGAGTCAATGTGATACCACACCTTCCCCAGACGTAGGGTCCAAAAAGTTTCTCTCCTGTTGCCAGGAAGTCTTCTATCACCCCGTTATACTCCTCCTCGGCATTCTTGATCAGGCAGGGCTCAGCCCACACCCGGCTCCTAAAGACAAAAGCACAGAGAAAGCAGAACGATGTTTGGAGCCCTATCATGGAGACCTGATCCCGCAAGCACCTGTTGAAAACTGGCCGTCTCCTATTCAAGCCAAGTGAATGGGACATGGCCAGCCGCGGAGACAGGAGATGCCAGATCAGATCGCCTGCGTGGCTCCAAGAGTTGGATAAATGAGATCCACAGAGTACGTGGAAGTGGTGGCCTCCTGTGCGAGACTCAAACCCACGCTGCTAGAATTTTATGTCTCCAACATTGACTGTGACCTTGCAAATATCACTGGCCTCTCTGAGCCTCAGTTCCCTCATCTGGAAAACGAGTGGTAAAGATGAAATAAGACAGCATATAAAGCCCTTTATACAAATGGCTTATACAATAAATGCTGGTTTCCTTCTCCCCACTTTCAGGAGACCTGATGCGGGGCTTGAACTCATGAGCCATGAGATTGTGACCTGAGCCCAAGTTGGACACTTAACTGACTGAGCCATCCAGGTGCCCCCATGAGAGCATTTTCTACCAATAAGTAGTATTATCAGATTGAGTCGTAAGGGATGGCTCTAGCTGTGGTACCCAGAAAATACCTTAAATTACAACAGTGAGTACCCCCAAGCAAAGGATTAGAAGAATGGGTCTAATTGACAACCCTGGGCAACACCAGCACGCGTGGGGTTGGGCAGAGCAGAACCCACAAAGGAGACCAGAAGGGACAAACCAGGAGTCCAGGAACCAGGACGGAATTGTGTCGTGAAGGCCAGAGGAGGATCAGCAAAGGCAAAAGAACGAGAGCAGGACATGAAGACAAGGACTGAAGAGCGGCCAGTGTGCTCTCCAGCTTGAGGCCAGGGCCTCTCTTACTATAGGAGTTTCTGTGCAGTGACACCGGGAGGTGCTGGATTCCAACGGGTCCAGCCAGTGAATGGGGGCTGGGTGAGCATATACACCACTCGTCTAAGCAACGTGGCTAAGAAGGGAAGCAGAAGCAGCGTGCTAGAAGGGAATGTGGAGTCAAGGAGTTTGAGTTTTGCTTTGTTTTCGAGCTAGGAGAAAGAGAAACATGGTTAGGGGTTGGAAGGAAAGAGCCAGTTTGGGGGGGGGTGGGGGAGAAAGGCGACACATTTGAGGAGCAAGGGGTAAACAATGAAGCAAGGCCTCACGGGATTTGGCGGGGGTGGGGGAGCAATGATGATTCCGAAGAAGAGATTTGGCTTAAACAGAAGAAGAGACCCCTTTCCAGAGTCCAGAGGGAAAAGGGGGAGGGATGAAAGCAGATGAAGACGACTTTTTATGTGGAAAACAGGAAGTGGACATAACCATATTTGAGAAATTAAATATTTTCAATAAAGTAGTAAGGTCTGGTGTTTGAATAGGAAAGCTGAAAAGTCTTCCTTTAAATCTTCTCTTACCTTTCCCTTCCCCTCCCCTCCTTTCCCCTTTCCTTCCTTACCTCCTTGAGCTAGAAAGGTAAATCAAAGGACTGCTGAGCAATATTGAAAGCATGTTTGTAGTTAAAGATTATATTTGTTATATTTTCCTGGGAAACCACATGTCTATTTCGGCTTTTTAAGCAATTTTTAAATGTTTATTTATTTTAAAAATTTTCTTAATGTGTGGTTTGTTTTTTTTTTAATTTATTTCTGAGAGAGAGAGAGAGAGACAGCGAGCGTGAGCAGGGGAGGATCAGAGAGAGAGGGAGACACAGAATCTGAAACAGGCTCCAGGCTCTGAGCTGTCAGCACAGAGCCCGACACGGGGCTTGTACCCATGAACCGTGAGATCATGACCTGAGCTGAAGTTGGACGCTTAACCAATTGAGCCACCCAAGTGCCCCTAATGTTTATTTATTTTTGAGAGAGAGAGAGAATGACAGAGAGTGAGTGGGGGAGGGGCAGAGAGAGAGGGAGACACAGAATCTGAAACAGGCTCAGGCTCTGAGCTGTCAGCACAGAGCCCGACACGGGGCTCGAACCCACGAACCATGAGATCATGACCTGAGCCGAAGTTGGACGCTGAACCGATTGAGCCACCCAGGCGCCCTGTCTCTTTCAACTTTTTTTTCCCCAATTTTTCACCAAAAAAACCAGAAATGCGTAGAAGAATCAGTAGGCACAGCTGTGTTACTTCTCCTCTCAGACCCCCAGGTACAGAAGAAAGAGAAAAGGGGATGGTAGGACCTGGGGCTAGAAGTTACAGCAGCGGGACAGCGCGCAAGGTGGCCTGGGATGCTGGTAAGAGGTGATCAACCCCACACCTGGGCCATGGAGAGAAGAGGGGCTAGGTCACGAGACGCTGGCTGCCCGGGAAGAAAAGCACAGCTTGCAGGAAGAAGGGCCTCCGGGCACTTGAGAAGCAGAGATAGTGGGAGTGAGGCCACTGGAGGGCTGGAAGGTTCGGAGGGTGGGGTCAGAGAATAAATGAGGCAAAGGTATTTAAAATTTCTGTTACACCACAGCACATGATAACGCCCATGGCCAGGACTTAGACTGTCACGTGCCCATAGTGTGGGGGGGCTGAATCAGGTGGAGAAGGCTCCCTGGAGAGAGGAGGTCAAGAAACCCCGAAGTCACCTTCAACCCGGGGTGTTGGGACAAGTAATCCAGATGGAGAAAAAAGTCACCAAAAATGATGTGACGGCATCAGGCTGAGGAAAGACGATGACATAGGAGTCAAAATCTTCAAGGAACTGCTTTGTGATCAGCTTGGATATCACAACTAGCAAAGCCCTTAAACCCAGGCTACTTCAGTGTGCTACAACAAGAAGGCTAAGGTCGGGCTAGACAGGGGACATCCAGGATACTCCCACCAGTACATTGATTTCTGCCAGAAGAAACTGGAATGTTCTCAGTCAAGCCGGAATTTTTATCACCAGTGTCTGGTGCAACGAGCACTGGATGTGCAATGGAAACGCTTGGGAGTGGAATTCTGGCTCTGCCAACGGTGTGACGTTGAGCAAGCAGTTCTACCTGAAGCCTCAGTTGGCTTATCTGAAAGATGGAGACAATACGGTCTCCCTCAGTGAGGTTATATAAGGGTTACAGGAAAAGCGATGACCGGAATATGCCCACTATTTCTTCTGCCCAGGGTTTCCCTCTTGTGGTAGCAGGGACTGGGATGGGTAGCAAAGTTTGCTAGAAGACTCTGTCATCCTGCATACCCTCACAAGACCCTCAGATGTGCGGCAAAGACGAACTAGTTGACTGACTAACAGGGGAAGGAATGAGTCACTATTACCAGTAACATGGATTCTATCCCCTGGATTGAGGTACTCTCTTGTCATTTTATTACAGAGGGTTCAAAAAAAAATCATCATTCTCCGGTGTGTTTGGAATACATTATTCCCTCATTTCTCATTAATAGTTCATACTCATACTAACAGAACCCTAGTAAGAGTAAAGTCTTTGAAATGACATTCTTTTAAGGGGTGCCTGAGAGGCTCAGTCAACTGAGCTCGTCTGACTCTTGATATCAGCTCAGGGCAGGATCTTGCAGTCCGTGAGATGGAGCCTCGAGTCGGGCTCTATGCTGACAGTGCAGAGTCTGCTTGGGATTCTCTCTCTTCTGTCCTTCTCCTGCTTGCTCTTTCTCTCTCTCAAAATAAAGCATTAAAAAATAAACATATTGAAAATAATAATAATAAAATGACAGTCCTTTACTTATCTCTTTCCCTGTCAATTGCAAAGTGGACATTCCTTTGGTTAGCCACTGCCCTATCTGTCGGAGGACAGCCCTTCATGAAGGAAGAGACTTAGTCTTTCAGGACCAGTGTGGTCTCGAGTGTGTGTGCTGGAAGCAGAGGCCAAGGGCATCCCGTTATCATTCTCCCTGAAACCCAGGGGCTAAGATGCACAGTTGAGCCCAGCTACCAAGTCTGAGGCTTGTGCAATACTGCCAAGGACACCAGCACCTCCGGGAACTGAGAGCAGACCCAGGAAACACACCACACCTTTACTATCCAGCCTTGGATCATTTTACATCAGGATTACACTGTGCTGGCCCCAAAAAACCTATTCTCCTGGGCAAGTTTCCTTCTGTAGGAAACCTTACAAAATCCTTACTTATCTCCATGAAACCCACCTAACTTCACGGAGGTCTCTCTGTCACCAGGGGTTCAGGTTTATGCATCTGGAGCAGACAAAAAAAGAGCTTCCACTTTCTTCTCCAGAGGGAAACAATGGTATCAAAGCTGTATATTTCCAGGAATTACATGCTAGATAAAATGGGGAGATTCAGTACAAAGATCATGAAGCAAATACAATGGCTAGAAGGGAACTCAGAACTTAAAGATACCAATAACGGCCAATCTTCTGAAACACACTCCACAAGGTGGCCCAGGACAGCAGCTACCACTAGTAGGTCTGATGAGCTCATTCCAGACAGCAGGATTATAGAACGGGAGGGAGAGAGGGAAGGAGGAAGGGAAGGGAGAAAAAGAACACTTTCTCCCGCTGTATTCATACCACATGCTTCTCGGCTGCAGATCAGAGAGGACGCAAGACTGTCCCAGGGACCATCGCCCTGGGGCCACTGGTCAGAGACCCCCTCAGCTTGAGGTCAGTCCAACCTTGCCTGTGGGGGTCTTTGTCTCCTACCTGGGTCCAACTTCCGCCGAAACCAGATCTCCAATGGCCAAAGCTATCAGATAGGAGGGGATGGGCTGACACATCTGGAAGAAGAACTTATTTGGACCTCTCTTCTCCCAGGTGTTAGCACTCATCACAGCTGTGAAGCCATCTGGGACCTGGCAACAGAGAAAGCTTAGGAGATTTTACCTGGACAGAGTCTCCTTTTGATTAGCTTAAGGGGCAGCACGGCAGGCAACCTGCATGGTGACATCAACGACCTGGAGCCCATCTTGGGGAACACAAAGGTTTCGAGACACTAAACTTGTGCTGAGCTGATGAGATTTAACAAAAATAAAATTTCTGTACTTGAAGGAATTCTGCAGAGGTGCCACTGGATAGGCATAACAGTTTACCAGCTGCAATGTGGCCAGACAGATCTGGAGTTATATTTTCAACCCCAAGGGCAAGTACACTTAACCTGAGACCTCTTACCTCAATAAGAGCTGAATATGTGCATTTCACTGCAGGAGTGTCAAAGCAAGGGAAGAAGGCCCTGTTTAGGACAGCCTGGCCCTGGGTGTAGACAAAAGGCTTCTTCTTTCCTGAGGTCTGCTCCGGAGCCAGCCAGCAAACCTAAAAGAATAAAAAGACCATTTCAAAACTGATACCCCCTGTGTGAGCTCAGTCCAGCCAGGGAAAAGGAGTTGGCTGGCATGGGAGAATTTTAGGGAATCCTTACAGTCCTTCTGCCAGCAATCTGGCCCTAACTGTGAAGCTCTCTCCTACTGTGTATTTAATCCACCCAGAAATCCATGCCAAGGTATGGTATCTGCTTCACATGGAAGAAACACCACAAAGAGTCTATTCCTCACTGTTTCCCATTAGGCATCTCAAGAATTCCAGACACGGCCTTGGATACCTGGGTGGCTCAGTTGGTTAAGAATTCCAGAGACGGCCTCTGACCGTGGCAAACTGTCTTCCTCCTCTGAGTCTTTCACACTGTAGTTGTTTCTCATCCAAAAAAACAGAACAGGGGTGCCTGGGTGGCTCAATCGGTTAAGCGTCCAACTTGGGCTCAGGTCATGATCTCGCGGTGAGTTAGAGCCCTGCATAGGGCTCTGTGCTGATAGCTCGGAGGCTGGAGCCTGCTTTGGATTCTGTGTGTGTGTCTCTCTCTGTGTGCTCCTCCTCCCCCCCACCCCACCCCCAGCTCCTGTTCTTTCTCTCTCTTGAAATTAAGTAAACATTAGAAAAAAAAAAAAAAACAATAAGGAAGCAGCTGTAGTTGAACTTGTGATAGAAGACACAGAAAAGCAGAAGTGAAATGGGAGGAGTCTGTGATTAATATGTATTCTCCAAGGGTGTCTGGGTGGCTCACTCCATTAAGTGGCAGACTCTTGGTTTTTGGCTCAGGTCATGATCTCAAGGTTTGTGAGTTCAAGTCCTGCACTGGGTTCTGTGCTGACGGCACCAAGCCTACTTGAGATTCTCTCTCTCCTTCCTTCTGCCCCTCCCCCCACTCACATTTTCTCACTCTCAAAATAAATAAACAAAAAAATTTTCTTAAAAAAAAGTGTTCTCCATTCCTGAAATTAAAACTTACTCTTTCAGAATAAATGTATTTTATATTATAGGCACTGGCTATATATAAGTCTTTTTTAAAAAAAATTTTAAAAAGATTTTTAAGTAATCTCTGTACCGAATATGGGGCTCAAACTTACAGCCCTGATATCAAGAGTCACACATTCCACTGACTGAGCCAGTGAGGCACCCTGGCTATATACAATTCTTCATTTGTTTTCTGTTAGCCTTTTACCAAGAACAAATCTGAATGGTTATTACAAACCCAATTTTTGCCTACAGCAAAAAGTTCACTTACCACATAGATATAACTCTGGAGGCTTGGCGGGGGGGGGGGGCGGGGAGGATAGGTCAGCACTAAATGCCATTTAGAATTTAGAAAAGGATTAGGTGAATCCAGGGAGCAAAATTTTCTGGCTGAAAGGTGAGGAGGACTGAGATGGTTGGAAAGGAAAGGAGAAGATATTCTTAAGCAGGTGGACAGAACATGAAGAAAGGCACAGATGGACAGTCTCTGGGAGCTGGTGGTAGGTTCCAGAGACAGAGGTGGGAGGCATGCCTCGGCAGGTGCACTTTGAAAGGCTTTGAACACAGGTGTCTGAGACCTACTTTTAAGAGGCATAAGGACGCCACATGGAGATGCTTTTTCTTTGTTTCAGATTTGTGTGTATGTGTGTGAAGACTTTAATGAGTCTCCTTCCAAAGAGTATAGTACAGATGGAAAGAAGGAGAAGAAACAGCACATGGTATTTCTGTGGACTGGAGAAACCAGCACTACTTTAGCCAGATGAGTGAGGTCAACCCCAGACAGTCACTAATCATTGTGACACTATGTACTCGCGTTATGATGTGATGAACACAGCACTCTACCTTTGTGACCCTCCACTAAATGTTGCTGTGAAGCTAAAACATCTGTAAAAAATAAACTTTTTTATTTTTTAATAACCCCAATCTGATCATGGGAAAAACAGATAAATTCCAACAGAGAAGCATCCTACAATATATCTGGCCAATACTCCTCAAAACTGTCAAGGCCATCAAAAACAAGGAAAGTCTGAGAAACTGTCATAGCCAAGGGGAGCCCAAGGATACACGATAGCTAATATAGCTAATATACTGTGGTATGGTATTCTTGATGGGATCCTGGAACAGAAAAAGATACTAAGTAAAAACAAAGGAAAGCTGAAAAAGACTATGAACTTGAGTTAAATATACTGTATCAGTATTGGTTCATTAATTGCAACAAAGGTATCATACTTGTAAAACGCTAAGTGCTAAGCGGGGAAACTGTGTGGAGGGGTATACGGAAATTCTGTACTATCCGCTCACTTGTCTCGCTAATCTAAACTTTTTAAAAATCCTGTTAATGAAAGAAATTTAATGAGTTGATAGGGAGAGCCAACACATTGCATTCACCAGGCACCAGGCACTGTAGTAGGCACTTACACAAAGACAATGCATTTAACTTCTGTCAAACTCCTAGCCTAGTACCTGGCACATCTTAGTAGATACTGGTCATCCCCTCCACCATACCATCATTTCTTATTCATCACCTTTGGTTAAGGTTTTTTGTTGTTTGTTTAGAACAACACAGAGGAGAGAATAGGAGCCTGGAATACAAGGACTCTTGAACTTGTCTGAAGAGTCTAAAGTCAGGGAGAGGCTGCCACCTACAGTGATTAAGGTGATAGTCCTCACTTGGGATGGTGGCAATGAGAAGGAATACATACAAATGCCTTTAATGCAGACCTCCACAGGGCAAAGGGCAGTTCTTTGTAAAGTATGGATCTTTACTGTTCTGTCTCTATGAAAGCTATTTCCTTTTGATTTTTTTTAAATGTTTTTTATTTATTTCTAGGAGAGAGAGAGAGAGAGACAGCGTGAGCAGGGGAGGGTCAGAGAGAGAGGGAGTCACAGACTGAAACAGGCTCCAGGCTCTGAGCTGGCAGGCAGCACAGAGCCCGACGCGGGGCTCGAACCCACGAACCGCGAGATCATGACCTAAGCGAAAGTCGGACGCTTAACCGACTAAGCCACCCAGGCGCCCCCCTTTTGATTTTTTTTTTTTTGTAAGTTCACTTATTTATTTTTGGGAGAGGGAAAGAAAGAGAGCGCACAAGTACAAGCACCCAGATTGGGAAAGACAGAGAGAGAGAGAGAGAGAGAGAATCCCAGGCAGGCTCTACTCTCTCCTCACAGAGCAGGAGTCAGAGACGGGGCAGGAAGCGGGGCTCAGTTTCACCAGCCCATGAGATCATGACCTGAGCAGAAATCAAGAAGTCAGCTGCTCAACCGACTGAGTCACCCAGGATCCCCTCCTTTTGTTGTTTAATCTGAGGTGCCACTTTCAGTAGGCAAGTTCAGAGAGGGCTTAATTTTTCCAGTTATTCTGTTGAATTCCTAGTTCCTGCCCCAAACCAGAAACCAGAACATGACAAAGCAACCAAACACAATTAAAGATATTATGTTGCCCTTGGAGGGTTTTTCCTTTGCCTTAGAAGTCAATTTGCATTGCTTTGGACTTTTCCTTTAAAAGGAATTTTTTTAGAGAGAGAGAGAGAGAGAGAGAGAGAGAGAGAGCGCAAAGGAGGGTCAGAGAGAAAGGGAGGTAGAGAATCTGAAACAGCCTCCAGGCCCTGAGCTAGCAGTTAGCACAGAGCCCGATGTGGGGCTCGAACCCATGAACAGTGAGATCATAACCTGAGCAAAGTTAGAGGCTTAACCCACTGAGCCACCCAGGCTCCCCTGGACTTTTCCTTTTTTAAACAAGTTCTACCACAGGTTCATTTACTCCCTGAATAGAGAAAGACTGAAACAGAACTGCCCTTTGAGCCAGCTCTAAGAGTGAAAGGGAACTGCTAGCTAGATAAGTAAACTGTCTGTAGGCCAGCAGCCTGCCCTGAAACTTGTAAGCCACCCTAAGGAGAGACTAGCAGCAACCACAATCTCAGGGCTGCCTGTGAAGGAGTTTGTGACTTTTACAAATGTAAGCCACATGACCATCCGTCCTTTTATACCATTTGTCCCCCATCAACAGCAAGAGGACCAGGTTATTACAAAGCCTAGTACATCCTTATTGCATTTCTCACTTGTACTCAAATTCTTCCCTTAATCAAATCTAGAACTTTGCAAAAGAAAACATAAATAACTATGGGGGTTCGGGATTAGTTCAGCCTAGGGAGGCACTACAAGAGCACTTTGGAACAAAGGGCTGAGTCAGCATCCAGGCTAATTAGCCGGCCTTGTCCAGGGCTGCCATAAAGGGAAAAAACTGGGTAGCTCGTTATCAGGGACCTAGGCCCCAAAGCCCCGTGAAACAGTAAATTCGGTTTAAAAATAGCTCGTTATCCAGAAAGCCGCCTAGGCTAAGGTTTCCTCTGCAGGCAGACCTGGCGACCAGCCAGGGCTGAGTGATGAGGGGGAAACAACGTGGACAGGCCACCACAGTCGCTAGGGAGGAGGGGCAGGAAGGGTGGAAAGGACGAAGGGTGCGCAGCACGGAGGCTGGCCTGAAGCCACAGGAGGGAAAGCGCGGCAGCCTGGAAAGACGGGGAGCTCCGGGCGCGAGGGCGCGAGGCGTGCCCCGGGGCGCTCCGAGGCCCCTCTCCAGCGGGGCGGAAGCGTCTATCTTCTCCTTTCTCCCGGGGTGGGGATGAGTGCCGGCCCGGAGGCCAGCTCGGAGGGCCGGAAGGGCGGGCAGGAAGGGGCCGGGTGAGGCCGGCGGCGGGACCGGGCAGGGGGGCGAACTCACCCCGGGCCCCTCCCCGACGCGGTAGGTGAGCAGAACCTGGAAGCGCTCGCCTGCCGGGCAGGGCTGCGGAAGGGCCACGCACAGGGCCTGGCCGTAGTGCGAGAAGGGCTGCGTCCGGAAGGGCACGGGCTCCGTGGGCTGCTCCTCCGCGCCGGACCGCTGTCGCCGCAGCGCCGCCGCCGTCACCTCGAGGCACGGGTGCGAGTCGAGCCGCAGCTCGGTGGCGCCCTCGGGCGCCAGGCAGCACAGCTCCAGGACCGCGGTGCCGCTCAAATTCCGGCTGCCCGGGCCGGGCCCCGGAGGCCCGAACTCCGCCCGCAGGTCCAGGTGCAAGTGCAGCATCTTGAAAGCCCGGAAATTGGAGGCCGAGGCCACGTCCACCGCCTGCGCCGAGCGCAGCGGCCGCGGGGCCGCGCAGCAGCCGCTCGGAGCCCCGTCGCTCGCCATGGTCCCACAGCGCCGTTGAGCGAGCGCGGGGAATCCCACCGGCTCCGCAGACTGCAACGGGAAGCCCCGCCTCCAGCGCCCTGCCCCGCTGCAGGCTCCGCCCCTCCGACCACGCCCCCAGGGGGACCCGGGCTGGGTCACGCCCCTCTCCAAAAACGTGAGATCTGACCACACACCTGTCCCTTGCTCACCAAGGCTCCATTCTTCCAGCTTTATACGAGGTACCTCTGGACTTTGGAAAGAAGGTACAGCGGGATAATTTGGTCCACATTTGCCCAAATCGTACTGCGGTGTTACAGTAGTCCGATTGGCAGTTCCTTTCTCTGCTGACGTTTCAGTTTCCTAATCTTCCAGGAAGGTAGCAGAATGTAGATTGAGCCCTGGATCGGAAGAGTCAGAGTTCAAGATCTCACATTCTGAGCTCGACCAATTATTAGGACTGTGTGTCATCTTGGGCAAATCACTGTTAACAAAGATGAATCTCTCCAAGCCCCTTTCTGGACCTATTAGATAGTAGTAATATCTATCGCACGAGTTAATTGTGGGAACTCAATGGGGGTAATTTGTCTAAGCACACTTGGTAAACACAGAATTCCTCACCAGATCAAGGTTCATCCCAGGAGACCCAAAGCACACCTATTTTTCCATTCTTCCGCCACGGAATAGTGAATCAGCATGGTACACCGTAACGGCTTGGCTGTCCACAGTGTGTTAGTTTTATTTCCCGGATTGTGTTGAACCAGGGTTGCCTCTACTTTATACTTTGTTTCTCTTCTTTATGAATGGGGTTGCGATAGCCCTTCTGTGAATAGGAGCCAGTCAGTGATGATATTTTCACGGATCAGGTAGGAAATGAGATTTTTAAAGACAATGTAGGGAGTTTTTCATAAAACTCAAAAATTTTTTTCATAAAAAATAGTATGTGTTTCCTACTGTTAACTGTGTTAAACTTTTATTTTATGAAATGTTTAGTTTTTAAAAATCCCATATAAGGTCCATGTTTTAACTTAACTTGTCAGTGAAATCCAAAAACTTTGGAAAAGTACTTTTCTGTGGCTTTAAGCGCAGTACTTGGTCACTGTTAGACATTCAATACATCTGCCTCCAAATTATTCATTCTGTGATGCAGTGCATTTTTGTTGAGCATTTACTATACACCAGCCATCAGGCTGGGTACTAGGAATACAATTTTAACAACTCTGCCACAGTCCCAGTCCTTGTGGTGTTCACAGTCTAGCTCATATTTTAACTGACAGAACAAACAAACAAACAAACGAGGTCATGACAATTCCATGTGCTGGGCTATTCCCTGGGAAGAAAAGTATGTTATAGGAATCCAAGGGAGAGACACAAACCCTGATCTTTACAGTTAAATATTGCTGGAGCAAGAGGATCTATTATCTGTGGCCGTGGGAGAAAACATTTATGGAGTTCTGTTTCTTCTTTTAGCGTTAAAAACTTTCTGTGAATATTCCCATTGTTCCTATTTCTGCTTCCCTTCATGGCTTCCCGGGTCTGATTTATCTCTAGATGGAATTTGTAACAACTCACAGCAGATTCAGGAAGGACTTCTTCTCTATGGAAAGATACTGCAGATACTTTACAAAGATACTGAGTGGGTCAGTCGGTTAAGCGTCAGACTCTTTTAATTTCAGCTCAGGTCATGATCTCACAGTTGGTGGTAGTGATCCCTGCATCCGGCTCTTCACAGACAGCATAGAGCCTGCTTTGGATTCCCTCTCTCCTTGTCTCTCTGCCTCTTCCCTACTCCCCCTCTTTCTCTCTCTCAAAATAAATAAACTTTAAAAAAAAAGACTGTAAAAAAAAAAAGACTGCAGACACAACCCACCTCTCCCCCAAATCACTTTCATTATTTATTTACTTTTTAATGTTTAGAATGCAACACAGCTTGCATATTTCAAAATAATGGCTTGAAATCTTCTAGAATTGATGAAAATCATGATTTTATAGGCTTAAAAGTCACAACAAATTCCAAACAACAGAAAAATCTACATATAGGCATGTTTTAGTAAAGCTGAGCAAGCCCAAGACATAAAGATCTTAAGAACAGCCAAAGAAAAAAAAGACAGATTACTTCTAAAAGAATGAGGGTTGTAAATTAGGTCAGCAGCAGAGCTCTCATTAATAATGAAAGCCAGAGATATTATCTTCAAAATACTGAAGGGGAAAAAAAGAGTGTCAACTGAGAATTGTATATATACTAAAATATTATTCAAGAGTGAAGCCAAACAGATTTTTAGATAACAAAAATTTAGAGTGTTTACCCTTTTTGAAAGTTTATTTATTTTGAGAGAGACAGAGACAACGTGAATGGGAAAGGGGCAGAGAGACAGGGAGTCAGAGAATCCCAAGCAGGTTACATACTGTCAGTTCAGAGCCCCATGTGGCTGGGACTTGAACCAATGAAACCGGGAGATCATGACCTGAGCCAAAACCAAGAGTCAGATGCCCAACTGACTGAGACACCCAAGTGCCCCAAGCATCCTACTCTGGATTTTGGTTCAAGTCATGGTTTCGTGGTTCATGGGTTTGAGCCCTGCATCAGGCTCTGCACTGACAGTGTGAAGCTTGCTTGGGATTAATTCTCTCTCTCTCTCTCTCTCTCTCTTTCCCCCTCTCCCTCTGCCCCTTTCCCACTCATTCTCTCTCTCTCAAAATAAACAGACTTAAAAAAACGAAGAATATAATTACCTGTCAGTGTTCTAGCTCCCAAATTGGGGGGTGTACCTAATAATATAGGCTCGAAATAGATTTAAACAACTACAACAGAATTACAAGAGAAAATGGACAAATTCACCAACAGAATGAGAGACCTTATACATCTCTCTCAGTAATTAGCAGCTCAAACAGACAAGAGTCATATAGACATAAAAGATCTGTACAAAAATGTCACGATCTTGACCTGATCAACACAGAGCAAACTTTCGCACCTAACAATTAGAGAAAACATCGTTTTCAAGCACACTTAAGATAATTACAAAAACTAACCATAGGTGGGCCATGAACAAGTCTCAACAAATCAAAGAATCAGTGGCATACAGAACATTCTTCTAACTGCAGTGCAATTAAGTTAAAACCAACGTTGGGAGACAATGCTCCATGGGTCACATGCCTTTCTGCATATCTTACAGAAGGAGGCACTGACTGTCTTTTGTTCTAAGACTATCTTTTCAAGAATATTTGTATAGCAAACTTTGCAAGATAGTGACTCCCTCTGGAGCTAAGGGTAGGTTTACTTACCATACTGGTTCTCAACTAGGGGCACTTTTGCCCCCTAGAAGATATTTGACAATGTCTAGAGATATATTTAGTGGTCACACCTGGGAGAAGAGACACTGATGGCATCCAATAGGCAGAAGCCAGGGATGCTACTTAACAATCTACAACGCACAAGGCCGGTCCCCACAACTGGAAATTGTGCAACCCCAAACGTCCACACTGGCAAGGCTGACCAACTCTGGCTTATAACCTCAGAAGTTACAGTATCTCCCTCTGGAACAAAGGGAATGAAGGTGACACGCTAGTTAAAGAAAAGAGCAGGATGCTATTGTGAAACTCAACGTCCTTCTCCTATAATGCAACTCATTCTATATGCAGGCATCCGTCTAGATCCACCCATGGGACTTGGGGGCAAAGGGAAACAGTACAAATGCGGATCCTCTGGATATTGCTATTACTGTAATAATCTATCCTTTGTTTTTGAAACCCACAAATATGAGTGGAAAGCAAAATTGCATAAGAATACATGTAGCATACCATTTATATTCATTTGCATATGGTTTAGTAATAGCTGCAAATATAGTAAAAATACAAAGACATCTGACCTCTACTGGGGGTGGAGGGAAGTATAAAAAATAATACAAGCACCCTTTCAAAGAGAAGACTAGATAAGCTACAATCTAAACCAATCAAACAACTATCATCCTAGGACAGCCTCCTAGCCAAGAATCTGGAGAGACAGACATCAGAAGGATAAGGCGAGTGGGCTCTCTTACCTGGGGTAGATGCAACCAGACACGAGTACTTAAATTCCGTTAGACAGTTGATGAATTGGTGAAGGCCAGAAGTGGACTAGAGGACCACAGGAAGTGGAGTCTGTGCCCTCTTACAGGTTTTCCTCTACAGGCTCATAGAAGAGATCAGAAAGGGCCCCAAGAGGGGTGCCTGGGTGGCTCAGTTGGTTAAGTGCCCGACTCCTGATTTCGGCTCAGGTCATGATCTGATGGTTCGTGAATCTGAGCCCCACACTGGGCTCTGTGCTGACAGCGTGGGGCCTGCTTGAGATTTTCTCTCTCTCCCTCACTCTGTTCCTCCCCAACTTGTGCTCTTTCATTCTCTCTCAAAATAAATAAATAAACTTAAGAACAGAGCGCCAAGAAAGTGTTGCGGTGCAGACCCAGGAGAGGGTACAACAGCCAGAGCTGAAAGGCATGACCCACTGGGATGCTTTTCCCCTAAAGAGCGTAAACTTAAAAATTTTTTTTTAATGTTTTTTATTTCTAGGAGAGAGAGAGAGAGAGAGAGAGAGAGAGAGACAGCGTGAGCAGGGAAGAATCAGAGAGAGGGAGTCACAGACTGAAACAGGCTCCAGGCTCTGAGCTGGCAGTCAGCACAGAGCCCGACGCGGGGCTCGAACTCAGAACCTCGAGGTCATGACCCAAGCGAAAGTCGGACGCTTAACCGACTAAGCCACCCAGGCGCCCCAAAAGAGCGTAAACTTTAATCTGTAGGGAAAGGGCAAAAACGGTCATCCTTAGGGTGCTGGCAAAAACTCACTTGCAGTTGGGAGAAGGGAACAGAAAAAAAAGACAATATGTCCCAGGGGGATGGGCAGGAATTTTTGCTGGGTCCCGAAAGACAAGGGAGGAAGAGCAAGGAAAATAAAGCTACCCTCCTTAGGCAGGGACATGCTACCTACACCTACCTAAACCTGAGGCCTAACCAAACAAGGAACACTCCACCACCCCCCTCCCAAGCTAACGAACTTCCAGAAACCAGTAAAAGTGGAATATTGGTGGGAGAGAGACGGGAGAACAAAAGCACGCAGAAGAGATGTCCTCTCGTGTGCAGTCCTAAAGAGAAGTCCTAAAGCTGAGGGCACACACTGCTCTGGCAAATAACCACCCTAAAACCCAGAGAGGACTATAGGAATTTTTTTTTAATTAAAAAAAAATTTTTTTTAATGTTTTATTTATTTCTAGGAGAAAGAGAGAGAGCGTGAGCAGGGGAGGGTCAGAGAGAGAGGGAGTGACAGACTGAAACAGGCTCCAGGCTCTGAGCTGGCCGTCAGCACAGAGCCCGACGCGGGGCTCGAACCCACGAACCGCGAGATCATGACCTAAGCGAAAGTCGGACGCTTAACCGACTAAGCCACCCAGGCGTCCCTTTTTAAAAAAATTTTTTAATGCTTATTTATTTTTGAGAGAGACAGAGTGCGAGAGGGGTAGGAGCAAAGAGAGGGAGATACAGAATCTGAAGCAGAGGATTCGGGATCTGAGCTGTCAGCACAGAGCCCAGCACGTGGCTCAAACTCACGAACCGTGAGATCATGACCAGAGCCGAAGTTAGCCCACTGAGCCACTCAGGCGCCCCTATAGGAATTTGATGCCTGTGATGCACTGAAAGTGACCTTAGCAACAACAAACCTCAAATCCAGACCAAACCCCAACTAGACTAACTCATCCCTTACCTCCATTAAATACTAGGAAAGGCATTTCCATTTCCAGATATAAACATTATGCACCTCAGTGTCTGCTATATCCTATAATAGGTCTGATTTAAAAAAAAAAAAAATTGAAGTACATGAAAACATCAGAACTAGATAAAAATGTGACCCAGATGTCAGGATAGGGTATTTAAAATAATTATGATTAATATGTTAGAGTCTGATGGAAAAGATGAGTAATATGCAAGATGGGTAATCTCTGCAAAGAGATGGAAACTATTTTTAAAAAATCAAGTGGGGGGCCCCTGGGTGGCTCAGTTGGTTAAGTGTGTGACTTTGGCTCAGGTCATGATCTTGTGGTCCATGAATTCAAGTCCTGCGTCAGGCTCTTTGCTGATAGTTCAGAGTCTGGATCCTGCATCAGAGTCTGTGTCTACTTCTCTTTCTGCCCCTCCCCACTCATACTCTGTCTCTCTCTCTCTAAAATAAACAAACATCAAAAAAAAATTTTTTTTAATCAAGTGGAAATGTTAGAAATGCAAAACACAATACCAAAGATGAGAAATGCCTTTACCAAGCTCATCTGTAGACTCAACACAGCCAAAGAGGAGATTTAGGCAAGTCAGAAATTACCCAACTTAAATACAAAGGAAAAACATAGGAAACAAAATATGACATCCAAGAGCTGCTGGACAATATCGAACAGTCTAACCCGTCCATAATTGGAATCCCAGAGAGTGGAATATGAAGAAAAAACCCCAAGAATTTTCCAGAAGTTACAACAGACATGAAACCACAAAGAGGCTGAGAAACCACCAAGAAAGAAAAATGCCAAATAAAGTATACCTTAGGATTTCATATTTTTAAAAACACAAAGAAAAAATCTTGAAGACAGCCAGAGAGTAAAAGACATACAGGGGAACAAATATAATTTTAGTAAACTTCTTTTTTAAAAAATTTTTTAAAAAATGTTTTATTTATATCTGAGAGAGAGAGAGAGAGAGAAAGCATGAGCAGGGGAGGGTCAGAGAGAGAGGGAGACAAAGAATCTGAAACAGGCTCCAGGCTATGAGCTAGCTGTCAGCACAGAGCCCGATGCGGGGCTTGAATCCACAAAACATGAGATCATGACCTGAGCTGAAGCCTGGCATTCAACTGACTGAGCCACCCAGGCGCCCCTAATTATAGTAAACTTCTAGTCAGAAACAATGTAAACCACACATCGATGAAGTGACTAAAGCACTAAAAGACAAAAAAAACCTGTTAACCTACAGAAAATATTTTTTTTAAGTTTATTTTGAGAGAGGGAAAGTGAATGCATGCAAACAAGCAAGCAGGGTAGGGGCAGAGAGAGAAAAAGAGAGAGAAACCCAAGTAGGTTCCACGCTGTGAGCACAGAGCCTGATGGGGAGCTTGATCTCATGAACCCTGAAATCATGACCTGAGCCAAAATCAAGAACTGCTTAATGGACTCAGCCACCCAGGCACACTGTTTTGCATTTTTTTTTTTTTTTTTGATGAAAAAACAAAGGCTCCACTCTCAGTGTGGAGCCTACTTGGGATTCTCTTTCTCTCCCCTGCTTGCCTACACACATACATACTCTTTCTCTCTCTTAAAATAAATAAACTAGGGGTGCCTGGGTGGCTGAGCTGATTAAGTCTATGACTTTGGCTCAGGTAATGATCTCTTGGTTTGTGGGTTTGAGCCCCATGTAGGGATCTATGCTGACAGCATGGAGCCTGGAGCCTGTTTTGGATCCTGTGTCTCCCTCTCTCTTTCTGCCCCTCCCCTCGCTTATGCACATACCCTTTCTCTCAAAAATTAAAATAAATTAATAAATATTTAAAAAGTAAATAAACTTTAAAAAAATGAAGAGGAACTACTTTCTTGGACAAAAGCCAGAGAATTAAGTGCTAGCAGACCTGATCTACAAAAAAAGTTAAAGTTTTTTTTTGATTTAATGTTTTTTCTATATTTTGAGAGGAGGACACATGGATGTGATGGGGGAGGGGCACAGAGGGGGAGAGAGAGTCCAAGCAGGCTCTACGCTGTCAGCCCAGAGCTCCACTCCAGGCTGGATCTCACAAACCGTGAGATCATGACCTGGGAGGAAATCAAGAGTCAGAGACTTAACCAACCAAGCCACCAGGCACCCCTAAAAGAAGTTCTTCAGACGTAAGGAATATGGTATCAGACAGAAACTTGACTTCATATAAAGGGTGCTAGAAATAGAGTAAATGTAAGTAAAATAAAGTTAATCTTTTTCTTATTTTTAATTGACCTAAAAGAGGGATTGGCAAAATTTTCTCTACAAGGCAAATATTTTAGGCTTTGTGGGCCTCATGGTCTCCATTGTAACCACGTAATTTTGCCTAATAGTATGAAAGCAGCCATTGGCAAAACAAAAAAAAATTATTGTAGCTACGTGCCAATAAAACTTTATTTATAGGTATTGAAATTTCAGTTTCATTTAAGTCTCATGTATCATGAAATTTTTTTCTTTTGATATTTTCCTACCATTAAGAAATTTAAAAACCGGGGCGCCTGGGTGGCTTAGTCGGTTAAGTGTCCGACTTTCGCTTAGGTCATGATCTCGCAGTTCGTGGGTTCGAGCCCCGCGTCGGGCTCTGTGCTGACTGCCGGCTCAGAGCCTGAAGCCTGTTTCAATCTGTGACTCCCTCTCTCTCTGACCCTTCCCTGCTCACACTGTCTCTCTCTCTCCTAGAAATAAATAAAACATAAAAAAAAAAAAAAGAAATTTAAAAACCATTCCTAATTTGCAGTCCATACATAAAGAGGTGGCAGAGGGAATGAGGCCTCTGGGCCTTGCTTTGCTGACTTCCGTTCTGACAAGAGCCTACCGTACAGAGCAAAAGCAGCAGCAATGTGTTGTGTGTCCACAGGAGACAGAAAAGTAAACTATAGCACAACAGAAAAAGGGATGGGAAGGAGGAACTGAGAATAACTGTTGTAAGGTCCTTACACTACATGTGAAGTGATATGATTATACAGATGTATATTGTAAACCTTAAATTTCTAAATACGTATAAATAAGAAGCTCACAGCGGAGATAAAATAAGATCATTAAAATGTTCGGGTAACACAGATGAAGCAGAAAAAGAAGAAAAAATAAACGTAAGAAATGAAATAAAAAGAAAACAGCATATAAGATAGTACCTTTTAATCCAACCACATCAGTTATCACAGCAATGTGATTATACCTTAGAAGACGTTGTTAGATTGACTAACAGAGCAAGACACCAACTATGTTGTATAAAAGAAACTCACTTTATTATTATTATTATTTTGTATTTGAGAGACAAAGAGTGCACCTGGATGGGGAGAGGGAGAGAGAGAATTTCAGGCACACTCCAGCACAGAGCCTGAGCCTGATGTGGGCTGGACCCCATGACCCTGGGCTTATGACCCAAGCAGAAATCAAGAGTTGAACATTCAACTAACTGAACTACCCAGGCACCCCTGAAAGAAACTCACTTTAAAGACTATTAAATAGGTTAAAAGTAAAAGGATGGGAAAAAAATATAAAACTAAGCAAATACTAACTAAACAAAAGAAAGTTGGAAATGTTATATTAATATCAAAGTAAGTTTCCGAATAAGGAATGTTATCAGAGATAAAGAGGAATTCTACATAATGATAAAGGGGTCAATTCCCCAAAAACATGCATCCCTAAAGGTGATTAAGCTCACAACAGAGTTTCAAAGTACACAAGGCAAAACCTGATGGAACTGAAGGGGAAACAGACAAATCTACAACTATAGTTGGAGATTTCAATACTCACCTCAGTAATTGATAGAACAAATGAATAGAAAATCATTAAGGATATATAAAATCTGAACACCATCAGCCAAATAGACCCTATTCTGAACCATAAAGCAAACCTTAACATGTTAAAAAGAACAGAAATCATACAAAGCATTTCCAAATGATAACAGTATTAAATTAGAAATCAGTAACAGAAAGATATCTGAAAATGCCCATTTATTTGAAATTTTACTTTATTTATTTATTTTTAATTTATTTCTGAAAGAGAGAGAGTGTGTGAGCAGAGATGGTCAGAGAGAGAGGGAGACAGAGAATCTGAAGCAGGCTCCAGGCTCCAAGCTAGCTGTCAGCACAGAGCTTGATGCAGGGCTTGAACCCACGAACCATGAGATCATGACCTGAGCCAAAGTCCGATGCTTAACTGACTAAGCCACCCAGGTGCCCCTATGTTTTTTATTTAAAAATTTTTTTTAATGTTTATTTTTGAGAGAGAAATACAGAGCATCAGCAGGGGAGGGGCAGAGAGGGAGGGAGGCACAGAATCTGAAGCAGGCTCCAGGCTCAGAGCTGTCAGCATAGAGCCTGATGTGGGGCTTGAACCGACAAATGTGAGACCATGGCCAGAGCCAAAGTCAGATGCTTAACCAACTAAGCCATCCAGGCACCCCAGAAATTTTATTTTTAAATGTTTATTTATTTGAGAGAGAGCACAGCAGGGGAGGGCAGAGAGAGAGAGAGAGAGAGAGAGGGAGAGGGAGAGGGAGAGGGACACACAATCTGAAACAGGCTCCAGGCTCCGAACTGCCAGCACAGAGCCCGATGCAGGGTTCGAACCCATCAACTGTGAGATCATGACCTGAGCTGAAGTTGGATGCTTAACTGACTAAGCCATGCAAGAGCCCCTATTTGAAATTTTAACACACACACACACACACACACACACACACACATTCATTCATTCTTTTTTTAAGCAGGCTTCACGCCCAGCTCAGAGCCCAATGTGGGGCTTGAACTCACAACGCTGAGATCAAGACCTGAGCTGAGATCAACAGTTGGACAATTAATGGACTGAACCACACAGGCACCTAAAAACACCTTTAAATAATCCATGGTTCAAAGAGGATAGGTCAACAGAAATTTAAAAATATTTTGAATGAAGTGAAAATGTGTCAAAATTTGTGGAATATAGCTAGCACAGTGCTTAGAGGGAAGTTTACAGCATTAAATGATTATATTAGAAAGAAAGTTCTCAAATCAATCATCTAAGCTTCATTCTTAAACCAGATAAGGGGCAATGGGGTGGCTCAGTCAATTAAGTGACTAGCTTGGTTTTGGCTTGGGTCATTTTCCATGGTTCCTAGGGGTCAACTCCACATTGGGCTCTGGGCTAACAGCAAAATGAGTGGACTTCCTTGGGATTCTCTCTCCCTCTCTCTCTCTGCCCCTCCCCTGCTCGTGCTGTGTGTGTGTGTGTATGCTGTTTCTCACTCACTCTCTCAAAATGAATAAACATTTTTAAAAAAGAAACTACATAAGAGTAAATCAAACTCAAAGCAAGAAGAACGAAACAATGAAGGCATAAATCAATAAAATTGAAAACAGGAAAACAATAGAGAAAATCATTGAAAATTATTCTTTGGAAAAAAGTCAATAAAATTGATAAACATCTACCTAAACTGACCAGGGATAAAAAAGAGAAGACACAAATTATCACTATCAGGAACAAAAGAAGGTATCAGTATGGATATCCTAAACATTAAAAGGACAAAAAGAAATACTACGGATAAGTCTGTGTATAAATTTGACAACACGGATGAAACAAATTAAGTCTTTGAAAGACACAAACTACCAAGTCACTCAAGAAGGAATTTATAATCTAAGACGTCCTGTATCTATTAAAGAAACTGAATCTGTAGTTTAAAAAACTTCCAAAAAAGGGGCACCTGGGCGGCTTAGTTGGTTAAGCGTCCGATTTTGGCCCAGGTCATGATCTCATGGTTTGTGAGTTTAAGCCCCACGTCCGGCTCTGTGCTGACAGCTCCGAGCCTGGAGCCTGCTTCAGATTCTGTGTCTCCCTCTCTCTGTGCCCTTTCCTGCTTGTGCTCTATCTCTGCCTCTCAAAAATAAAGATTAAAAACTTAAAAAAGAAAAAAACCCAAAACCTTCCAACAAAAAAAACCCTCCAGGCTCAGATGGTTTCTATCAAATGTCTGAATTTTATCAAACATTTACAAAAGAAATGATACCAATTCTACATAATCTCTTTCAGACAACAGAAAAGGTAAAAACAATTCTGAACTCATTTTTCAAATCAGTATTACTACTCTAATGCCAAAACAAAGGTATCACAAGAAAACAGACCAATATTCTTCATGAACAGGGATGCAAAAATCATCACCAAAACATTAACAGATACAGAAATATATAAAAAGGCTAATACATCATAGCTTAGTGGGGTTTATCTTGGTGGTGTAAGCCTGATTCACTTTTGAAAACTAATCAATGTAATTCATTATGATGACAAACTAAAGAAAGGCCATGTGATGATCTCAATGAGTGCAGGAAAAGCATTTGATGAAATCCACTCATGACCAAAACAAACAAGCAAACAAAAGCTCTCAGCAAACTAGGAATAGAAGGGAACTTCCTTAACCATATAGGAAGAATCTACAAAAATTGTACAGATAACATACTTAATGAAGACTGAATACTTCCCTTTCAAGATAGGGAACAAGGCAAGGATGCCCTCTCTTACTGCTACTGGATTTCCAGTGCAGTAAAGCAAGAAAAAGAGAAAAAAGCCACACAGATTGGAAATACAGAACTGTTTCTACTCCAGACAACATAACTGTTTACAGAGAACATCCCAAAGAATCTACAAAAATGATCCTAGAACCCGTAACAGTTCGTCACATTTACAGGATACAAGATCAATACATAAAAATCAATTGTATTTCTATCTCCTAGTAATGAACAATAAAGCTTGAAATTTTAAAAATACCAGTTTTCATTCCCAAAATGAATTAGGAAAATGAATTAGGTTTAAATCTAACAAAATATATGCAGGATCTATGTGCTAAAAACTATAGAATACTGAGGAAACTCCATCTTTTCCAGCAGGCTTTTTTGTAGATATCAACAAGTTCATTGTAAAATGTATAGGGAGATGCAAAAGATAGAATAGCCAAAGCAATTTTGAGAAAGATGAACACAAAGTTGGACTTATACCACCCAATTTCAAAACTTAACATAAAGCTGTAGTGCAATATCAATGAAAGGTAGACATGTAGAGCAATGGGACAGAATAGAGAACCCAGAAACAGATCCATACAACTAATTTTTGACAAATGTGCAAAAAATACAAATACAGGGCACCTGGGTGGCTCAATCGTTAAACATTTGACTTCGGCTCAGGTCATGATCTCACAGTTTGTGAGTCTGAGCCCCACATCCGATGAACTCGAGCCCTGCTTTGGATGAGCATGAGCCCCACTTTGGGTGAACACAAGCCCCGCTTCAGGTAAAACACCTGCCCTGGTTGAGTCCCACACTCTCTCTGCCCCTCGCTCACTTGCACCCTCTCCCCTCCCCAAAATATATCAGGGTGCCTGGTGGCTCAGCTGGTTAAATGGCCAACTTTGGCTCAGGTCATGATCTCACAGATCATGGGTTCAAGCCCCGTGTCTGGCTTTGTGCTGACAGCTCAGAGCCTGGAGCCTGTCTCCCTCTCTCTCTGCCCCTCCTCTGCTTGCACTCTGTCTCTCCCTCTTTCAAAAATATACATTAAAAAATTTTTTTAATACAAATACACTGTCTGACAAAGGACTTGTATCAATATATAAACAAGTCTCAAAAACAAATAAGAAAAAGAATAGGTGAAGATTTCAATCACTTTCAGAAAAGATATAAAGATGGCAAATAAGCATATGAAAAGATGCCCAACATCGTTAGTCATGAGAAAAATGCAAATTAAAACCACAAGATACCACTATGTACTTTTAATTGCTAAATTTAAAAACAAGAACAAAAATTGGTACTACCAAGTGCTGGAGGGGATGCAGAATGGCCAGAACTCTCATATGTTCCTGGTGGGAGTGCAAAATGGTAGTCAGTTTGGAAAACATTTTGGCAATTTCTTTCAAAATTAAATATATACCTACCTTATGACCCAGTAATCCTACATATTTCCCAAGAGAAATGGAAATGAAAACATGTTCACACAAAAATCAGTACGTGAATGCTTACAACAGTTTTATTAATAATACCCCAAAATGGGAGGGAAAAACCCCAAAGTCCTTCAGCTAGTGAATGAGCAATGGTACATCTGTACAATGGAATACTACTCAGTGATAAAAAGGAGCAGACTACTGATTCACACATCATGGATGAATCTTAAATGCACTTTGGTAAATGAAAGAAACCAGACCCAAGACTACGTATTGTATGATTCCATTTTTGTGGAATCTTGAAAAGATAAAATCAGAGACAGAAAACAGATCAGCAGTTACCATGAGTTGGAGGGAATGATTGACAAAAAAAGGGCAGCCTGAGAACATTTGTGGGCTGATGTAACTGTTGTGTGTCAAACTGGAGATACCTATCTGACTACATTTGTCAAAATCCATAGAACTGCACACCACAGAGTGAATACTATGAATATAAATTTTAAAAAAATCCACTAGATGTGAAAGATGGAATGTATCATGCAGTAAATGAATCTCACTGTATTACCAATCAATCACATTACCAGTGAAAAGGGTGGGTAAAGAAATGTAAACAGTTCTGGAAATGTCTTGAGTAAATATTGATCACTAAAAACAATGGTGTACAAACACTGTACTCTAGTCGGCAAACTTGTTTCTCAGAGAGTTATGGTTTAGCAATGCTGAATTACCTTATATGTAACTAGGATTAAGAAATTACTAGATAATGAGTGTCTATAACAGGTTTCTTGCTGTTAGAAATACAGTTTAGGTCATTATCTCACGTTTGAGTTGGAGCCTCATAGAGCATGAGCTCGAGCCCCACATTGGGCTCCCTCCGTGCTGGCAGTGGGGAGCCTGTTTGGGATTTTTGGTCTCCCTCTCTCACTCTAAGTTTCGGACGATTTTTAAATTGGGTATAGATATATCTCATTCATTCACTCAATATTTATGTAATACCTATTACAGAATATATTCTTGACCTCAAATTCATTGGGGAGCCTGGGTGGCTCAGTCAGTTGGGCGTCCGACTTCAGCTCAGGTCATGATCTCGTGGTTTGTGGGTTCGAGCCCCACTTCCGGCTCTGTGCTGACAGCTAGCTCGGAGCTTGGAGCCTGTCTTCCGATTCTGTGTCATCCTCTCTCTTTCTGACCCTCCCTTGCTCATGCTGTCTCTCTCTCTCAAAAATAAATAAAACATTAAAAAAAAGAAGAAATTCAGTATCAGCATCTATGGGGACTCAATCTGGCTTCTCCTGTGCTGTGTTGTAGGCCGGTCTTTCTTACAACTACTTTATTCTGCCACTGTAGCAAGAAAGCAGCCAGACAGTACATATATGAATGGATGTGGCTGTATTCCAGTGAGTTATTTACTGACACAGGCCGCATGTTCCTTGCTGATCCATGATTAGAAGAGAATTTGGACAGTTTTAACTAAAACTAACATACCACAGGGTGGAGCTATTATCATGCTTTTATACTCTGCAGACATTTCATATATGAAAACAGATGCACTTTCAATAATAGATGCAGCTGTACTGTATATCATCCAAACACTGACTCAGAAACTATTACATGCCAATTTCACACCATGTGTCAGATACTAAGTGAAAGAGGCATAAGCAGATGGGATCTTTCAGATGGGCATTTCAACCTTGAAACTGAGGTTCACTTCATTATTCCAGGAAAGACTGGGGAAAACCCCTTCTGTTTCTCCAATTGTTGATTCTGATAATTAAAACGATTTGGTTATTTTAACTTTTACTCTGGGCCCTACTTTAGTATACCAAAATTAGTTTTAGAATATTTACTACAAACTTCAAGTCCATATTTTAAGAAGATATTTATTAAAATCTAAACCACATAATTTTCTCTTTGCTGAACTTGAAAAAAAAAAAAAAATAGAACCCAAGTGGTGGGGATATGGGTGTTCCTGTAAGACTCCCCTGATAATCTTTTACTGGATGTGACAACAGATAGGGAAAGGAGACCTGGCTTGATCCAAGCACTCCAAGTAGGCTGCAGAGAAGGCACGTTGAGTGGAGTCTTTGAAGACTACCAGGCATGAGCCAGCAAAATAAGAGGGGGGCAGACAGAGGAAACAGTAGAGAAGCTCTTGGGTTGTAGTAAGGCACCTATGCCAGGACACCACAGATGCTTTGTAGGGTTTCAAGCAGAAAAATAAAGAAGTAGTGGTTTGTTTTCCCCCTTTTATGCTTTCTTCCTCTAGGCCTCATCTCTACAGAAGTCTGAACTACTGCCCTGAAGCTAAGCTCAGCCATTAAGGGTAGAAAGCCTCTGCAGAAGAGCAAATCCTCTCCTAACTGCAAGATACAAAGAGTAAGGAGGGCATCAACCAAGTAGGAGAGGCAGGAAGCCTGGGAAACAAACTGGCAAGGTTTTAATCTAGTGTCCTGCATATGGCGGAATCAAATTTAAAGCTCTTCAAAAAGAGTTTTCCATATTTTTCAACTTTTTTCTCTTCTACCCCACTCCTAATTCCAGAAAATTCATTTGTAACCAAGGATTGCTTCATATATGCTGAGTTGAAGACACCAGTGTTAGCCAATAAAATGGCAATAACCACCAACATCACATACACACAATCTTCAAAGAATAAAAACTCTCAAGAAAGGAACTTACTTCCCAAACTGATAGGCCATATAAGAGAAGGGATTTAGGAGACCTTGAGAATTGTATGCAAAACATGTGTGCAGCTTTTAATTGCTCTTCTGATGGATATCTACTTGTACTTGTGACTTTAAGTTAAAGAGCTATAGACTTAAAAACAACTATCCAAAAAAGATACACAAATGGTCAACAAGCACGTTATCATTTGTCATTGGGAGTAATATAAACAAAATATAATTTTTTAAAAAGGAAAATAAGGGACACCAGGGTGGTTCAGTTGGTTAAGCAGCCAACTCTTGATTTTGGTTTAGGTCATGATTTCACCATTCATTGGGTTCAAGCCCTGAATCAGGCTCTGTGCGGACAGTGTGGAGCCTGTTTGGGATTCTCTCTCTCTCTCTCTTCCCCCCCACCCCGCTCCACCCCTGCTCAAGCACACATGCTGTCTCTCAAAAAGTAAATGGATAAACTTTTTAAAAATTAAAAAATAAATAAAAGAAAAAGAAATGTTGGCAAGGATGTGGAGAAATTGGAACCCTTCTGCATTGCAAGTGGGAACACAAAATGGTGCAGCTGCTATGAAAAAGTTTGGTGGTTCCTCAAAATTAAACCTCGAACTACCACTTGCCCAGTAATCCACTCCTAGGTGTATATCCTAAACAACTTTAAGCAGGGACTAACCCACGTTCATAGCAGCATTACCCACAGTAGTCAAAAGGTGGAAGCCATTCAAGTGTCCATCAACGGATGAATGAATGAATAAAATGTGGTGTATATATACACAATGGGATATTAATCAGCCATCAAAAGAAATGAAATTTCAGTATATGCTACAACACAGACCTTCAAACACTATGCTAAATGAAATAAGATAAAGTACTAACGCTGTAGGATTCCACTTATAAGAGGTATCTAGAAGGCAAATTCAGAGACAGGAAGTAGAATTATGGTTATTTGGGCCTGGGGGAGTAGGTTTGGGGAGGGGGAATAGGAAGTTATTGTTCAATGGATACAAAGTTTATGTTGGTGATCATGAAAAAGTTTTGGATATACATAATTGTGATGATTACCCAATACTGGACTGTATTTGAATGCCAGTGAACTCCACATTTACAAATGGTTAAACTGATGCATAGTATTTTATATATATATCTTACCCAACACAAAAAAGATCAAACTACAATTAGCAATTAAATGCTTACTATGTGTATGGCATTGGGCCAAAAGGTAATGTGCATTTACTGCATCCACACAGATTTGTTCCCCATTTCGCACAGATGAACAGCGTCATGCCTTCTGTAAGGCCACATGTCATTTCCAATACAAGAAGTAAAATGGCCTATTCTGAAATACTAATCCATTTTCCAGACACAATCAGACCCCAAAATATACCCTTTATGAAAACTGGCTTCAGGGGACTTGAAACACATTAAAATCAGCATACATTTTATTTTCAAGCACGTTAAATAGACACTTTTCCAGTGCTACCATAGCCTCCATGAATTCTTTCATTTAGAATTGGAAGGAAGTTGTTTCAGGTGAGGTTGCTGATGATCAAAAATCAAGACACAGGAGCTCCAAATGTAAAGAGAGTTTTACATCTGACATCTTCAAAACCAAGAAATAACATTTTCACTTTCAAAGTAGAGAATATTTTACCTCAGCCTTAAATGCAGAAAGTATTTACTATGAGACGATCCATGGGTCCATGTTAACTCTGTGTAACTCTTCTCATACATCATTTATTACTTCAAATGACATGAGAGCCTCACTTCATTATAAAACATGCAATTTTCAACGTACTTTTCAATGTTTGAAGTATTCAAGGATGAAAAGTAGAACCATACATCTTAAAATAAAGAGCAAGTTCCAGGAATTTTTTTATTGTTTGACTGACAAAACACACAAAACCGGGCAGAGAGGTCCCCAAGGAAATGATGGTCATGCTTTGTTGCTCTCTGCCCTTTGGTCCTTCATCTTCTAAGCATTTTAGAAACTTTCTATTTTCTTTTAAAGATATTAGACATTTATTTTTATCACAAATGCAATCCAAGTGTGAATAAATAAATGTATTATCTTTAACATCTGCCCCCCCCCCAACCCCATGTTCCTTTAAATAGAAAAAAGAGCTAAGTGTCTCTTCAAAGCCTATTTGGCCAGAGCTGTCCCACCTACAGTCTTAAAAGCAGACTGTAACTTATCTTCTGAAATTCCTTCTTGAACTACAGCTCATTCTGGTAAAGAAATCCTGGGAAAGAAGTCCTATTGATATTGTCGATAGTCTCCAAAAGGTGAGGATGGTAACTGGGCTGAAGGCAACTGAGAGGGGTCTTCAGCAAACTGAGGACCTGCAATTAAGAAACAGAAGAATCCTAAAAACCACCTGAGTATTACACAATTAAAAAGAACAAGTCTTTGTAGAGAGTAAATTGCTCAACTTAATAAAAATAAGGTGCTATCTTAGAGCTGTCATCTGAATTTCTGCTGCCTAATTTTCATGAGAGTGCCTCCAAAATTGGTGTAACATAACAGACTGGCTTCCCTTATGTTCCAGAAGGAACGGCTCTCAACTGCTATGCCAGGAAAGTCAGATGGATTAATTGTGCCAAGAAGTGAATTCAAATTGTTTTTTTTTTTTTAATGTTTATTTTTGAGAGAGAAACAGTGCAAGTGGGGGAGGGGCACAGAGCGAGGGAGACACAGAATCTGAAGCAGGCTCCAGGCTCTGAGCTGTCAGCACAGAGCCTGATGCGGGGCTTGAACCCACAGACTACGAGATCATGACCTGAACCTACGTCGGAGGCTCAACCAATTGAGCTACCCAGGTGCCCCAAAAAGTGAATTCAAGTTTTTAAAGCAATTGTTGTAACAAGCTGCTATAAAGATTGGAAGAATCTCACATCTCTTGACATACTTTTCAGTAGCTACTTAAAATTATTTTCACAAAGTTTAAGTATCTTAGTCATGTTTTAAGAGAACTCAGTAATCTAATTTATACACCCCAATGAAATAGAGAATGAATTCTGAAATGGGAAAACATTCCTAGCTTGCTGTAGATCAAAGACTTGTAATATTTTATTCTTGAGAGAGAGAGAGAGAGAGAGTGAGCGAGCACGCGAGTGAGCGAACATGGGAGAGGCAGAGAGAGGGAGATACAGAATCCTAAGCAGGCTCTAGGTTCTGAGCTGTCAGCACAGACAGCTGATAGGGGGCTCAAATCCACGAACTGAGAGAGCATGACCTAAACTGAAGTCAGATATTTAACCGACTGAGCCGGGTACCCAGGCACCCAAAATCTTGTAATATTTTAATTTTCAAAAGATGGGAGGAGGCCTGTGAACTAAGAAAAAAATATGGTTCTTAAAAATTAAAAAAAGACTTTTATGGGAATGATTACAATTATTTTCCTCAGGGAAACGAAGACCAAAAAATAACTATAAAGAAGAGAGAAAGAGGGCAGTAGTAAAATTCCCTAAAGCTTTCCAAGGCTTCGATCCAATGATATAGATTTATTTTTCACTCTAAAGGCACTCTCTGTTCATTTCAGAGAAGTACAGAAGATACTGGGTGAGACAGGTAAACCAAAGGTAACCATTATTACTTAGACAGTTTTATCTAATTTTTGTCACTGGTTTAAAAACCTTCTCGGGGGGCGCCTGGGTGGCTTAGTCGGTTAAGCGTCCGACTTTCGCTTAGGTCATGATCTCGTGGTTCGTGGGTTCAAGCCCCGCGTCGGGCTCTGTGCAGACTGCCAGCTCAGAGCCTGGAGCCTGTTTCAGCCTGTGACTCCCTCTCTCTCTGACCCTCCCCTGCTCACACTGTCTCTCTCTCGCTCCTAAAAATAAATAAAACATTAAAAAAAAAAAAAAAACCTTCTCAGGACACCTGGGTGGCTCAGTTAAGTGTCCGACTTCGGCTCAGGTCATGATCTCACAGTCCATACATTCGAGCCCCACGTCGGGCTCTGTGCTGACAGCTAGCTCAGAGCCTGGAGCCTGCTTCAGATTCTGTATCTCCCTCTCTCACAGACCCTCCCTGCTCACGTTGTCTCTCTCTCTCTCAGGAAAAAAAAAAAACATTAAAAATTTTAAAAAAATAAAAAATAAAAACCTTTTCATGTAAGTTAATGGGAAAAATATGATAATCTCTTCAAAGACTCCCCCCTCCTCAAAACAGCTTTTCAGAAACACATCTCCTGTCTCAAGTAAAATGCACTTCTTTAGAAAATTTCTTCAGAGGAAAAAAAAGCCTAAAGCAAAATAACCAAGACTAATTCCTATAAGAGAATGTAACTTGGGGCGCCTGGCTGGCTCAGTTGGTAGTGTATGTGACTCTTGATCTCGGGGTCATGAGTTCAAGCCCCAGGCTGGGCAAAGAACCTACTTAAAAAAATTTTTTTAAATAAAAAAAGACAGTGTAACTAATGTTTTTGTTATATCAGTTTCTCAATTTCTGAAAAAATGAAACTTTTTTGATGTTTTAGACAAGTCTTCACACTAATGTGGTAAAAACAAACTAAAAAGCAAAATTAGAAAGTTTTCATCCTAACAGAGTATTAACTCAGAAGTAATGATTAAAAACCAGAAACAGAACGTGAGAGGATCCAGAAGGTCCCTAGATCATCCCTGGCATCTACTGACCAGTGTGTATGACAATTGTGCCAAAAAGACACTGAATCTCTCGGTAGGCACCTCAGGGAAATCAAATCAAACTGGGAGCTATGATCTATTCCTAACTCTATGCTGAATCTTTTCCAAGCTCCAAAAATAATTTTCAACATGTGTTGCTATTCTGTATATTTCCTTCCCCAAATGCCAGGTCAAATTTTTCCTACTAAAATCCTCACAATTATCTCTCTGCTTTCTTTCAACATCAAGGAATACTGTCCCTTTACAGACAAAGGGAATACTGGCCCCTTACAGACAAATGAAATTTTCTGCAGTTATAAGAAAGTGCACAGTTTACTAGCTAAGCAGATATTCCATGACCGTGTAATGATCACTTAACCCATAATTTAACTTTTCCCCACACATCAGATAAAAGGAACAATTAGCAACAAATTATTTTATCAACTTCTCGAAAAAATTTTCCCTGCCAACCCTAAAGTGGCCCTCCCAAACATAGCCACTTTCTACCACTATAGTTCATTCTCTTCAGATCAAGCAACACAATCAAGTCTCATTTATCTGTTATTTATCTGTTAACATGTTAGTCTACCTTCTCCCACCAGAATATAAGTCCTTGTTCACCACTATATCCCCAGCGTCTAGAACAGGGCGTGGCACATACACATATGTAAGAGGTTGTCCACTATCATTATTGTTATTGCATCTGCAGGGAACCTTCTTCAAGCACATCTAAAACGGCTGGTAATTTCATAGGGTAAGCACACGAGCATGGACAAAAACTGAGAACTATAAGAAAAATCGACAGCAAATCATCTCAGTAAAGCATTTTGGTGATTATGGTTAAACATAATAACTGTATCCACATCTACCTTTCCGAATTGAACCAGGGCCTATTATCATAATCTTCGTGAAGCACGGCAAATGTAGAAATCACAAACTAATACATTTTAGCAGACAAGAGAGGTTCCCTCCCATCATCAGGAGACCATTCCAGTGTTTGAGCTATGGTAGTAAGCAGAAAGAAGACTCACCATTGGGAAATTGTGCAGAGGCAAATCTTGTCAACAAGATACCAGCTCCTTCAATTAAAGCTAGGAGAATGCCACCCATCGCGGCTGACCCAACCATGGCCACAGGTCCATCTGAATACATTAATAACAAAGAGATTACTTTAATAGAAATATAGTTTAATATAAGATATAGTAAAGGAATGGCTACATGCTACCCTCACCCACCACCCTCTTTCTCAGTAAGTGTCAATAAACTAAGGCCTATAGGTCAAATGCAGCTCACAGCCTGTTTATAAAGTTTTATTGGTACAGTCATGCTCATTCATTTACCTATGGTCTATGGTTGCTTTCATGTTATAATCACAGAGCTGAGTATTTGTTGACAAAGACTCAAAATATTTACCATCTGGCTCTTTACAGAAAAAGTCTGCTGATCTCTGGCCAAAACCACTACCCCCCATAAATTCTGAGTTGCTTTCTGTTCCAAAGATCCAGAGATAGTTCTAAGCTCATTATTCCTAATAATGCTATGTGGCAGGTATGATTTTTTTTTGGGGGGGGACAGGTATGATTATTAACTCTAGAGTACCGATGAGGAAACTAAAGCACAAAAAGCTTGGCAAACTGTCCAGTCACACACTAGTAAATGGCAGAATTGGAACTGGAAATGCTCTTAACCACTGTATAGGTCAGAACTCCACACTCTCTCATTCTAAAACATTCCAAATAAATAGATACTCCTATTCCCACCCTCCTCCCCAAATCACCATATACATTCATGCTATACTAAACTAAGCAATGCTCGGTTTTTTGTATTACCAATGTCATTAAATTAAGAGAGATAAGGTTTTCCAAAAAGTCTTGCTCCTCCTAGTGTGCCTATAATGATTTCTTACTTCTTGCTGCCAGTATGGCTCCTGTTAAGGCACCACTTGTGATGGAGTTCCAGGGATCTTCTTTTCCTCTGACTTGAACCATACTGCAGTCAATCATGGAAAACAAACCACCCCAAACTGCAAAGCTACCTATTTTATTAAAAAAACAAAAGAAATTTCATTATTCATCTTATATTTAAAATATTACAATTAAGGGGCTCCTGGGTGGCTCAGTCCATTGGGCGTCTGACTTTGGCTCAGGTCATGATCTCATGATTCGTGAGTTTGAGCCCCACGTCTGGCTCTCTGCTGACAGTTAGCTCAGAGCCTGGAGTCTGTTTCAGATTCTGTGTCTCCCTCTCTCTCTGACCCTCCCCTGCTCACACTGTCTCTCTCTCTCTCTCTCTCCCCCTCTCAGAAATAAAAATTAAAAAAAAATATTACAATCAAAAATAACTTTAACAAAACTATATATATATATATTTTTAATGTTTTATTTACTTCTGAGAGAGACAGTGTGAGCAGGAGAGGGTCAGCGAGAGGAAGACACAGAATCTGAAGCAGGCTCCAGGCTCTGAGCTAGCTGTCAGCACAGAGCCCGAGGCGGGGCTCGAACCCACAAACCGTGAGATCATGAACTGAGCCGAAGTCGGATGCTTAACCGACTAAGCCACCCAGGTGCCTCAACAAAATTATATTCTTAAAACTCTCACACTCCAAACTAATACATGCAAACACAGTTTGGATAAGCACTGAACAAAACTCAGAACCCTTATTTTTTTAATAAAGCTTGGGTTGTATTTTATCAGCTGGAAAATTAGCAATGGCCCAAAGCCTAAAAGAAATAGCAGGCCTAGAAGAGTTAGGCTAAACACATTCAGATCTCCCTGTATCTCTGTTTAAAGGGCAATAAACAAAACCAAGCCTGTTTCTTCTTTTATTTTTTTTATAGCTTTACCTTCCTTCAATTTTTTCTTTCCTTCATTAAGTGTCACTGACCACTCTATGAAAATCGCCACTGGGGATACTAAAGACATCCAGCTATCCTGGAATGTATTATAGGTGTACCCTAGTACATGCTAAAGTGGCTAATGACTGCTACAAATAGTTAGAATTAGGGAATACCAAGGGGAGAAAACTTATCTTTCCTCTCTCCGTTCTTTCATTCCGTAAGCATGAAACGAAAACCAACACTAAACCAAGTTACTTCGCACTTGAACTCTCCTAAACTCAGTAACAATTTTGTCAAATAGAAAACGAACCCCCCCCCACACGTACACAAGCATACGCAAAATGTAGAAAAACAACACTAAGATTTTAACAGATGATTTAGTTTCTTTGTGCTTGCTTTACCCTCCCCCCAGCACGCACTTTTGTCTCTCTCAAAAATAAACATTTAAAAAAATTTTTTAATAAAAAAATAATTAAAAAAAGCAAGGCACCTTAAAGATTTTTCAATAGCTTTCTTTTAAGAACCAATCCCAAGGAATGAAATAAACAATCCCAATTCACTCATACAACTTCACTCTTCCTCTATTTCATCCTGATTGCTTAATTTTAGAACAGTTTTAAAGTTATAGAAAAGTGAAGATAGTACAGAGTTCCCATATATCCCACATCCAGTTTCCCCATTTTCTTTTTTTTTTTTTTTTCTTGAGAGAGAGAGCACACTATCGGGGAGTGGGGTAGAGGGGCCGAGGGAGAGGGTGGAGGGAGAGAGGAGCAGGGGAGAGGGGGAGGGAGAGAGAGAGAGAGAGAGAGGGAGAGAGGCTTGAACCTGACAGAGCTCGATTCCACGACCCTGGGATCATGACCTGAGCCGAAAGCAAGAGTTGGGCATTCAACTGACTGAGTCACCCAGGCACCCCCAGTTACCCAATTTCTAACATCTTACATTTCCATGGTGCATTTGCATAATTAATGACCCAATATCAATATATTATTAATTAAAGTCCACACTTAATTCAGATTTCTTTAGTTTTCATGTCTTTTTTCTGTTCCAGGATACTCAGTTACATTTAGTGATCATGTCTCTTTATGCTCCCCTTGGCTGTGACATTACCTGATTGTTTTTTCATTCACTGAAAAAGCATAATGTGACTGAAGCAGTCTCTTAAAAGATATAGAAAAACCTGTATGACTTCTGTATATATTGGGAATTCAGGGTTTGCTATGTGCTTTAATACTACTTATCATTCTTGAACAACACGGTACCTATTAAAGCAAAGGAAAATGAGTAAGTAATTTACCTTCCAGAAGATATAATTATTTCATAGGAAAAAAAGAAAAGGAAAAAGATACACCATCACTTTAGCTCTCAGAGTTTCAATTCCCTTATCTGGAAAATGGGGATAATACTGACTTCATATTGTTATGAGCATTAAAATAATGCTGTGGAATCCTTAGCAGAGAGGTTGGCACACAGCAAGCACTCTGTAAGCGGCAGCTCTGAGCTAGTCTTCCGAAGAAAAATATGCTAAAAACAAAGACAGGACTATTTCCTCTGACGCACAAAATTACTAAGGAATGACTAAAAGTATTTAGTCTTTTTCATGTGTTCTATATGGTGTCTACAAACTGACTGTTATCTTTGTATATGAATATAGTTTCTAAGCTTTTTTATCTCCCTCCTCCCAGCTCTGAAATAACCAAGTTTAAAAAGCATAATGAATTCTTTTCAAATTCTGCGATGACCTCTGCACAACATTCAAAGCCAATTGGAGAGAAGCCTGATCAGCATCATCCATTTCTCTCGTGAAACCGCAATCCTTCAGATCACTTTCTCTTCAGCTTTATATTACCCCAGGAGCTATCACTCTTGACAAATACCAATGAGCATTTGAAGGACAGAGACAAAATTTTCAAATGAATGGATACAGCAATTCCAGTTAACTTTCTGAATAAAGCATAAATCAAGAAGAACGTATAGAGATAGTAATTTCTATCAAGCTGTTACACTGAACTAAACTCACTAACTGGTATCAGCTAAAAAAGAAGAAACAAAACAGAGCTTCATCTTCGATGAACAAGAAAAGCTAGTATGACATACAAATGGGAAAATTCTGCTTACCTCCCAACTGTGGAGCCCTGGTTTTAATAGCTGTCAAACTCCCTCGTAGTCTGTGGTTTACTCCCTATAAAGAAGCAAGCAAAAATAAAAGTACCTTTCCAACCTAGTGATCGGGCCGCCAGGGATATTAACTAACCCAGATTTCAAATGATGTTAAAATATGACCATTCACTCACTTACCACTGGAGAATTGCGAAAACCTTTGATTGCTTGAAAGATACCACCACCTATGGTACCCATCGTAAAGGCCCCGCCACAATCATCCACAATTCGCCAAGGGCTGAGGACGGGGAAACAAAATAAAAAGATGGCTATATATTTCTCATTCATAAACCATGAAACTTTCTTTGCTAACATAACATACTAAAGGATACATCAGATTCTAATGCGGTGTCTACTTCAACCAGTAAAGTAAACATGTAGACAAAGGATTCTGAACATATCTATATCTATTCGGCTCAAAGCCATAAGGAATGGAACTGGCTTTAATGCCCTAGTGTTAACAGCACTTAATTTTCATTTAATAATTACTGCATCTAAGCTGGGCACTGTGCAAAAGTGAATAAGCAAATATATAGGAAATTACATTATCATCAATGTTGATCCAATCTCCTAGGGATCTAAGTAAGCTCTCCCGCTGTAGTAAAATTTCAAGTTGAGACCCTCAAAAATGAAGATTCAATAGGGGCAGAGGGAGACAAATTTAAACATTTTTAAAGTTTGTAACTCTTTCTGGGTTTATGGAGTCCCAGTTAGCACCTGGAACTTTAGTTTGTATCAGGTCCATTTACACACTGAAACACTCTAATCTTCAATAATTAGAAGTTAAATTTGTAAACTTAGGTTCCAAATGTAGCAACCTAACTTATACAACACAATGAAATCTGAGTAATGTCATCAGTAGAACAAGAACTACTATTCTAGAAATTTGACTTAAAAAAAAAGTCTGTGAGTGGTTAAATTCATTATATATATTTTAAGTTTATTTATTTATTCTGAGAGAGAAAGAGACAATCCCAAGCAGGCCACACACTGTCCATGTGGAGCCTGACGCAAGGCTCAAACTGCAGTATCAAGACCTGAGCCGAAATCAAGAGTTGGACACTTAATGGACTGAGCTACCCAGGCACCCCTCATGAGGCACACATTCCAATTGTCAGCAGGATTCTTGGTGGCCTTGCTACCCAGTGTTTGTTTTTGTGATCCTAAAAGCAAATTCAGCAACACTTGGAGTTTGTTAGACCTGCAAGCTCTCAACACTTTACACAGGACCTACTGATTCAGTTTATAGTCCAACACAATCCCCAGGTGACTTGATTTCACTTTAACAGTTTAAGCAGTGCTTTGAAACTTAAAGGGATTGGAAAAATTTCTTTAGAATGGTAGAAACACTAAAAGGAAGTATAGAGAAAAGATAAAGGAGAATGAATTAGTGCTCCCTCTGAGTGGTGGGCTGGTAACTTGCCTGCTTCAGATTCTGTCTCTCCCTCTCCCTCTGCCCCTCCCCACTTCTGTTTGTTCTCTCTCTCTCTCTCTCAAAAATAAACATTAAAAAAAAAAAGATCTAATGCAAATGATCTTATTAGTTGGGGATTAAAATAATCAGCAAAGAACAACAGGATTCAGCTTAGAGAGCAATCAGAGTATCCAAGAAGGTATGTCCAAAACAAAGGCAAGATGGAAACGGTTTCTGAACAAATTCTGGCTGAATCAAATGTTCCTGCAGAGAAGAGATGAATTACACAAAATGGAAGGCTGAGGCTAGACTCTAAAAGAACATAAATACTAAGGGCGCCTTGGTGGCTCAGTTGATTAAGCATCGGACTCTGGATTTTGGCTCAGTTCATGATCTCATTGTTCTTGCGTTGAGCCCCGACTAGCTCTGCACTCACAGCACAGACCCAGCTTGGGATTCTCTCTCTCTGTCCTGCTCCCACCCCACCCTGCTGCTCACACTCTCTCTCAAAAATAAATAAACTTTTATAAAAATAACAAAAGTATGTAAATACAAATACTACAGGGAACAAGTAGCATAACACAATTAAGTTTTTGTTAAGTATTAACTATGTTTTAGGTGCTCTCATTACAAATAAGACCTATGAGTTTCAAAAAAGTTAGGTTATTTTCCTATAGAATCTCTAATCTCAACTTTGTGGGGGGGAAAGGTATTCTTATGTCCTCTTCATCTTACAGGTGAACAGAAGCTCAGACAGAGATTAAGTTGCTCAATGTCATATAGGTAACTACTACAATTTAAATACAAAAATCTACAATTTCAAAATTCCAAGTCCTTTCCATTATATCATACAGACTGTGGGTTTTTTTTTTTTGTTTTTTTTTTTTTTTAAAAGAAGCCAATGACAAAAGGAGTATTTGGGATGACTAAGTCCATCTGATGTATTAAAGCGGGCTGGAGGTAAGGAGAGCAATTAGGAAGGTATTGTGAAAGGCATAAGGGTGCCAGGTAAGACTGTGACAATAGGAACAGAAAGGCAGATTATGAAAAAATTGAGACTGCTTATGGCATGCCTGTTAGGAGGCTGGGTGCTGTGGAGGGAAGAAAAAGACGCTTATAGTTTGAGGTTGAATGACCTGAGAAAATGCTCTTACCAAACAGGGCAGGACAGAAGATCAGAGCAGCTTTTCAAATTTTTTTTTAATGTTTATTTTTTCAGAGAGAGAGAGAGAGAGAGAGAGAGAGAGACAGAGCACGGGCACAGGAGGGGCAGAGAGAAGACAACACAGAATGTGAAACAGGCTCCTGGGTCTGAGCTGTCAGCAGAGTTGGACAAAGGTCTCAAACTCATAAACTGCAAGATCATGACCTGAGCCAAAGTAGGATGCTTAACTGACTGAGCCACCCAAGTGCCTCAGATCAAAGTAGTTTTAGCTACAAAACTAACCAGACAACTGACTGTATTGCTTCAGGACATATGTACTAAGAGAAAACAAAGGGACCACTTAATTCATTAGATGAAAATTCACTATTATAACATCTTTAAAAAAATTTTTTTAATATTTACTTATTACCGAGACAGAGAGAAACAGAGGATGAGAGGGAGAGGGATAGAGAGAGAGGAAGACACAGAATCCAAAGCAGGCGCCAAGCTGTCAGCACAGAACCCGACACGGGGCTCAAACCCTCGAACCGTGAAATCATGACCTGAACCAAAGTCGGACGCTCAACCGAATTAGCCACGCAGGTACTCCTCATTATTATAACATCTTTAACTCAACAAAGTTAAAAATATATCCAACAGCTGCTGATAACAGCAGTCTACAAGGTACTGAGTTCGGCATATGTAAGCACAACTGAGGAACAGGGATAATTAATTTGTTAATTTAAAAATTTTTTTAAGTTTATTTATTTATTTTGAGAGAGTGAGAGCGTGCATGAGGGGCAGACAGAGGGAGAGAGAGAGAGAATCCCAAGCAAGCTCCACAATGTGAGCCTGACACAAGACTCAATCTCACCAACAAAAGACCATGACCTGAGCCTAAATCAAGGAGTCAGATGCTGAAGCTTAACCGATTGAGACACCCAGGCACCCCTTGGTAATTTTAACGAGCTATGAAGTGCTGAAACATATGCCCTGTATCCTAGTTGAGGGATTAAAAAAGAAAAAAAAAAGGCACAAAGCAGGTAATATGGCTACTGCTGGCAAGATAACAATATAAAGTACTGGGCACTTTCATACATAGAGGACATCTTGGCTTTTGCTCTAACACAATTAAACAATTAAACAGGTGATTAGTCCAAATAACCAAAATTGATTTCTCACTTAAGACCCTCCCCAGAAGCCTTAAATTTAGGCAACTTGAGATTTCTGATAGCAATTTTGCCTTTTTATAACTACTTATGTGCCTGACTTACTCATGCTTTTACTCTTTGAATCTATAAAGTGATGAGCACAGAGGCTTCATTCAAATACTGAATACATGAATTTCTGTTCATGGTTCTCAAAGAACACATGCTACTATCTCTATTATCTAGATAATTCGTGTCCCCCTTTGCCCCCAAGGGAGAATTCCAAGCACGACTACGAGGCTCTTGCCTAGAGTTTATCCAGACCCTTTGGGTAAAATCTCTGTTCCACACATTTGAAATGCTTCGCCCTGCGGACACATTTCACGACACAAATAATGCCTCCAGAATGGCATCTCCTCAGAGGCCTACTGTCCCTTCCTCAACACAGGAACCGAGCAAAGCGAGGCACGGGGACGCGTCCAAGGTCACCTCAGCGGACAGGGGGGATTATTACTAACCCCGCACAAGGTCGACTACGTCCTGGGTTGGAAACAGGCTCCGAGGCTCCGTCTAGCCGAAGCCTGGACCTCCTCATCCAACGCAAGGTCATCATAGTGCCAGGTTGGAGGCGGCGAGGCTGCCACAAACGCCGGGGGAGTACAGCGCTGAGAAGCCGACGGGCTGCTCAAGCCGGTGCTGCCAACGGTTAACAGACCCACGTCGACGGGCCTGCGGCTGAGTCCGGCTTGCACCTCGGGGGACTGGACAGGGAAGAACGAGGACCGCGAGCAGAGGGGCAGGACTAAAGGAAGGGCAGTGGTAAAGCTCACCAGGGTTCTCTCGCGTACTCCTCCATCTTGACTCCACCGGCGCGAGCGATGCCGGGCAAGCTGGGCGGAGCCTGACCCCAGCGGCGGAAGTGATCTCGAGAGGAGGGCGTTAAAGTCTATGTGGATTGGCTCACCGGGCCCTCCCGCAACCAATGGGAGCCCGGACTTCAGGGGCAGCGTGGGGGCGGGACAGTGGCGCTTCGCGGCAGAGCTGGCCCTGCCCAGGGCCCCAAAGGCTGCTGGTCTGAGGTGGGTGGGCCGGGAGCAGCCCAGTTAAAGTTCCGAGGACTGAGCTAACCTGACACTATTCCTTTAGGGTTTACCAAACTTCCTACATACATTTCTTTTTTCCTTTCCTTTCCTTTTTTTTTTTTTTTTTTTTAGTACTTTGGCTGCCAATTTGGGAATGAATGCTAACTAATTTCACCATGGTGTGTGAAGCTTTTACCAACTACACGTAGCAGGCATATAATTTTTTAAAATATTTTTTATTTATTTCTAGGAGAGAGAGAGAGAGACAGCGTGAGCAGGGGAGGGTCAGAGAGAGAGGGAGTCACAGACTGAAACAGGCTCCAGGCTCTGAGCTGGCAGTCAGCACAGGGCCCGATGCGGGGCTCGAACCGCGAGATCATGACCTAAGTGAAAGTCTGACGCCCAACCAACTAAGCTACCCAGGCGCCCCAATTGGGCAGACAGTGTCACAGTCCCTTATAGTCACAATGCTTGAGATGTGGTAGATGTTGGATAAATGTCTTTGAAATGAACTTACCTGGGCCATCTGGAGTACTCTGACCGATTTGGGGTCCTTGATTTGGAGGTATAACAACAAGAGCCTCTTCCGGGCCACTTTCCAAAAGATCACCAGAAGAAGAGGGGTGGTTAGCCCAGAAAAGAAGAGCCCAAAAGGGTGGGAGCCCATCGACCTCTTTTAGCTTACAGTTAACAAAACCTCAGTTATGGGATGTCTGTTAAAGGAGCTCTTTTCCATTCCTGACCTTTGAGATTGACTTTAAAATACATATATACTTATTTTATGGAAAAAATTAGTGCAATTCATAGGAAGCTGCTGTAAAGAGTGAAGTATCTTCAGAAACTTGAAAATAAGATAAGCAGGTAAACAACTTCCACAGAACTGAAGATCGTCAGTAAAATGTATCTTTATGTGAAAAGAACGATTCAAATTAGTCATCTAATTTGGATGTGTAAAGTCCAAGAAGTCTTTTTTGGAATGTATGACTGTAATTATAAACCTTTAATTAATTGTACAGATTGAAGAGAGAATGTGGGAGGTAGGCAACAAGAGGAAGTCAGAGAGCAAGAATTTGATATTTAGTCAGTACTTCAGACCTAGTGGGTATGAATATTTCAGTAACTAGAGATGTGCATTCTCATGGGGAAGGATATTTTTTTTCTGATCTCACCAAGACTCAGTGAAATACTCCTTAGCTCTAGCTACTTCCCTTTGTTCTTGCTGCATATTCCTTATGCAGTCTTCTGAGTGTTATTTGGTTTCTGAATAGATTTCCTTTAAAATTTTTTAAATGTTTATTTACTTCTGAGAGAGAAACAGAGCACGAATTGGAGAGGGGCAGAGACAGTCAGGGAGACACAGAATCCGAAACAGGCTCCAGGCTCTGAGCTGTTAGCACAGAGCCCAATGTGGGGCTTGAACGCAGGAATGGTGGATGCAGGGCTTGAACTCAGGAATGGTGAGACCATGACCTGAGCAGAAGTCAGACACTTAACTTACTGAGCCATCCAGGTGCCCCTGAATATATTTCTCTTAAGAGAGAATGCGCTGGCCTGTGCTCAAAACTATTCTTGTCCACTTGATAGGTATATTTGTTTATGCATCTACCTCTTGTGAGCTGTGTTCTTCTGAATCAAACCAATCACCAAGAATGGTGATAATACTGGGTTTGTGAGTTTACAACTGAGGGCCAGACTCTAGGCTGTGGTTACCCAGCTCACTTCATTCCAACAGTCCCCATCCTAAAGTCCCTTACTGTTCTGGGAGGCACTGCTCAGACGGACAGCAAGTATTCTTGGACTTCTCACTCTTTACTTTCTTGTAACTTCAATAGGTAATGGGATGTAACAGGACATTTCTGGGTGAGCAAGTCCTTGGACTTAGCTTTGTTGGCTAGAAGGGGAAGATGTCACCCCTCCCTGAAAAATATCCATTTCCATCTGAGCGAAGAAACATCTTGGAAGAAAAGAACTAGGTATTCTAATCTCCTCCTAATGAGTCTGAAAGAAGCCTGAGGAACTGCCGTGGCCCTCATTGAAAGAATGGTCAAAGACATGGAGGAATGATAGAAGAAAGGAATGGGGGTCCTTGAGAGCAAAGTCACAATAAAGGTGAGGGGCGTTTGAGGTGATGATCCAACCCAGCAGGGTATATTGGTGACAGTCAGTGTTCTGGGCCCCGCCAGAGTCTGCTGCTGGAACCCCTGTGATCCAGGTCCTCTGGGTATTGCTCTGGGGAAAATATCTCCATGTATGAGCCAAAAGAACTGTGACTCATGGCCTCTTTTGCTGTGAGATTTGCTGTGAGGGGAAAGGAAGGAGAGACCAAGGTGAGGAACAGGGGAAGAAAGGGAAATCATCCCTCATGCCTCAGGGAGCCACCTGGAAGTAGCCATGTCTGGCAGTGACACTGGTGTCTCCTTCCCTGCTCTGAAGTAATTATCTACCCCTGCCTCCCCCCACAATTAGCTTTTATTCATCTTCCACTCTTGTACAATTAGACCATTTTGAGGGGAGGGCTCACTGAGAGAGCTAAGATTGGGGGAAAATGAGCATTTGATAGATAACAAGGGTGCATAGGCAATGCTGAACCAGGAGAGAAACTAGAGGGATTATAATCCCAGTCAATTATAAGACCCTTATTCTGTGCTCAGGATTGTCCTTAGTGTTAGGATTAGGGTAGAGAGAGTAAAGAAAATATTGATATGTTGGTACTCTCAGGGTCCTCAAAATGTACTTGGGAAGAAAGAGTGCACTCTTGCGGAATAGCTGGGTCAAAATGATAAAGTGCCAAAATGTGTGACATAGAGCATGGTGAGTGCTAGAGGCACTGAGAGGAGAGAGGGAGTTCTGGAGGCCTGAATGTGCTCACAAAATATGCTTGATAAACTGGCATTTAAGCTACAGTCAGATCTTGATCAGTGAAGACAAAGCCAGGCATTATAGGTAGAGAGAATGACAGCAACAAAGGTGTGCGCAAGAAGGAACATGGCGTCACTGGATGGGCTGCTGGTCCCAAGGGAACGTAGAACGACTGAAGCAGGGGCACCTGGATGGCTCAGTTGGTTAAACATCCAACTTTGGCTCGGGTCATGATCTCATGGTTTGTGGGTTCAAGCCCCGCATCGGGCTCTCTGCTGTCAGCAAAGAGCCTGCTTCGGATCCTCTGTACCTTTCTCTGTCTGCCCCCTGCCCCCACTCTTGCTTTTTTTCTCTCTCAAAAGCAAATAAACATTAAAAAAAAAAAAAAAAAAAAGACTAACGCAGCAAGAGCAAAGCTATATCAAGCAGTAAAGTCCTAGGGCAGTAAATGTGGAGAATGACTTAAGAAGCAAGACTGGAAAAATAAGTTGTGTCTGGAGACAGTTACCTACAGATCTCTCACATGTCTACACATCCAAGCATTAGAAACTAAATTCTTTTGGGACATCTGGGTGGCTCAGTCAGTTAAACATCCTACTGTGGCTCCAGTCACAATCTCATGGTTCAGGAGTTTGAGGCCCACATCGGACTCTGTGCTTACAGCTCAGAGCTTAGAGCTTGCTTCAGATTCTATGTTTTCCTCTCTCTCTGCCCCTCCCCCACATCCACTCTGTCTTCCTCTCTCTCAAAAAACAATAAATAAATTTAAAAAAATGTTTTGAGAAGAACTAAATTCTTTCAGATTCTCTTTTCAAGAATGTTGTAGAAGCCAATGGCCTTGGAAAGCTAGAGACAGGACTTCCTCTGGAGCAGATTTAATTACAAGAAAGGAAAGGCAGAGAAGCCTCCCTTCCCTTCTTCGACCAGATTTGTTTCCCTTCCAGGGTAATAAAGACTTATTAAAGTTTTATCTCCTGGGGCGCCTGGGTGGCTCAATTGGTTGTGTCTGACCTCCGCTCAGGTCACAACCTCATGGTTTGTGAGTTTGGGCCCCACGTTGGGCTCTGTGCTGTGCTGGCAGCTTAGAGCCTGGGCCCTGGTGTGGATTCTGTGTCTCCCTCTCCCTCTGCCCCTCTCCTGCTCACATTCTGTCTCTCTCTCTCAGAAATAAATAAAAAAATTGAAAAAACAATTTAAAAGTTGTATCTCCTTTATGAATATAGCTCAAGGAGTTCATTCTAGAAGGATACCATGAGGTCACAGGGTAAGGAACAGACCAAAAACAGCCTCTGTAGGGAGTGTGCAAGAGAATAAACCACAAACGAGAAAAAAAGAACCAAGAATGCTTCTTTCTACACAGACCCAACTTCTGGAGGAAGGCGGGATAGACCTTTTCAGACTCTTCCCCGTGCAGCCCCTCAGTGCCTTCAAGGTGCCTGGTCCTATGTAGCTTGGGCTCCATTGAGCATTGGCTAAATTGCTTCTGGTTCCCTTTTCCTACCAACACCAACACCACATATTTGGCTAGAGCTTGGGGTCTCCCTTCCTTTCTCTCCCCCTGGTTCCAGCATAACAGTACATGTTTTTCTGTGGGCAGTAGCCTGTGCCAGAATCACATGATACTCATGATGTGTCTGTTTCAGGTGGAAGTGGATTCTGAACTTGGATACTTCTTGCCCCCTACAGAGAAAGTGGGCAGTGGTCCCTCACTGCAGGTGCTGGAGGAGACTGTACTCCTGGGCTCAGGGTTCCCGAGCCTTCCAGATCCCTCTGTGATGCTTTTCAAGGGAAGCTTTTCAGAGTCTGTGAGCCCACAGTCCCTGGGACTCTAGAGAGCAAAACGTTTCAGACTGGGTCATATCAGAAGAGCCAGCTGTTTGGAACTGTGGGACCCGAGGCAGAGAAGATACAGGAGTTTATGTGCAGACGCTTTGGTTAGGAGGCCATGAGTCCAGACTTAAACTTTGGAAGTTGTAGATTTATTTTTTGAGTGTGTTTCCACACATCCACTGGACCCAGATGGAAGGCCACTGAAACAAGACGGTATAAAGGCTGCCCCAGGGGCTGAAGGTAGTTTTTGCCTTCAGATCCTGACAGCTGTTTGGGAGAAGGGAACATTATTAGCAAAAAGCCTAAGAAAGAAGAATCCGTGGAGGCTGGAGAGAGAGCTGCGTTTAGTGGACTGGGGCCTGGGAGAAGAGGCTGGCCAACGTGACGCTAGAGCCAGGGATCGCAGAAGGCGATGCCTCCTCCAGAAAGAGGCTGGGCCACAGTGAGGGTGAAGACTGAGTTACCCAAGGCGAGACAGGAATAGGGGTGGGTTGGGCTAGGGACTCAGTGGCAGATGCAGGAAGTGTCCTTTCCACACAGTGTATTGAATGAAAGCCCACCTCAGCCTAGCTTAAGTCCTTTTTTAGGACCTATGGGATGCCCACCTGACTCCTCCCTGCAAAATCACTGCAGCTTGGGAGACCTGGGGGCTCAGTCAGTGGAGCATCCAACTTTGGCTCAGGTCATGATTTCATGGTTCGTGGGTTCAAGCCCCATGTCGGGCTCCGTGCTGACAGCTCAGAGCCTGGAGCCTGCATCAGATCTGTGTCTCCCTCTTTCTCTCTGCCCCTCCCCTGCTCACTCTCTGTCTCAAAAAACTACTGTAGCTTCTGTTGGGCTCTTAACAATCACGTCCACCTGTCTTGCTTCACTTTGCCTTATAGTATAATTAGGTTTTGCCCCATAAGTTATACATTTTAAAGAGAATAACCATGTTGTAATTTTTTTGTATCTCTTACCCCATAGTGCCTGGCATGCTATCTATACATAGCAGTATCTGAATAATGCTTGAATGAATGAGTGAGTGAGCATCAGATGAGAAGGGGTGTGTGTGTGTGTGTGTGTGTGTGTGTGTGTGTGTGTGTGTGTGTGTGTACTGGTACTGAGGGTGGTTACTGCTGAGGAAAGAAAGAAAAAGACAAGAGGTGGGATGGGGAGACAAGTATGAAGCGAGTAAATACATAATTGTAAATAACTGTATAAAAGTAGTAATCACAGGGGGGCCTGGGTGGCTCATTCTGTTAAGCATCTGGCTTCGGCTCAGGTCATGATCTCACGGTTTGTGGGTTCGAGCCCTGCGTTGGGCTCTGTGCTGACAGCTCGGAGCCTGGAGCCTGCTTTGGATTCTGTGACTCCCTCTGTCTCTGTCCCTCCCCTGCTCACACTCTGTCTTTCTGTCTCTCAAAAATAAATAAATGTTAAAAAAAAAAACAGTAATCACTGCTAATAATTACCATGTGTTTACCATATATCAAGTATAGCAACTGTTCTGTGTATGAGTTTGGATCCGATGTTCACAACAATCTTACAAGGTTGGTACCACTGCTGTCCTTATTTTACAGATGATTAAGTCAACCCTCCGTCACTTGGCTGGCAAGCAGCAATGCCAGGACCTAACATGGTCCTTTGGCCTGGAGAGCCTAGGCTTGAGCGATGAAGCCATCCTGCTCTCCGGCCTCCTCTGTTGAGTTTCCTTATGGCCCCTGTACTTCTCTTCTGAGGCATGTTGTAGACTTTTAATTCTTTAATGAATTATTTGAAAGTATTTACTTATTAACTATCTTCACTGATAGAAAGTAAGCTGCAAGAAGGCAGAGCCTGCACGGAGTTTCATTTTTCTTCTTTTTTTTTAAAGTTAGGCTCCACACCCAACCTGGGCCTTGAACTCTCGACCCTGAGACCAAGAGTCAGATGTTCCACCCACTGAGCCAGCCAGGTGCTCCTGACTTTCTATCTTTAGTTATACATTCTGCCCTTAGAACTGTGCCTGACACATAGGCACTCAATAAATACATGTTTACTGGCTCACTGACAGACTGACCACTGCCTTCTAAAAATGACAACCCCCAGGATTCTCTAAGCCTTTCTTCCACTCTTCCTCTCAGGTCTCCCTGCCTCACCTCTGTACCCCAAGTCCCATCAGTCAGCGCCACCCCTTCCTTAGCCTTAACCTAAAGCTGGACTAGTGGACATTGAATGCCAGGGCCAAGTTTTTGTCCCAGACGATCCCTGTACTCAGCAAATGCTGATCAGGTGACTCTCTCTCTCTCTCTGGCTTAGGATGGAAAGACGCCAGGAAAGATCGAAGCATCTACCCTGATGGGTTACACCAGGGCTTCTAGAAGGGATTTTGTGGCAGGAGGGAGGGGGGCAGGAGATTGAGTGTCTCTGTGACTTGTGCAGGCAGCATGATGGATGGGCAGTGGAAAGCCCGTTTATGAAACATGCCAGGCCTGCTGCAATAGTATCCCTCCCCACAGCCCAGAATTAAATTTCTCCAAAGACACCCTCAATCATGCTCTGGATTTATACGTGGGGTGGCAACCTGCCGGCTCCTCCTCGGCGCTCCCGAAGGAGGTTTGTCTACGGTTGCCCCAGCAGATGAGAAGGGAGGGGGGTCTGAACCCTCTCCTTAAGAGCCTTGGCACATCATGGAAATTGAAGTTTCCTGACTTCTGCAGGTCACATTGTCTTCCCCAAACAGCCTACCAGTTTTCAGTTTGGGTACACAGTGGAGATTTATTTTCTCTGTCTCTCCTCTCTCTCAAGAAGTGGCTGAGGCCTCTGATGCTCAGCACTTGGGTTCTCCTTCGAAGAGAGGATGGGTGGGCAGGTAATTCAGTTGATCTGGAATCCCATATCTTTCCTGAGGATGTAAACTACTGGAAGTCCCCCAGCACATTACCAAATACAGGAGAAAGGAGTCAGCGGACCACGCACCAACGACAGCAACATCCACCCAGGATGAGACGTCAGATCTGTGCTCCAAGAGGACATGCCTGGGACGGGCCTGTTCTTGAACCCCCACAGCCCCATCCCTGCTTTTCTGGCTCTCCCGTGGCTCTGATCAGCTTCTGCCAGCCTCTGCATTTTTGTATCTTTTTCTCATTGCGTGGCCCCCTTGTCTTTAAAAGGCTAAATGCTCTGTACTAAATTTGGTCACACAGAGCTCCAAGATTCCCTGGAATGTCCTCAAGTTTCAAACAGCTCTGACAGCGAGGCAGGCCCGCCCCCTGCGTGGGGATTGGCTTCGCCCTTCGGGGCCAGGCAGTTGTCAAGTCTTATTGGCCGCTGGTTAGACCAGCCAGGGTCCACTAGCCCCGGGCTTCGGAGCTGGCTTGCAGTTAACACTTCGGCACCTGTGGCAGAGCAGGGCAGGGCGGAGGAGCCACGTCCTCAACCAGCTAGGGGTTCGCTCTCAAGTCCACTCTGCTCCATCCAGATCAGCTCGGTGCCTCCCCCTCGTAGCCCATCAGGAGTCCAGCAGCCCCTGCGAGAGCCACAACCCACTTTGCCAAGATGTCTAAGGTAGCCAAGTATCGGCGGCAGGTGAGCGAAGATCCCGACATCGACAGCCTGCTGTCCACCCTGTCTCCCGAGGAGATGGAGGAGCTGGAGAAGGAGCTGGACGTGGTGGACCCAGATGGGAGCATTCCCGTGGGGCTGCGGCAGAGGAACCAGACGGAGAAGCAGTCCACGGGCGTGTACAGCCGGGAAGCCATGCTCAGCTTCTGTGAAAAGGAGACCAAGAAACTTATTCAGAGGGAGATGTCCATGGATGTGAGTGAGCAATATGCTACAGGAAGGGGGGGGGAGGGCAGGGCGGGGAGGGAGACCCTGACTCGTGACTCGGATGCTGCTTTCCTTAGAGCAAAAGGTCTTGTTGGCAAAAGCTGTGGTGCTTCGGAAGCAAACACCATCCGCCGAACTGGCAGTTGGGAACCTCTTGCCCCTAGTTTCGGTTATAGAGCACAAATTGGCTATGTTAGCAGAACTCGCCATCCCGCAATAGCAGCTGGGGCCACTGGGAGAATGGGAGCTGGAGAACGTCCTTGAAGCGTTCATTGTCAAGATGACACCATCCTTGTCCCCGAGCACTTTATTCCCTTCACATTCACGTCCTCCGTTGTGAGGACGGGCGGAGGATAGGATGATGCTCGAGGCCTCCTGGCAGCCACCTCAGGAAAGAAAGTCAGCCTTCCTTGCAGAACTGCTCGCTTTTAGGCCCTCTGGGCAACTCAAGGCACATGGACCATTTGAGGAGGCTCAGTAGCAGATGGGCCTCCCACAGCGATGGGAGGCAGGGGTTGGGGGTCTGTGAGGTGGGAAATGCTCCTCAACCTGATGGCTTCAGTTTCACTCCCAGGGAAGTTGGGGTTTGCACTTCCTTGGAGGAGCATCTTGAGGGAGCATCCCCTCCTTTTGGTAGTAAGCCAGGTAGTAATCCCCTCCTTTTACAAGTCAGCCAGGCCCCTTTGGGGGTGGGGGGAATAAGGATATTTCCCAGCGGGGTTTTGCCATGAGGAGGGGACAGAGGAGATGCAAGGACGCCATTTTGGAAGCATCTGCCCACACCTAAGACGGGCTTAAGCAAAACCTTTCTCTTTTCCTGGGTTGGCACGGAGAGTTCTTTTTTCATCATGTGTTCATATATAAGTTTTCTTGGGACAAACTAGACCAGGCTCCACCTGAGCATGGCTCTGTAGAACCCCTTGGCCACAGAAGAGCATGTCTGGTGGGGAAACAGTCCCACGTCTTTGCGCGGATTCTCTTCTCCTCAGTACTTACTGGCCACGTCTCTTGTACCTTACCTGTTACTTGTGGATTCTTGCGTGAAAAAGTTCAATCTCAATTCTCATCCTCTGTTTTACGTCTATGGAAACCAAGGCCCAGAGCTTCAAACACCGTGTTCATTCTCGCAAAGGAGATGAGAGGGAGGGATGAGGGAAAGTGAGGTAGAAGAGCTGGACCTCTGTCTCTATCTCTACCACCCCGGGCCCATGGTTAAGGCTTCACCAAGAAGTCAGGAGTGAGGAGTTGGAAGGCTCGGGAATTCATTACTCTGGGGGCAAGGTGATTGCCTCTGATGCCACTTGTGTCAAGATGAACAGACACTAGAATGCTTATGGAAAACAAAATGAGAGGACATAGGGGACTCCCCATGAGGACCTGGTACCCAACACCCACAGGACATGTAGGGAAAGCCAGGCAACGCACCCCAGGCTTTGGACACCCAACCTGGAGCCCGGCCCTTCTCTTCTCCTGCAGAGAGTCCCCAGGCTCTGTGCCCGGTGGCTTCTGGGATGCAGAAAGATACTCCGGAGACTGAAGTCAAATGCAGAACATTCTCAAACCCAAAGCAAGATGCTTAGGGTGTGGAGAGCGTGAGGGACTCTTATGCTCCGGGAAATTTCATTCTCAAAAGCCTTTTTCCTGAGCCAACTGAAACCCTGGCATGCTTCTCCCCAGCCCTACCCCCCTCACCCTTGCCAGGTGCACTCCTGTTTCTGCAGACAGAGCCCCGGTCAGGGAACAGAGGGTGGGGTGTGTGCATGTGTGAATGTGTGTGGTGTGTACCCACACACCCACACAGGTGTATGTGAGATGGTATGAGGTGGCTTCAGTGTCATTTTTCCCTTGGAGGGAGAGGCTGTCCTTACTCTTCCTCATCCAGTCCAAGGGCATATGTTGGCAGAGTGGCTGGCTGGAGTTCAGGGTACATCCCAAGCCATGGGCAGCAGTCATCTCTGTAAACCTGGATGAATGGCCATGAACCCTAAAAAGTGGTTTCCTTAGCACCATTAGCAAGCTAGTGAGTGTGTGATTAAGAACTTGGATTTAAGTGCCAGAAAAGCCTGGTTTGAGTAGTAGCGTCTCTTCCGGTCTGTATAACTATGTAACTGACAAGTTACCTAACCTGTCTCACTTTCCTCAGCTACGAAGTATCCAGCCCTTAGGATTGCTGTGAAAACGGAAAGGATAATAATATACAGCACTTAACACTGAGCTTGGCATATAATAAATGCTCAATAAACAACAGCTATGAAATGATTAATTCATTAATTTCTACCCCTTGCCAGCCCCTCCCTTCTTTTAGTTCCCCCAGCGCTGAGGAAGCCAAGCGTGTCTGTTTAACTAGTAGCCAAAGTAAACAATAAACAAACAAACCCTGGATACTCAGGCTGGGGGGCCTTTGATAGCACAGACACAGAACAGTGCCAGGGTGGAGTTCCAGGCTGCCGTGCCGGCTGTGGCTCTCACTGATAGTGCTTTTTGCTCCCAGTAAGGAACTGGAAGTTAATCAGAACAAAGAGTAACTGTGAGCCTGTTTCACTTGACTTGAGGAAGCACAGCAAGATGAACATTTACTGAGAAATTTCTATATGCTATGCATATTCACCTTTTCTTTTATTTAAACCTTGTGCTTATTGGGAGATAGGTATTTTTATTCCCATTATACAGAGTAGCAAATTGAGGCTCAGAGAGGTTGGATTAACCGCCCTAAGTTCACACAGCAACAAGTAGCCTGGCCAGCTTTAAGGACTATACATCTTCCTCTCTGCCACACCAGGGTACCAAAAAGGGCAGTAATGCCAGCCCCTGGCCTGAAGAATTTATAATCTAATTAGGGTCACAAGACACACACATACAGAAGCACCACAGAGGTGTTACAGAGCACAGATCACATATTCATACTGTCGTCACAGAAGCACTGGGCTATCACATTGTCTAGTCTGGCTGAATGTTCATCCCTGCCCGCAAGACTAGGAACATAAATATTTAAAAACAAAATTTTTTAACATTTATTCATTTTTGAGAGACAGAGACAGAGCGTGATTAGGGGAGAGGCAGACAGAGAAGGAGACACAGAATCCAAAGCAGGCTTCAGGCTCTGAGCTGTCAGCACAGAGCCCAACATGGGGCTCAAACTCACAGACCATGAGATCATAACCCGAGCCGAAGTCGGACGTCTCACCAACTGAGCCACCCAGGCACCCCTAGGAACATAAATATTAACACCAAGTGTGGATTCGGGATTCAAACTATTAGAACCAAGTGTAGATTAGGGAAGTAAATCCTGCCTGGATATTGGATGGCATTAGGTATTTTTGTCCATTCCTTTTAGATGGGATAATGGTATTGTGGATACACTTTTTAAAGGACCCTTGCCTTTTAGACACGGATACTGAAATATTTATGGGAAAAACTGATAAGATAAGGGAATTGGCTTTAGAATAATATGGGCAAGGGAAGGGGGCCGAGGAATAGATGAAATAAGATTATCCATCAATTGATCACTGCTGAAGCTGAGTGATGGGTCTACATGGTTCTCTCTACTTTTGCATATGTGTTTAACATTTTCCATAATGAAATGTTGGTTTGCCTTTTTTAGACAGAAGCCGAGAGTGGAAGGCAGGCCCAGTTTGGGTCTTCAGCTCTGGTTTCTCTGAGGAAAGAGCCCCAAGATTAATACTCTGGCTATCGTGCCAGAGAGGTGTAGACTGTGGAAGAGGCCTCAGATGGCTTCTCCCTCAGAGGGACGGAGGACTCCAGGGCTGCCCTGGATTGGTTTACCCAGTCCTTGATGAATACTCCTCTCCCCAATCCACCCTCATGCCCCCTTCAGGTCTCAGGCACTACTTCCTCCAGGGAGTCTTCCCTGACTGTAGGGCAAATTTAGGCACCATGTCTGATCTGAGCACTCCAGTGCCATGCTCTGTACCAACCCCATCCTGTTTTCTTATATCTCTTCCTCGCCAGCTCGTGTGATTCTGGAGGATGAGTGCCCACACCGGGGCAGGCGCAAGGTGGGCCCTCAACCTCTGTTTGTTGAATGAATGTTTGGAGCTGGAGGTGGGGCTTGGCAGAGCTGGCCCCCAGCTTCCCTCCCTCCCTTTAAAGGGGCAGACGTCTCAGCCCTGTGTGTTCTGCCCTGGTCCTCCTGGGACTCTCCTTCTGCCCAGGTGGAAGACAAAGCCCCTGGGCAGGTGTGTAGCCAATAGTTCAGTGAAACCCTTGTGCTTGGCTCCGGTTTCAGGAACCTGATCCCAGCAGGTCAACTCATGTGTTCTCTTTCCTTCCCAAGTGGGAAAGAAAATCTCCAGCCTGTCTCCCCTGTCCTTCTCCCTGGCGTTACCAGGGGCTGGGGATTAGCACCTGCACGCAGCCAGGAGCAGGGGCAGCTGACCTGGGAGTGGGGGTGGAGGAAGCTCTTTTAGGTTGTCCCTTGAGAAGCTAACCAGAAGCACCCCACTAGCCAGTAGCTGCTGGGCCAGAGCCTCCTGACCTCCCCCTTGGGTCACATGGCCTCGCCGTTCCCCTCCCCTACCAGTCCCAGTCCACAGCCCAGCGTCCATGGCTTCTCTAGAGGGATGGGGATGCCTGAGTGCCCGAGGCCGGTGGCACCAACCCTCAGATTGCCCTTTGCAGAGGGCTGGGCCCTATCAGGAGTGCACCGGGCAGCACAGCTCAACGATTAAGGAGATTAACCCTGACTGGTACACACCCAAAATAGCCCTGCAGGCTGGGGTGGAGAGGGCAGAAGAGGTGAGGGGGGCCTGTTGACCCGGGGAGGCAAAAGCAGGCACCCAGTGAGGGTGAGACAAGTTTAAAAATCTCTCCCTGGAGTTCGAAAGGGGCCTCCGTCCAGAGTTTGAAAAAGTAGTTGAGCGGCAAGTCGTTGAGCAAACAACAAAGTGCTGTTTGAATTGTTGTTCTTATTCATCATGTATAAATCGGTGGGGAGAAAGGCTCAGGTGGGTGCGATGTGTGGGAGGAGGGAGGAAGGACAGAGAGCACCAAGGAGAAGATGTGAAAACGAAATGGCTCCACAGCGAGTAGGAGATGTAGATGGTCAGGAGAGGGGTCTGAGTCCCACTGACCGAGGGGAGGTTGCCGCTGGGATCTGCAGGCTGGGGGCTTCAGGGTCCCCACGCTGAGGCAGCAAGAGGCACGTGTGAGCAGACACGCAGAGGGAGGACAAAGTCTCCATCTAACCTGGCTGCCTTCCTTCTCCCCAAGAGACTCAGGAGTATCCGTATCAAACAATGGCAGCATACCACGGCTGGGTCCATGGGGCGCAACACCTGAACGAAGTGCACGAAGCGCACCAGGAGAGCCACAGAAGACAGAGGGGTCGAGGGCACTGTCCTTGGAGATCTAAAGTCTACATGCATAAAGTACACACACACACACACACACACACACACACACAGCAGTTATAGCAACAAACCATAATGAATGGGGGAGAGGGGTGCAGGGCAAGAGAAGCTGATATATCCGCCTGCCTGCCAAGTTGGATAAACAAGAAAATCCTGGACCATAATACTCAGGCCTTTCCAGATCAGGCTGTGCTTTCTTGTTTATTGGGCCGCTTTCAGCACAGGCAGCAAAGAAAGAAGGGGTCTAGATTCTAAGCATCAGTTCCCCTCAAGGGCGCACTTAGCCCCAGGCAGTGTGGGGAATAGAAAGCCCATGGGTATTTGGAACCAGACAGGATCAGATCTGATTCCACTTCTGCCCCCATTGTCTGAGCCGCTGAGGCTGAGGCTGAGGCGTTACCTGAGGACAGGCATCAGCTTTAGAGTACCTTCTGGACCCAGAGGCATTATTAATACTGTCTCATTAACATAGCTTCTGGAGGCCCCAGTGCTCTGCTGACAAGTGGGAAGATGGCATGACTCTTGAAGGGTTACCGTGAGGATTAAGTTGGCTAAGGGACTGAAAGTGACTGGCACATCATGAGAGACTTCTCCCCACCCGAAATTCTTCAGACTTTATACTTGGGTATATGCCAAATCAACTTTTTAAAAAAATCTTTTATGAGATGAAAAATCAACCTGTCAGTGGAAGTAGGGAATGGCAGAAAGGGAGGGAGAGAAAAGAGGAAGAGCCGCAAGGAGCTAGCTTAAGGAAGAAGGCAGGCTTATTTAGTTACTTCCTGTCTGGCCCCTTCCCTTGATTTCTTTGAGCCTAATTTATTTAACACCCCAGGCTCCAGGGCCCGCACTAGGTGGCGCACTGGGTGGCTGCATTAGAAACATCACAGAGTAGAGGGAGATGGGGGGTGGGGGTGGGGTGCTCAGGACTGGTGAATTCTCCTTGTCTGCAATTTCCATGAACTCAGAGAAGCCTAGGCTGCTCCAGACAAATTTGGCTCCACCTGTCTCTGGGGTCTGCTGCAGAAATGACCAGGGCTTGCACACACCTCCACCCTCTCACCTGCCTTCCCTCAGGGAGAACCCACAGACTCCAGAGGGAGTCACTTCCTCAGCCCTTTCTTCCAGGTCAGGCCAGCAGGGCCAGCAATACCATTGCTTGCTACCCAGCCCTCTCCCCATCAGGCCCCCCCACCAGTGGACCGGCCTGGGGGCAGAACTTCTAGTGAAACTCTGGCTACAGAATGTACAGAATATGGTGCTTAGAATATTGTCGTCAGAAGTCAGCTAGACCTGGATTCAAATCCTGTTCTGCTGGTTGCTGGCTACATTGACCTGCACAATCACTTTACCTGAGTTTCCCCGTCCTTCAAATGGAAATAACACCTAGTCATAGGATAGTTGTGAGGTTGAAGCAAATAATACACATAAAGCAGGTAGCAGAGTGCTGGGTTGGAAACCTGGTAGTGAGGGTCCCTGAACTTGAGCTTCCACCCTTCCTTCACGCCACCCACTCCCATTCTCTGCATTCTTTTTACAGGCAGGACTGAGGAGGGAGAAGGACTCCATTAGACCATTCATTCTCCAACTATTTAGTAAGTTTCTATTGTATTAGGTGCTTTCCGAGAGCTGGGATAGAGTACAGAAGAAGACAGATGAGGTCCTTGCCCTCACAGAGCTTCTATTTTAAAGGGTGAGACAGAGAATACGTGTACCTAAATATATACATGACCAATAACATATACACACCACATATACATGTCACGTACATACAAGGAAGAATGCACTTTCAGGAAAGGGTATATCACAATCTTCTATAAGGTGATTAGGGAAGATACCGTCCAAGAGTTGGCATAGAAGCAGGGCCTGGAATGGACCGAAGGAGCCAGCCAGTGGGAAGGTCTGGAGAAAGCTTTCCAAGCAGAGGGAAGAGCAAACACAAGGCTTGGCTGGGTAGGGGAGTAGGTTTAGTATGTCAGAAGAAAAGTCAGGCCGGTGTAACTAGAGCAGGGTGAGCAAGGAGCGGGGGTGGGTGGGTGAGGTTGGAGGAGATAAGGCCCAAGAAGTAAGCAGGGTTCAGATAATGGAGGGCCTTATAGAGCAGCAGAGGGAATTTGAATTTTTCTTCCAAGTGCCATGAGACGTCATTGGAGGGTTTTGAGCAGGGGAGAGATGTGATCTGATCTAAGTTTTTGAAAGGACCTATCACTCTGCCAGCTTTCTGATGAATAGACAGTACGAGGACAAGACTGGGGAAGACCAGAGGCCAGCTGGAAGAGTGCTGCAGTCAGGTGAGAGGCCAGCGATGGCTTGGGGAGAAGTGTTCAGATTTAGGAAATACCTGAAAGGTAGCACAGGTAGATTTAGGAAATACCTGAAAGGTAGACAGGACTGACTGACTTACTGGGGGAAAAGAGAGGAGTGGGGGGCCCGGTCCTGCTTGAGTTATTGGGTAAATTTGGTGCCGTTTACCGAAATAGGGAACAACAGGAGTGGCTTGAGGAGTTCGAGAATTCTGATCTGAACAAGTTAAGTTTTGGTAGATGCCAAAGACGAAGTGTTGGACTGACTGGGCATGTGCAAGTCTGGAGCTGAGCGAGGCAGTGGGGCTACAGATAACATTTGGGAGCCATCAGTATATAGACAATACTCAAAACCATGAGCCTGGAAGAGATCACATAGAGAGACAGTGTAAACAAAGAGCAGAGGTCCAAGGACCACGCCCTCCGTTACCCCAACACTTGGGCATTGCAAGAGAAGGGGCCAGTGGAGGAGACAGAGAGGTGGGAGGAAGCTCAGAGTGGTTTCCCAAAGGCACGTTGACAGGGGGCTTATGGGATGAGAGTGCATTCATGCTGGCCACTCTTGCTGAGAGGTTTAATAAGATGAGGACAGAGAATCGACCATGGTAACTGGAAAGATGGAGGCCATTGGGGCCTTGACAAGATTGGGTTCACTGCAGTGAAGAGTGGATTCGAGAGAGAATAGCCAGTAAGGGCTGGAGATAGAGAGTCCGGACAAGTGTCTCTTTGATTTTTTTCTAAGTTTTGTGCTAATGGGAAGCAAAGAAGTAGAGTGGCAGCTGGAAGTAAATGTGGAATCAAAGGGGATTTTTTTTTTTTTTTACAAATAGTTTATTGTCAAATTAGTTTCCACATAACACTCAGTGCTCATCCCCACAAGTGCCCTCCTCCATGCCCATCCCTCCTCCCCCCACATCCATCAGTCCTCAGTTTTTGTCAGCATTCAAGAGTCTCTCATGGTTTGCCTCTCTCCCTTTCCCCCACCATTTCCGCCCTTCTTCTCCCCCTTGTCCTCCGTCAAGTTCCTCCTAATCCTCCTATACGTGCAAACATATGATATTTGTCCTTCTCTGCCTGACTTATTTCGCTCAGCATAACACCCTCAAGGTCCATCCATGTTGCTACACATGGCCAGATTTCATTGTTTCTCATTGCCATGTAGTATTCCATGGTATAGATAAACCACATCTTCTTGATCCATTCGTCCATTGATGGACACTTAGGCTCTTTCCATGTTTTAGCTATTGTGGAGAGTGCTGCTATGAACATTGGGGTCCATGTGCTCCTATGCATCAGCATTTCTGTATCAAAGGGGGGATTTTTTTTAAAAAATGGAAGATGATAGCATGTTGATATACTAATGGGGATCATTCAGTAGAGAAGGAAACCTCAATGGCCTGGAAAAAGAGACAAAACAGGATGGCTTGCACTGGAGTAGAGGGGTTGGCCCTAGTAGGCGGTCACCTCTTATACCAGGAGGGAAGGTAGTGGAGACAGGCACGGATGCAGGCAGGTTGATAAATGGGGTCGGGGGAGATGAGGTCGGCCTGTTACGCGTTGATGCATGAAAGTGCCGCTCCAGGAGGGCCACCCAGGCCGCCGTACACAGGCTGGGTTGTAGCGGGGAGGAACTTAGGAGGCTGTGGCAGTAGTCCGAGGTTGAACTTCAGGTCACAAGAAAAATGCCCCGTGCTCCCTGGGTGAGGTAGAGAAAACACGAAAACACTTCCGGATATGAAATCTGGCACGCGAACATTACAGCCAGCTGCCAGAGCTGCTTGAAAATCCAGTAGATTTTCACCTCCAGTGCATCGATCTTCCATCCCCAAGCCCACCCCATGAGAAGGAGGGAGCACACAGGTCCCTGCCCAGCACACAGCTGGTGTGATGGGACAAGCCCTGGGTTTGCAAGGCAAGCCAGGGGGCCTGGGGCTCACTCTCGGCTTGACTGTCTACCAGCTGTGTGGTCTCAGGCACGCGTTTAACATTTGTGAGCTTTACTTTCCTTTATTTGTATTCTTTAAGTACTTGACTCATTATGTACTTGACAATAATGGATTTTTTTCCCTACACTGTTTTTATTGAAATATAAAATACAGACAGGGGCACCTGGGGGGCTCAGTCAGTTAAGCGACTTCTGCTCAGGTCATGATCTCACAGTTTGTGAGTTCGAGCCCCACACCAGGCTCTCTGTTGTCAGCGCAGAGTCCGCTTCGGATACTCTGTCGGCGTCTCTCTCTGTCCCTCCCCAACTCTCTCTTTCTTTCTCTCAAAAATGAATAAGCACTAAAAAAAAAAAAAAAAAGGAAGAAAAAAGAAAAAAAAATAAAACACAGACCGAAAACCATCTAAAACACAGATGTGAAGTTTCATGAGTTCTCACCAAGTGACCAAGAAGAACAGCAGCAGCGCTGCAGTACCCTCACCCAGCTCTGCTGCCTCTCCGGCTCTCCCTGCTTCCTACCTGCCGCAGGAACCCCTACCCTGACTTCCAACCCCATAGATTAGACTTGCCTGTTTAAAAATATTATACAAAAATAAAAATAAAAATATTATACATACATACAAATATATAAAAATAAATGCATATTATTTATATATATAAAAATACTTTTACATATTGTTTGTATTATATATAACATATATATCATCTTTCAGTAGGTGCTCTTCTGTATTCAGCTTCTTTCACTCAGCTTTTTTTTTTTTTAATTTTTTAAAATGTTTTATTTATTTCTGAGAGAGAGACAGCGTGAGCAGAGGAGGGTCAGAGAGAGAGGGAGATACAGAATCTGAAACAGGCTCCAGGCTCTGAGCTATCAGTACAGAGCCGGACACGGGGCTTGAACCCACAGACCGTGAGATCATGACTTGAGCCGAAGTTGGACGCTTAACCGACTGACGCACCCAGGTGCCCCTCTTTCACTCAGCTTTATGTCAGTCAACATTCAACCATGTTGTCCACGGCATTTTTTCCCACTCTCACTGCTATAGAGTATTTCATGGCTTGAATATGCCATAATCTATTTATCATTTCACTGTTGAAAGACATTTGGGTTGTTTTATCATTTGGGGCTCTTATAACCAATGCTGCTGTGAGCATTTTCATACATTTTGGGGGTACATTTATGACTTCTTCTGAGTCAGGTATGTACCTAGGAGTGGACTCGTTGGGTCACAGGAAATGCACAGTGGCCTTTTAATTTCTTCAGAAGCCTGTAAATAGCGGTGATCCTATCTAATTTGAAGAGTACAAATGTTTGGAGAAGCTCATGACATAATGACTTGCAAACAGTAGGTATTTAATAAAAGCGGGGGCCACCATCATTTCTAATGATGTCCATCTTTCAGTAACTAGAATGCTGTCAAGGCCTTTGACCACGCCCCGCCTGCTGTCCTCCTGACCCACACTATTAAGATTTGTGCTTCCCTAATACCCAACTCAGATTCCTCCACCCCAGGACTTTGACTTTCCCCAAGATGGTGGCTTAAAGCTGTATCCTACTTCATGGGCTCTTCCCATCCTTAGCCTCACTAACTCCCAGTATGGACAATTGCTCAATTTTCATACCCTTCCTGCTTTACTTAGTTTTCTATTTAGCTTATATCTTATTCTGGTCTTTCTCCATATTCGGCTCCGTTCGCATGTGTATACCTCTAACCTTTTATCACCCCCAGCCTGCATGAGCAGGGCCATTTGGCTTTTCTACTCTGACTCCCAAGGTGCTGATCTTGCCTGGAGAAAATAACACAGCCATACATACTGGTGCTGCTATGCCAGGGGCGCCTGGGTGGGTCAGTCAGTTAAGCATCTGACTTCTGCTCAGGTCATGATCTCACAGTATGTGAGTTCAAACTCTGCATCAGGTTCTGTGCTGATGGTGCAGAGCCTCTTGGGATTCTCTGCCTCTGTCTCGCCACCTCCCCTGATCTCTCTCTCTCAAAATAAATTTTTAAAAAATTAAAAAAAACATACTATGCCAGGCCCTCAAGGCTGCCCAGAAAACTTCTACATGTACCTTTTTTCCTCCAAAAGTTAGGCTTTCTTTATAAACCTTTCTTGTCCCATCAGCTCTCTCTCACCCTCAGCAGATCTAGCATCATATTTCACAGAGAAACTTGAAGCCATCAAGTGAGAATGCCTTCAAATTCCTCTTCTGCTACTTGAAAATATGTAAGTGTCTATATATTCAAGCTTTCTGTCTTCTCTCTGATCTCTTGGAAAAGCTGTCCGTCCTCCTGTCCCAGGCTAGTGATCCTACCCACTCTTCTCTCCCGTCTCCTAGGGGACCTTTGCTCCCTTAAACATCTGTTTGCTCTGAATCTCTCTCTCTCCTTCTCTGTCCCTCCCCTTCAACATTCCTTCCTACCGGCTCTTTCTCTTCACTTCCCACCTTCTCTCCTTTCCTTCGTAGCCAAGCTGTAGGAAATAGTATCTACACTCACTCTCACACCACCCGCCCCTGCACTGACATCAGCCTTGGTAAGGTCTCTGAGGGCTTCTTTGTTGCCTACCAGAGGGACACTCTTTGAGCCCTTACCCTGTGTGTTTACTCTGTAGCATTTGATGACTCTCTCCTTAAAATACTCACTTCCCTTGGTGCCAAGGCACCACACTCGCCTACCTGACTTTCTCTCTCTCTGGCTGGTACTTCCTTGTCTCCTCGGAGAGCAGCTCTCCCTCCAATGCCTCGATACTGTTTCTCCGGGCCGTGCCCCTCCTATGGTGTCTTCATGGCTCCCCTCATCCGACCCCACGGATTCAGCTACCACCCGTATGCTCTATCTCGATCTGTGGCCCAGATCTCTGTGTTGAGTTCTAGATCACTCACTTGCCTCTTGGGCTCCTCAAGTGTCTCAGATTCAACTCGTCTAAAAATAAATTAATCATAGTCACCTCACCCCACCCCTAAGCCTGCTTTCCCTCCTGTACTCTATACTTGGGTAAATAGAAGTTCACGTAGGTGGTAGCTCTGGGGATTCTCCTGCTCTCACCCGTCTCAGTGTTTCCAAACTCTCTTGGTGACAGAATCCTATCGATTCTACTTGTTTGACCTCTCCTGAGTCTGCCCCTCCTCTCTGTTGCATTTCTGCTGTCACCCGTATCACTTATCCGCTATAAGAATGCCGTGACCTCCCAACTGGTCTCCCTGTCTCTCACCCCATTGCAATCCATCCTCCCCACAGCTGCCAGTGTCTTATTATAAAATGAAATCATGATCTTGACAGTCCCCTATGTAAAAGCCTTCAGTTGCTCAACATAGCTTCCATGATCAAATTCACACTCCTTAGCATGGCTTAGGAGGCCCTTGGCAACCCAATGCCTCCGTATCTCTGTAGCTACTAATTCTCTTCTCCTTGACTTTTACCCTCTGCTACAGTTACACTGGACCATTGGTTCTCCAATGGTGCCATGCTTGATTTTGCTTCCTCTGTGTCCCTGCACATACTGTCACCTCCATCTGGGAAGCCGGCCCCCACCTTGGGCCTAGCTAATCTGGATTCCTCTTTCGAGCCTCGGCTCAGGTGACAGCTTCCTACTTCCCCGGTGCCTCCAGTCTGGGTTGTGTGCTCCACTTCTGCGTTCTCAAAGCACCATCTGTCTGCAGCTTCTGTCACTGTCTGTAGCATAGACACTTAACACATGGTTTGGACATTGTCTGTTTCTGTGCTTTCCCCAACTTCTTAAGAGTAAGCCCTGACTCTTTCTTATTTTAAAGCTTATTTATTTATTTTGAGAGAGAGAGAGAGAGAGAGAAAACATGTTAGTAGGTTAGGGGCAGAGAGAAAGAGGATGAGAGAGAATCCCAAGCAGGCTCCACACCTCCAGCACAGAGCTGACTCAGGGCTTGATCCCGTGAACCATGAACCGTGAGATCATGACCTGAGCTGAAATCAAGAGTCAGATGCTTGGGGCACCTGGGTGGCTCAGTCGGTTAAGTGTCGAACTTTGGCTCAGGTCATGATATCACAGTCTGTGAGTTCGGGCCCCATGTCAGGCTCTGTGCTATCAGCTTGGAGCCTGGAGCCTGCTTCAGATTCTGTCTCTCTCTCTGCTCCTTCCCTGCTCAATCTCTGTCTTTGTCTCTCAAAAAAAAATAAACTAAAAAAAAAAAAAGAGTCAGATGCTTAACTGACTGGGCCACCTAGTTGCCCCTATGCCTTACTCTTAATCATCTCTATGTCCCCATTAGTGAGCATGGTACCTAGCTCAACAAATGTTGAGCAAACAAAGGACAAATAGTTTGCAAATACCATTCTTGTCATATTTGATAGAATCTACAGAAATTATGAATTCATCTACACTCTTCTGAGACAACTTAAAAATATAATTTTGGGGGTGACTGGCTGACTCAGCTGGTAGAATAAGGGTCTCTTGATCTCCGGGTCATGAATTCAAGCCCAACATTGGGCATAGAACTTACTTAAAAAAATAATATCATAACTAAATAAAAAAGAAAATATGGCTTTATGTCCACATCCTCAAATGAAAGGCGATTTGGCAGTGATTGTTTTTTCCCAGTTTCTGTAAACAACCAATTAAGTCAGTCCAAAAGTTTACACTCTGGGATCTGAATTGTTGAGATGGGTCATTGCCATAGTTCCCTTTCAGTTTGTTCTGGACAGAATGAGCCTCAAGGACTCATTTTTAACTTTTTCCATTTTTTTCTTTCCTTTTCTTCTTCTTCTCTTTCCCAGCTCCCCAGGGATCTGAGATTATAGGCTGACATTTTTAGCTTGACCCAATCAAGTTCACCCATGATCTCATGGGCCACAGATATACCCTAAAGAATATAGTAGTAATTTGTTCCATATACAGCCAGCTGAGGCTTACAGCTCCCATTATTTGAATTCTTCCCTAGCATGTCTGGAGAAGTTCAGCCCCTTTGCCTCTAGATCCAGAATAATTATTATGGTTTCTCCTGAAAACTTGCTATAAGCATGTATCTCTTTGGATCCCACACGTATAGCAGGGAGTGCCATCTCGGGATTCAAAAAGCTCACTGCTTTGGGAGGCCTGGTGTTTGGATGTGTAGATATGATGACCCAGAAAGTCTGATATACTAGTTCAGTGGCCATATAGACACAGACTTGCCCTACTGAAGCCAGAACTATGAGGCTGAAACAGAGATAGAGGAGAACCGGGATTAAGTCCTTGTAGACAATCAGCTTTTTCTCAGCGAGGGTTCTGCAAGAGAGCAAAGCCCAACAGCAAATTAATGGAGTGATTATTTCCTCAATTCTGCTAAAGATGCTAAATAGCAGGTCTCATTCTAGATATATAGGAAAGAAATCAACTCGTTACATACAATGGGTACCTTTGGGCATTAAAGGCTTAATCTTTCTTCTGGAACCCCAGTTGACAAGGGGTACCATTGAGCTTCTTGTTCATCTTGCTTATACCAGGTTTCCCCAAGATGGATCATCTCAACTACTCGAATGGCAGCACCTCTTGCACTTGCTACTTAGTGATAACGTGCCTGTCCCTGGTCCTTTACTGCACTGAAAATATAATGTATTACCAACCACCAAGAATATGTCTAATAATGACCTCAGAGTACTCTTCACCACTTCCAGTGGTCAAGGAGATTTTCCCCTCAGGTTTCTGTAATCCTTGCCTTAAAGGCAGGAAGAGCGGTGGTATGTAAGTATCGAGGTGCTATTTCTAGATGTATTTTCTTCAAAAAGTACTTTATAATTATGGGTTTCCCCCACTATCTGAGAGTAGGATCTTCATATGAAATCTTTTGTAAGCTGAAATGGCATAAAGCTAAAAGGCATTTACCATGGGTGCCTGGGTGGCTCAGTTGGTTAAGCATCCGACTTTGGATCAGGTCATGATCTTACGGTTCATGGGTTCAAGCCCCATGTCAGGCTCTGTGCTGACAGCTCAGAGCCTAGAGCCTACATTGGATTCTGTGTCTCCCTCTCTCTCTGCCTCTCCTCCACTCTTTCTCTTTCTCTCTATCAAAAATAAATAAACATTAAAAAAAAAATTTAAGCACTTACCATTAATTTATACAGAAAAGTTTTGAGTGTTCCCAGACCCCAAAAATAACCTCTCTTAGGCTTTTCTGATACCTCAGGACACATCTTGCCAGCAGATGCACAGAATAAATGGAGAAAGAGCCCAGATGCTCACAGACAAAGTTCGAAGCTCTGGTGGCTAGATGCTGAGATGCTGAGGGTAGTTCCTGGGAAGGAGCCAGCTGGGGTGGGGGTGGGGGGGGCAGAGGGTGGCAGTCTGGCTGCAGAACCAATGCTGACCGCTATTTTTGCTTGACCCCCCCTTTTTTAAAGTGAAAATCCTCTTCAGATTTCTTTCAGTTAGAGAAAACAGGTAGTAATGTAGGTCTTGTAAAAGCAAAGTGGCGTAATGTGAAGTTTTGAAAAGGGAGGGATGCCTGCATAATGTAATAAGGCTTATTATAGACAAATACAACATAGGGGAAAAATAACCAATAATTCTATTTTGTTATTTAAAGATATTAGCCACTGTCAATTTTTTGAGAGTGTATGCTTTTTCTAAAAAATGTTTATTATTTATTTTGAGAGAAAGAGAGAGAGAGAGAGCATGCAAGCAGGAGAGAGGCAGAGAGAAAGGGAGGGGGAGAGAGAATCTCAAGCAGGTTCTGTGCTGTCAGCATGGAAGCAGACATGGGGCTCGAATTCAAGATCTGTAAGATCATGACCTGAGCTGAAATCAAGAGTCACAGATGCTTAGCCGACTGAGCCACCCAGGCATCCCGAGTATATGTTTCTACATGCACTTTTCCTTTTGTAGTTGAGGTCATTGTATACATTCACACACAGTCACACAGATTGTGTTGCTTATTTTTCTTGTAGCATAGTCATGTTCCCATGTCACTGAAAATCCTCCCTAAGCATCATTTTCAGTGGATGTTATCATAGTCCATCATATGGCCGGGTTGAGCCATTTGTCTATATTTGGACATTTACATGGTTTCTAATAGATATATTTTCCAGGGCCCCAAACAGATCCCCAGAGCACAGGCCCCTTCCCTTGGCCTTTGGCGCCCATCCCCAAAGAGGCAGAGCCAGCCCCACAGGATGATAAATGGAACCCTTAGCACACTGTGCCCCAGCTGAGACTCATGGCCAGCTGGGGGACACAAGACTCCAAAAAGAGACAAGAGACTCACTGGATGCTGGAAAGGAAGGGACCAAGGGTCATTCACAGGACCAGACAAACACGAAGCTACACACGTTATTTCCTGTGGATCAAGTTCCTGATGCCGGGACTTCTGCCAGACAGGGTGAACCTCTACGCCTCCTCCCCATGGCTCCCGGGAACAGAGCAGTTTGTGGGCACCCTGAATGGAAACACATGGGCTTCCCCTTGTCTTGAGAGGAAGGAATCGTTACCACTTAAAAAAAGAATCACGGCTCCAACCAGGAAAGATTCCAGATGTAGGTAGGATGTCAAACAGGGAAGTTCGATTAGTCCATCCTTCAGCTTCCAGAGGGCCTTGTCCCAAAGCTGGTCAAAACCACCATAGACAAAACATAATACCTGGTATGAGGCAATTGTTTTTCCTTCCCGGGAGAAGTAGAGGAGTATCTTACACCCAGTAGCCTGTCAGGATTGGTTGCTTTCATCTACACGATCTCACTTAATTCCCCCACCAGCCTCCCTAAAGCACTGGCTTGACAGATGAAGAAAGAGAGACTTACAGAGGTGACTGGTGACTGGGGCGGGTCTTGAAGTCTTCTGAGACTTCAGGTCACCACAAACTGTAACTTAGGGGGAAAAAAATCTGTCTCTCGGGCCTTCCTTTTGGACCTCCACTTGAATGGGAGATGCAATCGTTCATTCAGCACTGATGAAACATCCCGTTTGCCCATCTCCAGGACAGGTGCTGTTTAGTCCTGGTGGTCACCGTGGCGGCTGGCCTCTTGTCACTAGGATGCCTCCTGTAAACACGCTGCGATCCAAGGTGGGCACTGGCCTCCATGCCCCCAGAGACCCCAGGGAACGGCTGTCAGGAAGCACTCGGGGCTATTCTGGGGTGATTCCTTCTTCCATCCTGCAGGACCCTTGTTCTCTGGCTCCCTTCACCCTTCTCCCTGACATAGACCCCAGAGACCTGCTCACCTGGCTTCTCTCTCTTCTTCGACATTGCCACCCCCTTCCTCTTCTGAGGTTCTGGAAGACACTGTGGTCTTTCCGTCTCCCCTCTTCCTAATGACACCAGAGCCAGTCACACAAACCCTTTATTATTTAGGGCTTTTGTTGTTATTGTTGCTGACCATACATGGAAATAAACAGAGGAAAATACAACTGGCCCAAATGGGAAGTGACTATCATTCTAGATCAGAACTGGCCAACATGGTCCCACTTGCTACATGTGGCTATCGAGCATTTGAAACGTGGCCAGTCTCAGCTGGGATGTGTTATAAGTGTGAAATGCACATCAGATTTTAGACTCAGCAAGCAAGCAAGAATGTAAAGTCTTACTAATAATTTTATAGTAATTTTACATTGATTATATACAGAAATATTTTTTTTAATATTTTATTTATTTCTAGGAGAGAGAGAGAGAGAGAGAGACAGCATGAGTAGGGGAGGGTCAGAGAGAGAGAGGGAGTCACAGACTGAAACAGGCTCCAGGCTCTGAGCTGGCAGTCTGCACAGAGCCCGACGCGGGGCTCGAACCCACGAACCGCGAGATCATGACCTAAGCGAAAGTCGGACGCTTAACCGACCAAGCCACCCAGGCGCCCCAATATACAGAAATATTTTGTATGTTTTCAAAACATATTAAAGTTAATTTGTTTCTTTTTAGTTTAGAACATTTAAAACTTTATTTTTTTAATTTAAAAAAAATTTTAATGTTTATTTATTATTGAGAGACAGAGAGAGACAGAGCATGAGCATAGGAGGGGCAGAGAGAGGGAGAGACACAGAATCCAAAGCAGGCTCCAGGCTCTGAGCACAGAGCCTGACACAGGACTTGAACTCACAAACCAGGAGATCATGACCTGAGCTGAAGTCGGACGCTCTACCGACTGAGCCATGCAGGTGCCCCTTAAATTTTTTTTTAACATTTATTTATTTTTTAGAGAGACAGAGCACGAGTGGGGGAGGGGCGGAGAGAGAGAGGGAGACACAGAATCTGAAGCAGGAGCCAGACTCTGAGCTGTCAGCACAGAGCCCGACGCGGAGCTTGAATTTACAAACTGTGAGATCATGACCTGAGCTGAAGTCGGATGCTTAACTGACTGAACCACCTGAAAATTTAAAACTTTACGTTTTTATTCATTTATTTTGAGAAGGGGGGGTAGAGGAGAGAGAGAGCAGAGAAGGGGCAGAGAGAGAATCCCAAATCCCAAACAGGTTCTGCGCTGCCAGTGCAAAGCCAGACATGAGGTTCAATTCTGAGCCAAAATCAAGAGTTTGGTGCTTAACCAACTGAGCCACCCAGGTGCCCCTACTTCAGAACATTTAAAATTATATATATATATATCTCATATTATATTTCCACTGGGTAGTACTTGTCTACAATATAGTGTTTCTAACCATGGTCTCTGGCATATAGGTTTTAGGTTTTTTTGTTTCTTTCTTTTTATGCCTTCACTTTTATATTTAATTGTTATCCTTTAGAAAGTGAAGCAAGAGAAGATAAACACAGTGTGTAAAATAAGATTTTATTTAATATGGCCCTTCTATCATTGTGTAATTAAGACTAAAATCTCTCTTCATTACCTTAAAATTGTTTTTATTAAGACATAACTCACATGCCATAAAATTGACCCACTTAAAGTGTGCAAGTTAGGGGTGTCTGGCTGGCTCGGTTGGTCAGTCAGTAGAGCATAAATACGACTCTTGATCTCAGAGTCGTGAGTTTGAGCCCCACATTGGGTGTAGAGATTACTTAAAATAAAATCTGAAAATAATAATAATATTAATTATAACGTGTGTGACTCATTAGTTTTTTAGTATAGTCACAAAGTTGTACAATCAACACTGCTACTTAATTCCAAAACGTTTTAATCACCCCAAAAAGAAACTTCGTTCCCTTTAGCAAATACTCCCCAGTTCCTCTCCCCCTGCCCCAGACCCTGCAACTCTGATCTACTTTCTGTCTCTATTGTTTGCCTATTCTGGACATTTAATAGAAATGAAATCCTATAATATGTAGTCTTTGGAGTCTGACTTCTTTCACTCATGATTATCTTTCAAGGTTCATCCATGTTGTAGCATTCTTGTATATGGCTGAATAGCACTCCTTTGTATGGACCGCAGTGTGGTTAACAACTCAGCAGTTGATGGATATTTGGCCCAGGGTACTGTTCTGGTTTCATCTCTTACCATCATTTCCCCGGCTCCTCTCCAGTTACAAAGAACTTCCTAACTATCGCTGGTGCTCCAATAAATCATAGGTTTTGCTTGTTTTGTTCCCTCTGCCAAGAAGGTGTGTCCCTTGTCTCCAATGCCCAACCGACCTCCTCTGAAGCTTTACTCCACGTTCTCCAGGCTCTTACCTCCCATTGTATACTCCCTGGATCCAGTACTTTGTAGAGGCCACTTGACATCCTTACTTGCTGCCTCTCTGCCCCCTACATCTTGGCTTCCCTTTCTTTTGCCAGTAGAATGACCAGCCCCCCCTCCCAATTCTCCTGCAGCTTAAAGATTCAGCTTAGTGCTCAGGCTATTCCCTAACTTTGACTGATTCCCCAGTGTGCTTTGTCTCTCAGACAACAAGGGGAACCCCATGGCCTTGGCACAGGAAGAACCTGTAGCTCCTCAGGCCTTGGCTGTTGGAAGGGAGTTGCATTGGGAGTTATGATGACCCTGCAACATGAAAGGAAGAACTTTCCAGAACAACTAACACATGCCAGAAACCTGGGAAATGGTAGCTTGAAGTGTATCATTTTACTAGAGTCAGAATCCCCAGGAAAAGTCAGCAATGGGTGGATGTAGCATCCAAGCCAACAGTTCCCTCTTCTTTCCTGTCCCCTCCAGAGGCTGCAGGATACTCTGGGGAAGGCCCCTCATAATAGCTAGTGGCCAGGATGGACAGATGTGGACAGGAAGGTGGGATGTGAGTGGTGGTTCCCTAGAGGTTTCTGGCCAGGATGTCAGAGAGGTCTGTCCTCTACTCTGCCCTGTCCAGTGGGCATAAAAAGCTAGAACACATACCTCCCATGTTTGCAAATTATCTGAACCTGAGAGAGACAGTGAGCTTTTAAGCAGGAGAACCAAGATCACCCAGAAAGTTCTAGTCAGACCAGAATGATGGGCTCAGTCTAACTAACAAATTCTTTTAGCCTGGAGAGGGGCAACCTCAGGGAGAAGATGCCTTAAGTCTCAAATACGTACAGAGGCCTCATATTAAGGAGAAGGGGCGGCCTTGTTTTGGATGATCCCACGGATCTAACCAGAACCAGAAGGGCTTTCTGAGTCAGCTTTAAAACAGGAAGAACTTTTTCAGGAAGAACTGAGCTCTCTGTTGCAGGAAGTATTCAAACACAACCTCTTTGGTAGGCACCCTGTAGGTAGGATTGAAATACTTTTTCTTTTCATTCCAGCAAATATTTTTTAAGTAGAAAACATTCTGCCAGCCCGGGTGCTGGGGACAGAAACAAAGGACTGGTCCTGGCCTTCAAGTGGCTCACCATCTAGTCCAGTGACAGGTGTGTCAACTGTGCAGAGATACTGGGGGGCCTCTGCCAGCATGGACCGGGGACCCCTAACCAGGACCTGGACGAGGGCCAGTGTGAGGGCCCTTGTGCTGAGTGTTGATAGGCCATTAAGAGGAACTACTATTCTTAATTTTTTCAGGTAAGAGAATGTATTGTAGCTATTTTTAAATTTTTTCTTTTATTTTTCTTTTATTTATTTATTTTTTTAATGTTTTTTTTTTTTAATTTATTTCTAGGAGAGAGAGAGAGACAGCGTGAGCAGGGGAGGGTCAGAGAGAGAGGGAGTCACAGACTGAAACAGGCTCCAGGCTCTGAGCTGGCAGTCAGCACAGAGCCCGACGCGGGCTCGAACCCACGAACCGCGAGATCATGACCTAAGCGAAAGTCGGACGCTTAACCGACTAAGCCACCCAGGCGCCCCTAAATTTTTTCTTTTAAAGATACACATGTGGGTACCTCAGTGGCTCAGCTGATTAAGCATCTGACTTCGGCTCGGTCATGATCTCACAGATTGTGGGTTTGAACCCCGTGTCAGGCTCCATGCTGACAGCTCAAAACCTGGAACCTGCTTCATATTCTGTGTCTCCCTCTCCTTCTGCCTCTCCCCCACTCTGTCTCTCTCTCTCAAAAAATAAATATTTTTTAAGTTAAAAAAATTTAAAGATACACACAGAAACATTTATGAATGAAATGATACACCTGGGATTTGCTTCAGAGTCATCTGAGGACGGGAGTAACTTCCTGGGTGGGCATATCGACGAAGCAAGATTAGCCAGATGTCGATAACTGTGGAAGCTGGGTGATGGGTACCTTGAGGCTCATTATGCTTTCTGTCTAGTTCTATATACAATTGAATTTCCCATAATAAGAAGTAAAAAAGAAGATAGAGTAGGAGGCAAGGAGGAGGAAGAGAAGAACGGAATGGGTGACCAGGCAAAGGAGAGCAGCGGCCAATCTGGGTGGCAGGAACCCCGCACATGAACGCGGTGAGGCCAGACCGACACACCTGTTCTTCACTGTGACCCTAGTGCAGGCTCAGAGGAGGTGGGTGCAGGTCACGAAGGGCCTTGTGTGCCAGTTTAGGAGCCTGGACTTCCTCCTGAAAGCCTGGGAGCTGATGATCAGATTTCTGCTTTAGAAAGATCTCACTGACCACAGCACGCAGGTGCAGATGTCTTGAGGAGAGAAGGAAGCCAGGGGCAGGGAGACCAGAGATGATGGTGGCCACGGCACAGCAGAGGCAGAGGGACGCGGAGGGGCTCACCTGAGACTTATGGGGAAGGTGGGATGAAGGGAACATGGTGAGGGAGCAGGAAGAATCAAGACTGGTGTCCGTCATGGTGTCTGGGGAGTTGGGGGTGCCTTCCTGACCACGGTGAAAGCAGGAAGGCAGGGATCAGCTCTACCCCTGACATCCTCCACTTCTGTTTTCCTACGAGGCCGAGGACTGGCTACAGAATTCTCAGGTCCCAGTGTGAAATTAAAACATGGAGCTCCCTGTTCAGTAGTTACTAAGACTGGGGCGCCTGGGCGACTCAATCGACTCAGTCGGTTAAGCGTCTGACTCTTGATTTTGGCTCAGGTCATGATCTCACGGTTTGTGAGTTTGAGCACCGGGTCCTGCTCTGCTCCGACAGCAGGGAGCCTGCTTGGGACCCTCTCTCTCTGTCTCTCTCTCTGCCCTCCCCCTGCTCTTTCTCTTTCTCAAAATACACTCGATCTTAGCCAAAAGGCTGAGAAGCGATCTCTCTCTCTCTCTCTCTCTCTCTCTCTCAAAATAAATAAACATTATAAAAATTTAATAATAATAATTACTAAGACTTTCAAGATGGTGAGAGTAGAGCATTAAACTAAGCATGGGGCCCTTCAGAGCTCTGGGCCGCATGCTCCTGCAGCCAGTCCTGTTCAGGCCACTGCATGTAGCCTCTTCTGTTTAGAACAGGCCAGAGAGTGGCTGTGTGAGAGCCAGGCCTCTTGCTCTCGTCCCCCTCCACCCCCCCCACCCCTCGGCAGCAAGAGGACACCATGTTCCTCCTGCTACCCCTAGGGACCCAAGTGGGACCCAGCACTCTGGGACAAATAGCTTACATTTAAGTAGCTCTTTACGGTGTTTTCCAAACTTGCTTGGGTTTTTGTCTGTGCTGGGATGAAGTAAAGAAGCAGAAAGTAGGCATTTCACAGAGCGGAGCGCTAAAGGGACTTATTTGTTTCTACAAAGAGATTTCCCAGCTTCTCCAAAAATGGGGTTTGCTACAAGCCTCCCAGTATGAGTCACCAGACCAGTTGGCAAAGCACTTAGGTCTGCAGAGAGCACTGGAGCTGATCCTTCATCACAGAGAAGAGTCACAACAAGGCTCTTCGGCCCCTGGAGATCCGTTCTTTATATCTTCCGGACAGAAACCCAAATGGTGCAGCCTGGGAAGGTCGGGCCAGCACAGCCAGAAAGCGACATCCTCACCTGGAACCCTGCTCCCCACCTCATCTTCCTATTCCCCCCCCCCCGCCCCCCGGCAGTAAAATGCCTACAGTTTGGTGGGAGGAATGAGGATCTTGGTGAAAAGTAGATATTTTTTCCCCTCCCTTGCTTGTTGGTGCCTCTTGGTGGCTCTTCTTGGGCTCCTTGGAGGGGAGCAAAATGCACAGAGCCACTCCTCACTCGCCCATCTTCTCTCTCTCCTTTAAAAATTTTTTTTAAATGTATGTTTATTTTTGAGAGAGAGAGAGAGACAGAGTACAAGTGGGAGAGGGGCAGAGAGAGAGGGAGACTCAGAATCTGAAACAGGCTCCAGGCTCTGAGCTGTCAGCACAGAGCCCAGTGCAGGGCTCAAACTCATGAGCTGTGAGATAATGACCTGAGTCAAAGTTGGACAAGTGTCTAACTGACTAAGCCACCCAGGTGCCCTCATCTTCTCCTCTTTATTATCCCTTTCACAAGAAATCCTCACCCTTAAAGACTCAGAGCAGTCAAGAATTACCATAGCCTCTGGCAGAGTTTGATAAAACATTCAGTGCAAAAGCCCAACCACCCAAGTTTGCACATCCCTATCTTTTCCAGAGTATTCCTTCCCTCCTCCCATTTCACTGATAAAGGCAGTGCCAAAATTGCAGTGGATGGCATTTGCTCCCCATGTGAAGGCTTGGTCTGGAGCTGGACTCCATCAGAAGATGTCGTTTCCCAGGTTCACAAACACAGTATTCTTTTCTTAGCCACCACTCCACCCCCATGGAGATCATCCTGGGAGGTAAAAATGAACTGTGGAGTTTATGTTTACACTGGAGTTGGAGGCCGTGCCTGAGACTCTTCTGGCCCTTCTGCTCGGCACGAATATTTATCACTGGGCTAACTTCGAAATCACTGGAACAGAATCAGGCAAGGGTCAGGCTCCATGGCGGGTCCTGGCACAGCCCAGCTGGGCTGCATGATGGGGAATCACTACCCGGCTTTCTATCCCTTTCCATCTCTTCCATTCTTCCATCCTTTCTCCCTGCCACTGGCCTGAGGGGTCTTGGTTTGTCTTTCTTTCTTTCTTCCTTTCTTTCTTTCTTCCTTCCTTCCTTCCTTCCTTCCTTCCTTCCTTTCTTTCCTTTTTTTTTTTTTTTTTTTGCTATGAAACGGAATTATTTAAAGACAATTTTTCTTTTTTTCTGATCATAAAAGTAATCCGGACATTAGATATCTGTTTCTTTTTTTTTTTTTTTAAGTTTATTTATTTTTGAGAGAAAGAGAGCACGAGTGGGGAGGGCAGAGAGAGAAAGAGAGAGAGAATCCCAAGCAGGCTCTGCATGGCCAGAGCAGAGCCCGATGTGGGACTTGGACTCATGAACCATGAGATTGTGACCTGAGCCAAAGTCAAGAGTTGGTCACTTAATCAACTGAGCCACCCAGGTGCCCCTAGATATCTGTTTCAAAAACAGATCACTATCTCACATCAGACTCCAAAATAAAATCCAAATGAATTAAAGATCTAAGCTTAAACATCTCTAGGTTAAGAACTGGGGTAAGAATTTACCAGAAAAATGAGAGCAAAAACATCACTGCAAAGGCCCAGGGACTGACTCCCTGCAAGAACAGAGAGAATTGAGCAGGGCTGAGCAGGGTGCAGGACGGAACCCTGAGAGAGGGCAGTGAGTGGCCAGGTGGGGACGGGCCGTGGGAGTCTCGACTTTACCCCAGGCGCGCTGGAGAACCACTGGAAGCTTTCAGGCAAAGAAGTAAATGGACAGATCTGTTCTTCAGCAGAGTCACTGTGGTTGTGGGGTGAAGACTGTCCTGGAGTAGGTCAGCAAAGCCAGTAGCCCCAGTGACAGATGACAACTGCCTGGGACCAAAGTAGCATCAGTGAAGAGGAAAGGAGGGGCTGATGGGAGTGGTGGGGAGGAGGTAGCATCATCCGAGTGTAGGAGATAAGGGGATTAGATAAAACTATCTTTTATAAAATTGGTTGACTTCACAGCCTCCCCCAAATCCCTTGGGAAGGGGGAGAAGGGATGCATAAGTGCGGCAGGGTCCACATGGCTTCTTCCCACAAGCCCCTCCCATCCTCTTCCCTTCAGGATTTCTGAGCTGAGTTGCCAGATGTTTGGAGGAGTCATTCGCCAAGACAAGGGGTAGAGCAGGAAAGGGCATTGCAGTGGGAAGCCAGGGGGAGCCCAGGTTTTTAAGATATGTGGGGACAGTCATGCCAGGAGGTATCACAGACAGCTGGATACAAAGGTCTGAACCTCTGCAGTGGTACCCAGCCCAGGAATACAGTGTCAAGAGACATCACAACACAGAACACAATCTATTCCATCAGAATAAATGAAGTCACCCAGCGAAAGACCCTAAAAGTGAGAACAAAAGAGGCTCAAAATCAGACCTTGAAAACGCCCACATTGAAGAGGCATGTAATTCCCAAGCATTCCCAAGCAATTAAGCAAGATAAAGAATGCAAATGTAAATCTAATTTAGCAATAAGGGGGTCAGTGATGACCTGGCTGAAACTAATTTCCGGGGAGTGGCAGGGCTGAGGTAAGATTGTGTCGGATCAAGGAATGCGTAGGGACTTCACAAGAACATTTGGGGGGGAAGTTGGGGTGTAAAAGGCTATTCGTGCAGGGCAGCACCCGGCGGGACTGGGGGGTCGAGGCACAGATTTGATTGGCCTGGGATGAGAGGCCCATGAGAGAGAGAGTGGGAGCCAGAGCCCACGGCAGGATGAGCCTGGAACAGGACTGGGGAAAGGAGATGAACATGGCGGCGAGTTGGTAGGAGAAAGATGGTGGGAAGTTGGAGAATTCCCACAGGCTGGTTTCTGTTGATTCCTGGGAGCTGAGTAGGGGAGATGATCTGCTGAGAATGGGGTGGAGTGGGATGAGACACAGAGGACAAGGAATCTGAGAGCTCAAACACATGCTGGTAGGAGAACCAGGAGAGAGCTATAAATCAGGGAAACTAGATCATGATAGCTAACTTTCACTGCAGGCTTCCAGTGCATTTGGCTCTGTTGCAAACACTTCCCACATAGCACGCCACTGAAGGCTCAGAACCTTCTGAAGGGTCATGATCTCCACACTGGCATGATAGCAAAGACTAGAACACTGGCATTCTAATTTGAGTGCTAGGGCTCGGCATTGGTGTCACCCAGGAGGCAAAGCTGTGGGGCATGGAGGGCAGTGGCCCCAGTGTAGGGGTGGGCTGCTTGCCATGCCTGGGCCAGCAGCGGGGGTGCCGCACAAGCGGGGAGCAGTGGGGTTCAGGGCGGGGACTCTGACCAGTGGGCCTGACCCCCGCGGAGGATATTTGCAAGTATGTGGTTCACACGTCAGATAGGATTGAAGGTATAGCAGTCAGGAGGGTGGTACAGAGAAGTGAGAATCTGGATGGCGTTCCAGCATTGCCACTTCTGGGTAGAGACCCAAAAGAACCGAAAAAAGAACCAAAAGCCAGGACCGGAACAGATGTTTGCACACCCATGTGCATAGCAGCATTATGAACGATAGCAAAAAAAAAAAAAAAAAAAGGTGGAAACAATTCAAGTGCCCCTCCGTGGATGAACAGATCAACAAAATGTGGCATATAGATATAATGGAATCTTACTCAGCCTTAAAAAGGAAAAGAAATTCTGAATTTAAACTTTTCGTGGTGTCCCCACTTCGCAGGTGACATTTAGCAGGTGTTAAGCCTCACTCCTGCTTGGCAGCAAGAGGGTCAGCAGTGGTCTGGCTGAGAACTGAGTTATTCGAGGGACCCCAGCCTTGGCCTGAGAGATCATGTTTCCAGTAGTGGCCCAGAGAGGTCACTAAAGAAACTAGCTAGTGGATGACAGTTCTGAGAGCTAGCTTCTTAGAAATCTCTGGTTTGGTAAAGCAAACTTGACCTCTCCCCAGCTGCTCCATCCTTCGGGACCAAGTGGTGAAGATGGAGAATAGAAGGGCTGTCACTGCCTCCACTCCCAGCCCTAGCCTCCCACCTCTGGCCCCACAGGGCTGGCCTTCTTCTTGTTTACTGCATTCCTTTAAGGAATGTCACTGGGGGACAGGCTCTGGGAGCTGGCCTGGCTTGTGTAGCTGCCTCTCAGCTCCTACCTCCTTCGCCTCCAGCTCTGGACCTCCTCAAGGCTGCAGGCCAAGGCGGGCAGCCACAGACCCTATAGGACTTCTGGGTGTGGACTCGGGATATATAGCATACACGGGAGTGTGCCCTACGGTCAAACCTGGTGTTGGACCGGCCTGATCTGGACCCAGTGCCAGGAGGGAAGGGACAGAAAGCAGGGAGAGCCACCAGCAGAGGGCATGACTGTGCACAGGGCACCTGTAAGCCCTGGGTGCTTACAATGAGAAGCTGTCTCAGGCCTGCCTTCCTAGGGAGAGGGTGTGAGGAGTTTAGAAAGGCTCTACAGCTGTCTCTGCTGAATGGCAGAGCCCGGGGTTATCTTTCCAGAAGTGGAGTGGAATCACACACATTCATTCTCCCAGTCACCCTGGCCCCTTGTCTGGTCCCCGACTCAGCCTGCCCTGGGCTGTGGACCATGTGCCCTGCTCAAGGAGCCCTCACCGGAACAGGGCTGAGGCGCTGGGGACATGTAACACACCTGGACCAGGCTGAGGAGGCTGACATCCGGGGCTCTCCAACCTGTGGCCAGACTGGATGGGAGCCCACCGGCATTTCAGCCTTGGGATTTGTCTCTGCCAGTGGTAAGTGGAGGGAGCGCACCTTGTTCACCTTCAACATCAACATCAAATAATGTAGTCTTTGTTCATCACTCCCTTCTTTGTGGTCAGCTCCTTATTTGACAAGCTTTCTGGATCTTCATCATTCCAAACTAATACTTGGCTTCATCTGGTGGCCATCATTCACTCATTCATTCACTCATTCATTTATTCAATAGCTGTCAAGCAAGCATCTACAATGTGCCTGGCACCATCTGCTGGGGACCCAGCGAATGAGAAGGCATCCTTCCTGGCCGTGGTCCCATAGGGGAGATGGATAAAGGGACAGAGTGATAGGGGCCAAGACAGGGAGTTGTGGGGGAAGGGCCTAGGGCAGGGGCTAGGGGACACAGAGTGACTTCCTAAAGCAGGCCACACACAATGTTTCATTGGCGCTGGGCACTGGGTGGAGGTTAACCCACTGAAAATGGGGTGCAGAACTGCCTGTAAAGGAACAGAGTCGTAGGATGGGGCTCGGGAATGAGGGCAGAGCAGTGAGGCTGCAGAGGAAGGCTTCCTGCTCAGCACATGGGGCTCCTGCCCTGCTTCCCAAACTCCTCCTCGTTCAGGGTCAGCTCCTGTGTCTCCCCACTCATGGAACCTTCCTCAGGGGAACTTTCTGGCTCTGTGCTCTGTGAGGGCTTTCTTAGACCTAGTGTTCACCTCTGCAGATCTTTCTCCTGTACAGCCAGGCCTTCCCCGCGTCCTCCGTAGGCCCGGCTCCCCAGGCTCTGGTGGTCGCCACCTTCCACATACACTTTGGGTTCCTTCTTCCACGCCTGACTGTGGAGACAGCCATGGTCTCCCCACCTTGGCATCTTGATTTTTATTCTCATGAGGCTGTCTTCCCCTTAATGCTGCAAGAGCCATGGGCCCTTCCCTCCCAGGCAGTCCCCCCTCCCAGCCTGAACACGGAATCCAAGGGGACATCAGGTGCCTCTCCCGGCTCTGCAGAGATTCATGTCCATCCATCTCTGTCTCCCCAGAGCTGAGCCCAGCACCTGGCAGAGCTGTCACTCCTCAAGCATATGACCAAATGGTCAGATGCCCAGGTGGCAGGCATCAGGTCCATGTTGTGTGCTTTGCCAGGAGCCTGGCATTTATTCCTTAGGGTCTGACGGTGGGGAGTGAGTGTGGCATGGTAGGTAAGAGCGTGATCTTTAGACTCCAAGAGATCTGAGCTTGAAATCCAGTCCTCGCCCTTACTGCTGATGTGACTTGCTTAAGAACGACGCCATCTGCAAAATGCCAAAAACGTCACCACCAACCCCTAAACACCATGACTGCCCCTACGCACCCTGTCCAGAATTCCGACTTTTCTGTGGTGTATTTCTAAGATGCTGTCATAATGTGATGGCGGTTAAGACTGTGATAAAAGCTTATAGGGAACACTGGGAAAAGAAGATGGTGATACACAAGTGAAGGTCACCCTGGCTCCTACCAGCCAGCAGCACGAGGACCCCCACCCCTGCCAGCCCTCGTTCCAGCTTCCTCCCAGGGAGGCCTGAACCTGGTGGCAGCACAGAGGAGTGACTTAGATGGGTGACTTATGTGAGGCACTTGGCACGGCATCTGCCACCTTGTAAACACCAAAACCTTCTTATTTCAGTGTTGGGTAGCCAGGGGGTGGAGAGCCGAACTCTGTACCAGGAATTTAAGTCAAAGAATGGCTGGGCATGCGGCCCGCTCACGCAAGACTGTGTAATAAAGGGGCAAAAAGTTCAGACTCTAGAACCCGAGTCCTTGCTTCCTCATGTAATAGCTGTGTGATCTTGGGCTTCCGCTTCTTTTTCTGTGAAAGTGGGAAAATGGCAGAAGCACCCCTGCAGAGCCAGCACAGGGCTGCAGGGGTGGAGAACTCCATGCGCAGCATGGCCAACAGCACATCGATAAACCCTCCTTAATTCAGCAGCTGTTTTCTGGAGAGGAAATAGTACAAAGCTGTTGTGGACTAAGGACTTGAGGAAGGGCACTAAACTTGACTTCTCCAGTGGGCTGGCACCCAGGGGTAGGGAACATGCCCTTTAGAAATATGGGGCTCAATGGGGTACCTGGGCGGCTCAGTTGGTTGTGGGTGTCCAACTTCGGCTCAGGTCATGATCTTGTGGTTGGTGGGTTTGAAGCCCGTGTCGGGCTCTGTGCTGACAGCAGAGCCTGGAGCCTCTTTCTGATTCTGTGTCTTTCTCTGGCCCGTCCCTGCTCATGCCTTCTCTCTCTCTTTCAAGAATAAATAAACATTAAAAAAAAGAAAAGAAAAGAAATACGGGGCACAAAACCATGAAAGGAGCTCCTCCAGCATTGCCATGTAGTTTCTTCACTGGGTAAAGGGACAGCCTGAGTTGGCCTTGCCCTTCCCTAGAAAGCTTGATGCCATTCCCAGACCCTAGGTCCAACGAGCTGCAAACATCCCATCATGGGGCTGGAGCCTGCGCACCACCCCAAGAGTTGATTCACATGCTCACAGCCGACAGGTCCTGGAGAGCACAGGGAAGCCGGAGAGAGCAAGCAGGGTGGGGACAAGACAGCAAGGGGCATCTGGGATGCCTGCAGGGACACAGCTTTTCTTAGCTCTGTGACTGCATGAGCCTTGGCTTCTTAGCTCAGAGCTTACCAGGTGCACACATTCCCCCAAGGGGGTGCCCTAGATGACCCCTCTGGAGTCCTGGTCAGTTTGGAGGCTTTCTTTTTGGGGGGACAATGGGACACAAGCCTCCAACACTGCTTGTCATATCTATTAGGTGTGGATGGGCTGTCACACTGTCACCCCATGGGACTTCTGGCTGGGAGCACAAGAGGGTGGAGATGGCTGCTGGTCCCTGGTTTTGAGGGTCCCTGCCAGGGTTACCTTGGGCGGGGGGTTCTCTCCAAACCTGACACCTGTCCATTTCTGATGTCACCCATGCAGGTTATTTGGGGCTGGTGTACTTTGTTGGCATCTTCAACAAGCATGTACAGAGGCACCTGTGATTTGCAGGCCCCCATGCTGGGCCTTCCCCATCCTCCCTCCCTCCTTGCTCAGGGTCTGGGGGGCTCCAGGCATGCAGTCATCAGTCCCAGAAGGCATTGTGAGGAGGCAGTTTTGCAGTACCCACACCGGATGATACAGCCCCCAACCCCAAATTAGGAATTTTCTTTTGAGTCCATTTCTTAGGGGATTAACTAGACTCCATTTAGGGACAGGAGCTGAGTGTACACATGGGTCTTTGTGTATAAGCCCTTGAACATCCCATAAAGTATGTTCCCAGAGATGTGAACCCAAGGGGGCGAGGCTAAAGCCCTATTCTGCCCCCATTCCCTATTGGCTTCCTCCTTCTTGAGTCCATCCTTTGTGGTCTTAGTTTCCCCATAAATCCCTTAATAGCTACAAGGGATGAGAAGAAGGGGGCTGCTCAGAACTCATCCTGTGAGGGCCCACGGAGACGATGTTTCCCTACACAGTGGGGCTGTGAAATAGGGGAAGGCGACCCAGGATGATCTGAAAAGGGTCAGGGTTGGGATAACCAAAAAAGGGGGTTTCTGGGAAATGCCAACGCCTTGTCCCTGAGCCACCGCCAGAACAGGAGTCAAGGAACTTCAGTCTGGGAATGGTTGGGGGAGGGGCTGCCAGGCCTTTTTCTGGAGTGATTCTCTGGTCAGTATGAAGGGATGCTGTCAGCCTAAACAGTCAGGCAGTGGGGCCACTGCCTCAGCACCATCTGCCACATGTACCTTGATGTCAACTTGTCCCCCTGCCTGCCATGCCCCCTAAACTGTGAGGGCAGGACTGTCTTATATAGCGCTATGTCCCCAGGATGGTGTTGATATACACCTCCCGATGAATGAAGCCACAGAGGATGAATGAGTGAGGTCACAGGAGTACTTGGCAGGGCTAGCCCTAGAGAACAGGCATCTCTTTGTACCCCCAGGCCCACACAGGCCCCACCATTCATAGGACCCTAGCACTAGTTGTCATTGTTGGGGTGTGGGTGATACCTGCTCCCATCCCACTCCATCCCTGCCTCTGTCACCACGGGACTGGGGGAGAGGGTGACGGAGAATTCCCAAAGCAACCTGGTCCCTTCCCAGCTTCTAGCTCTCCAGGCAGCTTTCTGGGGTTTGAGACATGGTCATGTCATTGTTCACGGGGAAGTGCAAAAATGCAGTTCCACTGGCCACTTGGCAAATGCTTGATTTCACACTTCTAAATAATGCTGAGATACTAAGCAAGGGGGCCATGGGCCTCAGGGAGGAGCAGGGCAAGCCCCCTGCTTGCCACTGGTTTAAGCACTTTTCTTAAGGGAGGGCTCAGCTTCATGGCAGCTTATCTCCTGTTCAGGCCCTTCTTGGTGTCAGGACTTCAGTGTAATTTTCCTTACAACCACCTGCGACCTCATGATGAGCTCCAGGTTCGTCGGTTCCATTCTGCGTATGAGACAACAGGTTCAGAGAAGGTATGCAGCCTGCCTGAGATTACACAGCTAGTCAAGGGCAGAGTTGGGATTTGCACACAGGCCAAATGCCTGCAGAGCCAATGAATCCACATGTGACCAGAGGGAGGACATTTCCAGAACAATCCCTGTTTTCCTGACAGCTCTGGAGGGAACCTACAGCTTTCTAGGGACAGTATCAGTTGTTGCAAGACCTGAAGCTCTACTGTATAATGTATAGAATTGTCAAATCACTATGTGCATATCTGAAACTAATGTAACATCGTTGGTCAGCTATACTTCAATTAAAAAAAAAAAAAGATCAGGGGCACCTGGCTGTCTTTGTCCATAGAGCATGCAACTCTTGACCCTGGGGTCACACATTCAAGTCTCACGTTGGGTATAGAGCCTACTTGAAAAAAGAAACAAAAAACAAAAAACATCTGAAGCTCTAACGAGCTGGGCTAAGCCTCAATGGAGGGCTCCTGGCCCATAGACCACCAAGGGAAATTGGCATTGCTGGCCCTCCGCACAAATGCCAGTTCTAGGAATTCTACTTCCCCCAAAAGGTAGTTGGTCCTCCTGAAACTTCTGGTCAGAAGAATCCAGAATCTTTCTTCCTGGTGCAAACAAGAGTTTGCATGGCATTCTATGTAGAATGAGGCAAGAGGCGGTAGGGAGTGAATTTCCTTGGTCCTCATGAGCCCTGGGCCCTGCTGGCAACCCTGACCTTCACACGAGCCATGTAAGGGGGCTGTTCTCCCGGGGGACCTTGGGCACACTTCCAGCCTATGGCCGGCTCCTCCGTACCCTCCCTTGCAGACAGAAGACCCTGGCAGTTGCAGTGCTGGGTAGCGGGTCTCCAGGTGGCTGGAATGAGTAGGGCCAGGGCTCCAGCTCTCTGCTGGACCAGCTTCATGGGAGAAGCAGGGAAACGTAATCTTGGGCTCTGAGACGTGCTGGGGGCTGGTGGAAAGGATTGGTGCAGGACTAGGAAGGAGACGTGGTGAGGGGTCAGAGCACTGAGAGGACTATGGGACGCCGTAGAGTTCCCCGATGCTTTCCTACTAAATATAACCTGATGCACAAGAAACAAGAAGCAGGCTGTGGTCCGGAGCCAAGCTAAAAATGTGGGCTCCTAATGAGCTTGGATCCTGAGGCTGTCCGTGCCCTCAGGACTTCAGCTAAGGCTTGGGAGACAGTCTACTGAAAGCAGAGTTAGCCTGGAGATTGAGCTGGTGTCTGTCGAGGCCTCTAGGCAGAAAGTCTAATGGCTGTCTGTCTCACCAGGCAGCCCTGGGGGAACCTAGCAAAAGACTGGCCTTGAACCATCTCAAATGACATCACCTCGGACTTACTTTGGGGATGGAACAAATGCACCCAAACCCATGGCAGTGGGATCCCAGGTGAAGGGCACAGCCATTACCAGTCACTGGGCTCTGCCACCTGCTACGCAAGTGGCTGGAGTGAACTCGACAAACCCACACCTTCCATGTCCTGTTACAATAGAAATTTTCCCCGGGGTTCTATTCACCTTGGTGCTGTCCTCTGGGGAGGGCTGCAGACTCTGTCCCTTGCAGAGGCCTCAGATCATAGGAAGGAGGTGACCTTGGTGGTGGGGTACATGAGGTATTAGGCAACCATGGGCTGAGGGCTGAGTGCAGCACATACAGGGGGCTTGGTCTTCCCTCAGCAAGTTCTCATTTTCCAGGGACTTCTAGACAGACAATTCTTCTCTCCCTCTTGGGCAATGAAAGCGGTGAAATGTTCTCTCTCTGTTGAATTGGACAAGACTTCTAGAGGAAGTGATATCCGAGGCCTGGAGCAGATGGGGGCAAGGAGCTGCTTTTTACCTCCAAGCCTGATTGCTAGGCCTTGGCATCATTTCACGGGTTGTTAGAGGCCATTCCTCTGCCTCTATGATGGATTCCCAAAGCACCCCTGAGGGCTTCCCCTAACCCTAAAGCTTTTCCCAAAGGGAAGGACAACTTTTGCCGCTTAAGGCTTACGGTTCTCATCTAGAAGCCTGTGGACCTTTGCTTTATGGAAGTTCTTTGTTATATCTAACCTAACCCCTCTTGCTACAAGGGATGAACAGTGGAGTGGGGCCTAGAGACTGGAGGACAAGCAAAAATAATCTCCGGGGGTCACTAGGATGTACCACCAGTTCTCGAAGCAAAAGAAGTTGGCTTGGACTCCCTTTCAGATAAGCGAGAAGGAGGCAGCTCTGCTATGTGCTGAGGAGCTCGCTCAACAGAAATCCCAGCCCTGGGAGGACGCTGGGCTCCTTCTCCTTTTAAGGCAACGTCTGAGCTCTCAGGGCTACAAGCAGCAACAAGCCCCAGCCCCACTCATTCCTGGCTATTTGGAGGAAACCCATGATTAATCAGCTCCCCTCCCCCGTCCTGCCTGGTTTTCATTAGGTTCTTTTTAAAGGGCTGGAACACCTCCTGAAGATCAGACACACAGCCGCTCCAAGCCAACTAGGGCCCCAGTGTGGGGGGAGCACCCTAGGAGGGAGCGAGGAGCAATCCTGGATGAAGACAAGGGGAGAGGTCAGCGGCTAGGGTGTCAGGGCAGAGTGAGGGTGAACATGTTGGAAAAGGAGTCCTGATGGGAGAGCAGGGGAAGGTTCCGAATGGGAGCCCTGGTCTAAGCGTGGCAGGGGTTTGGCTGGGAGAGCAGGTAGCTGTGGGGCAGGTTCTAGGGGCGGCAGGGGCGGCCGGGCACCCGGAGCATGACCTGGCAGGTAGAGGGGAGTGCCTTCGCCCCTAAAAAACAAGGTCAGAAAAGGTTACGTTGACTTGGCTGGTGACAGTAAGATCCGGAACCTAGTTTTTCCTGAACTTGCTGGTTAAGTTACCATCTCTCTGGCTCCCCAGTTTCCCTCCAAGTGAGGCCTGTGACCGGCGTGGGAGCCGTGCAGAGGGCAGCTGGGCGGCACACAGTGGGTGCTGAGGAATCCTCAAAGGTGCGCATTTTGGAAGGAGAGGGCAGGATTCCCCGCATTAGGGGCCTGACCTGGTCTCTGCTGGAGAGGCTGGGGCACCCAGCTCTCACCTCCAGGCTCCTGATAGAATTTATGATGAAACCACTCTGAGCTGGGATGGGCTGGAATTTCCTGGCTGAGCCCAGGGCAGTGGTCGGCAGTGTCCTAAAGGGGCTGACCCATTGGATTTCCTCATTTACATGTATGGTTACATTTACATGTAAATGGTTACATACATCTCCTTTCAAATCAAGGTACTATAAAGTCACTGCAAGTCTGCTCCCCAGAAAAGGGTGACCTGAAGGGTCAAATCCAGTTCACTGGGAGCCAAAGGAAGTGTGAGAGGTGGCTTGCTCCACCATGAAAGCACCAGTGAGTCCCCCAGCGCAGCTGCCCCATTAGGGCAGGAAGAGGGAAGGGCACATTCCTCAGCCCTGCCTCACCAGGCCTCCTGCCCCTTGGCTGCCTGTTGTGATTCTAGCAGAGAAGCCAAGGACTTTTGCTGCTAAATAAACCCTGGGGCCAGTCCCCGATGGCATGTGTTTGTAGTGCAGGTACAAACTGTTTCCATAGGACCAACCGGCTCTCCATTCCATCTGGGACTGCGCTGGGGGTGAGAGTGAGGAAGGGATGGGGGGGCACGGATGCCATGGAGGGTGGCTTTTCCTTCCTCCTCCTCTTCCCACAAGCCAAGCAGGCACTCTTGAAAAACAGAAAACCTTTCTAATAATCAGGCCATAGTCTCTTCTTAAAAAACACCTGGGGGGCTCAGTCGGTTGTCCATTAAGTAGCCAACTCTTGATTTCAGCTCAGGTCATAATTTCACAGTTCGTGGGATTGAGCCCCACATTGGTTTCTGTGCTGACAGCCTGCTTGGGAGTCTCTCTCCTTCTCTTCCTACCCAACTGACCCCCCGCCCACTCCTAATAAATAAGTAAATAAATAAATAAATAAATAAACAAACAAACTTAAACAAGGTGGATAGGAAGCAAGTATTCTCAAAATAAGGCTCAGACTTCATGTGACTTCGTGGAGGAAGAAACAGGGCCCCATGGAAGTACACGGTGACCCATGTTGCATGTAAAATCCAAGACTTCAGTACATCTCCATTTCAAAGCCTCCCTGAACAATTTCTCAGTGTGTTTATGGTCAAAGCGGAATCACAGAGTCCTAGGTGCTGAATCTGCCAGAGTCCTCCTGAGGTCAGCTCACTCAGTGGAAAATAGGGCTCCTCCCAGAGAGATGCTGATCCTTAGCAAAGCTTTTACTAAAAAATAAGAACAATATTGTGGGCTTTTCAAAAACCTACACATATTTGATGTAAAGATGTGTCTTTTATTCTACCTTACTTTTTTTTTTTTTTTTACTGTTTATTTATTGTGTGTGTGTGTGTGTGAGAGAGAGAGAGAGAGAGAGGGAGTGGGGAGGGGTAGAGAGAGAGGGAGAGAGAGAAAATCCCAAGCAGGCTCCCAGGTGTCAGCAGAGAGCCGTTGGGCTCAATCTCACAAAGTGTGAGATCATGACCTAAACCACAATCAAGTCAGCCACTCAAGTGACTGAGCCATCCAGGCGCTCCTACCTTACTTCTTTACTGTGAGCTCCTTCCTATTTCAATGAGATGATGATAGTAGATAAAATGTATAAATATTCCTTTATTTGTTTTTTTTAGAGATAGAGTGTGTGTGAGCAGGGAAGAGGGACAGAGGGAAGAGAGAGAGAATCCCAAGCAGGCTCCACACTCAGCACAGAGCCCAACATGGCACTCATTCCCACAACTCTGGGATCATGACCTGAGCCGAAACCAAGAGTCAGATGCTCAACCGACTGAGCCACCTAGGCACCCCTATAAATATCTTTAATTGGTAAAATAAAATGTTAGCAGCCCTGTGTTGGTCCCTCTAACTTTTTGTTTTTGTTGTTCCTTCTAAAATGTATTAGCTGTAAAATCCCCATATCTGAGAACCATTGACCCTTTGGAAGCAGGGCCAGTGCTAGGGTGAGGCATGTGAGGCACTGCCTCGAACACAATGCAAGGGACACCAAAAAGCTCAGTGATCAAGATAACTGATATATTTTTTTAAATTTTTAAAATGTTTTTATTTCTGAGAGAGAGAGAGAGAGAGCAGAGGAGGGTCAGAGAGAGAGGGAGATACAGAATCTGAAACAGGCTCCAGGTTCTGAGCTAGCTGTCAGCACAGAGCCCAACATGGGGCTCGAAACCATGAACCATGAGATCATGACCTGAGCTGAAGCCGGACGCTTAGCCGATTGAGCCGCCCAGGTGTCCCAAGAAAACCGATATTTTTAAAAATCGAATTTAATGCCAAAAAGTCTACGACAACCAAAAAATGCAAAATTTTAAATAAAGACAGGACCAGTATTAGTGATTTTTCCCTTTGCCTTGGGTTCCAACATGGCTTAGAAAAGCATCCCTTCTTCTTTTTCTTTTTTTTTTTTTTTTTTTTTTGAGAGAATGTGTCTGCATAAGTCAGGGAAGAATGAGGGAGAGGGAGAGAGGGAATTTTCAGCAGGCTCAACACCCAGGCAAAGCCCAATGCAGGGCTCCATCTCACCTCATCTCATCTCATCTCACCACTGTGAGATCATGACCTTGAGATTATAATGTGACCTGAAATCAAGAGTCAGTCATTCAACCAACTGAGCCACAGAGGCACCCCTGGAAGCATTCCTTCTAAATCACCGTGACAGCTTGAATCCCAAACCCCCTCATGGTGTTCTCAGTGGACATAGTCCTTTGGAGGCTCCAGGGCAGTTATATAAATGCTCCCCACACTTGTCCCCATACTCATTCCTCTCCCTCTGTAGCCAGCTCTTCATGTTTATTTTTCTTTTCTGAATTTTTAGGAAAACAAGCAAGTGGAGACCAAGACAGATGCCAAGAATGGAGAGGAAAGGGGCAGAGATGCCAGCAAAAAAACCCTGGGCCCCAGACGGGACTCAGACCTGGGGAAGGAGCCAAAGAGGGGTGGTTTAAAGAAAAGCTTCTCGAGAGACAAAGATGAAGCTGATGGCAAAAGTGGAGAGAAGCCCAAGGAGGAGAAGCTCATCAGGGGCATTGACAAGGGCCGGGTAAGGGCTGCAGTGGACAGGAAGGAGGCAGGAAAGGAAGGGAAGGGAGAGGAGAGGGCAGCAGCCCCAAGGAAGGAAGAGGAGAAGCAAGGTAGTGAGAGGAGCACAGGGCCGAGCAGAGACAAAGACAAGAAGAGAGAGGAGAAGGAGATGAGTAAGAAAGAGGAAGACGCGAAGGGAAAAGGGGAGAGGAAGAGTGCAGATGCCAGGAAGGAGGAGGAGAAGGTGAAAAGAGGAAGTGGGAGCACAGACACGAAAAGGGAGGATGAAAAAGTGAAAAAAGAGGAATCCGTAAACAAAAAGGAACCCAAAGAAGAGAACAAGACCCAGGCACCGGAGAAACAAGCCCCCGCTGGCCCCACCAAGCCCTCTGAAGGGCCTGCCAAGGGAGAGGAGGAAGCGGCCCCCAGCATATTTGATGAGCCTCTGGAGAAAGTGAAGAACAATGACCCAGAGATGACCGAGGTCAATGTCAACAACTCAGACTGTATCACGAATGAGATCTTGGTCCGGTTTACCGAGGCTCTGGAGTTCAACACTGTGGTCAAGGTGTTTGCCCTGGCCAACACGCGCGCCGATGACCACGTGGCCTTTGCCATCGCCATCATGCTCAAGGCCAACAAGACCATCACCAGCCTGAACCTGGACTCTAACCACATCACCGGCAAGGGCATCCTGGCCATCTTCCGGGCCCTCCTCCAGAACAACACGCTGACTGAACTCCGCTTCCACAACCAGCGGCACATCTGCGGCGGCAAGACGGAGATGGAGATTGCCAAGCTGCTCAAGGAGAACACCACCCTGCTCAAGCTGGGCTACCATTTTGAGCTGGCTGGGCCCCGGATGACGGTCACCAACCTGCTCAGCCGCAACATGGACAAACAGCGACAAAAGAGGCTCCAGGAGCAACGGCAGGCGCAGGAGGCCAGTGGCGAGAAGAAGGATCTGTTGGAGGTGCCCAAGTTCGGGGCCCTGGCCAAGGGCTCCCCCAAGCCCTCCCCCCAGCCATCTCCAAAGGCCTCGCCCAAGAACTCACCCAAGAAAGGGGGCGCTCCGGCTGCTCCCCCTCCGCCTCCACCTCCCTTGGCCCCACCCCTCATCATGGAGAACCTGAAGAACTCCTTGTCACCAGCTACCCAGAGGAAGATGGGAGACAAAGTCCTCCCCACCCAGGAGAAGAACTCCCGCGACCAGCTACTGGCTGCCATTCGCTCCAGCAACCTCAAGCAGCTCAAGAAGTTAAGTAGTTGTGGGCAGAGGTCAGCAGGGCTGGAGAAGGGAGAGCAGGGGGAGAGCCAGCAGGGCTGGAGGAGGGCAGGGGAGAGGCCAGCAGGTCTGAGAAGGGGGGAGCAGGGAGAGGGCCAGCAGGTCTGGAGGAGGGGGCAGGGGAGGCCAGCAGGGCTGGAGGAGGGGGGCAGGGAGAGGGCCAGCAGGTCTGGAGGAGGGGGCAGGAGGAGGGCCAGCAGGGCTGGAGGAGGGGGGCAGGGGGAGGGCCAGCAGGGCTGGAGGAGGGGGGCAGGGAGGCAGCAGGGCTGGAGGAGGGGGTGAGCCTACAAGGGGAGCCTGTGGGGGGCGCATGGCAAGCTGCAGGCAGTACACAGACTTCTTGTCCGTAGGGTGCTTCTGGCCGTCCCATCCATCCCCCTGCCTCCGAGCAGGCCACACCTGTCTCCTGCAGGGGGGAGGGGATTCTCTCCTGCCTCTAGGAGCTTCCTTGAGCCTCTCACTCCATGCCTTGAACTCCTCCACCCTGCAGCTAAACCAATTTCTCCCAGAAATGGAGAAAGAGCCTCTACAAAGAAGTTCCACCTGTGACCCTACCATTATGTCCTCTCCCCCCCATTCCCAAAGCAAAAACGACCTCCCTTTTACGAATCCCCTCTCAGGACCTGCAGAGTCCTATGGATCAGTTTATCCCAAAGGCGTCTGGGAGAGCCGCCCTCAGGGGAACCTCCCTGTGACTAATCAGTGCCACAGACACAAGAGCCATCCCTACAGACTCCACTTCTCAACCTCTAACCCCCGCCCTTTGGTGACAGAGTCCATGGTCACCTGCTGGTCTGGCTGGCTGGTGGCAGCTAACCCTACCCCCAAAACATCATCGGGGGCTAGACTCCATGACATAAAAGACAACCTCAGCTGTAATTCTCGTGGTCATTTGACGACATCCAGCTTTTGCAGAAAAGGAAAAAAATGCTTCCTCTGTGTCAACACGTCATTTACTCATTTCACAGACATATACTGAGGTGCAAGAAGGGGAGACGAGATGAACTGCAGAGGCCCCTTTGCTGAGCTCCTTTCTCTAAACTCTCTCTGCTTTGCCCCGACAGGTGGAGGTGCCCAAACTGCTTCAGTAGGACCAGACTGCCAGGGGGCACTGTCTGCCGATGCCGTGACTGCCCAGGCCTCGCCTCCCAGGCCCGCACAGACCCCGCCCACCTCACCCCGGCTCACCCGCTGTGGATGTCCCCACTCCGCCACGGGAGAGCACGGGGCCTGGCCACGCGCAAGGAAGGATGCCTGATCTCTTCTCACTTTCCTTTTCTTGTCTCTGAGGCTCTACAAAAATTTCTTTCATACCTGGAACTGAGGTTTCTGGACAAGAAGAGTCCTTTTAGCGTGTCATTGAGAAGACGGCATGCCTGGGGCCCAAGCAGCTGGCAAGTTGCAAAAGGCCTGTGATTCAGGACAGACGTCCCACCCGGACCACATAACCAGCCCAACCCCACTGCCCTCCAGGGCCAGGATTCAGGCCTCTGAGGAGCCCTTGGGGCAAAGCTGCAGGGCCCAGGGCCCTCTGTGTGGGGCAATGGCCGAAGACGGAGCGGGCATGAGGGCCCAAGGGGAGAGAGAGGAGGGGCTCAGGATACCCTCAAACCCCTCCTGGGCTAATGAGAGGACATGGCAGGGACAGCCGGCCTGGACGGACAGTGCCTGGTGGGGAGTGGGTTCCAGCTGGGAGGAGAGGGACAGATGGCAGCTGGTCCTGAGGTTTAATGCCAAAGCAGACGTTTCCCTCACACCCACCTGCTGTTGTATAAATAGCTGTGTATCTGTTTTTCCATAAGATTTTGATAATATATACAAGCCTTTAGTTGTGAATGACTGTGCCCCAGCTCTGTACTGTACCGAGGGTGCTGATGCCCACTCTGGCCCCATGGAAGGCTCTAGAAACTCAGGATCCCTACCATGCCATCCCGAGTTGACCACATATCCAGTTCATGTCTGCAGAAAGTCCAGTGCAAGGGAAAGCCTCAGGTCTGAGTAAAGGGCTCCCCACTGACCCGGTTGACCAGGACAAGGAAACCAGACCTTAGCCAGGGTCTGCTCCTGACCATTCTTGCTGCCTGGAGTCATTGGCCAGAGCTGCTTTCGGGGGTGATGGCGCAGAGTGGAGCCCAGGGCCCTGGGATGGCTATATTAGGCATGTTCAGGGGATGCTCATTCCATGACTCTTCCTAACTGCGGGCTTGGGGCCAGCTCCCCATAGCAGTCACAAGCCCAGGAAGGCAGCCATCTCTGAGCAGGCAGAGAAGTGAATGACCATTTGGGGAGCAGCACCCCCACCCATGTGCCCAGTCACCCATCTCCCTACCCCCTGCTCTAGCTTCAGGCTGCTCTCCTGACCTAACAGTGCCCCCATGCCCTCCATCAGGTGTCCATCAAAAGCATCTTTCTGATTTGAGTGACTTCAAGGTGCCAGCACCCCTTGGCACTGTGGGACTGCCACCTTGGGTCTAGGTCACTGGTAGTTTTTCTGTCTCCAGCTTGTGCCTCAACAGCAGGGAGTACGGCAGTTTCACCGTCTTTGGGGGGAAGGAGGGGGCGTCCCTGCTAGGAGGGAGGATTGCAGGGCTAGGTCTGACCAGAAACAGAGGCAGGCTAGTCGTGACAGCAAAAAGCTTGGATCCCAGGTTACACTCTGTGCCCCTTCCCCTCCACATGCTGGACTGTCTGGCCCAACAAGGGAAACAAGGGCTGCACCCAGGAGAGGGGAGACAGACACCTGCTGCCTCCTGGACCTCAAAGGGTGTTCACTGGAGCTAAGTGCAGCCAGGCCTTCCATTCACGCTGCGTCTGTGGTTGCTAGGCCTTGGCAAGATGCTTCAGGTGCTCTTTCAATTCTGTGAGGTGGATCCCAATATTATCTCCATTTTGCAGATAAGTTCAGTCCAGAGAGGTTAACTTACAGGTCCATGGTCACATAGCTAATAAAAAGCGAGCTCAGGTCGATTTCCAGTTCCTAGAGCTACTTCTGGTAACAGGTCCCCCTCGTCCCCTTACTGAAATGAGACTGGTCGTGGTGCCCCAGGAAAGCACTGAAAGCCTAACCAGACCGAAACGACGCATCTCCAAATCTTAAGGTTCCGAAAGAAACTGTCACCTTAGGAAGACCTTTCTACCAAACTTAAAACAAGATTTAGCCGGACTAAAACACACACACGCACTCACGCACCCACCCACCCACTTTCTGTCCACACACAACAAGGGGTTAGCGCCGCTCTCTTCCTCCGCTCTCCTCGCTCTCCTCGGCTCTGGGCTGGGTGGGTAGAGCCGAGGCTGGTGAGGTCATTCTTCCTCTGGTGCCTTAGAACCAGATGCGGGGGCGCAGCGCCACCTGCCGGCAGGCCGCGTCCCGGGTTCTCCCGCTGCGCCAGGGGCGCGCCCGAGCTGCGCTAGAGGGCAGGGAAGGTGGGTAGACGGGACGCAGCGCCCGGTCTGCGGGGACGCCTTCCCCCCGCCTGGGAGGGGCAGGGGGAGCGCCTGGCACCGAGCGGCCATGTGTGCTCGTGGAGGGGCTGAATATGGAAACCGGCCGTTCTCTGGGGGCCGCGTTTCTGCCGAATCGTGCACCCACGGCCGCCCACCTGCCCCATCCGCCTCCGCTGGCGCCCGTCTGCTAGGTTTCCCTTCATGAAACATAGGACGCAAGAGCGGGACAGGATCTATCCTCGTCCCTCGCCCGCCTTTTACAGGGAAGAAAATGAGAGTCAAAGGCAGCAAATGACTCGAACAAGGTGATGCATCCATATTCGAACGCACATCTCTTGCCGCCGGGTCCACTCTACTCACCTGGGCCACGGGGCTTCCCTCCACGATGTCCTCCGCGCCGCCTCACCCCGCTGGCCCCATCGTTACCAGGGGCCACATTCTGTGTCTCCCGCCAGGCAATAGAGGGCGTCTTCGCTTCCGGCTCCGGCCACTGGGCCCGCCCACACCCACGGTGGCACCGTCTTCCCGCCCCCCGCCCCTGCCCCCGCCCCCGCAGGTCTCGGACTCAGCCCCTGGCGCCGGCCGTGAGTGGGATGGCGGGGCCTGGGGGCTGCTGAGATACCCCACTCTCCGTCACAGGAGCTCCCCAAGCTGGTGAGCGAGGGGCTCCAGTCCCAGGCGCGGTGAGTCGGGACCATGGCCCACTCATCCAGGCTTCTTTAAGAAGCATTGGATCTGGACACGGGTCACCCACCTTGTGTGGCTTCTGGACCCCATGATCACCAAGCCTGGAGTGCCATGTGCTGCCTCCCCCGTGGCGCCCACCCGCAGCTCCCCACTCTTCTGCAGACTGGTTTCAAGGCCTGAGGCCCAGCTAGGGAATAGTGCCACCTGTGGTATGGGCGGGGCAATCTGCTGACCTGGGAGTCCAGGCCTGGTGAGGCCCCCCCACCCCCACCCGACCCTCGTCCTGTGCTCTACCTGCTCTGGCTGGGCCATGCACCTTCTCTAGGCTTTTAACCCCTCTTCTTTATCTCACCGACCCTCCCTCACTCCTTGCCTGAGGTGTCCATTTTCCTAGCTGCCTCCATTCTATACCTCTCCCCCCGTCGTGCTCCCCTTTCTTGCTAACCTTTCTTTCCTCAGGCCCCCATTGAAGTATTCACCTCTGCCCTAGTTGTCTCCTGCATCTGAACCCCTGCCTTCCCTGTTTGAGTTCAGCCTCCCTTCTCCCCTGCCTGAACAGGTATCCAAGAAAGAAGTGCCCTGGCTTGTGTGTAGAGTGCTCCTCTCCATCTGTGCGTCCCAGACCTCCCCTAACGGTCCTCAGTGTGCCCTCACAGCCCAGCAGGACCCCATTTATGCCGTTGGAGACCCCAGCCCGTATCTTGCTCCCCTTGTAGGGTGCCTGCCTGGTTTCCAGGGGTGTTGGCTGCTAAACAAAGCGATGGGAGGGGCAGCTCGGTGCTCCTGCTAGCCCCGTGCCCCTGGGGATGCAGATGAGATGGAGTCATACATGTAGAGCTCTGGGAGAGGTGTCAGGGGTTCCCTATTTACAGAACTAGAGAATGTGAGAGGGGCCTCCTCTCTGCTCAGGGCATGTGAAAGCCCCATTCTGCCATAGTTATCCCCTTTCCTTAGAATCCTCAGTGCTGTGCAGTTAATTGACTGGAAATGTTGCGGAGGGGAGATTCCACCCTTCTGGGAGGCAGCTATGCCTGGGATAAAACTGCCTTCCACCCCAGACAAAGCAATTTTTAATTGGCCCCAGATTGTGGATTTGAGGATAATTAATTCCGACTGGCATGGCTGTGGATTCATTTACACCTCTTTTCTTAGGGAAACTCAGAAACCCTGTCCTGCCAATTTCCTCCACCTCTCAGCTCCAGGAGAGAGAAGGAGGGGGGGGGGGGGAGAGAGAGAGAGAGACATTGAGAGATTGCATTTCAAACCCTGATGACCCTCTCTTCTAAAGTGTGAAGGCCGAATTTGCAGCCTGGAAGCCAGGATACTCTGTGACCCCAGCTCCCACCTCTTTCCCCCCTACTCAGAGAGAGTGAATTTGAGCTGTGGCCCCAGCTCTGTCCCCACCAGCATTAGCTTTCTCTTTTCTGTCTCAGTCAGTTCCTGGGGCAGACTCTTGGACCCCCCTGAAGATTTCACTGGGAAGGGAGGAGATTGTAAATCCATGGACAGAGCTCTCTCCAAGTTGTTTCTGATGCAGGCCCAGGAGCTCCCCACCCCCATCCTGGGTGACAAGAGGCTTCCTGACATTATATGGGCGCCAGAGGGCATGGTTAGCACAATGGCCATATGCGGAACCCAGCTGGAAGGCAAGGTTGCAGGGCTGGAGGACCTTGGAGGGTGAGGGAAGGAGGGGGGCTGAGCATATGGGTGTTGGGGGAAAGGAGCTGGTTGGTTGGTGGTGGTGGTGCCAAGCTGAGCTGGCACTTTTCCCATTTGAATTAAAAACTGTAAAACTTCTTTCCCTGGGTCTGTCACCAGACAAGTCCTGAGAGCACAAGGATCGGGTCCTCAGGGAACAAGGCAAGGGACAAGGATCTAGCTAGATGCATACGCATCTCCACGGGTGGGGGCGTCTGCCTGGCTCAGTGGGGGACGTAATGTTTTAGGGTCCCCTGATGGTCCACAGCAGCTGACAGAAATCAGCCTCTTGGGTAGCCCAGCCTCTCCACCTGGCTTCTGGTCCTAGAACCTCTCCGACCAGGAAGGACTGGACCGGGGTCAGTTTCATGCACACATTTTACCCTCATGGCAGCCCTGAGGCATTATCCCCATTGAATAGCTGAGAAAACTGGGACTTGGAGACCTTCAGAGACACACCCAAGGTCAGCCAGTGGCAGGACCCACAAAGGAAGCTGAGTACTGGAAACTGGGGAAGGTGCCTGCAGTGCCTTATAGGTCACAGGCTCCTGACCCCTAGTGGGGAATCTCTGTGATGCAAATGAGCACCCTTGTCCCTTCCCCACTGTGGCAAGATCCATCTCACTGGCTTGGGAACTGGCTCGAGGAGCCCTTAGCCTGGGGTGGTTCTGCTGTGGAAGCGGGGTAAGGGTGCTGCCGGGCTCCAGCCCCGGCACCTGCACCCCATCCCGCTGCTTGGAGGATGTGGTGCTAGCAGCGCTAGGGCCCAGCTGAAGGCAGAGCCGGAAGGCATGCATGGGCCCAATGAGGCAAACCGACATGAGTTACAGCTTTACAGCTTTAATCCAGCAGGTTGGAGCCCTGACCAGGGGGCAGCCAGGAGCAGGGCTTCTGCCCACTGCTGATGGAGCCCACTCCCCACCGCGCCCCAGCCCACAGTGAGCAAACAGGACGGGCCCCAGCCTTCCTGGCTGGGATCCTGAGAGTAGAGGGACTCTGAGAAAGCAGGGGCTTTGACCCAGGCTTTCATGTCCTTCTCTTGCCCCAGGTAAAAAATAATTCCCCCGATTGGAAGCCCTCCCCACCCACCCCTCCTTCATGGCCAAGTTCCAGCTCAGCTCCTGGTCTACTTCCCTGGGGCTCCATAACAGTAGGACCCAGGGCTAGGCTTTTTCTGGGGCCTGGTGAGTAGAGGCCCCCTGTCCGCCCCCAGGGCCAGATGCAGATACAGGGGAGAGGCATCACTGAAGGGGCAGCGGAGACACAGCTGGGTCCTCAGGCTCCTGGGTAGGAGGGCTGTGGCGGCATATAGGGGGGAGGAGCTGAAAGTCAAGGAGACAGGATGAGGGTCAGGGGTGGCACAGGGGGATGTGAAGTGACCCCCAAATCCCAGAGACATGAAGGATCCATGCAGAAGAGGTAGCCTGGATGTTTCCAGCTGAGGTACACGTCCAGGAGAGGGACTGAGGGGGAGACAGCGGCAGGGGAGGTCCCAGAACAGGGGCAGGGGGCAGGCAGGAGGAGCGAGTGGCTCCGGACTGCTCACTTACCTGCAGGGTTGTAGATAGGGGGCCCAGCCGGGTAGAGTGGATACTGGGGAGGACCACTAGGAGGGTACATGTAGCCAGGCTGTGGGGGTGCGGGGCCAGCTTTGGGGTCCTGGGGGTATGGGTACACTGGCTGCACTGGGATGCCTGTCATTGGAATCTCCTGGCCTAGGTGGGGGACAAGGATCCGCATTCAGAGCTCCACCTCCATGGGAGGAAGCCTCCTCTTCCTGCCCAGGAAACCAAGGTAAGCACGCACCCCTGGGCCCCCGCTCTCTGTTCTGGTAGGCTCCAGGCTGGCCACCTGCTGCCTTTGCCTCCCAGACATTGCTTGGCAGAGTTGAACAGGGAGCTGTGCACGTGGTCCCAGCGGGTCAATCTGTGTTTTGCGTGTTTGCTCCCCTCAGCAGGTTTCAGAAGCTTCATGAGCCAGAGAACACAGCCTGGGGAACGTCCCACTTTGGCAAGGAGGGGGCAGCTCCCAGGGCTGGTGTCTTGTAATCTAACAGAACTGCCACCAAGGGGGTCCTCCCCCAGGCTCTCCCTCCCACACCGATCTCCCACACAGGGTCACGGTTCCCCTGTCCATCAGGTGGGGGCGGATATGCAGTCCTGTGCCAGCGCTCAGGCACACATTCCATTGTACACTGGTGCACACCCAGCGAATGTTCACCGCCATAGACAGACCCCACCTCCTGTATTTCCCGAGAGTCATAGGCATGCATGTACCCACTGCACACACACCACTGCTGACAGACGGCATGCTGCGCACATCTGATTCTCACACGCATGCGGGTACGTGTACACGCAGTCCGATGTTCACATACACGGCCCTGGCACATTCTTATTTTGGGGGTTACCCGCTGGTGGGTCGGTATACACAGAAGCACACACTACTACATAATTCACACATCCGTGAACTCTCTGGGGCCCATCGTGGGGCTCAGCTTGACTCAGCCTATCTCAGGTTCATCTTGCCCAGTGCTGTACATACCTTCAAACGGGCTCTGCAGGTGCTGACGCCGGCGGTACAGGTAGCAGCAGGAACAGAGGAAGCAGCAGATGGTGGTGGCAACCACAGCCACGAAGAGGATCACGGCGGAGGCGATGCCTGCTATGGTCTTGGGACTTGAGACAAAGAACAGGTCCCCTCACCTTCCAACACTCATAGGAGGGAGTCCTCATTATGGTGACCATAAAACTGTGCTCCAACTCCTGGCCAGCAGGTGGCCACAGCAAGCTGAGATTTGGGGTTCCTTGAGGGGCTCGCCCAGTCCCTGTGGAGGAGATCTTAGGGGACCTCCATTTCCCAGAAGGCCATGCTGCCTGGCTGGCTAGTGTGAGGCATGCCGGGAGTTGTAGTGTGCACCCCACTTCATCACTCCTACATCTACAACTCAATTGGTTAGGCTTGGAACATGTTAGTGCTGAAAGGCACCTTAGAAATAATCTAGAGCCGCTTGTTTTCAATAACCCCCCCATCACAGTCTCCTTACACCTTTTGTACACTAGCAGTCCCTTTCAAGAAGTTTGAAAACCACTAATTTTGGCAACGCCCTCATTTTATGAAGAGGAATTATGACCCATGAGAGGATGAGCCTTCCCCAGGAGTACACGTCTGAGAGCTGGACCTGGGAATTAAACCCAAGTCTCCTGCCTTCTTGCCAGGGCTTCTTCCACAAAGCCACACCCCGATCTGGGTGCTGACCGTGTACACACCCTCCACCAAGCCCGAGAGGGTTACTAAGGTGCCTTTCCTGGACCTCCCAGGCCCCAGCACTAACACCCAGCTTTGTCCCCAAGCTAAGCCCTGGGCTTGGGCTAAAGGCTGTGGAGGTGGACGTGGAGAGGGGCAGGAGGCAGACGGGGAGCAGGGGAGGCCCAGGCAGGGCTCCTGAGAGGAGGGTGGAGGGGACGCGGGTGGAGGCGGGAGCCCACCTGAACGCCAGGCAGTGTTTCTGCTGCCTCTCGGTGATGAGCAAGGTCAGGTCTCTGCAGCAGTACCGATGGTAGCAGGTCCCGCAGCAGAAGGTGAACTCGCAGTTAAAGCCTGGATGCCAGGAGCCATTCCGGTCCAGGTACCACAGGCAGTCCTCGCCGGCCAGCGCTGCGGGCAGGTGGGGGGGGGGGGGCATGGCCACCAGGCCGGCTTTCCGTCCGCCCTTAGCCCCGCTCCCCGAGGCTCCCAGCCCTCCGGCTCCCGGCTCCCGGGACGCGGGAGCTGCCCCTGGTCGCCACCCTGAGGCGCTCCGCCCCTGAGCCCCAACGGCCTCTCTACGGAGCTGACCCCGCGCTCCGGGTCAGCTGCCCATGGCCCAGCCTCCTGGCCGTGTCTCCTCCCGCTCCCAGCGCATCGGCACCCAGGGGAGCCCCCGCGCCCACCCCGCCGCCCACCCCCTTACCCAGGGGAGCCCCCAGCACCAGGAGGGCGGCCGCAGCCAGCGGCGCGGCCCCGCAGAGCCCCCGGGGCCGCATGGCGGGGGGCTGGGCGCGGCCGCCGGGAGCAGGGAGCGCAGGACGAAGCCGGCCGGCGGGAGCTGCTGCGGGGCCCAACCCGCCGCCAGGCTCGCTTTCCTCTCCCGCCTCCTGCGAGGGCGGGACTAAGGCCCGGGCCGCGGTAACACTGTCCCCCCGCCCCCCCCCCGTGCTCCGCACCCGGCCCAGGGGGCCACCCACCGGCGACGCCCACCCAGCCCGGACGCGGAGCTGGATGCCCCTCACCCAGCCCGGTACTGCCCCGCGCCCCCGCCCCCAGCCCCACGGTGGCTCCTCCCGCCCGAGCCACCGTGGCCACAGCGGGCCGCTGGACACTGCAGCCAGGGAGGCCTCTCCGTGTCCTGCGCCCGCCCCTCGCCTGGGCCCAATCAGTATCCCGGACCCCAGAAGCCCCGATCCTGGTGCCATCTCCGAGTACCCAGGCACATGGGCCAACCCTAGAGGGGCAGGACCTCCTCTGCCCCAGTGTCCAGCCCAGGACGTCCTGCGGGGAGGGAGGGGGGGCTGGAGAAGAGGGAAAAGAGGCTGAGAGCACCCCGCCCCCAATTCCAGAACACAGGCACCCATTGAGAGGCAGCTTAGAGCCGCTTTGTCCCCGCAGTGCCCACAGACCTGGACTCTGCCAGCTGCACTGGCTCCCTGAGATGGACCCTTCCCCCTCTGAGTGGACAGCGCTGGCATGCACCAGCCTATGGCCTCATCAGTCGGGATGACAGGCTGCTGGGGCTACCTGGAGCCATGCAGCTAGACACCCTTCACAGTGAAAACTTCTTCACAAAGCAATCCTGCAGGAAGTACTGCATGGCTAGGAGAGCATAGGGAGAGCAAGAGTTAATTACAGTGGGGACAGTGTTTGGGGGGGAGGGTTGGGGAGGGAGAGCCAATCAATCCCCTTACAAATTTATAGGGTCAGTGACTGTGCCCCCTACTACCTGGGGTACACTGACCAGAACTACCTATCACTCCAAGGAGAAAATCAAAAGCCTACCTCGACCTCTGTCCGTGGTACAGTTCTTTACAAAGCACTTTGACATTTAACCTCATTTGAGGCTCTCCATGATTCTGTGAGCTCAGCAAAGTTGACGGGTGTTATCATTGATCCCATTTTACAGATTGAGAAACTAGGACTTAATGGGAGTTGAAGGACTTGCCCAAGCTAAAACAGCCAGGAAATGGCAGAGGCAATGTCAGAACCCATGCCTTCTAAATCCAGGCAGACCCTTCTCCCCAACAGCAGAGGGTGTCCTGAGGTGAGGGAGGGAATGGACGGCCCAGCAGAATCTAAACAAGTTAGGGGAGGGCAGCCAGAAGCGGAGCTGCCCTGCCCTGGGCCCCTGTGGTTGCTGGCAACCCAGCCCAAGCTGGAGTAAGGAGACCATCGGCTCCTGCCCCAGCAAGTTGCTGGCAGTCTGATGGGGGTGGGGAGCAAGCAGATATATGCACCTGTGCAGGACAGTGATAAACCCAGTGGCAGAGGGACGAAGAGAGACTTCTCTCACTTCACCACCCCCTACACAGTGTCCCATTCCCCTCCATGTCTTCTTTCCTAGTGCACGGGCTCCAGGAATGCTGGGCCACGTGGCCATTGTGTTCACTGCTGTCACCCAGCCCTGGCCCTAGGTGATCGTTGTTGGTTGAAGGACTCTCAGAGGAAGGGTTGTCTCACTTCCTGGGCCAAGGCTGATCCTTCCATGTGTACTCCTAGACCCCATCTGCTATCTCTCTCAGCATTATCTTGTCTCTTCAGTGTCCTTAGTTTCTCCTATCTTAAAAATTTTTTTTAATGCTTGCTTTATTTATTTATTTATTTATTTATTTATTTATTTATTTATTTATTTATTTATTTTGAGAGAGAGAGAGACAGTGTGAGCTGGAGAGGAACAGAGAGGGAGACACAGACTCCAAAGCAGGCTCCAGGCTCTGAGCTGTCAGCACAGAGCCTAATGTGGGGCTTGAACCCATGAACTGCGAGATCATGACCCGGAGCTGAAGTCGGACACTTAACCAACTAAACCACCCAGGCACCCCAGTTTCTCCTTTCTAATCATCTTCTTTCCCCAGAGCAAAACAAAATCTCAGGTCTGTCCAAGTAAAACAAAACAAAACAAAACAAAACCAAACAAAGCGAAACCACATGCCTCCCCAAACTCATCCTTTTCTAGCACTTTCCTGCTTTTTTTCTCCTTTATTCCTCCCACTAGCCCTCCAATCTCAACCTGGTTGATGCTTCCAGCTGGCCATGACACCTAACTCTCGCAGCACCATCAGTGATTTTTCTAACTGTAAAATGCCAGGAAAACTTCTCAGTCCACAGAGTGGGAGTGTTGACAGTGGGACAGAGGATGCGGAAGGGGCTGTGGGCAGGGGCCAGCGAGGAGAACTGACAGCGTTGGGAGAGCCTGGAGATGGAGGGCCGAGCCTCGCTGTGTTGCCATGTGGACCTGGGTCCTGCCAGAGCCCATGGAACTGGGCAGGGGATGGGAAGAGGCCGGATGGGAGCGCCGGGGAGGGACTGGGGGCCCTGAGAAAGGGCTTGTCCAAATCTCCAGGCGTGAAGGGCCTTCATTGTACCTCCTCTTACTCAGGGCACACAGGAGCCTCTTCCCCTCACCAAGCCAGTCTCCCAGGCCCCAGTGAGGGGCAGAGGCACTTTCCTGGAATAGGAGAGGCAGACAGTAATTAATGTGCGATGAGACAAAATATGAACTTTGCTGGTAGCAGGCTCTCCCTAGGGTGCCTGGAACATGATAATAATACTGACGGCTAACACCGCAAATGAGTTTGTCCATTGTACAGAGGCTGGACGTGAATTTCCCTGGCTTACACAGCTGGGATTTGAAGGTTGGCTTCTGGGACTTCAAAGTCCAGGCCCTTTCACCCCACCGCTTGCCTCTCCTGTGTCATGTCTAAAATGCTCGGTGCTATGCTTGGCAAATGGAGCATGCGTACTTCGGGAACTGATGATACCCAGCCCTTGTCCCCAGCAGGAGTCTGTGTGGGAAGGTAGCGGGATATTTAGAGTGGGGAAGGGCGGTGGAAGCCTGGCAGGCTGGCGGAGAGGAGGGGCTAGGACCATGCCTGTGACCCAGTTTGGGCTTCGCCTGGGGCTGTGGTACCCGTGGGTTGCTGAGTCATCTCACTGCTGTGCTGAATGACCAGTGCAGGGCTCCGCCCAGCCCCCTTCTTGCTCCTCTTCAAATCGGACCGGGTAGGCCCGCCTGTGCTCTCCTGGGGTCTTCCTGCCTTCCCGGAACCAGGGTCTTGGAGCCTCCTTTCCAGAGGCTCCCGCCACACCCAGCTCTCTACCCTAGGGGGATTTTGAGCCTCTGTGAGTTAAGGGGAGCTCCCTTCCTCTCCCCTACTTGCCTCTGGCTGGTCTAGTGCTTTCCTCAGGAGGCTGTGCTTTCTCCAGTCCTCTTCCCAGCTGTCCTGTGGCACAGTCACCTCCTGCAGATAAGTAATTCCTTCTTCCCAAGGACTCTGAGCCCTTTCTTCATTTTGATTTAATCTCATTACACCCTACTTCAGGGTGTCAAAGACACACTGATTCTTCCTTGCAACCCAGAGCTGGTGGGGGAGCAAGGCCCAGGAGAAACTTGGCCAAGGTCTCATGGCTTAGCTGGGGACTACAGGAACCAGATCTCTTGGCTCCCGCTGTCCCCAAATAAACATCTCTCCTGCAACATAAGGTCTTCCCTGGTGTCTAGCTTTAAACTTTTCTCACTGCAAATGAAAGACTGTGACTCTGCCCTCTTGGTGGGAGGGGTCTGGGAGTGGGTGAAAGATGGTAGGGATCAGCCTCACTGCTGGCCCGGCTACTGGTAGGAAGGAGCACTCTTCCTTAGAGGAGTTTTTAGCAATGCCTTTGCAGGATTACCTCCCCCTGGCTTCTGCTTCTTTGCAGAGGCCCAGGTCAGCCTGGGCAGAACTTCCGCAGCCCTGGGCTTCAGGAAAGGAGGGGTTAGCTGGGCTGGCTTGGGTGGTATCTTTGGAGCAGCCTGCCCTGGGGGGCTGTGGAAGCATTAGCAGTCCCAGGCAGCTGGTGCCCAGCCTCAGGAGGCCAGCCCAGCCAGTGGGGCAGACGGGGAGGGCCAGGTTATCTTTAAATGGCACTTTACTCAGACTGTACCTCTGCCAGCTGGGCAGGGTGGGGGCAGACAAGTGTTATTTTGGGATCTGAGGGTAAGGAAGGAAGAAGTTTCTGTTTACAACTCTTGTGTTTATCCTCGCTCCCTCTCCTGGGAAGGGTTTGGGGACATAGGCCTCAGCTGGAGGGTCACCCTGGGGTCTCTGTTTTCAGCCTTGCCTTGTTAATCATCTGCACCGGTGGATATTGCTGGACCAACAGAGGTACAGGGCCTTTGTTGGCCTGTCTTCTGCAAGGACAAGTCTGGGTAGTGAGAGTTGCTTTAGGCTTGGAATTAGACTAATGGCGGAAATTACTACTTACTATGAGGCAGCACTCCATGGTCCCTTGTATTGTGTTGACTTTAATCCTCAAAATGACTTCATGAAGCAGAAAACTAATATTATACCTATTATGTGGATGAGAAAGCGGAGGCACAGATAATTTAAGTAGTTTGCCCACTGGTAGATGGCAGAGCCAGGAATCAAACCAAGCAGTCTGGCTCTGGAATGCATGCTCTGAGCCCCTAGCCAGAGCACGAGTCCTGCCCTGCCACTTGCTGGCTCTGCAAACTTGGAGAGACCACCTAACTCCTCTGGGCTTGGTTTCCTCATTTGTAAATGGACTATGGCTCAACGCGGGAGAATCCCCAAGTCATCTGGCAGTGGTGCTCTGGCCCATTCTCTCGCTCTCCCTGTTCAATGGAAAAAGAATTTACTCAGGGTCGCGTAATAGTTCACTAGCAGAGTTTGGGCAGGAACCCAAGCCTCTTGCCTCCACATGTAGTTCTCTGCTCTTGCCAGTGAACCTCTGTGAGTCAGGAATGAGGCAAGGGAGCCAAGCTAGTGAGGGATGTGCGATCAGGTATGAATTTGTAATCCCCAAACCTGGTGTAGAAGTGCCACATTTATTCTCTTTTAATCCAGTTAGATCAGATGGAGTCTCTATACTCACAGCTGGTGGGGGAATTGTCTGTCGTCATTATGGTTTGCTCCCCCTTCCAGGATCATGAAAAGGTCCTGGGATCTCACACAAGGTACAGTCCTGGGGGTGAACCCTGCAGGCCTTGTTGTCTGTCAGCCAGGGGCCTGCAAGCGCAACCATCCTGGCCCATATGCTGCAGGCCCAGGAACTGTTCCAGCGAGGCCTGGTGCTCGGTATCCAGCCTCCCCGGGAACTGCAGGCAGCCCTTCCCTTAGGAAGTTCTTCTGTCCCCAAGTGCTCTGCCAGGATCAGATAAAGGTCCTCACCACTAAGGCCCCACGGACTTCTGTTCCTTCTCATTTTCTGGCACCCCTCTCCTGTTCTTTCTTCCTTCACGACCCTGGGCCTTGTCTCAGTTCACTCAAGCTTTTACCAGAGGATCCAGAAGCATGGCTATCCTCAAGCAGCTCTGCTTTCCACTCCGCAAAAGCAACTAAGGCAAGAAGATGCAAAGAATTTGGCTATGTTCTTGGAATAGGTAGAGGGACAAAGTCTAGTGAAAACAAACCAATACACTGATCACACAGATCATCACAGAAACACGGTAGCAGGTGGAAGGCAGGGCTGTAGCCACCACCTGTTTCGATCCTGTTCCTGGGCAGGATGGCAGTGCTGCGGCACTTCTCACGGAGCTGTCCTCCCAAAGGCTCACGGAGACCCTAATTTAGCAGCAGCATCTGTGGAACTGAATTGAGTCATTCTAATCCAGTGAGTCAGGGAGACTGAGCCAAACATAGCTCCCAGCTACAGGAGGGTGGGGGAGACTCGGAGGAAAGAGGCACGCTCTTCCATTTGAAGTGCTTCAATTAAGACATCTTGAATTCTAACTACAACTCTGAGGTGAGTATTTTCCACTTCACAAATATGGGAACCTAGGATCCCAGGGGATGTCATTTACCCCAGCTCCTTCACTTTCTAGCTATGCAATCATGCCAAGTCAGACCAACTTAAGACTTGAAGGGACTTCCTAGACCTTCTAGTCGGCCCAGCGCTTCCTCATCGTTTTTCCTGCAGCACATCTGCTATAAAATCATGTGTACCATACAAGTCTAACAGACCCAGCGTAATTAGTAATTTTAGGAAGACAGCTGATGCCACCCCTTTTTCACCTACTCAAAACAAAAACCACCCCCCAAGAAGAAAAAAAGAATGTGAGAGTCCTTGTTAGATTGTTAAACTTGTACCAATCCATCAGAAAAAGGTAAATAATTCACAAATGGTGGAATTTTATTAACAATCACTTTTGGTTTCTTTGCTACCCAAATCCTGACAAAGTGTGGTGCAGGTCTAGTTAACCCATGTCAGCTGTCATTTTTGGAAGACCTATCCCTATCCACCATCCGGTCCTTTAGACCCACCCTTGTCAACTTCTCACTGTCTGACTTCTCACACCCCAACCCCTCCGGTTACCGCCCAGTCCAGGTTCTTGGTTCTCTCACTGCACTTCTGCCTCCAGCCTTCCTTTCTAGTCCTGTCTGGACAGACATCAGTATGCTTTCTAAAATGCAAACCTGGAGGCACCTGCGTGGCTCAGTTGGTTGAGAATCCCAACTTGGGCTCACGTCATGATCTCAAGGTTCACAAGTTCAAGCCCTGCATTGAGCTCTGTGCCGACAGCTCGGAGCCTGGAGCCTGCTTCAGATTCTGTTGTCTCCCTCTCTCTGCCCCTCTACAGCTTGTGCTCTCTCTAAAATAAACATTAAAAAAAAAATGCAAACCTGATCATGTCATTGCTCTGCCTAAAATTCTTGAGTGGTCCCCCATTCCCTGAAGAGGGGGGGAAGACCGACAGGATCCTTCACCGTCTGGCTCTCACTTGTCCTTCCTGCTTACTTCTGGCCAAGAGCCCTGTGAACTATAAATTCCAATACTTTTAACCTGCATGTAAGCTGTGAAAATGCAATCCTGTTCCATCAAGGACCTTTTCTTTTCTCTGGAGTGCCTACCCCACCCTCATCTGCCTGGCAAATGCATGGGGGGTGGGGGGCAAGACAGAGAACTGGCAAAAAGTGAAATCCACTTGGATCAGAATCACACACTTTTACTATGTGACTTTCGACAGGTAACATTTAATATCTCTGTGCCTTGGTTCCATCAGTCTGTAGATGGGGTAAACAGAATTGTGCACTTTGGAAAGTTATTAGATGGTCTACACGAGATAATCCCACACTTTGGAACAGTCACTGGCATTTAGTGAGTGCTCCTGAAACCTCAGCAGTTGTCAGCCGCCTTGCAGGTGAAGGGTCACCTTCTCCATGCAACTCTGACTTCTCCCACTTACCATTGACCATTTCCTTTTTTTGGGTACCAGGGATTGACCACAGTACTTCTTCCTCTCACGGTACTCCCCACATTTGTTGCACTACTTTTGCCCCCCCTACGAGACTAGCTTCTGGAGGGAAGGGGCCAAGCCTCTCCGGCGTCTAGCACTGGCCTTGCATGTAATAGAAATTTAGTATTTGCTGAACAGAATAAACATATAATAGCCAGAATTTGGCTTGGAGTTTATTAACTACTCATTGACCACAGGTCTGCCTGGCTGGGGAGAGAAGTGTATCTTTCATTGGACAACCCTTTCATGTTCCAAAGCAGTGTCCTGTTTTCCCTGAGTCTTCTCAGCTCCTTCACGTTTCTTCCCCCTTGACACAGCGTAGGTCCTCCAGTTCTTGGTTCTCCTCTTGCAGCTGGGCTCGCCGTCTGTCAGGGAGCCTCCTGCTTGAGCACCGTAACGGAACACAGCTCTCTAGGATTGCTGACAGGCACAGAAGGCTGAAATGATCTTACACAATCTGTGTCTACTACCCCAGCCAGGACTACACTGGAGTTTAGTGAAGACACGTTAACAGTTCATCATAAACACTTATTACTTGCACGCAGAATTGTTAAGAGCACAGCACTCTGTAATCCTTAACTTTCTTCATACTCATCAATCTGGGTTTTGAAACAATCTTACCTTTAAATTCTGCCCATTTTTACAGCTTATGGACATTATTTGTTTGGATCCTAAGTTGTCATCCTTCCCAGGGGTTCCTGTTATCTAAAAACCTGATCAGCATCTCTCCTATCTAATAGGGTTTCTCTTATAAATGGCCTCAGATCCTTTTGGAATGGGTAAGGCATTAAAAAAAACTCCCTCATCTGTCATTAATATCAAAGGAGGGGCCAAGGACAGAGCCCTGGGGCACAGCATAAGCCATTCCACAATAGGCCAATTTGTAGTCTGAGAGTTGGTGGCCAGTGACCAACTTCTCTATCTCCCTAATGCTTTGATGTTACCATGTCCAGATTTTATCTAATCTGTTAAGAAAATCAGACTAGGGGGTGCCTGGGTGGCTTAGTCGGTTAAGCGTCCGACTTTCGCTTGGGTCATGATCTCGCGGTTGGTGGGTTCGAGCCCCGCGTCGGGCTCTGTGCTGCCTGCCAGCTCAGAGCCTGGAGCCTGTTTCAGAGTCTGTGTCTCCCCCTCTCTCTGACCCTCCCCTGCTCACGCTGTCTCTCTCTCTCTCTCTCCTAGAAATAAAATAAAAAAATATTAAAAAAAAAAAAAGAAAATCAGACTAGGAGGCTAGTTTGGCACCATTTGTTCTGAATTCATAACATCTATTATATCCCAGGGATCACAACATTCCTATTTATTGGCTTGCATCATCTATCAGTTCATAGTCCCTGACCAATTATCACACACCTGGTGCGGACTTGTGGAAACTAGTTTCCTTCAGTTCTTGGACTTCTATCTCCTTTTGTCTTCTGGTATTTCTTCCATTTTCCTTTCAGTTCTTTCCACTAAGAGCTCAATAGTCTTGGGAAAGCCGTTGGTATCCTAGCTGTTACTCACCAGGGTCAGGAAACCTGGAGAATTTTAGAGCAGCTCAGCACTCTTATTATTCCCTTGTTTATCTTATCTTGAACTTCGACTCCTTCTAACCGGTTAGCCCTGACCTTTTCAGACTGAAGCTAGTTCTTTGGCCAAAACCACAGGAGACAAAAAGGAGCTGGAGTTTAACTTTTTGTCAATACTACTGGGCTCAAGCAGATCTTTTTTTCTTCCTGCAGGCATTGGATGTAGTCTCTGAACTCTCTTCTTCACTGATAGAATGGGAATACTATCTACTGTGTACCTGCTATATAAAGGTTAAATGGGATGACTGAAATGCTCTGGGAGCACAGGAAGTGCCTGCACACAAAGGGTCCAAAACCCTCTGCTCTTATGGACAACAGTAGGTCTATTGGGCAGGGGTGGTCCCTCAGGTGATCCTCTGACTCCTGCCTTTAGAACTCAAGTTTTCTAGTCCGTCCCCCAAAACCAGCGAGAGAGCAGGAAGAGAGGACGACCCTTGTCAGGAGACCATTTTTGGCACGAGACAGACCCTTTTTGTAATTAGTGGACCCAGGAGGGGTCCATATCATTCTCAGTCTGTGTGAAAGCCCCAAGCCTTCCCAAACTCAGCAGTCCAATGCCACTGGAATGAGAGCATTCTTTTGTGCCACAACCAGGGGTTGATTTGGCCCTGTGGAACCTTCAGCACTGAAACCAACTGGCACTGCCTTGAGATCAATAACCATGAAGTGAGTTTCTAAGGCTCAGACTGGTTTTCCTGAGCACCAATTAGCCAGACTTCCATCATTTCCCCAGTATGAGTGGCTCCCCCAACTCAAGGGAGAGAAATAGCAGGGGCAGTTATTAGTCTCAGAACCTGGTTGGTAGACCAGGCTGTGCACACGCCCTCAGACTTTTTAAAGATAGTGACTTTAACAGACACTTTTCCCAACTCAGTCGGATGTGGGAGTTGTACACCAGGGACACCTAGTGGTGTGAAATCACTATTAGCTACAAAATCCTTAGGCTTCCTGAACAGTCCTGTACGGTAAAAGCCCCACAAGTGGAGCCCTTTTCTTGAGAATAGAGACTTGACCACCAATCTAAAGAAATCTTCTGTAGCTGCTGAAATTGGGGCAATAGGCATGGGCACTATAAAAAAAGGGAATGCTGGGTTTTACCTTCCTCCCCTTGACTGGTTATCCTCACTCACTTTTTAAACCCACAATGACTGCATTTCCCAATTAAGGGACTTTCCTTAAAAATATCTGATTGGATGATACCAGTTCTTTAAGAATCATTTTGGGCTAGGTTAGCTAAAACACACTAGGGTGTGTACATGGCTCTGCCTAATCCTTTCCCCCTTATTTTTATTTTCCTTCTAAAAGGAACAGAAGGCAGAGGTGCTGGGACACCTTATACCATGCGGACTAAATTCATTTGTAAAGATTACTTTACTCTCCTAGAAAAATACACATTGCAAATTTGAGGGCTACAACTTAACCACTTTAGAGGATTCCTGAGGGAGAGGGGGTAACCTTTGAATATCAGACTGTGTGGTGATATGTGGGAAAGGAATATTAAATATAGTTGGGTTAGGTGGACTTTAAAAAAAATGTTTTTCCCATTTTTTTTTTTTCTAAAAAAGGAAAAACAAATTGCCATCTGTCTGGCTGATTTTGTGTGTGCATGTAAACACAGGAATAGCTTGGGGGGAGGGGCTATGTCATGCAATGAGGCAAAAACAAAAGGACTTCCTGTGACAGAGGAGCCTTAGTGTTGTAGGAGGGAGACAAGGAGAGGTCACTGGAGGGAGGGGGGGTGGGGTCCAAAATGTGGCTGCTCCCTCTCGTTCCTATGGAAAACCCAGAGCATCTGTGGCGAAGAGCAGAAAGCATTATCATCTCTCAAGGGTATTCCTATCTGAACACATCAGATGTCCTATAAAAGTACACAGGTCTGTTTAAGAAGGTAAATGGTTGTGACTTCCTGTGCTCCTTCGGCGGGGCAAAATAATCCATGAACACATAATCCTTCTGGGCAATATGTTTCTGGAGTGGCCAGCAGAGGACTTTAGGAACAGAGGTGGGGGCACAGTTGGGGAGAAAAAGGTCCTAGAGATGGAGTATCTTCAGAGGGACTTTTGAGAAATGTCCTTTGTTCCAGTATTCCTAAGTGACAGCACTGGTGACCTTGGTCTGAATTGTCAGTGTCACTCTGCAAAGGCCAAGGGCCAAGTCAGGAGGCCACTCTAGGTTGAAAAGAAAGTACAGCTCAAGGCCAGTTAAGGGCGGCAAAAATGGTCTGTGGCTGGACCAGGAGGAGCAGATTTGGAAAGTCTCCCTTTTTTAGATGCCAATGGTCTGAAGAACCCGCCTCTCGTTGTCATTAAGGTGGCCTGAGAACATTACGTAGCAGGGCTGCTGAGCGAACTGGCAGAGGAAGTCTGTGAGATAGGCCTGGAGAGAAGACAAAGAGCGGGATTACTGCAGGTTCTCAGGCTTACCATCTGTAAGGGGCAAGAACTACAAGCGGTACAGGAAGCACGGAGCACTGGCTGTTCCACAAGTGCCAGCACCCTGGAGGGATGACTTTCTATGTTCTTGGATCTAGTTCAGGTTCGACCCAGAGACTAAATTCCATAAAGAAACCAATTTTCCCAATACACAACGTAGCTGGGTTTTAAGAAGCTGGACTGCGACACTTGTAGGTATAAAACACTACGGTGCCAAGTCCCAGCCCACCCAGAGCCTCTGACTACTTGGCAAGACGGGACCTCTGTGCCCTGAGGCTGCCAGGATGAACTATGAATGGGTTTGAGCCTATATTCCTGTTTCTGTGGCTTGAAACTTTGTCACTTGCAAGACATCTGTCTTTTCTGGACATTCTCACCTGCAGGTCAATCTGATAGAGAGGATCCTTCAGGGCATCAGGATCATCTTCCTCGTCATCTTCGTAGTAATCCTCCTCTGTTAGAGCCAACACAGAGAGGGGTCAGAGCAGAGGCCGACTGGGCCCCAAGTGGTGAGGCATCACCACAGGGCTGAGGGAGAAGGGCTAAAAAGCCCAAGCAATGTCCCCTGTGAGGCCCACATCTCCCCTTTCTTTGGCACCCCATTCTTGGTACCAGTGGTATTTAGCGTGGCTCTCCTCTTCCAAACTACTTACCATATTTACTTGTAGCGAGGATGTCAGATAAGAGCTGGCCAGCTAAGCCGTCCTCTTCCTCCTCCTCGTCCTCCTCCTGGTCCTCCCACATATCGTTGGATTCATCTGCTTGGAGATGAAAAGCCGCTGGAGCACACTCACAGATTTTTCCCTTCCCAAACGTAAACAGGCCAGAATAGGAGGGTCCCAAGGGTTTCTGCAATGTGGCCTGTGGCTAAGCCCTCCCAATGAGCCTGAATGGAAGAAACGAGGGTGTTCTGGTGGGTACCTACCAGGTTGAAAAGCTCTTGAGGAAAACCAAGCAGAAAGGGCTAAGCTGCTTGCCTACTGGCCGCCTCCCGCCCCAGCCCCTGAAGAGACTGTACAAGGTAGACCCGAAGAGCAGCCCTTCACATGTGCAGCAATGCCAGCCACAAGGCAGGCATGCAGTAAACATTAAAAATACCTCAGTGCCTCAATAAACCAAATCGATAATTTGAGTATTTGTAACTTGATCTGGCAGGCTTAAAAGTTTGCTGGGAATAAGGGCCTGGTGCACCTTGGCCCCACTCTGCAGGAGTGGCCTGGCGTGCGGCGTTGGCCTCCATGACATTGGACAGCTCATTGATGATCAGCTTCAAGATCTTGACCAGTAAAGGAATGTTTGTCCAGCGCTCAGGGTCTGGAAAGGAATGGAAATGCTTCTAGGCAGGCTTTCAGTGGGCTCACTTCTGGCAGTGCCCCCCGACCTCCTGCAGGGCTGCTTACCAGACACAAGTCACCATCCCTCAGGCTTTCCACCACCCCAGACTATATCTAGCTGCCACAGAACGATTTAAATAATTTCATGCTGCTTGGTGTTACAAGAGTTTAGAAGTTAGGACAGCTAAGAGAGCTCAGAAGCTAAAGGAGACAGGTATTTGGTGGTAATAAATCTTGGACACCAAGTGACTGTACAGAGTGTAGTACTCCAGTCCCTATGACTTGCAGTTTGAGAAACAGCACAGGTGATTAGAAAGCTACAGTTGAAGAGGGCAGCTTTGCATTCACTGCCTACACATCAATGAAAGCAACCCAATAACAAAGACATGCTGAAAATGGGTATTAGAGTCCTTGAATGAAGCTGGAAGCTGGGGAGCTTTGGTATCCGAGATTGCTTTGGCAATTTTCAGCAACAGGAAGGAACCATATGTTCTGATCCCATTTACCTATAGTTTTCTGTTCCATTTTATCGAACCTATCACTAACAACTGTATTTTAAAAATCTAGATCATACTACATCTATGCCTTCCACCCCACACATCCTTAGCCCCTAGGGAGGGGACTGGAGGGCAGTGGCGTCACCCACTTTTGGCTGACTTAGAGCGGGTGCGGATGCCCTCGTCCATGCTGTAGATCTCCTCTCCCTTCACGCGGATATCCTGTAGCCGTTTGTCATCTGCATTGATGCCATGCTGGAGCAGTTTACACAGTGCCACAGAGCTGGCAAGGAAGAGTCAAAAAGGGTCGATCAGCCACCCATCTAGAGTTCACTCCAAGGAGAGAAGCAATTATGCCCTAAAACTCTCTTTGATGATGAAAATTCTGTTCACGACTAATTAGGAGAGATAAGAGAGCTCAGCTGAAATTGGGATTTAGTGTTCATGAGGACGGCCTCATGAGAGCTTTTGAATTTTTGGAACAAAGTTGGAGCGGGCAAGAATCACAACGGCTGGCCACACTGGAAGGTACAATGGGGTGATGAGAGCCAGTGGGAGGCAAATCTAGGACAGGAAGTTAGGAAGCCAAGATTAGATGGCTTGGGTTTTTTTTTTTTTAAACATTAAAAAAATTTTTTTTAATGTTTTATTTATTTCTAGGAGAGAGAGAGACAGCGTGAGCAGGGGAGGGTCAGAGAGAGAGGGAGTCACAGACTGAAACAGGCTCCAGGCTCTGAGCTGGCAGTCAGCACAGAGCCCGACGCGGGGCTCAAACCCACGAACCGCGAGATCATGACCTAAGCGAAAGTCGGACGCTTAACCGACTAAGCCACCTAGGCACCCCTGATGGCTTGGGTTTATAAAGAATAAGCCACTAGCAGTATTTGGCTGGGTGAAGTCTGGCAGAGGACAATCTCTGGCCAGCAGTGGGGGGGTAAAATGTTCGATGTGTGTTGACTGTGTTTTGGGAGTTTCAAGATGGCAGCTATTCAAAGACATAGATTAGCAATAAAGAAACAGAGGAAGAAAGGAAGACAAGGAGCAGTCTGATATATTGAACAAAAATCAATGGAGCAAGTCAGGGAAAGAAATACAAGGAGAGGAAGAATGCCCAGAGAAGAAACATGGGCCCTACCTGACTTTGCCCTCATATTGTCCATAGAACAGATGCTGTCGACTCGTCCACTCGGCCATCACAAACTCCAGGGCAGGTTTGCCAGTAGGTCCTGGGAGGCTGCACAGGAACTCCAGGAGGGGTTCCAGCTGCGTGTGCACCAGATGAGCGAACACCATGATCAGGGACTAGGAAGTAACAAGAAGAACATAGCTTCAGGGTAAACAATTTCAGAGGAGATGAGAGGGAGTGGGGCTGGCCAGTTGAGAAAAAGAGGAGAACATGGAGATTTCCTTGTTGGGATTTTGCAGGTCAGAACAGATTTTACTTAACTGTTCTACAAAGACAGTAAGACAGAGTAACATAACTCAGGACTGGGGTACTAGGGTGGCTCAGGTCAATCTTGCAGTTTGTGATCTGAAGCCCCGTGTCGGGCTCTGTGCTGACAGCTGCAGCCTGCCTTGGATTCTGTGTCTCCCTCTCTCTCTGCTCCTCCCACCTTCATGCTCTCTCTCTCTCTCAAAAACCAAACCAAACCCAACTCAGCCCAACCCAGCCCCTCAGGACCTGCACTGATTTCCATCTCCACCACCTGGGGTTGGGAAAGCCCAGCTCCCCACTACTGTCTCACCTGCATGACACTGAGCGTCTCTGCCTGCTGCATCTTACTGAGGATGGCACGAAGAATCTGGTCCAGATTCTCCCCCAGCTCCCGCCCTGCCTTAGAGATGAGGGTGGAGACGAGGCGACCCACAAAGGCAGCAGTGAACTCTGAGGTGCGGGGGTCCAGGAGCTGGCTCACCACTTGCATCACGTACCACAGCCCATTGTGGCCCTGCTCGTCATGCCACTGGGCCACCTGCTCCAGCGTCACTGACACATAAGCCCGCAAGCACTCTCCACCATTCTGAGGAGACAAAGGTGGCAAATGACATTAGCAACAGGGGGCCAGATGCCAGGAGGCCCTCAGTCTGCATGGGCAGATGCAACTTTCAGAGGCCTATGCCACATAAGAGTGATGAGCCCACAGGGTCTGTGGTGGGCACATACTACTGGAGTCAGGAATTTACTGTTATAGATACAGCCATGCACTACATGGTCCTCGCTTTACCTCATCTGCTACCTCGAAAATGCACACTTCTGATCACAAGGGATACTGGCCAAGCAAACCAAGTTTTAACCATACAGGTCTACCTCTGGTACTGGAAAAACATGTCTAAGATGTAGCAGTGATTAGGGGTACTACAGGTCTTTGTGGGAATACAGACAGACCTATATGAACCATGTCTACCTAGAGATTTTCAAAGGGCTAATACTTTGCTCACTTGAAGTCAGAGAAGGCTTTTCGTGTAGCTCCTATGTCTGTACCCTTGTTCACTGTAGCAATACCCAGACAGAGATGGGTAGAATGTCTCACATCCATACTTTTAAAAAAACAACATATCCCAAAGCAGAGAGTGTTTGGCTTCCACAGTCTGGACTCCTGGGTCCCTTGCTTAACTATGGGTTTGAGAGACTTAGATCTCAAAAACATGAGACTGTCAGGCCTCTCAGCCTGCTATAAGCCCGTGGCTGGGAGCTCTTTCCTTTTCTGGTCACCATGGCTCAGATACCTGCATAGTGGCGTTGTCGTCTGTGTGAAGGGTGCACTGTGCCACAGCAGGGAAAGCTTGGCAGATGAGTAGCTGGGAAAGGGGAGGCTTTGTATTCCGTACTACTGTGGTCAGGATATCAATGGCGGTCTGAAGAATGGAAAACAAAAAAAGAATTAGAAATTGCCTCTAATTTCTAATTAGGTGGGGGTAGGAGGTGCCCTATAACTAAGATCTTTATTGTACGGATACAACATAGCAACGCCAAGAAAGTGCATTAATTTTCATTAATGAACGGTTCTGAAAGAAAGGCATAATTAGATAGTAGATAGTACTCTCAGTCTCCTCCTGATAGCTCATAACTGCTTCGATATGGGGGTGGGCAGTGTCTGGCAGCAGAATGGATAGCCTGGTGATGTACTGAGTGGTGCTGTGTAGTAATGGCACTCTGTTCAATTCACTGAGGGCAACTATGGAACAGGAAGAGATGTTTTCTTAAAGCCTCAAGAATCACCTATTCACTGTCCTTGTGGGCAAAGTAGCCCAGGAAAATCACCCCATGAATCTCTTACGCTATTGGTTTCCCATCAGCTAGGTGGGATCTACAGGTGACATTTGCAGAGCATGCACACATTCTTGTTCTTATACCTGCATCCACACCAGTACTGTCCTTGAAGCCACTTACCGCACACAGCCCTGCAGGGATCTTGTCCGCTGGGGCCTGCATTATGCTCACTAGAGTGGGAATCAGCCTCATCTGCATTGGGCCCTGACAGGCTTCAATCTGAGACAGCTCCTTGAAGATATCCTGAGCCAGCGAGGCGACGACAGGATCTGAAGTGGATAAAGCAACACAGAATCCCCCCCATCCAATGGTCTGCATGTGCTTCTGGATTAATGATACCTATCGTTTGGGTCTAACCTAAGTTAACAGCTTCTGCTTTGCTTACATATCACACACCTGGGACCTAGTGAGGCCATATGAATAATCGGAAAGGACAGGAGAGATGCTAAATCTCCAACAGCTAAAATATGCATGGTTTCATTAAGTCAGGGACTAGTCAGTAACAGCCACTCCTAAAACAAAATTTGGCTCTTTTTCTGGGGCAACTATTTTTTTTCAAGTTCCAAATTTTCATTGTAATTCTAGTTAGTTAACCTATAGTGTGATATTGGTTTCAGGAGTAGAATTTAGAGATTCATCACTTCCATTAAGCATCCAGTGCTCTTCATAACAAGTGCCCTCCTTAATATCCATCACCCATCTAGCCCATCCCCCACCCACCTCCCTCCGTCAACCCTCAGTTTGTTCTCTATCATTATGAAGTCTCTTATGATTTGCTTTCCTTGCTTGCTCTCTCTTTTTTTCCTCTTCCCATATGTTCATCTGTTTTGGTTCCTAAATTCCAATTCTGGGACAAATCTTGAATGTCTTTATTCTTATGAAACCTGGATTGATTAGGAAACCAAATGCTTAAGGAAAAGAAAAACCCACTGATTACTTTGTTAAGAAGACATGAAAGTTTCAAAAATTGCCAAAATACTCATTGTCAGGTTCTCACATGTTGAAGGGGAATCATATACATCTCCTACTGGGTAGTCATGATAGAAAAAAGAACTCCTAAAACATTTCCAAGGCCAATCCTCAGAAAGCAGGGCTGTGAAGAAACAAAACTTTAGTGTGACCTACCTTACCTATATAAGAAAAATCTCCTGTATCTAGCATGAAAAAATAGAAAAGTGTGCAGTGCACTAAGATACATGTTAAAAGATCACTGAAGCACTGTTTTAGAAAAAAATTGGAAACAATGTAGATGTCCATTAACAGAATGGGCACATAAATATGACACAGCCATTTATGGGATATTATGTAATGGTTGAAAAGAATGAAATGTATCTAAGAATGCAACGTGGAAACCTCCCCGGGACACATTTTAAGTGAAAAAGCGAGTCAAATGAAATATTTAGTATGGTATCATATTATATAACCTCTACCGCTATAGCCTTTATTTCAATATTGGTGCTCCTTCTACAAAAACAAATAAACTCAGTATTTTTTAATGACAATAAAACATAAGTAAAGTGTGTGTTAAGACACATTCACTACTGAAAAACTTAAAATGCACAAAAGTATTCAAGAAAAACACTTTGAATTCCATCATCTAGAGAGAACACTGTTAACATTTTGATGTAGTTTTTTTCTGGCATTTTAAAATATACAGATCTATAAGTTAATCCTTGTCTACAACAAACCCAAAACTTGGGATTATAATAGTCTATGCAGTTTTTAAAACCATCTATTCTATTAGATGTGAGCGCTTTCCCATGGCTCTGAAGTTTGATTTTTAGAGGCTACACAGTATTCTACTTTATGGATATAATAAAGGTAATTAATCTTTTTTATTACTTCTAGACTTTTGCTACTATAGAAGCCATGTGATGAACACTGCTGTTCATAAACCTGTGTGTGTATCTATTTCTTCAGTATCTCACTTTGTACGTTATAGCTCTAGGCCTCTTCTTTTAGGAAGATTTTGATTTAGTTGTTCAATTTCCTACTTGCTTGTTAAAGTTCTGAATTATACCTTTTATTAGTTAACCTTTCACTCATTATCTTTTTTCCTCAGCTCTTACTGCAGGTACGAGTTATAGGAATAGGTATCCTACCTTTTAAAAATGTTTATTTATTTTTGTGAGACAGGGTGAGGGGGAGGGAGAGAGGGAGAGAGAGTGGGGGAGGGAGGGAGAGGGAGAGAGAGTGGGGAGATAGAGATAGAGAGAGAGAGAGAGAGAGACAGGGAGGAAGGGAGAGGGAGAGAGAGAAAACCCTAAGCAGGCTCCGTGCTGTCAGCATAGAGCCTGACGTGGGGCTCGAACCCACAAAGTGTGAGATTATGACCTTAGCCAAAATTGAGAGTTGGATGCTTAACCGACTGAGCCACCCAGGCACCCCCAGCATTCTACTTTTTAGTGGTCCTGTAGCTACAGCAAAGCTCTTCTCTTTGCTAAGTGAAAGCCAGTCTTTGTTTAGATGCTTAGGACCATCAGACCCAGGGAAAATTTTCACCTAAATTCACCAGCCACCACCACATTTTCTTGCTGTCCCTTTTAATACATGTTTTTGATGGCATACCGTTACTGTACTTTAGGAAAATAGCAATGGTGAACGGGCAGATTTTGCTTTCCATGCTTGCTGTGAATTCTGGGTCTACTGTACAAACGATGCATAGGGTCTCCATCACCAGGTTGAGGACCTCTGAGCTGAACTGGGCTGCTAGGTGAATTAAGCCATCCAGGATACTCGGGAGGAAGGGCTGAAGAACGTGGGTACTCTCCGAGACTTTCAGTTGATCACAATAACTAGAGAGGGAGAAAGAGAGAGAGAGACAGAGAGAGAAGCAAGAATTACTCACAAGCGGATCCCTCAATTCCTGTTTTTTCCAACTGTTACCACGTTACAGCATTTATACGTGTAGCTTTACAAAGCTACTTACAGATTAGTTTTTACACCTTTCTGTGGCATATTTTGTAAATAACAGCACCGCCATCTCTGCTAATTTATTTCTGCTTTGGTTTTTGCTGTTTCTTTTAAGCTTTCATCCCTCTCTCGCTGTCATATATACTACTATATCCAAATTATTAAGATGGTAATTAAATGTTTTATAATTCACTGGATTACTGCTTTAATCACATCCTTCAGATTCTGATATATAGTTCTGATTATTTTTCATATACACACACACACTTTATTCTTTTATGTGTGTGTGTATACATATATGTATATATGTAAATTTTTTTTTGAGAGAGAGAGAGAGAGAGAATGAGTGGGGGAGAGGCAGTGAGAGAGGGGGACAGAGGATCCGAAGCTGACTCTGCGCTAACAGCAGAGAGCCCGATGTAGGGCTCAAACTCATGACCTGCTCAACAGACAGATCCACCAAGGTGCCCCTATTCCTGTTATTTTTCAAGCAGTTAACAGTGTTTTTAACATCTTTTCCAACACAACTGTTATTTAGTAGACTAACTTTCAAGTTAAATAATTTTATACTTTTTGGAATATTTTTGAGATCAATTTGTCTAGACCTTCTATGCAACAAATTTATATGCTATCTGTGCATGATAGAAAACTGTGTACTAAAATTTGTGTAATATTTGTAGGGTTTAAAGTTTTCTATATGTAGTTTTACCTTATTCACCTCTATTCAAGTAATATTTACTGTGTGCTGCTTACCATGTCCAATGTAATAGAATTTTTAAAGGCATATTGTCTGAGTCTTTTGTTTATCTTCAAAATGGCAATAGAAGTCAATAAAGACACTGTCTATGTTAATAATAGAACTAGTACAGAAACAAGGCCCTCCTCAGGTACTCAATAAATGTTTTGTCCCAATTTTTTTAAAGTGGTTTTATAATCACATTATGATGGGTTCAAAGGTCCATAATGAACAGTGAAAGTGTGGGCTTTGATCTCAGATTTGTCCATAGACTTTTTGGGTTTTTTGTCCATAACATCTTGATTTTCAATTCCATCTTGCTTTGATCTAACTTTCCCTTAAGAGCTGATCTGTCATCTGGTCTTGGTCAGCTCTCAACTCCTTAGACTAGGTTTTGAATTCATCTCTCTACTGGTAGTCGTGTTCTACCTCCTCCCCTCTGCTTCTTCACTCTAACAATTCAAAGTTACTCTCCCCTTCTGAAGAACTTGAAACTATAGTCTGGTAGATCAAAAAGATTGTACCATCTGCTCAGATCATATGAGATCTTGTATGAAACGCTAAGTGAGATTAGACTTTATTTTGGAAGCTAGTGTATCTCAAATTTTTTTACAAATTATTCCTAATACTTCTTTGCCCTCCCATTAAGTCTTCAAGAGAAACTGACACCCCAGGAGGATGCTATAGATTTATCCTGTGGTTTCATGTACACATGGAATACTATGACTTTCTTCTGGGGTACCTGTATCTCAATTTGAAGAGCACAATTGGGGCCATGAGAATTTTATTATAGGAGCAAAAATATCAGGTTTCTATTTTAGAAAGAGCAGTTAGACAGCTAAAACAATACAGATTACAGTAGTGGGGGCTGGAGGCAGAGACATCAATTCAGAACCTACTGCAGTTCAGACACAAGAAGTTGAGAATATAAGCAAGGGTAGGAGTAGGAGAGAAGAAGAGATGAGAAATTAAGGAACCAAGATGTAAAATGCAGAGATCTGGGATCTCTACTTTTACTAAAGAAGGAAATACAAGATTTCTTTAAGATTTAAGGTATTAATTTCTTAAAAAAAAAAAAAGGTACCGATTTCTTTTACTAAAACAGAGAATACATGTAGGGCAGGGTTGGAGGTGGTCAGTAGTAAGCTCAGCAGGGGATGTGTTAATTTTTAGATACTTATAGGGGCACCTGGGTGGCTCAGTCAATTAAGCGTCCGGCTTTGGCTCAGGTCATGATCTCACGGTTTGTGGGTTCGAGCCCCGTGTCGGGCTCTGTGCTGACAGCTAGCTCAGAGCCTGGAGCCTGCTTCCAATTCTGTGTCTCCCTCTCTTTCTGACCCTCCCCTGCTCATGCTGCCTCTTTCTCTCTCAGAAATAAATAAAACATTAAAAAAATTAATTTTCAGATACTTATATAAGATTATCTACCCTGGTATTGATAAGTAGCTGATAGGTTAATTTAGAGCTCTGGAGAAAGGGTGGCATTAACTATGATTTGGGAAATGTGACTCAAGTAGAAGTATTTGTTAAAAACCAATTTTATTCTTAAGGAATCTCTATGCCAAACATGGGCTTGAACTTACAACCCTGAGATCAAGAGTTGCATGCTTAACCAGCTGAGCCAGCCAGGTGCCCCAATTCAATGTCATATAGTTTTCAGTGTACAAATCTTTCCCTTACTTGGTTAAATTTATTTCTTAATATTTTATAGTTTTTGATGCAATTATAAATAGCATTGTCTTTAAAAACTTTTTTTGGTAGTTCCTTATTAGAAATGTAACTGATTTTTGTATATTTTTTGTCCTTTAATTTTCCTGAATTTGTTGATCAGTGTGGAGTCTTTAGTGTTTTCTATTTATAATATCATGTCAACTGCAAAGAGAGACAATTTTAGATCTTCCCTTCCAATTTGGATGTTTTCCTTTCCTAACTGCTCTAGCTAAAACTTCTAGTACTATGTTGAATAGGAATGGTGAGAGTGGACATCCTTGTCTTATTCTTGATCTTAGAGGAAAAGATTTCATAGTTTCATTGTTGAGTATGATGTTAGCTGTGAGTTTGTCACAGTGGCCTGTACTGTGTTAAGGTTCCTATTATACCCACTGTATTGAGAGATTTTTTCATGAATAGATAGTGAATTTTATCAAATGTTTTTTCTTCATCTATTGAGATAATCATATGATTTTTAGCTTTCGTTCTATTAAGTGGTATACCACATTTATTGGCTTACATATATCGAACCATCCTTGCATCTCAGGGATGAATCCCACTTGATCATAGTGCACGATCCTTTTAATGTACTGTTGAATTTGGTTTCTTAGTATTTTGCTAAGGACTTCTGTACCTATATTCATCAGGGATATTGGCCTATAGTTTTCTTGTACTGTCCTTGTCTCGCTTGGGATTATGCTGGCTTCATAAAATGAGTCTGAAAGTGCTCCCTCCTCTTCAATTTTTTTGGAAAAGTCTGAGCAAGGATTGGTGTTAGTTCTTTTTTTTTTTTTTTTAAATGCTTATTTATTTTTGAGAGAGAGACACAGAGTGTGGGGGGTAGGGGCAGAAAGAGAGAGGGAGACACAGAATCTGAAGCAGGCTCCAGGCTCTGGGCTGTTGGCACAGAGCCCAACACCGGGCTCGAACTCACGAGCTGTGAGATCATGACCTAAGCTAAAGTCGGCTACTTAACCAACTGAGCCACCCAGGCGCACCATGGCATTAATTCTTTAAATGTTTGGTAGAATTCACCTGGTCCTGGTTTTTCTTTTATGGGAGGTTTCTGATTACTGATCCAATAACCTTACTTGCTAATGGTCTGTTCAGATTATTTATTTCTTCATGATTCAGTCTTGGTAAGTTGCAGGTTTCTAGGAATTTCTCCATTTCTTCTAGATATCGAATTTGTTGGCATATAATTTATTAGTCTTTTATGATTCGTTTCATTTCTGTGATACTCAGTTGTAATGCCTCCTCTTTCATTTTTGATTTATATTTGAGTCTTGTCTCATTTCTTTTTAGTCTAGCTAGAGTATGTCATTTTTGTGTTTTCAGAAAACACAGCTCTTAGTTTAGTTGGTCTTTTCTACTGTTTCTCTGGTCTCTATTTTTGCTCTGATCTTCCTATGGTTAACTTCTGGGCTTAGTCTGTTCTTCATTTTCTAGTTCCTGAGATGTAAAGGTCGACTGAGATCTTTTCTTTTGTTTATTCTTAATGTAGATTTATCTCCATAAACTCCCCTCTTAAAACTGATTTCGCTGCATCCCATAAGTTTTGGTATGTTATATTTCCATTTTTGTTGGTTTCAAGGCAGTTTTCTATTTTTTTAAATGTTTTATTTATTTTTGAAAGAGAGAGACAGCGTGAGCAAGGGAGGGGCAGAAACAGAGAAAGACACAGAATCCAAGGCAGGCTCCAGGCTCTGAGCTGTCAGCATAGAGCCCAACGCGGGGCTTGAACTCACAGACAGAGATCATGACCTGAGCCGAAGTCAGACGCTCAACCGACTGAGCCACCCAGGTGCCCCCAATTGAGACTTTTAAGTTTTGACTTTAATATGTTTCTTAAAGCAACAATGCTCCATCTGATCTTGGTAGGAATATAAATAAATAACTAGCTGAGCCACTAGTAGACTAGCTATGAAAAAGAGAGGAAAAATTGGGAAAAAATAAGCAGTGTTTCTAGGCTACATTATCCCAAATTTAGCTTCTAATACAGAGAAATAAATCAATAAATTAGACCTGACTCTAATCCTACTTCTATAATTCTTTATTGTGCAATCTTATGCATGTTATTTATCTCTCAATGCAATGTTCCTGATATGGTTTCTTTCCCTCTCCATTCACCATTGGGTAGGAGATCTTCATCAGAAATTTCTATGCGACATAATCCACTGGCCAAATGCTGTTTGGGACTTTGAGTAATTTTCTCCTAAATAGCTCCTAACACCTTGAGGTGCTATACTCACCCCCAGATGGCTCTCACAGCAGAAATTCGAACTGATGGAGGTTGTGTCTCATGAAGACCACTAACTGTTGCCTGTAGAAACTGCTGGATCAATTCAGGGGACATAGCAACAGTGAACCGACTGGCAGCCCAAAGTGCCCGGCCCAAGAGAAAAGGAGACACTGGGAGGAAAAGAGACCAATTAGGGGTTGGACAATAATAGGTTCTGTTACTTGCCCTTCCTCCTTCTCACCTCCATCCTCAACTTGTCACAGTAATTGGATACTACATAATATATACAACTTAATTAACAAAAAAGCATGATCTTGTAAGATAAAAGCAAATATACGACCTTTGGTACAGAATCATTTTCCCAGTTTCACTTTGCACTATTTGCAAGTAGATCTTGAATATTCTTAGGCTAAAAAGACTTACCTCCCTCATTCCCAACCCTAGCTCTCATCATCCTTTACCTGCATTACTAGTTAGTCCTCTAAGTGTCTTCTCCATTGCCAGCCAGTTTTCCCTACTCTTGGACCATCGCTGGAACATTGTAAATTATATCTCTGTCATCATTTTATTTAGTATCTATCAATAAATTCCACAGTCTACCAAATAAAGACCATTTTAGTTAAGCCTTATATTCACCGCCCCCTAAGATCAATGACTAGAATTACCTATGATTTCCCTTTATGCCTTCTAAACTCAACCATACACCCCTCCCAGCAACTCACATCTTACAATGCCATTTCTGTGCTTTGTATATAGGCCAACACATTCACTGCTACTTGCATAACCTAACTGACTTATTGGGCTGAAAGAATCCTAAATATCTCTGTGCTGCTGTAATCCTGTCTTAAGCTTTCTTACATGTAGCATATTTTGTTGGATATTCCAGCCACCAGTGTAAGGTCTACTACCCCCCACCCCACCCCCCACCCCCCACCCCCTCCTGCTTGAGGACAGACTATACTTACTCAGATTGTCACAGGGCTTAACTTAGTTACTTGTAAAATAAACATGTAGTTGATGAGAATTATTGAGCAGAACCTAACACCCTGTGCCATCCATATAATTACATACTAATTTATATAATACAAGTAGCACCTCTCAAAATATGGTCATTCTCATTCTTCCTTAAGTGTACAGTGGAGTTTTCCAGAGGTCATCTGATGTGTTGACACCACAGCTCTGACAGCTAATGAAATGTATGCTCATAATTCCTGTATTTTAGAAACTCCTCAATTTTAATTTTTAATATGTTAAACACTGACACATACAATTCACAGAAAAATCTCTTTTGGATCACTGATAATTTTTAAGAGGGTCCTGATACCAGAAAGTTTGAGAATGGCTGGTGTAGAAAAAGTTTTGAACTATAGGCAGGACAATGGTCTCAACTGTAAATATTCTCAAGTCTCCATGGATTTTTTAAGGTTCTTTGCTAAGGTAAATTCTATAAAAAAATATGTTGATGGGTTTAAGAAATTCAAATACTTTCATTCAACACATAATTATGAAATGTCTATTATATGCAAGGCATTGAGGGATACAAACATGTATTAGACATGATTTCTATTTTCAGACACATTATTCTATGAGAAAAGAAAACATATTCACCAGCATAAGCTAAGTACAGAGTGAAAAAAGATATTCCCAATGGGTCTGAGCTCTGGATGCTCAACCACTTTAATTCTGTGATTCAGAGAATGGAAGTGATGTCATGAGATAGCTTATAACAGATTACCTATTTAGAGACAGAGTAGAATGCTTTCAAATGGCTTCAAGTACTCAAAGGGCTAGCCTACCAGCGAGAGGCAAGTGAGAGGACTGAGAACAGAGCAAACAATTAACATGTCCCACGATTTATGTACTCAGAGAAAGCAAATACGGCCTTTTGTAATGGGGAAGGTCTCTAAGGATGAGAATAAGGCATGGCATAGGCAGAAGCAACGTACTGAAGATGGCAAAGAGAGAAATGATGATTCTTAATCACTGCTCTGCATTGCTGGAGCAATCAATCTAATATAGTACAGCCTACTTTTATTTTCTTTTAAGGCAAGTAGCTAACATGAATATGAGAATGGAACATTTTAATTATCTGAATACTGGCCAAGAATAAAGTTTGAGAAAAATGACAGGAAACAAACAGGAACAATGAGCCTGACATAAACTGCCTGAAGGTATTTTGAACTTAATAATGACAGAACTCAAGCCAAAGTTCTCAAGATACAGCAACCAAATTTGCATCCCATTCAAATGCCAAAACCAGCTGTAAATGTGAGCACTGATCTGGAAGGAAAGTAAACAGAGTGGAAAAATTATGAATGTGGCAATATTAGTCTGTTTGTTGGTAACACTTGAGCCATGGTCTCTAGGCTGTGTTAGAAGTTCAGATGAGTTCAAGCTCTAGGGTGGAAAGAATTTTCACCCAAAGGACACATGAATATCTGGTCTACCTATCTAAGTGAAAAACATAACTGAGTTGATGACAGGTCTAGAGATCTTTCTGAATCCTGGCATTGTACCTGAGAGGTTGAGGTCTGCAAGGATGACATTGGTCAGGAACCCATGCATGTCAAAATGAATCCTGCCATTCTTCACACTGTCAGTGATGATGGACTTCACTGAGCCAAGGGCAAGCATACATGCCTCATGTATCTTCCACCTGCAAAAGTGATACCATAGCCTGGTAAAACAAACTACACTGCCAAAAAGACATCTGAAGGAAGCAGAAACATGAATGGACATTCCAGCACAATCTGACCCAAAAGGGGCATTTATCTGCCCTTCCAATCTAAACCTGCCGTTGAAAACAGGGAAATTTAATAACAGATTTTTGTAATTAAAAACAAAGTAAAAGTCCTTCCCTTCAAAGCTTTCTAAATCAAAGGGTAAAATAAAAGCATCTTAAACAATTATTTTAAGGTTGGGAGGAACAGCTTTAAAACACATGATTCAAAGCAAGGACCTGACTGCCTCAGATCTGATGCCCAGAGTACGTCCCTAAGTTACGTATCTGGTGGTCACTCTTACCAGTGTTCGGTGCCGCTGTTTTTGGTTTGCTCAGCTTCTTGTAAATGCCGAGTGGCTGCAGCAGCCAGGGCCGCTGCACTCTCATTCTGGAAATCAGTGGCCACAGCCTAGGGAGAGAGGGTAGGGGCTAATAAACCTATCTGTGCAATTAAACCCATTTTAACTGCAAACTGCAAATTTAACTGCAAACTCAATGGTTTACACTCTTTCACACATACATGCCAAGTCCCAAGTAGGCCCATTAAAAGTATAATCCCTATTAGTGCAGGGTCTTTAATGGAACTAAAGTAGTATTTCTGCAGTGCCTAGGCTTGTAAAGCTAACAAAATATAAAGCTTTCTGGCTATACTGAGCAGAGTGTAAGCAATGATTAATGCAGCTTCAAATGAAGCTTATTTATTTATTCTCTGGGAGCTTGACTGTAGAAATAAAAGGCTAGTCTATGAATTAATTGAAACTTAGTGTGATCTTTGATAGGTGCCTTAGAAATACTAAAGGTTAATGGGAAATGTTCACTAATAATGAGAACCTCCTACCCAACAGGCAGCAAAAGGCAGCTTTTTCACACAACTTCAGCCCAGAGACAATTCTGTGCTCTAGTTGGAGCCAAAGGAAATAGCAGATGTTTGTCTGAATGTTCATCTCTCAGTAATCTAACTTTTTAAAAATGTTTGCCAACATCTGGTTTATGCTAGATTCTGGCTTAAGAGTGAATTAAACTGAATGTTCCTGATTCAATTACCCTTACTCATTAGAACACTTGACCCTCTGCATAATTTTTACATCTAATATTTACTTGTAAGCCAAAACTAGTAAGAATGACTTTGGAATTCCTGAGTCTCAAACTTCATTTAAGATGCTCTCTTATTATCCTTAAAGAAGTCTAAGATAAAGTCACTCAATAACACTGCTCAACTTGGGTTAGTTGTCTAGAAAGAAGAGGAACAGTCAAGTGACTGATTAGGTTATTTTGGTTCAAGTATCAAGGGAACCCACTTACAAGCAATAGGTCTTGAGCTGCAATCCTAACAGTATAGGAGAAAGTATCATCATCTTCATCTTCTACAAACTGCTGGGGGTTGGCTGTCCATACTTTAATCTGAAAGGATAGTGAAGTTAGGTCTTTGTGATATTGCCAATCTGGTTCATATGCTCCCCTTTTTCAACCACACACACAGAAGATTTCAACCTTCTGCTTTTATTTATTTATTTATTTTTTAAGATTTATTTTTAAGCAATCTCTACACACAATGCAGGGCTTGAACTCACAACTCTGAGACCAAGCATAGCATGCTCCACCGACTGAGCCAACCAGGCGCCTCCTTTTGTTTTTAACTGGAGCAGAACTCTAGCCTCAAAGTCTTTTCCTTTTGATGTAGAGAAGCAAATCCTATACCAAGGCAAGTAACAAAAGTTACTGTTCTCTAGTAGACACTATTTTAGAATGTTGCTGATTACTAGTTCTCTGCTACTTTTAATCAGCTTTTATTTTCTCATAGATCAACTTTCTGAATATATTAGGTCTGATGGAATATTTAATGTGAAAATTATGTCAATTCTTGTGCTGTTTATGTAAGAGAGCCATTATCTTATTTTTTTAATGTTCCTTTCTGGTCTACTGACCCAAACTTCCAGATAACACGGTCTTTGGTTAGTGGTACTATGGAAGCAAAAGTAAAAGTATTCTCAAAGTCCAATTATCTAACATAGGAGCCAATAAAACCATAGCACCCAGAGATTTCCTACAGGGGCTCCTGAGTGGCTCAGTCGGTTGTACATCTAACTTTGGCTCGGATCATGATCTTATGGTTGTGAGTTCTGAGCCCTGCACTGGGCTCCATACTGGCAATGCAGAGTCCGTTTGGGATTCTTTCTCTTTCTCTCTCTCTCCCCCTCCCCTGCTTACATGCATACATGTGCTCTTTCTCAGAAATAAACATTAAAAAAAAAAAAAGCTTTCCTAGAAGTTATTCTTCTAGTGTCTATTTTTAGAAATAAAACTGTTCACTTGACCTAGATCTCACATTCAAGTTGCACTTTCCAAAAAGAAGCTGGTAACTGTTCTCCCAACAGTTTGTAACAATATTGTAATACAAACAATATTTGTAACTCCCAAATATTTACCTGTTCCTCAGTGATTTGCATGTACAGGATTATATAGTAAATCAACTCAGGCAAGGCTTTCTTAACAGTGCTTTTGAATTTGCTATTTTCTAGGAGAGCATGGACAAACTCAAAAATGCTAAAGACGAGATTTTCAAAGCCCAGGACTTCACCTACAGGAAATACACAGGAGAAGATTTTAATGACAAGCAAACAAAAGGAAAGCATGAATGCTGGAAATGAACTACATTATCCTGCTTAAATTAATGAATATTTAAAGTACTTGCTAATTTTTATTCCCAAGGGAACACAGAGGGATGCTAAGGAGTCAAACAAAGGAACTTGGAGAATATCAAAGATTCTTTGTTTTTTTAAAGTAAAAGAATCAGAAACACTGAACATATTTTCCAGCATGTCTATTTTTGATTTGAAATACTTAAAAAATATTAAAATGGAAGTAAAAATATAATCTGCCACAAAGAAGTAGGCTGGATTAGACAGCCTTAAGGTATCTCTTCCAAATCAGAAATTCTATTTTATGAGATTTATGCAAATGCCTTTGAGAACAGATTAAAGACTTTCTTTTTTTTAAAAAATTTTTTTTTTCTAATGTTTTTATTTATTTCTAGGAGAGAGAGAGAGACAGCATGAGCAGGGGAGGGTCAGAGAGAGAGGGAGTCACAGACTGAAACGGGCTCCAGGCTCTGAGCTGGCAGTCAGCACAGAGCCTGACGCGGGGCTCGAACCCACGAACCGCGAGATCATGACCTAAGCGAAAGTCGGATGCTTAACCAACTAAGCCACCCAGGCGCCCCCAGATTAAAGATTTTCAATGTCTCATTTCCCCACATCTAATACACTGAAAGGAAACTCAACTAGAAAACTTAACTTACGAGAGGGAAGCCTCTATATTACCGGTTTTATCTGTCTCTGGCTTTTTTCCTTTCCTAGAGCCCTTTCCTCATCAAGTGGTGTATCTGTTAAGATCAGATAAACTACATACCATCAGAATCCACAGGATCTTCTACTTCTTCTGTGTAATTTACTTCTGTCCTCACATAAGTATGATGAAGAGTAAAGAAATAGAATTTGGAGTCTGCTTTACATATTTTCTACAAGAGAATGTTATACATTCCAACACTAAGAGTAGATACTTTGATAAACTCATTTAAGAAAGTGGAACCATATGTATGCAAGACCTAATGCTAGATTCCTGACTACGGGTGGTAGCAGGTCCTTTAAGCTTTCTGAAAAGGATATAAAGCTGCACTCTCAGTTAGGGTGTTCCAGACAATAGGCAGAATCTGTTGCATAGAGGACACCATGTGCTTTGGGAAGTTTTTTACCAGGGCTGTCACTGCCTGAGAAATTACAGAGAAAAAAAAGACCTGAGAGTTACAAGTGATATAGGAGAAAAATCAATGATTTCAAAACACTCTCTAAAATTCCAAGTATCTCAATGGTAGTAAACATTTACCTTTAGGACTTCCATCTTAAACCCACTGTCAGATGTGGGGCCATCTGGTATCTGGAGGGCCTGAACAAAGGCCTCTGTGAATTGCTGCACCACAGGAAAGATCAGAACTTTGGCTGCACCCTGGTAACAAACCACAGTCAATATTGAACATACTTATAAACCAATGGCTTCAATGCACATATCAAACACCAAGATTTGAAGCATCAAAAGATTTCTCTGGGCTCAGGTTCTAATCATAAAAGTGCAGCTAGAAAGTGACTGGAAATGTTACCCAAGAGTTCATGTTTCCTTCTCTAACACCTGCAGTTCCTCACCATGGCCTTCCTTTTTTAAAAAAATATTTTATATTTATTTCTAGGAAAGAGAGAGAAACAGCGTGAGCAGGGGAGGGTCAGAGTGAGAGGGAGTCACAGACTGAAAGAGGCTCCAGGCTCTGAGCTGGCAGTCAGCACAGAGCCCAACGCGGGGCCCCAACCCATGAACCACGAGATCATGACCTAAGCGAAAGTCGGATGCTTAACCGACTAAGCCATCCAGGCGCCCCACACCATGGCCTTCTTAAAAGTTATTGTACAAGACCAATTTTTCAAAACTGCTTCTGAATGACAGGGATTGGTATTTTTCAACTAGCCTTGTCTCATGTGAGAGGGCCGTAACAGAGTAGTGAAGTTCTGGGTGATGACTAAAGATGCTGATAAGGTGTTTAGAAGACATAAGGCACAAACAAAAGGAAACTAAACTATGTACAAATGAAAATGTAACCAAAATGTTAAATGCAACCTTAATTAGTGTGCATTCTGGTACTACTGAAATGAAATGAGTCACTGCTATGCCTCCAATGGAAGGCATAAAGATATTTAAGCATGAAGTCTGTTACTGACCCAAAGGCTTCCTTACCTTTTCCAATTCCTCCATGTTACAGATCATATGGGCACAAGTGGTGAAAATCTCCACAGCTCGGGAACGGGTTCGAATACCATACACCTGGGAAAAGTTACAGCAGAACCCTGAGACAGGTGTGTGTGTCTATATTTGCCTATCTGTGGTTAGAAGAAAAACTAAGACTTCTCAATCCTGACATGGGATTGCATTCCCTAGAGATGGGAAACGTCACCTACTCACATCCAGGAGACAGACTTCTTCTGTAATCCAGAGACTAAAAGCCAGCAGAATGTTAGAACTCACTGGAATTAACCTATATATGTAGGCCTCTGTGGGCTGATTTGATAAGAAATACTAGGGTCGGCACTGCTTGAAATCTCAACACAGTCAACGTATTTCTATCAAAAGACAGGCCCTTGGTTGGGGACAGAGAGGAGTAGGGGGGTGAAAACATTACCCATTGGGCACTCATAGTTTATTGTGAATGAGTCACCATTTGTTTATACATTAATCAATTACATATACAGTATCTTATAAGCCTATTATTGTGGGCAATGCAATGATAGACTTCCACACACCTGACTGAGGGGAGTAAGCTCAGGCAAGATGCCGTAACGAGAGGACAGAGGGAGCACAAAGCACTAGATGCTCAGGGGTTGCAGGGTGCCAGGAGGTATGAGATATGTGAAGAAACTGTGCAGCTCTTTCACTCCCTTACCAAAGGCTGGCCCTTGCAGTTATACATAAGGTTAACCCGGATTCAGATTTCTGTCTGGTCTGGTCTTTAGGTAGGGGGATCGCCGCACATACAACAGTCTCCCACACGAGACGTGGAGGCTGACCAGAGCCTAAGCAGCACCTGTTTGCTGTGATCCTGGAGTGGAGATTGCATACCTCGGCCATAGTGAAGATCTTATACATCTCTGGGAGGATGACAGGAGCAACAAGTGGCATCTGTGTGTCTGTTACTTCTCGAGTGAATTCTACAAAGATAAAAGGAGTACTATGAAAAATACTGCTTTATAAAGATGGAAGCGGGAACATTTTTCGCATTGCTTCTAAGTGGCAGTTCCCAAGTAGATAGACTACAGGTAAAGACACAGGCCTGGTGGTCTTATACTGGGGAAGGAACAATAGCAAGAGTTATTATTTGTTAGAAGGGGAAAGAGAATAGCACAAGGATAAGGAAAATACGTAAGACTGAGGAAAAAATAACTTTGTATAAATACTGAAAGAAAATCTGTAAGAGCTGTGTAAAAGTCCTTGTAAGGTCACCTGAGGAAAATCCTGTATTTAGTCTAAGTTATGCCTGATTGTCAACATCCAGGTACACTTTAAGGTGTCTTACCTTTGGTTGCATTCTTAACACTCCCCTGGCAAGTTGTTTTGATCCACATAACAAAACATATGCAGGCTTACTAGGCTTCAACTCCACTCTGTATATGTTATTCTTCCCAGTGAATGACATTTATTGACCTAGAAGTCAGAGGCTACTGCTCATTGGAACATAAAGGATTTCTACCAAATGAATGTGGCGAAAAGAAACCTATATATGAAATGAAACTTGAAGAAGGTGAGGGAGACTGAGGTGGTGCCTTTCTCTTCACTTTCTGCACATGGCAATAGGACAGCACGAAGGACCCCGGGTCTCGTGTTACTAAAACTGTGATATACAAGCCCTGGGGTTCCAGGGTTTATTCACTTTATCTGATGCTTTTCCTGGCAATCCCACATTATCACTACAGAAATGGAGCTAGTGAACTGGGACATTTTTCAGGAGAATCTGTAACTAGAAATGCAGGTCGGAGCTTTCAAGGTTACGATACTCCACAAATTTTGGGCAATGTTAATTGCCAGAAGTCAAATGAAGATCATATATTCAAGGCTGAGTCTTCTTTACTAGCTTGGTTTCCTCCTAAAGCATAAATTTTGAGTTTGAATAAAATGAGTGTTCTATTTTCTTTAGAAATCCAAAGAAATTAGTCCAAACAAATGTGATGAATAGCATATTAACGAAAACAAATTTTATGGAAAATGTAGTTTAACTTAATCCTACTAGTAAAGTGCTTAATCACATTTTTTACTCTCCTATAATCATTCCTAGTAGTCTCAATTTTTTAACACTTTATAAGCTCAAGTCCAAAGTAAGTTTTCTGAGGTCACTCAGCAAGTTAGAAAAGGTATAAGACACCGGAAATATCTCAGTCTCTGAACTTTGAGACCGAAGAAAAAGCTGTAGCTGTGGTCAAATATTTCAATCTTTAGCTGCTATGTTTGCATTTCTTTTACACCATTAGTGTTAGTTACTTCTCATGTACAAATAGATAAGCTTAATGGAAAGTTTTTTAATGGGAGATTGGTATAGTATCTTCTTTTTTAATGTTTTTTAAATTTTATTTTTGAGAGAGAGAGAGAGAGACAGAGACAGAGAGACAGAGGATCCAAAGTGGGCTCTGCGCTGACAGCAGAGAGCCCAATGTGGGGCTCTGCAAGATCATGACTTGAGCTGAAGTTAGACGTTTAGCTATCTGAGCCACCCAGGTGCCCTGAGACTGGTATAGTTATCTTAAAAAACACTAAATACAACCAGTCTCATTCTCCTACAGTCTCCTGTTCACACACCAGTGTCCTGCTGTCTTCACGCATGCCTGAGTTGCTGCTGTTGGAGCACAGTTTATCCTCGTTTGAAAATACGTGAAGCAGCAATTTGGGAATGGAGGTTGGCAGCCATCCATCTCATGTTTGCTGACTCGAACAGAAAACAATACACATTTCCCACATAGTTCTTTCCCTGTGGCTGAAAGAAAAGTGATCTCACTGAACAGTGATTTCCTTAGTCAAGCACAATGATGGTTCTATAGTATCCCAACTATGATAAATGTACAACCACTTCTCTCCTCTAAGTTTTTAAAAAGCTGAACTTTGTGTTGGAAGACTGGAGGGTAACATGCTTCTTTCTCTTGGTAGAAAACATAGCTGTTAACTGATACTCAGGCACCATGAAGTTATAAAGAATCCTAGAAGATTAATTCCGTGGAGAAGAGTATATGAAGTTACCTGAATAATGAGTCATACAAGAAAAGCAAGAGAAATAATAAGCAGGGAAATGAAAATCTGAGCAAGGAACATTTTTAATATAGTGGGCAGTTCAAAAAGGGAGCGAAGACATGGGAAGAGGAGGTCTGAAACAAAAGGGGATGAAGAATTTGCTTTTGGACAGAGAAATGCTATCATTTACCATGAATAGAACATGGACTAGTAAAACTGGGACTAGATGCCAAGTTCAATAAACGGAGAGTCAAGAAAAGCAGAAATGGTACTCATAACTCGGTTAAGAATACATTTCTGATAAGCTATCAGGTCACAGAGAAAGAGAGAAGATATAGGAAGACATTTCACAAGCCTGTATGAACAGAGGGGAAATATGATTTCTAAAAGATCAACAGAAAGTGGCTAATGTCCAGGTAAGGATTCCTTGAAGGCAAAACAGAGTAGTGACTTCATCTAGGGGGACAGGAAGCAAAGAAGAACTTGCAGAGTTGGTAAACTCCGGCCATACCTATATGAAAACAGGTTCTGCGAGGAATTAATAGATTAATCAAGCTTAGACAAGATATCCACCAAATCTCCTTGGACTAAAGTATTTTTATCACTTTCTTAGAACAGAAAGAAAAAAAAGATACCAAACACTTGGTCTACGCCAACCAAGTGAAAGTCAGAATTATACAGTTAGACTGTTCTTATCTTCTTACTTATATTCCTATAAAAAATGCTATTTGACTATTCTTAACTTTGCCTTGGTTGAACTAAGTAGAAAATGAGTATAATAATGATAATGCTCATAACGGCTAAAATTTACAGAGTGCTTACCTCATGTTAGTTATTGTACCAAATACTTTACGTAGATTTATTAACTCATTTAAACTTACCAATTTTGAGGTAAACACTATTATTACCTTCATTTTATATACAAAGAAACTGACTTTCAGGAGACTACATAACTTTGGTCAAGGTAAAACCAGAATATAAACTGAAATCTGAATCCTCAACCACTATGCTATTACTCTATCCTCAAGTGGTAAGGTTTCATAGTAGCAGAAGTACTATACCAACTTGATTCCCTGGAAAAAGTCAAGGGAGCAGGAGGATAGACAGACATGGAGACAAAAACTAGGAGGGAAGAGGAGCATCAAGAAGAGCTATAAATTTTAGTTCCTACTGGTCAGGGCCATTCTGTCACATAACCTCTTGCAAGTGTTCTTGAGATCCAAGGACCAATACCAGGGAATAGCTTCTGATACCTGTCAGCACTCGCATGGCTCCATGGACTGCATTTAAATCTCCGCTCACCAACATCTCCATGAGCAGGTTGAAGAGCTGGGGCCAAGCTTCAGGCCAGTCCCAGTGGGCAATGGCGGACACTGCATAGGCCACACTGGAGCGCACCTTACTTATTGATTCTCTCAACCCATTGGGCAATAGCTCCCGGATAACAATTTTTGCCTGCAGAGGAAAAAAGCCCACCTGTCATTAGCCCAGGATATAAGTGACTGGCAGAATTTTATCCAGTTTATGTGTTGAAAAAACAATGCATGTAAGATACTGTGTATCTATCAAAAATTCCAATACACAAACCTGACAAATTGTTCATTTGGAGAGTTCATCTATTATTTCTAAACTTATGCTGTCCATTATAGTAGCCACGAGCTACATGCGGCCCTTTAAATTTAATTAAAATAAAATGTAATAAAAACTTCAGTTCCTCAGTTGCATCAGTCACATTTTAAGTGCTCAATACACGTATTTGGCCAGTAGCTACTGCACTAGACAACACAGATAGAGAATATCTCCATAGTTGTAGAGTTCCAATGTGCAGTGCTACCCTAGACCTTGTACCTCAGAATTTCTTGGGGGCCCAGAATGGCTGCATAGCGCTGTACTAAGTAGAAACATTGGTTTGTTTAATCCTTAAACAACACTTTGAAGCTCGATTTCTGATTCTAATTTTAGATATTTAGGAAACTGAAGCTTGGAGGTTAAAATACTCTTCCAATATTCTCACAGCTAGTAAAAGACAGAACTGGAATTTGAACACAGGTCAGCCTGATACTCAGGTCTCTTACCTATAACACGTTCATACCCGTAATGCCAGCTACCAATCAATCTCCTTTTCTGCCTTGTCTTTTTTGATTGCCCCCTGTTGTCAAAGAATGGTGACAGCTCAATCTCTTAAGATGGTCCCCTCACTTTCTACATGTAGACTAATCAAGTAACTTTCCTTACCCTTTCTGTAGTTTCAGGAGGCCTAAACTTCTCTGACTGGGCACACCAGTGAGTTTCCACATATTGCTTCAAAATGACTGATGCCAGCTGTGAAGAGAATAAGCCAAGTAGTACAGCAAGAAAAAGATTTTCTTCATATATACAAATCACATACATACAGATGCCCTAATACATTTGTTTGAAGTATATCTAAATCTGGTACAAAACCGTAGGTTATTGTAAGTTGGTCTTATTCTTTCTCTTTCCAATAAGAAAGTAAAAGGGAAATTACTTATAAATTGGGCCAATCAGTCTAGACTTACCTGACGGATTGCCAGTGCTCCCTGGGGATCCACAGTCAGCTCTGCCAGGTGAACACCAAATTCTGAAAGAGGAAATTTTATTTTGAGTCTAAAAACACCCAGGAAAGCCACAGCAACTCTTTAACCATAGCAAGCTTTAACCTTGATGCCAACAAGAAAGATTTCATGAAGGGGACTGATTTATTGCTTCTAAAAGTGCTGGTAACTCCCAAGATTGATTCTTCTAAATAAGAAAAACAAAGCAGGCTGGGCTGCAGGACACGGCTGCTTACAATGATTAGTTCCAGCCCTCTCACTTTCTCTGATCTCTGCAGAGCATCTTCCAAGATGGAACACCTTCCTCTCAGACCAATTAATATAGTATCTAATTAAAAATCAGTACTATCGGGGCGCCTGGGTGGCTTAGTCGGTTAAGCGTCCGACTTTCGCTTAGGTCATGATCTCGCGGTTCGTGGGTTCGAGCCCCGCATCGGGCTCTGTGCTGACTGCCAGCTCAGAGCCTGGAGCCTGTTTCAGTCTGTGACTCCCTCTCTGACCCTCCCCTGCTCACGCTGTCTCTCTCTGTCTCCTAGAAATAAAATAAAAAAAAAACAAAACAAAAAAAAAAAACCACAACAAACATTAAAAATCAGTACTATCTAAGCCCAAAGAAAAATTAAAAGTGAGATTTCATAGGAGTTGTTCAGATATACGCTACCAAGTAAGAGATGATTAAGTATAAGAAAATCTGGCTTTAACAGGTTTAGTTCTAAAAATATAACTGTTGTAAGTGAACAGTTTCCAATAAGCAATGTAAGCAGTAAACTTAAAATGCATATTGAGAGACGAAGTGCAATGCTTACATTAAATTTAAAATTTAGATCCTTCAATGTAATTAACATCTCAATGATGGTTCCCCCCGAAAGAGAAATCCTAAAATTCACACTGAATCTCAAGGGACCTCAAATAGCCAAGACAATCTTGACCAAAAAAAGAAAAAGAGACCAAACCCAGAGAACTCGTACTTCCTGATTTCAAAACTTACTACAAATCTACAGTAATCAAAACAATGTGGTACTGGCATAAAGTCAAATAATATGTAGCAATGAAAAGAATAAGAGAGCCCGGAAATAAACCCTCACATACATGGTCAAATGATTTATTACAAAGGTCCCAAGGTCTTTTAGTGCAGAAAACCAGCTTTCAACAAATGTTGGGAAAACTGAATATCCACATGCAAGTAAACGAAGCTGGACCCTTATCAAATACTATACACAAAAATGAACTCAAAATGAATCAGGGGCCTACCTGTAATACTTAAAACAATTAAACTCTTAGAAGTAAACACTGGACAAAAGCTTTATGAGATTAGATTTGGCAATGATTTTCTGGATATGACATCAAAGGCACAGAAAACAAAAGAAAAAATATATAGAAATCAGATTTCATAAAAATTTAAAAATTTTGTGCATCAAAAAATACTTCAATGGAGTGAAAAGGTTTTTCCAGAGGATAGAAAAAACAATTTGTAAATCATTTGTCTGATGGGGAGGCAGGGAACCTGACTGGCTCAGTCAGTAGAGCATGCAACTCTTGACCTTGGAGTTGTGAGTTTGAGCACCACGTTGGGGTAGAGTTTACTTAACAAGAAAAAAATTTTTCTAAAAAAATATCATTTATCTGAGAAGAGATTAATATCCTAAACACAGAGAACTGAAATTCAACAACAACAAAACAAACAACCTAATTCAAAAATAAGCACAAGACGTAAACAGGTATTTTCCCAAAGAAGACAGATAATGGCCAACAGACATTGGCCAACGGCCAAAGATGCTCAACATCATTAATCATTAGGGAAATGCAAATCAAAACTTTGAGATGCCACCACACACTCATTAGGAGAGCTACCACTGGAGAGCTACCACCAACACAACAGAAAACAAGTATCTGGGAGGGTGTGGAGAAACTGGAATGCTTACACATGCTTGGTGGGAATGTAAAACGGCCCAGCTGCTGTGCGGAATAATACAGTGGTTCCTCAAAAAATCAGAAATGGGAGCACCATATGATCTAGCAAATCCCACCTCTGGATATATAACCAAAAGAACTGAAAGCAGGGTCTTGAAGAGATATTTGTACATCCATGTTCACAGTACCATTGTTCATAATAGCTAAAAGACAGATGCAACCAAGTGTCCATTCAGAGATGAGCAGGTAAAATGCACTAGTATATATGTACATTGGAATATTATTCAGCTTTCAAAAGGAAGGAACTTCTGCAATATGAAAGAACAATTGCTGAAATAGGTGAATCCTGAGGACATTATGCTAGATAAAATACATTACTCACAAAAAGACAAATGCTGTATGATTCGATTTTGATATGAGTACTTAGAGTAGTCAAAATCATGAAAACAGAAAGTTTAAAAGTAGTTGCCAGGGGCTGGAGGAGGGGGAAATGAGGAGTTACTTAATGTGTTTAGAGTTGCAGTTTTACAAGATGAATTATGGGATGGTGGTGACAGTTGTGCAACAATGTGAATATATTAAATACCACTGGACTGTGTACGCTTAAAGATGGTTAAAATGGTATATTGAATGTATTTTACTACAAATTTTTTTTAATTAGGTCTAATTTATACTTGTAAAGGAGTCTATTGCCAAATGAGGCAGATGAATGTAAGACCAAGAGCGCACCGTAATTTTCACATCTCACAATCTAGCACTATGAACATGGTAGCCATCACCTACAAGTGGCTACTGACCACCTGAAATGCAGCTAGTGAGAATTGACATGTGCTGCAAGTGTAAAAAACAGACCAAACTGCAAATTTAGTATGAAAACAATGTAGTGTAAAATATTTCAGTAATGCTTATACTGATTACATACTGAAATACTTTGCACACATGAGATTAAATGAATACAGTTTTAAAAGTTAATTTTACCTTTTCCTTTTTACCTTCTCGATACGGCTATTAAAAAATTTAAAATCTCATGTGGGACTCCCATTGTATTCCTACTGGACAGCACTGTTCTAGGGAATGAACAGTAACTTTTCAGAGGTGTTCAGCTGTAGTAGGAGCACCAGTTACAATAGGTGCATCATTCTTATTTGGAGGGAGCTGGAGATAAGTGAGGTTAAAGGGATGGGGTAGGCAAGTTTAGGCTCAAATCCTAAAGCCACTGTGTCTAAGCTTAGGCAAGTTACTTATCTTTCCTAAACCCCATTGTCCCCATCAGCAAAATAAAGATAACGGTATCAAGTTACCAAGCAATCCTGTGAGAACAATACATGGCACATAGCAAAAGCTTTAAAAATCAGTTATTGTGGCAATCCCTGTAAAAATTCCAATGGCATTTTTCACAGAAATAGAACAATCCTAAAATTTGTATGGAACCACAAGAAACCCCAAAGAGGCAAAGCAATCTTGAGCACAAACAAAGCTGGAGGAATCGTGACTCCCTGACTTAAAATTAATTTACAAAGCTATAGTAATTAAAACTATGGTACTGGCATAAAGGTACATAGATCAGTGGAACAGAAGAGAGCCCAGAAATAAACCAATGGTCAATTACTTTAGAACAAAGGAGGCAAGAAAATCCAAGGGAAAAGCAGTCTCTTCAATAAATGGTGTTGGGAAAACTGGACAGCCACATGCAAAAGAATCAAACTGGACCACTGTCTTACACCATATACAAAAACTAATTCAAAATAGATTAAAAGACTTGAATGTAACACCTGAAACCATAAAACTTTTAGAGTAAAACATAGGTGGTAAGTTTCCTGATATCAGTTTTAGCAATGACTTTCTAGATTTGACACCAAGAGCAAAAGCAAAAATAAATTAAGTGGGACTACAGGCACATCTTATCGCACCTTGTTTTACTGCACTTCGTAGATACTGAGTTTTTTTTACAAATGGAAGGTCTGGGGCAAACCCCATGTTGAGAAAGCTTATCGGTGCCATTTTTTTCAACAGCATTTGCTCACTTTGTGTCTCTGTGTCACATTCTGGTAATTATCTCAAGATTTTAAACTTTTCCATTATTATATTTGTAATGGTGATCAGTGATTTTTGATTGTTACTATTGTAATTGTTTTGGGGCAACACAAACTGTCCATGTAAGATGGTGAACTTAACTGATAAATATTGTGTGATGACTGCCCCACTAACTAGCCATTTCCCCTTCTCTTTCCCTTTCTTTGAGCCTCCCTATTCCTCGAGACACAACAACATTGAAATTAGACCAACTAATAACCGTATAATAACCCCTAAGCGGTCAAGTGAAAGAAAGAGGTGCACGTCTCACACTTTAAAAAGCTTGGTGAGGAAGACATGTCAAAAGCTAAGAGAAGCTGGGGCACCTGGGTGGCTCAGTCGGTTAAGCCTCCAACTTCGGCTCAGGTCATGATCTCATGGTTCGTGTGTTTGAGCCCTGCGTCGGGCTCTGTGCTGACAGCTAGCTCAGAGCCTGAAGCCTGCTCAGATTCTGTATCTCCCTCTCTTTCTGACCCTCCTCTGCTCACGCTCTTTCTCTCAGAAAAAAAAAAAAAGCCAAGAGAAGCCAGGCCTCTTGTGTCAGTTAGCCAAGTTGTGAATACAAAGAAAAAATTCTTGACTGAAAGTAGAAGTACTATTCCAGTGAACACACCAACGGTAAGAAATGGAAACAGTCTTATTACAGTTATGGAGAAAGTTTTAGTGGTCTGGACAGATCAAACCGGCCACAACATTCCCTTAAGCCAAAGTCTAATCCAGAGCAAGGTCCTAACTCTCTTAAATTTATGAAGGCTAAGAGAGATGAAGAAGCTGCAGAAGAAAAGTTTGAAGACAGCAGAGGTTGGTTGGGTCATGAGGTTTAAAGAAAGCAGAGATCTCCATAATATAAACATGCAAGGCAAAGCAGCAAGTGCTGATGTAGAAGCTGCAGCAAGTTATCCAGAAGGCCTAGCTCAGATAACTAATGAAAGTGGCTACATTAACAACACATTAAAAAAAAAAAAAAAAAAACATTTATTTATTTTGAGGGGGGAGGGACAGAGAGAAAGGAAGAGAGAGAATCCCAAGCAGGCTCCACACTGTCCGTGCTTGGAGCCTGATGCAGAGCTCAAACTCGCGAACCATGAGATCATGACCTGGGCTGAAATCAAGAGTCGGCTGCTTAACTGAATGAGCCACCCAGGTGTCCCCAACAGATTTTTAATGTAGGTAAAACAGATTTATCTTGGAAGATGCCATTTGGGACTTTCATAGCTAAAGAGAAGTCAGTGCCTAGCTTCAAAGTTTCAAAGGACAGGCTGTCTTGCTAGCGGCGAATATAGCTGATGACTTTAAATTGAAGCCAATGGTCATTTACCATCCTGAAAATCCTATTGTCCTTAAAAATTATGCTAGGATGAGCCTGGGTGACTCAATCAGTTAGGTGTCTGACTTCAGTTCAGGTCATGGTCTCACAGTTCGTGGGTTCAAGCCCCATGTTGGGCTCTCTGCTGTCAGCCCAGAGCCTGCTTTGGATCATCCTCTGTCCTCCTCTCCACCCCCCACCCCCCACCTACCTCCTGCTCATGCTCACACGTGTGCTCTCTCTCTTTCTCTAAAATAAATAAACATTAGAAAAAAAAAGAATTATGCTAAGGGTGCCTAGGTGGCTCAGTCAGTTGAGCGTCCAACTCGTTTTTTAAAATTTTTTTTAAATTTATTTCTGAGAGAGTGAGTGAGAGAGAGAGAGTGAGAGAGTGAGCGAGAGCGTGAGCAGGGGAGGGTCATAGAGAGAGGGAGACACAGAATCCAAAAGAGGCTCCAGGCTCTGAGCCAGCTGTGAGCATAGAGGCCAATGTGGGGCTTGAACCCACGACTGTGAGATCATGACCTGAGCTAAAGTTGGATGCCCAACCAACTGAGCCACCCAGGTGTCCCATGCATCCAACTTTTGATTATGCTCAGGTCATGATCTCACAGTTAATGGGACTGAGCCCCAAGTCCAGCTATGTGCTGACAGAATGGAGCCTACTTGGGATTCCCTCTCTACCCCTCCACCATTCGACCCTACGTGCCTGTGCACCATCTCTCTCTCTAATAAACATTTAAAAAAAAGAATTAAGCTTAATCTCCTTTAGAGAGCTCTATAAATGGAAAAACAAAGCCTGGATGATATAGCACATCTGCTTATAACATGGTTTACTGGATATTTTAAGCATACTGTTGAGAGTTATTACTCAGAAAAAAAGATTCCTTTCAAAATATTACTGCTGACAATCTACCTGGTCATCCAAGAGACCTGATGGAGATGTACAATCAGATTAATGTTGTTTTCGTGCCTGCTAACACAACATCCAGTCTGCAGCACAAGGATCAAAGAATAATTTTGACTTTCAAGTCTTATTATTTAAGAAATACATTTTGTAAAGCTATAGCCATCATACAATGATTCCTCTGAGGAATCTGGGCAAAGTCAATTGCAAAGCTTCTAGAAAGAATTCACCATTCTAGATGCCATTAAGAACATTCATGATTCATGCGAAGAGATCAAAATATCATCATTAAGAGGGATTTGGAAGTTGATTCCAATCTTTATGGAGGATTTTGAGGAGGAAGTAACTGCAGGTGTGGTGGAAATGGCAAGACAACTAAAATTTGAAGTGGAACTTAAAGATGTGACTGCATTGCTACAATCTCATGACAAACTTTAATGGATGAGGGGTTACTTCTTGTGGATGAACAAAGAAAACAGATTCTTGAAATGGAATCTACTCCTGGTGAAGATGCTGTGAAGACTGTTGAAATGGCAATGAAGGATTTAGAATAGTATACAGAGTTAGTTAATAAAGCAGGGGCAGGGTCTGAGAGGACTGGCTCCAATTTTGAAAGAAGTTCTACTGTGGGTAAAATCTTTCCAAGCAGCATCACCTGCTACAGAGAAATTATCTGGGGAAGGAAGAGTCAATCGATGTGGCACACTTCAGTGCTGTCTTATTTTAAGAAACTGCCACAGCCACCCCAACCTTCAGCACCCATTGCCCTGATCAGTCAGCAGCCATCAACATCGATGCAAGACTCTCTACCAGAGATTATGCAAGACTCTTTACCAAAGATTATGACCTCTTGGAAGCTCAGATGATGATCAGCATTTTTTTTTTTTTGCAGTGAAGTAGTTTTAATAAAGATGCATACAGTGAATTTTTAGACATGCTACTGCACACTTTAACCAAATACAGTATAAATATAACTTTTATATTTACTGGGAAAGCAAAAAATTCATTTGACTCTCTTTACTGCAATATCTGCTTTATTGCCCTGGTCTGGAACCAAATCTGCAATATTTCCAGAGTATGCCTGTATATCACACTAAAAAGTTTCTGTACAGCAAAGGAAAGCACCAACAAGGTGAAAAGGGATTCTACTGAATGGGAAAAATATCTGCAGCTCATGTACCCGATTGGGATTAATATCCAGTACATAAAGAACTCAGACAGCCCAACAGCAAAAGAACAATCCAATTAAAAAATGGGCAGAGGATCTGAATAGACATTTTCCCAAGGAAGACATATAGATGGCCAACAAATACATGAAAAGATGCTCAATATTACTATCATGGAAATAAAAACCACAATGAAACATCACCTCCTATATGTTAGCATGTTATATTGTCAAAAAGACAAGAAATAACAAGTGTTGGTGAGGATGTGGAGAAAAAGGAACACTTACGCACCACTGGTGGGAATGTAAATTGGTGCAGCTACTATGGAAAACAGTATGGGGGTTCCTCCCAAAATTAAAAACAGAAATTACTATATGATCTGGCATTTTTACTTCTAGGTATTTGTCCAAAGAAAACAAAAACATTAACTTGAGATATATGCACCCCCATGTCCACTGTAGCATTATTCACAATGGCCAAGATATGGAAACAAACTAAATGTTCACTAACTGATAAATGGATAAAAAAGAAAAGAAAAAAAGAAAATGTGGTGTGTGTGTGGGTAGTTGCCAGAGATGTGGGAGCGGGAGACATGTGGGAAGGAGGGGCCAAAGTGGATGAAGGGAGTCAAAAGGTACAAACTTCCAGTTATACAGTAACTAAGTCATGGGGGCGGCCGTGTGGCTCAGCTGATTAAGCGCCCGACTTCAGCTCAGGTCACGATCTCATGGTTTGTGAGTTCAAGCCCTGTGTCTGGGCTTTGTGCTGACATCTCAGAGCCTGGAGCCTGCTTCTGATTCTGTGTCTCCCTCTCTCTCTGCCCCTCTCCTGCTCATGCTCTCTCTCTCTCTGAAGAATGAATATTTAAAAAAATTAAATTAAATAAATCAGGAGAAGTAATGTACAGCATGTCAGATATGGCTAATAATACTGTATTATATACTTAAAAGTTGCTAATGTAAGAGAATAGATCTTAAAAGTTCTTTTCATAACAAAAATTCTATAACTAAAATAAAATCATAAACTGTGCCAGTATTGTTTTTATTGCTCATAATGAGTATATTGCTTGGCTTTCCTATCTCTGTAACTAAAGGTACCTTCTATGGTGAATTCTAACTATCACAATTGGGTTTCACTGAAATAGCCATCCAAAGGATATTTATGCAATAGAAAAGCTTAATACCAAGAAAAAGTCACCCACACAGTATTTCATGTTCAAAGCTTATGCAAGCACACAGGTTAAAAGCTACTTTTCGAAAATGATCTATGTCTTTATATTTTTAAATGTTTTATTTTGAAATCATTTTTAGACTTAAAGAAAAGCTGACAAACAGTACAGAGTTCATGGTATCCTTTACTCACATTCCTCTGATATTAACAACCTACATAACTGTGGTTCAATGATCAAAACCAAAAAACGAACATGGGTTAGTTTTAATTGAACTACAGACTTGATTAGAATTTCATCACTTTCCCTTACTGTCCCTTTTCTGTTTCAGGATCCAATCCAAGATCCCATGTTGTACTTGGCTGTCATGTCTCTTCAGTTTCCTCTAATGCATGACATTCTCTTATTCTTTGTCTTTTATGACTGGAACACTTCTGATGAGTAATGATCAGTTACTTTGTAGAATGTGTCTCTCAATGTGTGTTTGACCCAAGTTTCCTCATGATTAGACTGAGGTTCATTTTTGGCAAAAATATTAGAGAAGTCCCCAGTATATCCTAACCGGGGAATACATAATGTTGAAAATTTACTGGAAATGTTAACCATGATCACTTACTTGATAATGTGGGGTCTACTAGGATTCTCCACTGTAAAGGTACTGTTTTTCCCAAGATAAAAATCTTGGGAGAGATACTTTGAGATTATGATAATATCTTGTTTCTTCTACTTTCACACACTGATTTTAGTATCCATCTGTAGATCCTATTGGCAAAAATTATCACTGTGCAGTTTGCCTAATGGTGCTGTTGTATTTCTTTTGTTTTCTATATTCTTTTATTTTATTTATTCTTATTAACCACAATTCTTTTCTAACGAAGAACTGTCCTTTCTCTATCTAATAATTATTTCTTTACACCAGTGTGGACTCATGTTATTTATTTAATTCTATAGTTTTAATCCAATACTATCATCATTTATTTTGTTGCCCAAATTGTACTACTGTGGCCATTGGCACTCCTTTCATTTGGCTCCTGTATACTTCTCTACACTACCATCCTTTTTACAGCACTGCCTTTTTTCCTGATATCACAAGATATTCTAGGCTTATCTTGTATTTTCCCTGCTTATGCCCTGAAAACAACTTTTTCTTCAAGGAACCCTGGTGCTTATTTTAGTAGGGAATGCTATTCTATTTTAGAAACCAAGGTCTGGATGCTAGGTGTGCTCAATGCTACTGGGATGTCACTGCTCCTAGGCCCTCTCAGAGAACACCACGAATAAACATATGTATGTACACTAATGTACACCTATACATACATACGTCCATCTGCCTGCCTGCCATCCATCCACCTATCCATCCACCCATCTATCTACTGACACTTTAGATGTCAATCCAATGCCATGTCAATCCAAAGGTTCATTCTACTTTTCCTCTTTTCCTCATGTAATGTTTTCTCTGGCTCTCATTTTCCTTTATGTTTATTTTTTTTTAATGTTTTTATTTATTTCTGAGAGAGAGAGAGAGAAAGCACGACAGGGGAAGGTCAGAGAGAGAGGGAGACACAGAATCTGAAACAGGCTCCAGGCTCTGAGCTAGCTGTCAGCACAGAGCCTGACGCGGGGCTTGAACCCACGAACTGCGAGATGGACGCTTAACCGACTGAGCCACTCAGACATCCCTCTGGCTCTAATTTTCTACAATAAATTTACCTATTCATTTAATCCTAGTAAACTAATTACAGAACTATTAACTCATACTCTTGTGAAAAACAAGATATATTAGCCGGAGTACAGTTTTTGTGAACAGTTCTTTTTAACTTTAATCTTACAATATGCAGTCAAAACACACACTATATTCCAAAGTTACTTGGACTAATTCTTTTGTCTCCCAACATCCAATAATAGTTATGTTATTCATTTGTAACAGTCTGGTTCATTTGTTACTACTTCCTTTTGGGGCCCTTCCACTGTTTCATTTTAATTATTTATTTGAGGGATACTACTACAATTCTCAAAGCTATACAAAAAGAAATATTAAAAGAAGCATTGCTCCATCCTCATCCCTATTAACTTATTTCCACCTTTTCTCCACCCACTCCATGTAGGTAACCAATCAGCTTCTGGTTTATCTTTCCTGTATTTCTTTTGCGTTAATGAGCAGATACATGTATATTTTTTTATGTCCTCTTATTTACATGAACAGTTGTTTTGTACTTTTTTTTCTTAAAATTTTTTTTAAATATTTATTTTTGAGAGAGAGAGAAAGAGAGAGAGCGGGTGGGGGAGGGACAGAGAGAGAGGGAGACACAGAATCTGGAGCAGGCTCCAGGCTTTGAGCTGTCAGCACAGAGCCCAAAATGAGGCTCATATCCATGAATTGTAAGATCATGACCTGAGCCAAAGTCAACCTACTGAGCCACCAGGAGCCTCTGTACTTTTCTTTTTTTTTCAATTAACATTATATTCTGGAAATAATTCCAAATCAGTTCAGAGATTCTTCATTCTTTTTCCTTAAAGCTGCATAACATACCATTGTATAGATATACTTTACTCAACCACTCTCCTAGTCATACATATATATGTATATATACATACTGTATATATTGTACAATGTATGCAGTTACAATGCTTCCAATATTCTGCCTTTATAAACTATGTTTCAGTAAACAATATGTATTTTTATATTGTTGAAGGTGTACCTTCAACCCCTATAATTGGGTCTGCTGGATCAAAAGGTAAGTGCATTATATAGTGTTGTTAGACATGGCCAAATTTTCTTCCAAAAGGTCTGTACCAATTTGCATTTCCACTAGTAATGTTAAGGGTGTTTCTTCACAGCTTCACCAACAGAATATGTCACTATTTTGCCAGTCTGACAGATAAGAAATGGTTGTTTGATTTCTATAACCTCTCTAAACCTTTTTTTTGTACGTTTGAGTGCCTTGGGGGGGGAGGGGTGATTTGTCCATATCTCCCTCGCATTTTTCAACTGGGATTTTGGTCCTTTGTTCCTTAACAACAAAAAAAATTTTTTTACACTTTAATCTTGTTTTATCCTCATAACAAGACTGTGAGGTGGGTAGAGCAGGCATTATTAAATCACTGGGAAGACTAAGTAGGGAGCTATAACTCAGAAAACTTAATGGATTTTGTCAACATCTAAAAGCTAGTATGAGTCTCTGGTTTCAGCTATGATGTGTAAAGGCTATTAGGGACCAAAGCAGCTGAAGACAGACCTGGAATCTTACTCTGCTATTCTCTACATTGTCCCTGACCCTTTCATTTCAGGTTCAGTCTTCAGGTGCTCTGTTCCATAGGCAAGACTCAATGCATAGGCACCCAAGATATTACCCTTCTCTGTTCTGGGCTGTCCATGGAGGTATGAGGAGGAAAACAAGACTCTTACAAACTGCCCACTGAGGAATGAAGGGTAGTTCCAGCCTTCTGCAGTATCTCACCCAGAAGACCAACTCTTCTGAGTGTATGATTCAGAAAAGATGGTTGGATCCAGCCAGGTCACAACAGTGACAGACTTATAGAGCTACACATCATTTTGCTTTAAATATACATCCGTGGCACAATAGGCCCCAGTAGATCTCCATGCCAAATACACTCCATGGACTCATGATGAGTAAGTTAGTTCACACTGCCTAGGCCCAGGAATTTCTGGCAACCAGCAAAGAGCCCAGGGGCTGCCATCCCTTGGAGCCTCTCAGGGAACCAGGGCTCCTCTGCCAGACTGCCCAGAGGAGAAAGACCCAGCCTTCTCTTCAGAGAGAAGGGTGAGGAGAGAGCTAGACATCCAGCTTGTGAGTGGGCACCTTCACTTCGCATGTGACCAAAGAGTGATTTAAAAATGGGTGAGGCTGAGAAAGGCAAGAAGATTTTTGTTCAGAAGTGTACCCAGTGCCATACCATGGCAAAGGGAGGCAAACACAAGACTGGGCCAAATCTCCATGGTTTATTTGGGTGAAAGATGGGTCAAGCCCCAGGATTTTCTTACATGGATTCCAACAAGAAACAAAGGCATCACCCGGGGAGAGGAGACACTGATGGAGTACTTGGAGAATCCCAAGAAGTACATCCCAGGAACAAAAATGATCTTCGCTGGCATTAAGAAAGCAGAGGAAAGAGCAGACTTGATAGCTCATCTCAAAGAAGCTACTAACGAGTAATAGTTGGCTGTTGCCTTATTTATTACAAAACAAAAATGTCTCACGACTTTTTTTTATGTGTGCTATATTTAAATTGATCTCATACACCAGAATTCAGATCATGAATGGCTGATAGAATATTTTGGACAGTTCTGATTTAAATAAGATTGGCTTGTGGCTAAATGAATATGATCAGCTTTTTGAACTTTGATAGTAATTCTGGTTCAGCAAATGCTGTCACTGCTTTCCCCTTCAAAAAATATGACTGGAATTGATTAGATGTTCAGCTTTTCAGAGATGATAAATGTCATTTCTAAACTTATAGGAGATTGGTTTTATATTTAGGTTTACATAATTGGCTATATTAATATATTTAAATACTGAGGAAATCCCTTCACTATATCAGAACAGCAATATTCAGCTGTGTTTCAAGTTGTGTTTGTTAGCCTGTTAAAGGCAAGGGCTGAAGATAAGCTGGCAACGTCCACTTTATCTTTTTAGTCTTAACTATGCCAATTTAATTAGAATTCCCTGCATTTAAAATGCTGCCTTTTGCTCAATGAAAGGCATTTTAGTGTGGTTTATGTATAAAATTAAATAAAGAATATTAACACTTCTCACATTTTACAGATGACCTGTAAGGTCAGATGCTTTTAAAATTCAGTGTGGTAAGTTATAGTAGCAGATTTGGCTTGTGATTGTCTTCAGGATTGTCTTCTAAACCGCTATTCACAAACACAACTGTGGATTTACCATATATGTATGATTGGTAATGGTGCTTTTGCCAACTCGTTAGAAGGGTTAAAGTAAAGGAGATACATCATCAGCACAAATTTTTAAATTATGTGATAAGGCTTAAGATAATTAAAAACAAAATCACATATGAGAGAGAGAGAGAGAGGAGAGGAGAGAGGAGGGAGGCAGGGAGGGAGAGAGGGAGAGGGAGAGAGAGAGAGAGGGAGAGACAGAGAGAGAGAGAGAGAGAAGGGTGAGCATCAGTAGCTTTTTCTGTCAGGACCCCAAAGCAGCAACAGGGGAAAGGGTGAAGAAGACTTCAACACACACCCCTCCATGCAGGGTCACATCCCTGCACCAGGAGTTCTCAGCATACACAAAGGTTTTTGTTTGTTGCTTCTTAACCACAAGTGATGGCATAAATGTCTTCTGGAGGCGCTGACATCGAGGTCTTTTAGGAACATTCTTTGACTCAATTCTAGGGGTGGGGCCGTGAGGAGGGGCAGGGGACTCAAAATGTCTCAGACTCCTCCAACAGATCCAGTTGAACAGGACCTTGATCTTGTTCCAGTGGGAGATCCTACTTGTGTTCCTGGAGGATGGAAAGATGTGTGCTAGCTCTGCTGGGGCCTCTTAACAGCCTGGGAGGATTGGTACTAGGCACCCCTACCTTTAGGGGTAAAGCTGTCTCCTGTGTGTGGCTGAGCAACCCGTGTAACTCACTTGCCTGGGGAAGGAGAAGGTGGAGGTAAAGGGGTCCAGGCTGGCGTCTTCTCTTCCTCTGCCTCAGGATTCCCTGGGGGCCTCTGCATCTGCAAGCACAGCTGCTGGAGTCCTGCCATCTGCTCTAGCAATAGGCACAGGTGTTCCAGGTAGTGGAGACAGGCCCAGGCTTTTGGCCCTAGGTCCCCCACCACCTCTGCTTCTTCCAGGTCTGCCTTAGTGGTCTCCTGTTCCCTTACTCCAAAAAGGGACATTTCACATTCAGGCTCACATGATGACTTCAGGGAGTAGTGGTGGTGTGACATTCTGACAGGGGAAGTGGAGCTGGTGAGACACCTTCAGCACCTGCTCCAGGTTTCAGCCAGGAGCTGGCCTAGGTGGGCAGGACATTCCTTGGCAGCAATGGTCAGGGGCTCACAGTTCCCTATGGGCTCAAAGTCCAGAGAAGGTACCTGAGAAAGGCCCAGTAAGGTGGCCTGGGGGCTATCCTCAACCACCATCTCCACTCCTGAGTCCCAGGAGGACAGTTTGAGAAGTGGCTCCTGCCTCCTGAGACCTCTCAGCTCGTCTTTCCCCTCCCAGGAGCCTAGGGAACAACCTTGAGCAGCAGCCGGGATCTGTCTATAGGTGCGCTGACTCCTGTACTGAACAGCCACATGGCAGGTTCTTGACAGCTCCATCTGCCACCTCTTAACATCTTGATTTTCAGGCCAAACCCTTCCTTGCTAGCCATAGGTCTTCTGGGTTGCTCCCTCATCCTTCTAGATAGCACCCTCATCCCATTCTTCTTTCCCAAATACAGACAGGGAAACAGAGTCCCCAGTTTTAAGAGTTCTTTATATACTGGGGTGCCTGGGCAGCTCAGTCGGTTGAGCATTGGACTCTTGATTTTGGCTTAGGTCATGATCCCAGGATTCTGGAATTGAGCCTTGTGTTGGGTTCATGCTGAGAGTGGAGCCTGCTTGGGATTCTCTATCCTGCCTCTCTACCCTGCTAGCATTTTCTCTCTCTCTCTAAAACAACAGAAACCCTAAAACTATTTTTCTGATTTTTTTTTATTTTTGAGAGACAGAATGTGAGCTGGGGAGGGGCAGAGAGGGAGGGAGACACAGAATCGGAAGCAGGCTCAAACTCACAAACCGTGAGATCATGACCTGAGCCAAAGTTGGAGGCTTAACTGACTGAAACACGCAGACGCCCAAGCCATCTTTTGACTTTTTATATGATAGTTTTTGTCATGCAAATTAAAAACATTATTTTATGAGTCAGATTTATCAATCTTTTATTGCCTCTGAATTTCGAGTTATAGTTAGCCTTTCCTTATGCCAGGATTAAAGAAAAATTAATCCGGGGCGACTGGGTGGCTCAGTTGGTTAAGCGTCTGGCTTCGGCTCAGGTCATGATCTTGCAGTTTGTGGGTTTGAGCTCCACATTGGGCTCTGTGCTAACAGCTAGCTCAGAGTCTGGAGCCTGTCTTCATATTCTGTGGCTCCCTCTCTTTCCATCCCTCTCCTGTTCATGCTGTCTCTCTCTCAAAAATAAATGAAACATAGGGGCGCCCGGGTGGCGTAGTTGGCTAAGCGTCCGACTTTCGCTCGGGTCATGATCTCTCGGTTCGTGGGTTCGAGCCCCGCGTCGGGCTCTGTGCTGACTGCCAGCTCAGAGCCTGGAGCCTGTTTCAGTCTGTGACTCCCTCTCTCTCTGACCCTCCCCTGCTCACGCTGTGTCTCTCTCTCTCTCTCCTAGAAATAAATAAAACATTAAAAAAAATAATAATAAATGAAACATAGAAAAAAAATAAAGAAAACTCATCCATATCTTTTAGAATTTGCAGTTTTGTTTTTAAATACTTAGATTTCTAATCCATTTGGAACTTACTGTTTTGTATGGTATGAGATACTGATCTGATTCCAAATACCGACTCATTTGTCCTAGTACCCCCTAGTAATCTTTATTAAAATGTCCACCTTGGGGCGCCTGGGTGGCTTAGTCGGTTAAGCGTCCGACTTTCGCTTAGGTCATGATCTCGCGGTTCGTGAGTTCGAGCCCCGTCGGGCTCTGTGCTGACTGCCAGCTCAGAGCCTGGAGCCTGTTTCAGTCTGTGACTCCCTCTTTCTCTGACCTCCCTGCTCACGCTGTCTGTCTCTCTCTCCTAGAAATAAATAAAACATTAAAAAAAAATTAAAAAAAATAAAATAAAATGTCCACCTTTACCACAATGATTTAAGTGAGATGTTACCTGTATCTATATTAAATTTCCATAGGTACCTGTGTCTGCTTCTGGACTTTCTATTCTATTCCACAGTTCTATTTGTGTATTCATGTACCACCACCATGCTGTTTATTTTAATTATAGAGGCTTTATAAAATGTTTTAAGGTCTGGTAGACCTAGTCCCTCCTCAAAGCTTTCCTTTTCAGTATTTTTGTAACTATTCTTTCATGTTTGTTTTTCTGTACACTTTAGAATCAACTTGTGTATTCATCTATAATGTGGAGCTGTCCTATCCAAAGAAAGCATATGTCTTTCCATGTGTTCAAGTCTATTTTTCCCCCCATTTCTTTGTAAATGCTTTAATACAGATCTCTGAAAGATATATATTTTTTAAAGTTTATTTATTTATTTTGAGAGAGAAAGAGAGCGTACAAACAGGGGAAGGGCAGGGAGAGAGAGAGAATCCCAAGTAGGCTCTGCGCTGTCACTGTGGAGCCTATGGCTTGAAATCATGAGATCATGACCTGAGCCAAAGTTGGATGCTTAACCAACTGAGCCACCCAGGTACCCTGAAAGATATTTTTTTAATTGAGGTAGAATTCACATAACATGAAATTAACCATTTTAAGATGAAAAATCCAGTAGCATTTAGTACATTCACAATGTTGTGCAACGACCACTTCTACCTAATTCCAAAACATTTCCATCATCTTAAAATAAAACCCATACTCATTAAGCAGTTACATTCAAGTCTACGTTTTAAGTCTTTAAGGAATGTTAAAACAGCTTCACCCAATAGGTTCTTTTACATTTCCTATTAATTTTATTCCTAAGTATTTAACTTCTTTGTTGCTATTGTAAATGGGTTTTTAAAAACCACTATTACATCCTCTAACCTTTTACGTTTGTGCATATGAAGGCTACTGATTTTTCCATTTTATGTCTTGCCTCTTTATTGAATCCATTGACTCTTACCTCATTCTTATTACATTCAAGCTTCAGACTTTTTTTTTTTAGTATATTTACTTATTTTGAGAGAGAGAGTACATGTGCGTGTGTGCACACACATACACACACACACAGAAACTCATGCATGGGGGAAGAGCAGAAAGGGAGAAAGGGAGAGAGAATCCCAGGCAGGTTCTGCTCTGTCAGCATGGATGGAGCAGGATGCTAGGCTCCCATATACAAACGGCGAGACCATGATCTGAGCCGAAATCAAGAGTCCTAGGCCTAACCGACTGAGCCACCCAGGTGCCCCTAAGATGCAGTTTTTGATACAATCTTACGGCACCTATCTTTTTACTCAGGAAAGAATAATTTTTGCAAGAGCACCACAAAAGAACCCATGTTCTCTCTATGGCATTTAGTCAAGTGATTAAATCACAAGTAGACACTTCAAACCTGCAGAATTACCTCTAAAAATACTGAAATTCATTCTAATTCTTAGGATTAGTTTGGCTAGTTCAGACTCTGGTACATATGAAACCTATTTATAACAGGAAAAATACTAAGTGTCTACAACCCAAAGATACGGGAGTCAACTTTCAGAATGGACTACAACACCTATGAGTCAGATATAATTCTGGAAGGCCTCTTGGATACCAACCAAAGTTCAAGTTTAATGAAAAAAAAAGAAGCTCTCTAATATGCATGTGTGAAATCCAATTAAAGAAGGAGAAGGGAGAAAGGAGGACTTGTAAAGGTACTCACTTCCTTTGACTTGAGAAACTTAGTGGGATGATGGATTATTAACTTTATAGCCCCAAGTCCATTTAGAAGTCATTGTCCACCCAGGTTTAGCTTCCCTGGAAATAGTCAACCAGTTATGTGACAATTACATGACATCTTTCAGGATGATCTGCACATATTCATAAATTATATGGGCCATACAGTATTATTTTAAAGTACATATTTCAATTTTTCCATGGGCCATTATGATATAGCTTTTAATTGTCCAGGCAAGAGTATAAATTTTGGATCATTACTAGAGGGACAAACTAAAACAGGATCAAGACAAACTATCTTTACTCGTACAATGTGGAAAAGATACTGAGGTATAAAAATGAGAGTTTTTGAAAGGGTCTGAAACTTGAGGTGGGACTTTAAAGCTTAAACAAATCTGAATAATTACTTTTTCAATGAAAGCACAGATACCGTTACCGTTGTAGGGTCAACACTAAGGCTCACAGAAAGGACAAGGAACCATGCATTTTCCACCAGTGAACACTAGTACCACTTAGAAGAATCATTATAGAATGAAGACCAGACAAACTCTATACACACGTCCTGCCATTGTTTGGGGGTTCTTTTTCATTAACATGAGAACATCAAGTCTACCCCCTCACCCCCCACCCTGCTTTTTTAAGTCTATCCTTTTTAAAGAAAAGCGTAGTGCCAGAAGACAGAACTCTTGGTAATGATCACAATAGCTGGGAGCTGTCCACTCTAATATGAGATCTAGTATCAAGATCATCAAAGATCACACCTCAATTTCCACTAATCACTTTGCTTCATGCATCACTGAGATTGCAAAGGATGGTAAGTGTAAGAGATCATCAGAAGATTAAGCATGTGGGGGCATAGAAGCCTAAGTCAACCAGGGGATCTGTACTTACAACAAGCATTTTAAGATACATTTCTCTGAAAGCTTATTTTCTCCACATAGGAAAGAAGAAGCTTGAAAGTTCAAGTAATATAACTCTGCTCAAAAGCATTAGTGGGAAAGAAAATCTTCAAAGACTATAATCACCATTTACTAAAGACTGGATAAACAGATTTTCTTTTCTACTAGTTCCCACAGTTTCAAAAACAATGGCCACATGATCAGCTCTGGTTTGGAAATCCCAAAATTTCAAAGACCAAGAACTCACTTGCATTAGGTTATAGGGGGATAGAAGAGGGAAATTCAATTATTACTTATTTAATAGTATTTCCTGTTTAATGTATTTCCTATTCTGCCTAGAGTATATGCCCCTTAGAAATACAGAGATATCAGTCACCACAGAAGATTTTCATACCATAAAACTTGAGATAACATAAAAGTTATAAGAAGAATTGTTTACAAGGAGTGATAGTGGTGGTGGTGGTATGGTGATAGCTGAACTCTGCTTTAAAACTAACACACACAAGGAAAAGACAAAAAAAATCCTCAAGTTCTCTTCCTGTTTTAAGGCATCAATATGGTTGCTCCTATCCATTGATTTCGTTAGGTAGTAAAAATTCTATTTATAGGTACTCTCTTAACAGAGACCGTATATTTTGTGAAGAAATACAACTATGTATGTCTATAAGGAAAAGGTACTTTTACTTATATTGGTATGTATTGGGGGACTTCCAGTTTTACTGATTGGTGTCTTTAGCATAATTTCTTTAGAAAGCATTAGAAAGAACAGCTGACTAATTTGCTTTGGGATGGTTAAGGCAGGAAAAGTACAAGAGACACAGACATACACAGTTGTTTTATTTTGTCTTCCTTTGAAAAGGACAATTCAGATTAAACTAAGATTCTATCAACAATTAATTAAGCCAAAGGGGGATATTCGAATAGGCTGTAAGAAGTTCGTGTTCTAATGCCCATTTTTGTCTAGTTCCTTTTCCCAAGAGGAAGTAAAATAGACCCATTATGTCAATCTGGGTTTTCACCCTGACTGTAGGTTCCTGAGTATACGTCTATCCAGCCCAAAATGGTATCCTCTGATTTCCTTTCCAAGAAAGCCTTTGCCCTCCTTCCCTAGCTCATTCTCTGGTGTTTTAGTCTTTTGCTTCCCTCTCTCATTATCCTTGCTCCTCTTTCTCTCCTTTCACCTCACTAGGCAAAAAACCTTATCTATATAAAACTTGGCTTAGAAGGGAAGATCCAAAGGAGAGCACGGAGGATAAAGGGTAAGTTAAGAAACATATGCTATTGTTTGAAGGGTCTACTAGAGAGACATGAGACTTGGCAGTGCTCTGAGAGTCAGGGAAGCTACTACTAGGAAGACCTGTGAATAGGGTTTGGTTGGGAAAGGGGGGAGTTCTGAGTACAGCTCTGGAGAAGCCCCCCTTTTCTCATGGAGGTTGATGAGCACCATAAAACCACAGCTGAAAGGAAAAAGAAAACTCCACCACTGGCCTTTTTCCGAGCGTGGCCGCCTTCCGCTCGGCTCAGTGCCCGCCACATGCCCAGGAGTGCGTCTGGATTCTTGAGGGCCTCCCTTCGCAGGTGACAGTGCTTACGCTATACTGTAAGAGAGCCAGAAAAGTGCCCATGAGAACCAGAAAGCAAACTTCCAGCCAGCAGGAACATCTCTCTAAGCATCTAAGACGGGGGAATCAACACTGATACCTGGGCAGCATTTGAATGCCAGGAAAAGTGAGGGAGAGATAATTCCCCCCTCCCCAGTTCAATATAATGGTGATGGAAGGGGGAAAAATGTGTTTTATGTGATGTATCTGCTAGGAACAAGACAGAAAAGACTAAGTCAAAGACAAATGGTGCGGGAAAATGTTCTCACTTCTAATAGACAAAAAAAGAAATAACTAAGAAGAAAATGACCTAGGGTCTAAATTTGGTTACAGAAGAAAGTCTGCTATGCTGGCCTGGAGAATTAGAGCTTATGAATGAAAGCAACTCATTCTACCATTTGGGTGATGCTGCTCTTAGAGGAAAACTGAGAAAGAAGGAAAAGAAGGAAAAACTTCACTCTAAGATACAAAAAAGTAAAGCATAAATACACCAAAAATAAAGAGCTGACATTCTCAAAAGGCACGATCTTATCATAAGTCAGTCAGACAAAATAGAAAAGCACAGTAGAGAACATTAGACTTTGATGAAAGATCTTCAGCAGTTTACAACCTTTCCAATCTTTTTAATTACTGTGTTTATAACATGCTTTATATGACTGCGTATTAAATAAAACAAGAATTAGAAGAATGTTCTAACAGATCAAAAGACTTTTATTTTTTATTCTGCTGAAGCAAAACTAAATTCCTCCAAACTCTGTTAATCAAACTCAAAATCTTGATCTTCCTAAGAAAAAAAGAAAGGGTACCAACTATCTGTTGGAATACTGTAGTAACAGAAGAACTTTCAAATTTTCAATATGCTTCTCAAATCAGGAGCAGAATGACTTTGGGCTCCAGCAACCTCAACTCTGTTTTCTAGGAATAAATGCTTCTTAAAATCTCATCTACCCAAGAATCTGGTTGGAGCATGTCAACCTCTCTTGTCTCTCCATTCAATAGAGGGTTAACAAATGATTTGTGCCCTTTCCCTAAAAGTTAGGGCACTTAAGCTTCCACTTAAGCTCCAAGACTAGGGGTCATCACCTGACAATCAAGGAAGGTGGCACACCTATTTGTCAAGGGGAGCAAACTGGTTAATCTTAAAGATCAACTGGGACCAGTCTCCTGTGTGAGGCAACAATAAGTGGCTCACAAAGATCGTGTGGTGATTGAGGGGACAGAGGGACTAGAAACAACCAGATTTGGTTGTCACTTGATGTTGGCACTGAAAAGATCAAAAGATTACCAGAATGCAAATAATAGTAGATACCAGCTCTCAGATTTCTCATTAACTTCAAGTTTTAAGGAAGTGTATTTCATAGGCCCAGAAACAAGGTTTCTTCCACTAGGATAGAACTGAAATGTGAAGCAACTCCAAAGGAGTGGAAAATGATCTTGTTCATTCATTTGCAAAAATGGCTCCTGCCTTGGCCTACAGGATGTTCTAATATAATAGCAGGGGCATCCTTCTCCCAGTTCATAAGGACAGATGGTTGGCTACACCTGGGAAGCCAGGTTCTCTATTTTCATGTAAAGGAAGGCAATGGCTAGCAGAAAAGAGACTAGTGACCATGTTAAGGAAACATTTGAGATTCAGACAGAATACAAGACAGGAGGCACTCTGGACCCAATGGCAAAAAATAACTTGTTAAAAGCGGTAAGAAGAGGAAGGGAGAGAAGCAAGGTACTATATCTGAGGAATGGATCACCGCCCTCCACCTAAAAATAGGCTACTGAAAGGGGTGAATTTTTATAGTGTTTAAATAAACATAAGGCATTGGACTTATTTTAAAAACACAAAGAGCCTCCAAAGGGTCCAAAGCACTTCAATCAACTCCAGGGACTTGGTCCAACCCTGTACATCACATCCTAACCCTGTGAATCATATGCCTTAGTACTAGACCACTGCTATCAGGTCACTGTATTATAGCCGTTTCATGTTGCACAGTATGCCCAACGGCACATTACCAGTATGTTAAGGTGTGTGTGTTTCAGTCTATCCCCGTCAGTGGCCTAAATCAAACGCAAAGTTCCACAATTCTGTTTCGGATTTCAAGACCCCAAAAGATGAAGAAAGTGAGACTAGAATTTCAAAAAGATCTCAAGAAATTTATATAGTCCTAGGCTTTGCCTAGATGAGACCATGGCACTGGCTAGAGAAGGGATGAGAGCCCAAGTGGAGCTGTTACTGGACAGTTAAAACATGCACCAGGGTTCACCTTTTGGAGGAAGGTGCCAGACATACATTTGGGACACTAGGAACACTGGCTATCATTCAGGAAAGGCATCAGACCCTCGATTTTATTCAAGTAGTAACTTGAACGTGATGAGGTTCCTTTGCTTTGTCACTCTTCCTCCTTCATATCTAAAGGAGGCAGAGACAATGTGAATTAAAAAATTTTGCTGAGAAGACTATAGTAACTCCAATCAATCTATGCATGGTTCTCGAACAGCATTCTCCCAACCAGCAGTCGCTCCTATTGTAGGGTCTGACATTTTATAGAACAATGACAATTACAATTAGGTCTTCAAAATGGTCCTTAACCGGTTATATCCTAAACCTCAACATATTTCCAACAGACGGAAATTCATTTTGAATAGCTCTCTCATTTGGTGAGGGAAAATGAATGGGAGATTTTTCTGAAGTTCTTTTCAGTTTTCAGTAAAAAATCCTAAACCCGGTAGGAGAGCGAACTCAAGGTTTTGAGTGTGACCGGTCAGACCCTGGACAATCTCCCATATCTCGGAAGAGGTCTTTAAGAGGTGGCTGAGCTGAGAGACAATCTAAGGATTTGCAGTATTTCCAGTGAAGCCCCAAGAGACCAGATATATTCCTTACATAAAGACCAAGAAGATTTTTCCCTCCTCCTGTTTTAGGATCAAATTGCTCTTCCTAAAGTGGTTACACTGGGCCTGGAGAAAGGCCCACTCAGCAGGAAATTGACAATCTCAAAGCGATAGTTTATTATTATTTCTCCATCACTTTAAAGCATATCTTAGGAGCACCGAAACAAAGGGTCAAAGACAAAGGATGATCAGTTCCTCCAAATAGAAATGCACACTGGGGTATTTAAGTGCACATTATTTTGAAAACTAAAGGGGGCTATGGTCCGGAAGGTGTATCCGCTGCACATGCACTGAATTTGATTTCTGGGCAAACGTTAAGAGGTAAAACGACCTGCTAGGTTTGAAAACTCGGAGGCAGAAACTTGTTTGGTATCTACTAAGCTTTGATAGCCGCGCTCTCAAGGTTCTGCTCTCTCACCACTTCTAATAACTCCCCTTACTCCTATTCCAGTACAACCGAGCTGGCCAAGAAGACAGCAAAAGACGGTGGTTCTGAATTCAAAAAATACTTCTCAGACCGCGCGACTTCCTCCGAAGCAGCACGTCTAGCTCCATCTCGGTCCTCTGCAGATCCCAGGCTCCATCGAGCTGTTCCAGTCTCCACCCTCCCCCTCCCCTCCGAGGCTCCACCTCTCCCGACCCTCTCCGGCTGGCGCGCCTCCCCTCACCGGGACTTTCACAGCCACCGGGGACATCGTCCTCTCGCTTCCTACCCCTCTCCTGCCTGCTGGGCCTCGGCGCCCAGATCTCTACTGGCTCAGCCTCCCCTGGTCCCCAGCCGGTCCGGAGCTGCGGTCAGCGGACAGTACGGCCGGCCCAGGTCCGACCCATCCTCGTGACGGTCCCGCCTCACTCACCCTCTGTCACCTCGAGCACCTTAATCTGTTCCTCCGCAGCCGCTCGCACCTCTTGCACTGGGGATAGGATCCCGGTGAGCGTATCCACCAACGCCTCCTTCAGACCTTGTGCCACCGGACCCGGCAGCCCGGAGGCCGCACCAGCCGCCGCCGCTGCCGCCATCTTTCTTCCCTTCAGCCCGCCAGCCCCGCGGCAGGGACCCGCCACTGTATGACGGCTCCCGCGCGCGGCCAATCCGCGAAGCCGCGCATGCGCACCAGAGTCGGGCGGGAGCTAGAAGGGGGCGGGGAATGGGTCCAAGCCTCCAGAGACAGCGCCTCCTGCCGCATGGATAAGTGTCCCTTTCCCCGAAAGAATCGCTTCGCTTTTTTGTGAAAATTGAGCTCCAGAGAGGTTAGGGGGCTTTCCTAAAGTGCAACAGCAAGTTAGTAAACTCACTTGGAGCAAAGGCTATGATATAGGACTTTAGACTCATGGATCTTTCAGGTATAAGATACAATGTATGAAAGGAGGTGAGATGGGAATGGGTGTAGCGGGTTTTGAGGAGGGTTCTGGGTGGGCAATAGCTATTTTAAACCAGCCTTTTTCGCCCCCTCAAACCTGAAGAAAAATAAAAAATCCAACAACCCATTGGCTCAAGAGAGTCTCTTCATCTCAGTCTCAAGAATTCAAAGGTAGAGGGAAAAGAAACTGAAGTGGACTGGGCAGCGGGGAGCGGTCACGTACAAAAAACCCAGCCCCTTGGTTTTACAGCCTAGCGGAGCCCAACTTCAAAACTGGAACGTCTGGCCAGGAGAGGGCACCTGCGTGGGAAATGGTATTTGTTTCCTCCAGAGTAAGTACTTGAATGACTATTTGAGAATGAATCCTATTTGTTGAGAGTGTGTAATTTTTTCCCCCAGAGAAATTATGGCTGGAGGTTTAAGGAATGAAAGAGCAAGAGTAGTATAATAGGATATCCCAGGGCTGGTCATAGAAAATGTCTGAAAGAATAGAAATAAATCTAAATACTGGAGCAAGTGGGGAGAATATCGAGAGGAGTTAAGAATGCAGGGCAGAATGTAAATAAATACATTGCAAATTTTAAAAAATCAGGGCAGGTTGGAGAGCATGTAGCGTCAGAAGGATGAGAATGACCTGTTATTGGGAGTGAGAAGGTCTAGAGCAAAGAGAAACAGGTAATTTTTAGCAAGCTGTTAAGGTTGAGTGCCTTAAAATGGTTTCTAGGAACTCTGACTCTCATTCCCGAGGGGCAGAGGAAACCAGATGGCAATCTGTCACCTAGTTCTAAGACTATGGCTGCTAAATTGATAGTGATCTAGGATTGTCAGTTTGTCTGAGTATTCTTCCTAAAGACTGACTCCTTGATTTGAGGATAGCTCTAAAGACATTTGTCACCTCACATGTTAGAGGACAAGTGGGTTGTGTTACCACAATTTCATAGGGAAAAGATTGCTTCCTGGACCTTGAAATTCCATAGTAGGGAGTTGGAGGACTTCTTTTCCTTATTTCCTTGCTCCATTAGAACTGCTTGTCTTCTCATAGGTGAATTCACCTTTACCCCAGAAGGAAACTTAGCAAAAGTCCAGAGGGTGGTAGATTTTCAAACATTGTGGCAGTGGATGGAGGACTCAAGAACCCTGTATTTTGGGCTGGTGAAAGATGCTATATCCAGAGTGTGCAAATAGGAGCCACATTCACCCCTTCCCCTACCAAAAGGGTCCAGAACTCCTGCTTAGGATTTGAGGATCAAACATTTCCAGGCAGATGAAGTTTACCTGTTGGTTAGGCAAATGACCACTAGTAGTCTCACCTTGCAGATCAAGGAATGGGCCACAAGATAAATGGAGACAGAAACCAGACAGAGAGGGAACTAGAGAGAACCGGTGGACAATACAGGAGATAACTTTATTGAAACGCAAATGGCATGGAACAGATGAATCTTGCTGGGAGGAGACAAGCCTTATGGACAGAGGAACCCCATGAGAGGGGCCTCTGGCAGTGATGGAAGAAGGCCTCTTCAGCTGGCCTGGCATGGATTTGATTTTCAACCAATTTGTTTCTTAAAACGAATTACTGAGCGAGCAGCCCAGCTCTCTTCATGATTGTTACCGCAACTATATACAATGGTTTGCTTTCCAGATTCAAATTTGCTTTCTCTACACTAGATACAAAAGGGGGTTAGATCGAAAAAGAGGCGAGGGTCAAATGAGAAAAAACACAAATACACAGACACACACATATCCTGGTTTGGGGCTTTATGTCCAATAAATTAAAAAACAACAACAAAAAACCTGTTGCAAAAATTCCTGCCCACTTTCCACCTGAGGGTCGGCATGCATTCGAGAAACACAGACTCCCATCACATAAACAGTGCTGCCTAAAACAGGATGGGGGTGAAATCTAGTAGGGGTTGGAATTCATTTAACAAAAAAAAAAATTGTTCTGTTAAAAAAGAAAAACAAACAAAAGCCAACAACAGTAACAAAAACATCAGGAAGAGGGTGGCTACGGACAGCAGTAGCCAGACACTGGCTGGGATATGGGAACTCTTGGCTTATTATCCAACACCTTCAGCCTCTAAGGAATGGCAGGGAGGCAGGAAGACCCCACAGGAGATGATCAGAGGCCCATCATCAGCCTTTTGGGGACTGAGGGGGTGATTTTAGTCCAAGAGTTTTACACTTGCCTTCTTCCAGCCTTAGTTCTTCCTCCAGACCCTTGGCTCTAAATTTCAAGAGGCCTAGTACTAGCACGTTTCTTTGTCCTGTGTCCATAAGCTCCCTCTCAGGGAAACCTGACAACTTGAGACAGAACCAGTTGTAAACAGCCTTGTCTACCCTATGGCCCCATCAGCCAGCCTGTGAATCTGGAAAGATAAGAAGCTCCTTTCAGAGTTGTGTGTGTGTGTGTTTAATATTTTATTCCATCACCGTGACTGAGTAGTTCTGTACCCAAAGACTGGTGTGGGGAAGGAAAGGTTGCGCCCCGGGACTTAGGTGCCCCAGTCCCACATCTTCATTGTGCTTCAGTCTCTCCTGTGAGCCGAGCAGAGCATGGAAAAGGTGTCTTCCTGGGGTCCGGGAGCCCTCCAGCTGCCTTGGGGTAAGGAGGTTCTGGCCAGGTTGTCAGACTCAGCAGTGCCTTTAAAACTCAACTAAACGAGGGGGCATGTTGCTAAGAGAACAAGTTGCCATGGAAATACAAATGAGATTTTCTGCCTTTTCTTATCCTATTATATAATCAGAAAAAGGCTCACTGTAGACACAAATAATCTAGCAGAAGAGCAATCTGTCTCTTCAGAGACCTCTGACTGCTGTTTTTCTGCTACAGCCCAGTAGTTTCCCAGGTGAAAATGTCAGAGCCATATTTTTCTCTGAAGATTGTGTTCAGCTAGAAGAGAGGCCAACGTTACCCCTCATGTCTACCCAAAGGCACACGTACCTTTTCTTTCTGTGTTAAATAAAAGGAAAGACAGAAGCATAAAGCACAAAACAAAGGTGAGTTTGAAATTAATGTTAAAGTCTGAATTATAACCTGTGACCTTCTTATTTTCAGTCCTAGAGCCCCTCAGTGTCGGGACTCTGCTACTTGGCTTTCCCTTTTCCCAAGAGGGTTTGTTAAAAAAAAAATTGCTGGGCCCTCACCCTCGTTTCTGATGCAGTAGGTCTGAGATGAGGGATGGGCCCTGAGAATTTCATTTTTAACAAGCTCCCAGATGCTTGCTGCTGCTGGTCTGGAAACAGGTTGAAAACTACTATTTTAAGAAATGAAAGAGTTGAATCAAGGAACCAAGGGTTCGCTTACTTCCCTGACCACTCTTGTCACAGAAAATTCTCCATGGCATAATCATTCAGAAAAGTAGCCAAGGGGCAGCTGGGTGGCTCAGTCAGTTAAGTGTCAGACTTCGGCTGGGTCACGATCTCCCAGTTCTTGAGTTCAAACCCTGCTTTGGGCTCTCTGCTGTCAGCGAAGAGCCCGCTTTGGATCCTCTGTTCCCCCTCTCTCTCTACCCCTTTCCTGCTCATGCTCTCTCTCTCTCCAAAATAAACATTAAAAAGAAGAAAAATAGCCGAAACATCAAACAGGGAGGACCCATTACACACAGGTTTAATTTTCAGCTGTAATGGTCTCTGCGCAGCTTCTGTTGCTGTCCCCGTCTTCCAGTTTATTCTGCTTGCCAGGGTCCACGGCCGGCAGTGCTTGCTTCCAGGGCTAGGCTGAGCACACACATACACATGGATCGTCAGCAGTGGGGAGAGCCAAGTTGGCCCCATACGTCCCTGATCAGGTTGACTGAGGACTCATGAATATATAAAGCGGATTCAAGTATAAAGGGCAGTATCTTCAGGTGTTGGCCTTTTGGGAACACAGGGTCCCTAAGACGGTTTTATTACTTATAGCCTCTTCAGTGGAGCCATAACTCGTTAGTAGTTACCAGTCATAGAAAGAATGAACCAGCATTGAATCAGTCTATCCATCAGTAAACCCTCTGGGAAAACACATTTCACCCCATTTGTGGGGTTGACTCATTATAGTCTACTTACTGGCTTCAGCTTAGCTAAGGCCCAGGAAGAAGAAAAAATGGTTTTATGATGAGGAGTTACATTTGGTGATCTGGATTAGTTAGTACTTGAACCCTATGGGAAATGTGTGATTAGGACAAGAACAGCTTCCTTTCCCAGACACCCTGGCAATGAAGAAGCCAGAGAGCCTCTTGTAGGTCTCCTGATGCTGCCTTGTAGGGCCAAGTCTCACTCGGTCTGGCAAATATTGCCTATAAGCAGACTTTCTGTATCTAGGTGTCATCTCAAGCGATGATTTGAGGTGTTTGTGAGGAAGAGCAGACTGTTCTCTTCCCACTCTTTTGTAATACTACAGGAACTAGGTACATCTGAGGCTAAAAGGGGGTGTCCCTCTGAATAGTGTGACGCTGGTCTCAGGGAGTCAGAAGTGAAGACATGGGGAGATTAGGTCCATTGGGAATCTTGCAAACCAGGAAAACCAAAAAGCCAGAAATGAAATGAAAAAAAAAAAAGTCACTATTTTGTCTGAAATCCTTAAGGAGTATGAACAGATTTGTCAGAGGGCTGGTAATTTAAAACCAAATGTAGCAAGGTAGTCAATAAGGACTTCACTGCAGGATTTGTCCAGGGACAGCTAATCTTTCTTCCTTGCTAGCCTCTAGCTTCCCAATGGTTAGACTACATGAAAAAGACGTTGGTATAAGGATTCACACAAAGACAGAGATAAGCACCGTAGAGCTGCCACAAAGCATAGATTTTTAAAAAAATATTCTGACACCTCAGAAGATAGGAAACAGCAATGGCAAACTGCTCTTGTGAGAGAGAGAGAGAGAGAGAGAGAGAGAGAGAGATGGAAGGGGAGAGAGAGAGATGCACACACAGACATCAGGTCCCATATTAGCCTCCAATTATCTGGTATTTTATTTTTAATGCCTAGGCAGGGATTGAGAAACACATACACTGGACAAAATGTGTTGTTGGTTGTCTTCATCCAGAAATGAGAGGGACTCTGCTCAGGAACCTCTCCTGCAGTTGTGGCTCTCCTCAGAAGCTGATTTTGGGTATTGAACCATGTCCTCTGCTAGCCCACTTTGGTGAGGAATGGAGTTGAGGGTCTGGAGAGGAAAGGGAGAGCACACATCCCAGTCCTAGACAGGCTGGGTTCCTCTGCAGGTGCCTGAGGGCTGAGAACTTAGCTGTGGGACCCAGGTTTCATTTTTGGAGGGATCCCAGTAGCCTCAACTAAGAAGCAGGTGCAAAGGTAGGAGAGAATGCTGTGGATTTGCTCTTGCCATTAATTCCAGGGCAGTAAGGGGGAGCTCAGGTTTTCTGCTTCAGAGAAGTCTGGATGAGCGCCCCAAGGGGTTATAGCACCATGAGGAGGCTCAACCTTCTGCAGTTGCCACATAACCACGATTCCTTGGTGAGATGACGGATACCCCCAATGAGGGGCCCAAGCGTGCAACTGTAAACAGGGTCCCAGGCTCCAGAGGGAAAGCTGAGGCTGCAGTTCTACCTCGTTAAATGGGAACACACTTTGTGGAGGGAAGCAACTAGAGACCTGGGCTAAATGCAGCAGTCAACTCAGAGTAGAGGGTGGTGGGTCTCAAGAATAGAGATTAAAATTCATACCAGGAGAGGCCTCCAAAATCAACCTGCTGAGGATCCAAGGAGAATTCACGGTGGTATCCATGGTTACCAGGGAGACAAGAATCCCTTTGGGAGTCTGAGGCAGTTGGAATGGAGGAAGGGGCTCTCCCCTTTCCTTTTTCTCAAGTAGCCAGTAACATCCATGCTAGAAGGCACTGGCTGGGCAGCACCAGAAAATAAAGTTAAGGGCTCAACCTCCTGATCAAGATGGCATGAAAAGTCTGAGCCTTGCCACGGGACTGGAGCTAAGGACAGGGTTCAGAAGAGGCCTTGGTCCAAAGAAGGCCCATCCAGTCTTCCCTTCCTTCCGAGTTAGAACACCCAGCTCTGGGGTCTCCTCATTCTGCACAGCAGAGGCCTTAAGGCAGTGATTTCAGCACCATCCTTGCACAAACATCCTCTTCCCACCACAGAATTGCATATTTTACAGCTGAGTTGGTTGGGGATCTTCACAGCTCATGGACTTAGCAGCAAAAGCAGTGATAGTCTCCATTATAGAAGACCCTGTCATCCCTGGTAGCTTCCAGGTGAATGCAGCTTTCTTGGGGAGCAACCCGAATGAGATGTTGGACCTAAATGGAAATATCCTGATGTGAAAAATCAGATGCATGTATTCCTTGGTTGGGTAGGACACAATGGTCCAGGTTCCTATGCCTGTAGGTTCTGACAAGGTCTTGTGCTACTTAGGAATCTGAAGAACAAGTGCATGGGCCCAGCCTGATCACATATCTTTGATCTGCAGAACTCTGAAACTTCATCCTCACCGGGCAGCTCGTCCTAGATCTGGTCCCACAGGGTCTTCCCGGAATGGCAGGAAGAGAGCTTGCCCACTTGAGATAAAGCAAGATTCTGCAGTCCTTCAGGGGTCATCTTAACCGATAAAGATCTTCTGCCCCCCGTGTACTGGACATCTAGTCAAAGGCTTCTTCCTAGATGGCAACTTGGGTTTTGGCTACAGTTCTTAGATGATCCTGAGAGTCTAGATAAGGAGAAGATGTGCACTGAATGGAGGTTAAGATTTCCTACTAGATTGTGAACATAAGGGCTCAAGTCTCATCATTTTTTTTAAAACATAGTGACAGACAATGGGTACTCAATAAGTGTTTGTTGAATGAAGGCATACAGACTGCCAGACCTCTGGGGCAACCTCTGCTAAAGGTGATCCCTTTGGAAGGCAGAGCTTTGCCACCAAATCAAACTCCTTGAGCCTTATATTCTGATTGGGAGTATGTCATACAGATGTCCAGTCTCTTAAAAGTGAATATTCACTTGTCAGAAACAAATAGTAAAGGCCAGCTAGGGATTTTGGATTCAGTTGAGCAGAGTGGCTGCCATCAGAATGGGGCAGCGAGGGGCCATACAGGCCACAAGACAAAGTAGGAGTTCTGGTGTCCTGGTTTTCATCCCAGTCCAGTGAGAAGCTCAGGGTAGATCTTCTATCCATATGGGGTGATACACTTTTAAGTTAGAGGCTGGCAGTTGAGCATTCAGGCAAAATGTGTGCTTTCTCAAAAGGGAAGTAGAGGTTCTTCTACTACTTCTGTCTGAGCTGATGCTTCATGTCTCATACAAGACTCAAGGATGCCAGCGATAGTGGTGGTGTGGCGGGTATCTAGCTAGGGCCAGTTAGATGGCAGTCAGATTCTCCAGAGAAAACCCGCTTGGCAAAGCCAAACTAGGCCCAGGAAAAGCAATCCAAGCATTTGGTGGACGTGAGAGGAAATGGGGAGGAAAAAAGAAAGGAAGAAAAGGAAAATAAATAGGCACGGGGGGGGGGGAACAAAACAAAAAGCGAAAATAAAAAATAAAAAAAGTAGGGTTTATTGACTGTCATGCATGTTAAATTAGAGGCTGTAAGAGAGGACTAGCAGTCTTTCTCTGAAGGCTGGAATGTTATTTTTGTGGCGTGGCTACTTCTGAGATAGGCAATTGTCTTGTCATCATCCCTTACATGATCCAGGGGTGGGCAAGCGCTCTCTCCACCTTGGCAACTGTTTTCTCTCTCTCCAGCTTCATCTTTCCTTTTTTTCGTTTTTGTTTTTTTAAATACCGTTTACAGATTGATTTAAACATTTTTTTAAACCACATGCTTCTTTTTCTGGGCTCCAGCCAGATCTCTGGGGGGAAGAGTTATTGGCAGTGGTGACAGAAGTCGGAAGAGTCTGCAAGAAATTCCGGGGGGCTTCCACCTCCCTCAGGTTTCCCCCCACTGGGCTGTCTCTCTCAGAGCTGTTCACGAGAATCATGTAGGAACTGCTGCAGGTTTTCCTGATGTCTTCTGAACCCCTCCCCAGAAAGCCTAGGAGTTTCTAATTGAGACAAGAAATCAAGGAAAAAGACCCAGAATCCTCTTTTCCCCAAAGTCATGAGAGGAGGCCAGTGAATGTATCTAGGGGACACATATTTCCAAACTCCACCCCACCAGTCCTTCCTAGGAAGTTCTCGAAGGTGCAGCACCAAGAACCTGCCCTCTTCCTTCACCTCCTCCTCCCCCTCCTGTTCTCTTGGGCCGGAGAGCCAGTGCTCTGGAAGAAGAGAGGGGAGAGGAGGAGAGAACGTCGCTGCTGACGGCATCTCTGCTGTCCGGGGTGACAGGGACTGCTGGGCCCTCAAAGTGTGGCCTGGAGGTTGGGGTCCAGGATGGTTTCTCGATCTGGAGACTCAATGTAATTGGCAGCTTCTTGAAGCTTCAGCAGCATGGCCATCTAAAAAGGGCAAAAGGAGGGATTCATGAGAGTTGGGACTCAGGGTCCCACCCCCAGAAGGGAAACCTAAAGCAATCTAGATCCCGGGTCTTGTCCTTGGTTTGTAAGTGATTAGGAGCCCAGAGGGCTTAGTGGCTTAGTCAGTTGAGCATCCGACTCTTGGTTTCGACTCTGGTCATGATCTCAGGTTTGTGAGATAGAGCCTTACGTCAGGCTCTGCACTGAAGGAATGAAGCCTGCTTGGGTTTCTTTCTCTCCCTCTCTCTCTGCCCCTCCCCTGCACCTACTCGCTCTCTAAAAATAAATAAACTTAAAAAAGAAAGAAAGAAAAAGCAGCAATGATGACTTAAACCCTGTCTGTAAGGCGATGCTCAAACAGGAGAGACGCCCTCTGCCTCCAGGGCGCTCACACTCTAGGAAAGGACAGAAGGCCTGTACACACTGGCTTGTACTGGGAGGGATTTGCAAAGTGGCGCTAAGAACGTCGGTGTCAGTCAGCTTTTTCTGATAGATCATAACCGCACACACTCAGTGTTCTCATGAGCCAGTCCTCACCCTCCTGCCCCAGGCTCACATACCCTAGTGCCTCGTGTCAAGTCTAAACTCCTCAGTGTAACTCACTTCCTTCTTTCTTCCCTCTTTACCTCTCACTCTCCTCTGGTTCCTCAAGACTGTGACCCTCCATTTCAGCTAAGTACGCCTGGTTGGTTCTCTATGGAATCTGCTCTCCACTCTTGTATTCACATGATCACTAACAGTCTTCCAATTTAATGGCTATTTTTACGTGAATAACTGCATTTTTAACTAAGTCAAAAGTGAAATAAAAGTGTATCATGTGGAAGAATTTCTTACCTGCAAGATAAAACTATAAGGTCACAGAAGTTGTGCACGCTGAAACTTTAATACAAACTGTCAAGTTATCTTCTAAAATGGCTTTGCTGACGAACGCTCTCACCAGCAGAGTAGGATGTGCTTCCACACACACCATTTTTGCAGTGTGATATGGTTATCTCCTTATTTTGATGTGCATTCCCACAATTACTAGAGAGGTGACTGATCTTTTCAGATTTTTATTGGCCATTTGCACTTCCTCTAGTCAAATGCCTTTTCATATCTTTTGTCCATTCTTCTATTTGGAAATGTTATGGGAAGTTTTATATACTCTTTTTTTTTTAATGTTTATTTTTGAGAGACAGAGAGAGACAGAGCGCAAGCCAGGGAGGGGCAGGGAGAGGGAGACACAAAATTGGAAGCAGGCTCCAGGCTCTGAGCTGTCAGTACAGAGCCTGACACAGGGCTCGAACCCATGACTGTGAGATCACGACCTGAGCCAAAGTCAGGTGCTTAACTGACCAAAGCCACCCAGGTGCCCTGGGAAGTTTTATATATTCTAGATACCAATCCTCTTTTGAAGTTTTTTTTTGTTTTTTTAATGTTTTATTTATTTCTAGGAGAGAGAGAGAGAGAGACAGCGTGAGCAGGGGAGGGTCAGAGAGAGAGGGAGTGACAGACTCTGAAACAGGCTCCAGGCTCTGAGCTGGCAGTCAGCACAGAGGCCGATGCGGGGCTCGAACCCATGAACTGCGAGATCACGACCTAAGCGAAAGTCGGACGCTTAACCGACTAAGCCACCCAGGCGCCCCGATACCAATCCTCTTTTGGTTACAAGCTTTGCAACTCTTTGCCCCTAGTTGGCCACTTGTCTCAGACTACTTTTTACCGGAGCTCATGAAATCCACTGAGCTGAGGCAGTCCTCAATATAGTACCAGAGAACAGAGGGAGAGAGACAGAGTGGCCACGCGTCCTACTGCTCTCTTCTTTGGTTGTTAGTCCTACCTGGGATCTGCCCGAGACTCGGGTCTTTAGTAGAACACATCTTGCCAGCATGCACTATTATTTAGCTTAAGCTACACTGCAGGCATATGATCTTTATAACCCAGGATTCTGACAGTTGAGCTCCTCACTGACCTCCTCCTGGTCCTACCCTTTCCAATAACCTTAGGTCTCCATCAGGGTATGCATGAAGAGTTCAATTCCATAACACTCTTACTTTTACTTTAGAATGGCTTCTACTCACCAGAGGGTCCGAGTCCAGAGAACTTGGGGTACTATCTTTGACTGTCCTATCCTCGGGGGGTGAGGCAATGCTGTGAGGACCCACGGTAGGTGGAGGCAGGTGGTACAGCTTCGATTGGTCTTGTTGGGCTGATGGCCAGGGAAGAGTGTCCCGGACCCACTCCACAGGGTCCTCCCAAGCGGCTTTCTGTCCATGGACCTGGAGAGAAGGGGAGATGTGATTACTGGCAGAGGAATCCACAGGTAGAGGCTTGCTCATGCAGTCTCCTGATGGTCATATGTACTTCCTCATATGTAAAGCCTTGAGGCTCTGATCCCCCATGGAATTTTCTTTGAGTTTCCAAATAAAGGAGTAAGTTGGTGTAAGCTAGTGAAACCATTTTGGAAGATAATTTGGCAGACCGTGTTAAACACTTAACATGTACCCAACTTATGACCCCATAATTTTACTTTTTAAGTAAGAAATTCTTCCACTTTAGTAATTATATCTTTTTCTAAAATTTTTAATTAAAAAAATTAAAACAATTTTAATGTTTTATTTATTTTTGAGAAAGAGAGGCAGCATGAGCAGGGGAGGGTCAGAGAGAGTGGGAGACACAGAATCCGAAGACAGGCTCCAGGCCCTGAGCTAGCTGTCAGCACAGAGCCCGACACGGGGCTCGAACCCACAAACCGTGAGATCATGACCTGAGCCAAAGTCAGACACTTAACCAACTGAATCATCCAGGCGTCCCCTGCCAAAAAAAAAATTTTTTTAACTTTTTTTTAATGTTTTATTTATTTCTAGGAAGAGAGAGAGAGAGAGACAGCGTGAGCAGGGGGAGGGCCAGGAGAGAGAGGGAGTCACAGGACTGAAAACAGGCCCAGGCTCTGAGCTGGCAGCCCAAAGCACAGAGCCCGACGCGGGGCTCGAACCCACGAACCGCGAGATCATGACCTAAGCGAAAGTCGGACGCTTAACCGAATTAAGCCACCTGCGCCCCCCGCCAAAAAAATTTTTTAACGTTTATTTATTTTTGAGAGGAGAGAGAGAGAGAGACAGAGCATGAGTCAGGGAGGGGCAGAGAGGGAGACACAAAATCCAAAGCAGGCTCTAGGCTCTGAGCTGTCAGTACAGAGCCCAACATGGGGCTTGAACTGACAAACTAGGATATCATGACCTGAGCTAAAGCTTAACCAACTGAGCCACCCAGGTGCTCTTAATTTTTTTAATGTTTATTTATTTTTGAGAGAGAGAGAGAGAGACAGAGTATGAGTGGGGGAGGGGAAGAGAGAGAGGGAGACAGAATCTGAAGCAGGCTCCAGGCTCTGAGCCGTCAGCACAGAGCCCAGCACTGGGCTAGAATTGCGAAATCATGACCTGAGCTGAAGTCGGACACTCAGCTGACTGAGCCACCCAGGTGCCCCTAGTAATCATATCTTTACAAAAAAATTCTGACTTTGGGGCACCTGGGTGGCTTAGTCTATTGAGTGTCCGACTTTAGCTCAGGTCATGATCTCGAGGTTATATGAGTTCGGGCCCCATGTTGGGCTCTGTGTTGACAGCTCAGAGCCTGGAACCTGCTTAATGCAAAATTAAGTAAATAATGATTTCTGGCAACAATCTGATAGATAGTGTCCCTAGAAACTTACTATCTCATTAGGGGATATTTATTACAATAATATATTACTGTATTTTTATTTATTTTTTTTATTACTTTTTTCGGGATCTGAAGTGGGCTCTATACCCTGACAGCAGAGAGCCTGATGTGGAGCTTGAACCCACAAGCCATAAGATCATGACCTGAGCAGAAATCAGATGCTTAATCAACTGAGCTACTCAGATGCCCCAATAACAAATCACTTTTATGGAAAATACATGGCCAATAGGCATTCAGAAATTGCATTACAGTTCACTAGGGCTGGAAAAGACTTTAGTGATCATTATGTCCTCCTTCACAAGTAAAAAAACTGGGGGGGAGGGGTTAATAAAATGACCTCTTTGCTTTGCATTCTTATTTGCATCCTTCTTATTCTAACTTCTAAAAATCTTTTTACATATTTCATGTGTTCAAAACAACCCAGTGATTTAGGCAGAGCAGATTTATAATATCTTTTCTTCTACATAAGTATGTTAAAGAAGGTTATGGAACTCGGCCAAAGTAACATTTTTATTAGCAGTTAGTAGGAGGGTTTACTTAATTCTTAGCTTGGTGTTTCTCTATTTGCTCTGATCCTCTTCTTTAAAAATATTTATTCATTTTTAAGAGTATGTGTTGGGGAGGGGCCGAGAAAGAGGGGGACAGAGGATCTGAAGCAGGCTTTGCACTGACAGCACTTAGCCTGATGTGGAGATCAAACTCACAAACTGTGAGATCATGACCTGAGCCAAACAGAAGTCGGACACTCAACAGACTGAGCCACCCAGGTGCCCCTGCTCTGACCTTTGAGAGGCCTGCATTTGGCACAGAGCCAGAAGGCCCAGGACTGGACAGGCCACAGAGACAGTGGTCCTATAGCCATTTACTAAATGGTGGCTGGTGACAGGGCCTTACTCTACCTAAGAGTAGGAAGACAACCTAACTAATCTTGGAAGCCTCGTGTCTAACATTGAAGAGATATTTCTGCTTTGTTGGGTGGGATAGCCTGACTCTGGGGACTGAGCAGAATCAGAGGGTAGGGCTCACCTTGATCCCATCCTTCGCTCCTTCCTGTAGATAAGGAATGATAGAATTGTTCCACAGGTCAATGAACCAGGTCCGGAAGTCTTCAATGCCAATGGGACAGGACAGAAAGAAGCAAGGGCCTAGGGAAAGGGATGAGACCATTAAGATGACTGAGAACTCAGGTCTCCCCAGTCATCTCTCTCTTTTACTCCTTAATCCCAGGCAGAGGGATCTGATAGCCAAAAGAGTAAAAGAAATATATATATATATATATATATACAAGTTTATTTATTTAGAGAGAGAACATGAGAAAGTGAGGGAGGGGCAGAGAGAGGGTGAAAGAGAATCCCAAGCAGGTTCCATGCTTTCAGCACAGAGCCTGATATGGGGCTCGACTCCACAAACCATGAGATTGTGACCTGAACTGAAACCAAGAGGGACACTCAACTGACTGAGCCACACAGGCACCCCAGGAACAAAAGAAATTTAGAGTCGGGCTGTCCTGAGATTGTTGTCAAGACCAGTGGGAGTGGCAGTCTCTGAAACATGCTTCTTCACAAGGTAGAGTTAAGGTGAGGGAGGGACGGGAAGTGTTTCAATTCCCCCCTAAACACTTTCCTTCCTTTTTCCCATTAATTGTGGCAAAAATGAGGGAGTGGGCTTTCTTCTGGTTGAAGTGATTTACTCCCATCATGGTGCTAACTGCACCATGCTTGTTAAGTAATCAAGCGGACCTGTGTCTGAAGCCATGAGGATTGCCACTCCTTTAGATGGTGAAGACTCCAGAAAGAAAGGGGAACATCCCACCGGGTGGCAAAGTCAGAAAGGAAAGCCACCTTCTGACCCCAAAGGGGAGGCTGAACCCCAGTACCGATGAGGAAGTCTGAGGTGCTGTGCTTCTCAAGGAAGGTGTGGAGATGATACCACAGCTTGGGTACCCAGTCAAGCACCCGAAGCAGCTCTTCCTTGTTGGCATTGATGTCACTGTCCGACTCTACCAGCTTCCTCCTCAGGTAACGGACCAGGAAGCCATTGGCTGGCTCTACATTGTTGGAGAAGGTCAGCATCCTGCAGCCAGGAATGGGGAGAATGGGGTCAGGTTGGCAATGCGGACACTGTCTGTGGTCATTCCCTGCCTGCCTCCCACAGATGCCCATTGGATTTCTTCTCAGGTAATAGCGGGATCAACTGAACTCAGGGCAGTAGCATTGGGCAGGTAGAGCTGATCCTCAAATCAGTGACCATCTTCAGATAACCATATGACCTCACTGACCAGGATGGGGGTGTGTGTGTGGGCAGAGAACCCAAATTACAGAGTCCCAGCTTCAGCCCTTAGTTTTGTAGTTCTTTCCCCTTCTCGAGGAGTCTCCTCCATCCTGTCACTGACATGCCAAATATACCTAATCTCTCTTCCCAGTCCAGACACCCTGCCTAATTCTCTTTTCTTCTGCTATCTACTGCCCCTCTGGTTGGATCCTGGGATTTAACTAGTTTATAGAATCTTTGGTAGTATTGGAAGGTTCATCCAGGGCCACAGTTCTTACCTGAAGCTCAAGTGCAAACCATGATTGGGTGTCATTTTTACAGGCTGATTGGTGGTACCTATAATATAAGGACTGTGGGAAGAAGGAGGAAAAAGGTTTACTTGGGCTAATGTTTTAACCCTTGCTTTCTGATATTTACACCCAATGGAGAGCTCCAGGTTGGACGGACCAGGCTCTCCTCCCACGGTGGGGAGTTTGGTCTGGAGTCCAGCTTACCATTTGTGGTACTTGCAAGTGAGAGCCCCATTGACCAGCTCACTGATGGAGCCTGCTTCACTCAGGTCATCCAACAGGATCACCAGGGGGACATCCCCAATTCCCGTCTCCCGGTCTATTTGGTTGGCCAGGTTGGAGAGATATAGTTGCAGATCCTGAGATAAAAGAAGGAAGCGGGTCAGTGCTAAGGAGAGAACGCTGGGATCAAGAAGGCTTCTGGAGAAGCCATGCTAGTTCAGGATTTCCCTGGAGCCTTTGATTCCTATTCGATGCATTTTAACATTCGATTGTAGAAGCAGATGACTATGGACTACTGATTAACAGTGGTCCCAAAGGCTCTAAGGCAACCATCTTAAGCAGTGGCTCCTAAATTCCCGAAGGGTGGGGATCATATTCTCTATCCTACATGGCTTTTCACTGGGTTAGTACCATGAACCACTCCAGTGGACATGTCTCCCCCTGCTGGGGAGAGCCAAGATTTGAAGCCACTCCAGAGTGTTGGGCTGTGCCCAAGAGACATCCAGATTAGGCAATGAACTGTGCAATGTATAACATTTAATTCTGAGTGCTTCTCCCCAGAAGGCCCAAAGTCAAAGTAAAATGGAAAAGAAATACTGAAAAGAAAGGTAGAGGGAAGAAAATAAAAGAAAAGATGGGATTTTCAGGGTTGGCAGAAAGTGAGGTGGATATGAGGATGGAATTTAGTCCAGAATCAGCGAAAGAGAAAGGAGTGGAAGAGGGGCTGGGGGAAGAATGGGGTAAGAAGGGAAGGAAAAAGTCTGGAAAGAAACTGGGGGCAGAGGAGGGACTAGGAAAGGGGATGCAATGAGATGGGAAAGGAAAGGAGAACACTGAACAGGGAAGATTCAGGCAGAGGGGAGGAAAGAGAAAAGAGGGGGTGGGAAAGGCCTGGGCAAGGCTTTAGGGAAGCAGAGGCCCAAGCAAAGGCTGGTGGGTGGGTCAGGAGGCAGCCACCTTGCAAGACTGTTGGTGCATGTTGAAGGTGCTGACGATGCCCTCGGTGACCTCGCGGCCGGAACGCTCCACCAAGTACTCAGCCAGACGGTTGGTCAGGTAGGTCTTGCCTGTGCCGCTGGGGCCCGAGAGGACAAGGCGCCGGTGCTTGAGCAGGAGGCTGATGTAGTGCTGCATCATCGGCTTGGGGACCAGTGTCTCAAACACCAGGCTGTCGACGCACTTCTCCTTCAGACCTGAACCACCCGCCCCAGAGAGCGTGAGCCATTACCAGGGCCCTGAGGGCGGCAAAGGCACCTGACGACATTTCTTTCTTCAGAGCCCACTGAAAGAACTCAGACCCACCTGCCTTGTGGCTCCACAGGAATCCCCTAACCTCTAGTTTTGAAAACGTAGGTCTTATTTTAGGGACATGTTCTGAGCTATAGGTGTGTGAGTGGAGTGAGAAACCTAGGCTTTCTAGAAATTTTTCTGGGAATGAAAATGGCCCCAGGAATAAATGTTAGGATTGCATCTTACACATCTTTTTATTTTTTATTTTTATTTCTAAATGTTTGTTTATTTTTGAGCAAGAGTGACAGAGTGTGAGAGGGGGAGGGGCATAGAGAGGGAGACACAGAATACGAAGCAGGCTCCAGGCTCCCAACTGTCAGCACAGAGCCCGATGCAGAGCTCAGACCCATGAACTGTGAGCTCATGACCTGAGCCGAAGTGGGACACTTAACTGATTGAGCCACCCAGGTGCCCCTTACTCATCTTTTTTATATCTCTCATCACTTAAGTATGAGCCAGCACATTGTAGCTCCTCAGTAAATCCTTGTTGAATGAATGTGTGATGGACTGTCTGATGTTCCTCTCCCTCCTTCACCTTGTTTCGCTGCACCCCAGGAGACAAAGACTAACCTTTGAGGGAGACTGATATGTTGTTGACGCCCCGGCGGCAGGGAGGCATCTCCGGGGGCTCTGCATCCAATACTCGCTTCACATGGCTGATGCTATAGCCATGGATGGACTCGGTGCTCAGTCCCAGGGTAGAGGCTGGGTCCATCTTAGAAATATAGTCCTGACAGAAAAGAAAAAGAGAAAAAAAAAAAAGAGTAGAGAGAACACCGAGATGATACAAACACAGATGTACAAGCCACAAATTTTAGAGGGAACAGAAGTAGATGGAGAAAGGGAGGAACATATGTTTTTCCTGGTTAGCATTTCTCCATAAATCATCAAAGGTCCCCAAGATCCCAGTGCCTGGATGGCTCAATATCTCATGAGAAGATGAGCACCTTTGCGAGTACATGTATCCCTTTACCTTGAACACTTGGAAAACAGCTTCATCCAGCATCTTCCAGTCAACTTTTCCACTGACCTTGCTACACCCCAGGAAGAATTCCTGTTGCTTCAAGTCCTATACAGCCAAGGTAGAAGTGGGTGAGCCTCCATGCAGATCACTCCAAGAAAGGTTAGGCGTCATCAAAGGCATTAGCAGTGGGGTACTCTGGTTTTGGGGGTGTTCAGAGACGCCATTTTCTTGGATAAAGTTAATAGTGTCACCAGGCCTCCTTGAAGTTCCTTACCCCTTTGATGATGTGCTGGGGGGGCATCCTCACAACCACCCGAAGGGTCACTTCCTCCTTTGGACCACAAGTGCTGATGCCATCCATGGGTGACAGGTCTGTGGACAGTGAAAAGAACTATTGGCTTTAGGAGGCACCTACAGGCTTTCCTAAACCTTCCAGTCGTTCTCCTTTCCAAATAAGTAGTTCCTACAAAGAGGTAACTGAAGCCCAACACTGAAAAGTAACTAAGGTTGAAGGAACCGGGGCGCCTGGGTGGCTCAGTTGGTTAAGCATCCAACTTTGGCTCAGGTACTGACTTCATGGTCCGTGAGTTCTAGCCCCGCATCGGGGTCTGTGCTGATGGCTCAACACCTGGAGCCTGCTTCCAGTTCTGTCTCCCTCTCTCTCTGCTCCTCCCCTGCTCACACTCCGTCTCTCTCTCCCTCTCAAAAATAAACATTAAAAAAAAGTTTTTTTTAAAAGGTTGAAGGACCATAACAACTCTCCGTGTCTCCCGACATGGCATCTGCTTGGTGTAGGCATCATTACTTCTGTGACCTAAGAAAGGTGTCACCAGTGCAAGTGGAACCCCTTTTCTTCTTTCCACCCTTAAAGGTTCTCCCAAACAGGTACCTGTGTCTGTGAGGCCTGGGCTGAAGGAATGCGTGAGGGCGAGGCCCAGGGAGCGGCGAGGGGATGATAAAGCAGATGACCCAGGGACCTGCCCTGGCGTGGAGCCTGATGAGGGGCCTGGGGCTACCTTCAGCCGGTCATTCTCCGCTTTCAGCAGGTCCACCTCCAACTGCGACAGGGACAGACAGGGGAGGGTCGCAGAGTTGGACAGATCTCAAGCCTCGGCCTTCCCTTTCCTCAGCTCTCTGCCCAGACACCGACCTGCATGTTGTGCATCGTCTCTCGGAGTTGGTCCAGCTGATGGGCAGAGTTGAGGGCTTCCAAGCGGATGTCTGTGAGCTTCATCTCTTTCTCCCACAGTTCGGAGCGCAGCTCTGATACCTCCTTCTTCTCCGGCTCCTCTTCCTCATTGCCGTGGAACAGCCTAGCATGGGGGACCGGGTGAGCGGGGCCCCTGTAAGAAAGTGAGGGTGAAGCCAGGTCACGTGGGGAAGCTCTAGAGTTACTAGGGGACACCGAGACCCTTGGCTGGCGGTCTCGGTTCTCCTGCTCAGACATAAATGGTAGTGGGAGGGAAGGCCCATCGCTGGCCTCATATGCCCCAGGAGAGATCTACAGTGCGGTACTGTCCAAGGGCAAACAGTGGGCGTAACTGTGGACTCTGGCCAGCAGCTTATACTAGTACTGGGCAGGGTGATGGGCAGAAAGCACTTACTCAGTGACTTCAATGCCCACAGAAGAGGAGTTGGAGGACTTGATGGAGGGCGAAGCAGTCTCTGTGGAGCTGTGCTGTAGTTTGGGGGATGAGGGGGCAGAGGAGTCGGGTGTGGCAATCTCCTCAATATCAGAGTATGAGGAAGCTGACTTGGGTCCCTTTTTTATGCTGAAGGCTTTGTTGAAGGAACTTCGAAGCTAGAAAAAAGCAGAGCCAGGTAGAGAGATGTCAGGGCTCCACCCCAGAGACTGGGTGAGGACTGGTTTGGGATTTCTGAGACAGACAGCTGTACAGGCAGGGTATTTGCTGCTGTAATTAAGCCTCCCTCTTAAGGCTTCACTTGGTTCATGGAATATGGGCAGAAGAGTTGCCTAGAAATTAGGGCTGAGAGAAAGTGGAATGTTCTGGTTCACTGTTGTTGTGGGCTATGGGAACTTCTTGGGTCTGCTCTCTGCCATGGGGGAACTGTGCCCCTGAGTAGAACAGAGAGAAACTCCCGGAGGTCATATGGTGGCCAATCTCTCAATGATCCAATCCCACCTTCTCCAGCAGACCAATTACTGTTCAGTCTAGAGCCTCGCTCACTTTGGGTCTCAGGATCCACCTTGACCAGGGCTCATCAGATCAGAATTCATTTATCTATTAACCAGAGACTGGCAACATGATTCTGTGGAAATCATCAGAAGGGAGTGGTATCAAGTTTCTTTTAGTGTCTCGTGTGCTCAGCACATCCCAGAATGACTGAAACAGACACAAGTGCTTTCTACTATTTCACTCAAATGTCCCAGAATAAGGAATATTTCCCAGAATTTCCTCCAAATACTTGGGATACTATAATTAGACCATAGGGTTTTTTTTTTTTTTTTTTTTTTTTTGACCTTTGACGTGTTGATGAGCTTGGGTGTTAGGGCTGTGAGCTAGAGATGCAAACCAGGGTTCTGTCCCACCCAGTCACATGCATCTATATAGCATGCACACACGCACAGGGACACAGATATGGAATGGCAGCAAGAGACAGAGAGTAAAGGAGGGGTCGGAGGCTGTAGGGGAAAAAGCAAACAGGTCTTTGGGACAGTGAGAGAAAAGAAAGGAAAACTTGAGGCTACTTTTTCAAAGTGTCTCTTTTGGAACACAGGAAGGCTGTCAGGTAGGTGATGGGTGGAACTGACGGTGGTGTGCACTTTGTGTCTACCAGGTAGGGTGTAAAGGACCAATCTGGCTGTGATGGGGATGAGAGAGAGAGAGAGAGAGAGAGAGAGAGAGAGAGAGAATGTGTGCAGTTAGCTAGGGTATGCGTGCAGGGAATATATATCATCATTGAATAGTCAAGGCTCAAGAATCCCTTAAAACCCAATTCTCTGCAGAGATGAGAAGCTGAGGCTGAAAAGTTGACTTGTTTGAGATTGCAGAATTGAAGGAAAGCCTGAGACTGGAACTCAGCCTTCCTAATTTTCAACCCAATAGTCTTCTTCTACACTGCTGTAGCTATGGGAAGCTATGTGTGTGTGAGAGAGAGTGAGAGACAGAGAGACAGAGAGAAAGAGTGTGTGTATGTGTGTATATGTGTGCAGAAAGAGATCCTGTTGCCACAATCTGCCTGGGGCACAATACCTTGTAAGATCACTAAGACCCTGAGTAAGAAAGAGTCATGTTCTCTGGGATGTTCAGGGCCCCCAAAGCCCAACTGAGGATGTTGACTGGTGTTAGATGGTGAAGGATTCCCTGAGTTCAGGAAACAATGGATCAATCAAGCAAAACAAAACAGACTTTTTTTTTAAGTAGCCTTCATGACCAGTGCAGAGCCCAAAACAGGACTTGAACTCACGACCCTGCAATCAAGGGTTGGACGCTTAACCAACTGAGTCACCCAGGCACCCCCAAACAGACTCTTTACTGAGGGACTTCTCAGTTCTTCCTATGTGGAAGTGCATTGTAGAAATGCAGGGCTTCTCAATGACGCATCACTATTTTAAGGGGCATTATCGTGGCCTAGGGCACAATGCATTCTGGGAAATGCTAACCTAAAGAATCAAGTTTAAGTAATCACCATGGCATTTCAGGCCCTTCATATCTGTGCCTCATTGTACTCAGTGCTCTAGCTACAATGATTTTAATTCCTGCCCCACTGTTCCCCTTCTGATTAGACAATGTCAGTGTAGAAGGCCTCTCAACATCAAGTGTAGACACACTCTCCTATTGCAGTCACACCTCAGTTGAACTTCTACTTCCTTTGTGGTGTTTCCCCTGCCTTCTGTAAGTAGTTTCATCTACGAGCTCCTTTAGCACTCCCTGACTGTATTAAGCATTTTGGCACCATTGGGCTGTTACCAGTATTATATGTACAATTTCAGTCTTTGTCTCCCCAGCAATTCTGCAGGCTCCTTGATGGTTCAGATTAGACTCCACTTTTCACATTTTTCGGAACACTTGGCACAATGTTAGGATAGGGTTAGTGGACCTCAGATAGCTGGTTTGTAATGGAAACTCTGGATTCACCTTCTGCTTGTCTGGGAAACTATACTGTAACTCCTGAAAGGTCTTCAGAAACTCCACGGATGTTCAGAGGGTTTCAGGTTTGCGGGCGGTTTGAGGGTGCCCTGGACTGAATCCTAACCCCTCCTATCTCTGGTTCATCTCCCTATAGAGCTAAATCTCCAGGCAAGACCCAAACTGAACTGGCCTCTGGAAATGGTGGTCAAGATAACGTGCATCCAGTGATGCCTTTCCATGTTGGGCTTCCAGGTTTGAAGGAACAAAAAAAATTAGAAAGCTCATTTTCTGGATAGGAGGAACTCAAATTGACTGCTTTTATAACAGGCCAATTTTGCAAAAAGGGAAAGACAGGAGGGAAGAGATCAGGATTTTGTTAACTTTCCCATTCGGCCCCCAACCAGACCACTCCTCTTGTCCTCATGGGGGCAGCCGTGGATGGACCATGCAGTGGAGTGAGTTAGGAACTCTGGTGTGGTTGTTACGGTTAGTTTTATGAGTGGCCGCTCCTTCTTTAAGGGAGGGAGTTGCTCTGGAAATGGGGAAGGTATGGCAAAAGGAAAGAGGAAACAAGGAGAGAGGAACTGGGTCTCTTACCTCATAGACCTGGAAAAAAATAGGGATTTGAAGTCAGCATTTTGAAGGGAAAAAAAAAGAAGCAACACTTAATCACTCATTTCACACAGCTGGGACCCATCTGTGCTACACAAAGCTTTGGGGGCCAGTCCTATTGAACAGGGGACAGAGGAGCAAGAAGTCTCCATTTGGGGATCCTCTCCTTCCCACAGGCAGCAGATGAGCTAAAAGTGTTTTAGATCTGCCTAGAGAATTGCAGAAAGGTCATCCAAAGTCAGTTGAGGGCTATCAGGAGCCAGCTGGGGGAGTCGGTGGGGGGAACTATCTCTGGACTAGTCAACAATAATATAAAGATTCCTTTTGAGGTATTACGGGAAGTTCCACAAGTACTTCTCCAAAAAACCTGAAGAAATGACTTCCAGGAGCATCTAGCATGAATAGCTTTGTTCAGAGAATCTTCTCTCCACAGTAGAGAAGGGAATGGGCAAGGAGATTGATAGGACATTCCCTTCTAGATGTTTCTTTCTGTTGCCAAATACATTGGCTCCACTCAGAGGCATGGAGAGCCCAAGGAAGGTGGGTGTGCCTAAGGGTTGGAGGGATGGCCTTGGTACAAGTGGGGTATGATTGGGATCAAAGAAGAGTTTCGCTGACTTTGCTCTGAGCAGATACCTGGGGCTTGTATTAACCCCAAGGGACCCTATCTTGGTTAGTTCTGGAAGGAGCCAATCCCTACGATGAGGTGGAGGTGACCCACAATGGCTCCTCACAGTTCCCACCCCCAACCTTTACCTACCCAGCTCTTTTTCTTCTTCTTTTTTGCGTCAGCATCCTTGCTGCTGCCAATGCTGGAATGGCTGGTGATGCTGTTGAGGCTTGAGATGCTATCTGAGGAGTTCTGCCTCTTGATCCGAAGTTCTAGGGGCCAAGAGCAAGTGGGAAGAACACACATAGGGTAGATTTAAGAAGACAAGAGACTTAAGGCAAGTCTAGCTGCAGAAGGTAGACGAGAAGGGGACCAAACAACTCCTACAACCCCATCGTTCATTTTCTGGATCATTTCTTTCAACAAGCGTTTGTTGAGTGTCAATCATGTTTCAACATTAAAAAAATGCTAAAGGTAAAAAAAAAAAAAGTGTAGGAATGTAAATAAGAAATGATTCTTCTTCTCAAGAAGCTTCCAGTCTAGTAGGATAAAAAGCAGTACACAAACTAATGAACTCAGCCTGAATAGGTCTGAGAAGGGCTTAATGAAAGCTTGCCCTCAATTCCTTGATGGAGACATCAACCTACCATTTTTTTTAAAGCAAACTCTGCCCCCAATGTGGGGCTCGAACTCATCACCCCGAGACCAAGAGCCACATGCTCCACAGACTGAGCCAGCCAGGCATCCCTCAACCTACCATTTTTTCATGATTTTCCCCTATAATACTTGGCTGCCTGGTGCTCTAAGGCCAAGTGTAACTAGCCACGTGTCTTGCACTTAACCTAAATGAGCTTTAGTTTTCTCATCAGGTGGGTAGAAAATCTTTTCAGCTCTCTTCAAAGGTTTGGAATGGCATAAAAGATGATCCACTTTTCCACAGGGAAGGAAAAAGTTAACCAAGGAAGAAATGTTTGAGTCTTGAAAGAACAGAAGTTCTTTAGACGACTTAGGGCCAAAGAAAAAGTACATGCAGAGGCCCTGTGCAGGGCTCCAGCTTTGCTTGCGGAACCTCAGGCAGACTGGAATGGAAGCACGACAGGGAGCACAGGAAGAGGTGAGGGTGGAGGTTAGGCTCAGACCAGACTGGGGAGAGCCCTGAATGCCTCTTAAAGGATATTTGCCTTTGTGTTATAGGTAATGAGCAGGAGCAACAGAGATTCTAAAGCAAGGGCAAAATATAATCAGATTTTTAAAGCCTTTTTATTTTGAAATAATTATATACTCACATGAAATTCCAAAGAAATGTACAGCCAGTCTCCTCCAATGTTAACATCTTGCCTAACTGTAGAACAATGCCAGCAGATTCATTTTTTTTTTCATAGCACTTACTACGTTAACATGGAGAAAGAGGAAGTGGAGGGTTAGATCAGAGGTAGGGAGCCAGTTAGGTAGTTATCTGCAGTGTCCTCCTAGAAACAAGAGCTATTCAGCGAAGATGTGGGTAGTTTCTGGTTTATTTTCTCACTCTCTCCATGACCAAAAGTGCATCTTTAAACTCTAATCTTCCTTTCATACTACTGGGAAAACAAGATCCTAGGATCTGTTGAAGCACGTGGAAACCCTTTGTTCAAGGATTATCAAACCAAGTTTATGATACTATAGAGTTCTTCTAGTTATTAAAAATTTTTTTAATGTTCATTTTTGAGAGGCAGAGAGACAGAGTATGAGTGGAGGAAGGGTAGAGAGAGAGGGAGACACAGAATCCAAAGCAGGACCCAGGCTCTGAGCTGTTAGCACAGAGCCTGACAAGGGGCTCAAACCCACAGACCGTCAGATCATGACCTGAGCTGAAGTCGGAAACTTAAACGACTGAGCCACCCAGGGGCCTCAGAGTACTTCTAGTTATTATAAAGGTGTGGAAAATTCCCAAGAGAACATGCTGAATTGAAGTCAAGAAATTTTTATTTGTGTAAAAATGGCTATATGTATCCCTGTATATTTATTTGTATATGCATAAAAATTATTTCATTTCTAGAAAGATTCACAAGAAATTATTACCTCTGGAGAGTGAGATTTGGGGTCAGGGGTTCAGGGAAAGGGATGTTACCTTTTACCACATACCCTTTTGTATAGTTTACATCAGAGGCTGGCAAGCTTTTACTGTAAAGGGCCAGACAGTAGATATTTTAGGCTCTGTGGCCAGATGACATCTGTTATACCACCTCCTCAGCAATGCTGTTGTTGCATTAAAGCAGCCCCAGACAACATGTAAATTAATGAGAATGGCTGTGTTTCTGTAATACGTTATTTAAAAAATAGGTGGTGAGCTGGATTGGGTGAATGGACCATGGTTTGCTAACCACTAGAGTTCACGTGACCCCGCAGAACATTTTTTATGTTACTATATTGCTTTTATGATAAAAATAAATTTAATTAAAAATTAGTTAATTGAAAGTTAAATGAGGGGCGCCTGGGTGGCTTAGTTGGTTAAGCGTCCGACTTTTGCTTAGGTCATGATCTCGCAGTTTGTGGGTTCGAGCCCCGTGTCGGGTTCTGTGCTGACTGCCAGCTCAGAGCCTGGAGCCTGTTTCAGTCTGTGACTCCCTCTCTCTCTGACCCTCCCCTGCTCACACTGTCTCTCTCTCTCTCTCTCTCCTAGAAATAAATAAAACATTTAAAAAAATTAAAAAAAAAAAAGAAAGTTAAATGAAAGGCAGCAAAATAAGTGTGGGCATCTGTCTATTACCAGTTCCTTGGAGGTTCCAAATAGCTGTGAGTCCATGAATTCGATTTTAAAATTATGCTATATAGTACTTTGATTTTATTAAAAAAATTTTTTTTACATTTATTTATTTGAGAGACAGAGCATGAGTGGGGGAGGGGCAGAGAGAGAAGGAGACACAGAATCCGAAGCAGCCTCCAGCTCTGAGCAAGAATTCAGCACAGAGCCTGACACGGGGCTCGAACCCATGAACCATGAGATCATGAGTCGGACACTTAACCGACTGAGCCATCCAGGCGCCCTTATATAGTACTTTTAAAAGCAAAGGATGTTTTAGAATCAAATAACCTTCACAAAGTTCATCTTTTGTGCACTTTTAATTTTGCGCCACATATATTTATTACCTTTTTACACATAAAGGTAGGCATCGTTGCTTTGAGCATTATCTTACTGAATGTTCCTAGAAATCTTCCTGATCAGGTTGAGCCTGGGTCAACATGAACTGAGAAAACGTGAAATCTCAAAGCGAAAGACCGAACTCATTTCTTCACTTAACACATAAATATCTGAAGGCTAAGGTGTACTTGGGAAACCAGAAATAGCTTACTATTCCAGATTCATCAATTATGAGCTGTGTTTGACATAGAGACTTAGTTTCTCTGATCTTTTTCTTAAATATAAAATACACTTTATCGGGCTGTTATCTGAAATAAATGAAATAACACAAATAAAATCCTTAGAAAAGTGCTAGCACATAGCAAGTGCTCAATAAATGCTGGCTGTTACTATTGCCACAGTAGGGATCAGAGTGCAAGAGGAAAAGGGATGGAAGATGAAGCTGAAAAGAAAGGTTTGTCTTAGACCAGGAAGAGGATGACAGCACCCCATACTAATAGGTTTGCAACATATTCTCTTCCCCTTCCACTTGTCTCTCTGAAAGGTTTCAAACACACAGAAATACTTAAAGCAGAGAACAATGGACATCCATACACCCCCTTCACCTAATTTAACAGTTGCTAATATTTTGTTATAGTTATACTTGTGTGTGCTCTCTTTTTCTCTTCCTCCACCTACAAACACATCCATGCACACACACACAAACACACACACATATGTACAGATATTTTCTTGAACAATTTGAAAACAAGTGGCAGACAACATGACACTTGGCCACTACGTACTTCAGGATGTACCTTCTAAGAATAAGGACATCATCCCACAACATCATTATCACACCTAAGAAAATTAACAGTAATTCTTTTTTTAAAGCAATAATTATTTAAGTAATCTCTACACCCAATGTGGGGCTTGAACTAATGATCCTGAGATTAAGAGCCACACACTCCTCTGACTGAGCCAGCCAGGTGTCCCAGCTGTAATTCTTTTAAATTAATATCAAGTCCATATTCAAACTGGAATGATTTCTGATCTTAACTGAGATGATTGGATTACTGTGGGGGGGGGGGGGCGGGCGGGCAGAGTGTGGAGGAAGGACTGTGGCAATGCAAGACGAGTTAGGAAATTATTGTAACAATTCAGAAGAAGAGTGATGAAAACCAGAGCCAGGGTAGTAACAAGACAGAAGAGAGAGAATTGAGTATCTATCTATCTATCTATCTGCATAAGTTATATATAGAACTCAATAAGTGAAACAGTGAGACATAAAAGACGACTCTTGCATTAGTGATTTGGATGACCAGGCAGATGATAATACCTGAAATGGGCAAAAATGCAGAAAGGAAAGGGATGGTTTGTGTGTTTGTAGGGGAGGTGGAGGGACTGCCTTTTAATGCTGGACATAGTGAGTTAGGGACACCTATCAGGTGATCTAAGTGAGAATGTCCAAAAGTAGTTGAAAGTAAGGTTCAAAATTCAAGAGAGGGATATAGCTCAGGAAGACAGAGATACAGATTAAGAAGAGGTTGTAGGGGTGCCTGGGTGGCTTAGTCGGTTAAGCGTCCGACTTTCACTTAGGTCATGATCTTGCGGTTCGTGCGTTCGAGCATCGCGTTGGGCTCTGTGCTGACTGCCAGCTCAGAGCCTGGAGCCTGTTTCAGAGTCTGTGTCTCCCTCTCTCTCTGACCCTCCCTGATCACGCTGTCTGTCTCCCTCGCCTAGAAATAAAAATAAAAATACTAAAAAAAAAAAAAAAAAAAAAAAAAAAGAAGAGGTTGTAAAACTTATCGAGCTAATAAATAAACTCAGTAAGTCTGCAGGATATATGATCAATATATAAAAAAACTGTTGTATTTCTATAACCTAGTAATGAATAATCTAAAAAAAAAACCCAATTCTGTTCACAATAGTATCAAAAATAAAATAGTATCAATAGTATCAGTAATAAATAGTATCAAAAATAAGTAAGTGGTATCAAAAATAAAGTGAAAAGGAGCCTGGGTGGCTCAGTAGATTGAGCCTCTGACTTCAGCTCAGGTCAGGATCTCATGGTTTGTGGGTTTGAGCCCTGTGCCAGGCTCTGCACGGACAGCTCAGAGTCTGGAGCCTGCTTTGGATTCTGTGTCTCCCTCTCTCTCTCTCTATATATATATCTCTCTCAAAAAGAAATAAACATTTAAAAAATTTTTTTAAATTAACAAAAGAAATACAAGACACATATAATGAAAACAGCAAAATACCAATGAAAGAAATTAGAGCATCTAAATAAATAGAAAGGCATGCCATGTTCATGGAAAACTTACTATTGTTAAGATGGCAATACTTTCCAAATCCATCCACAACACCATTAACACAATCCCTCTCAAAATCCCAGCAAGCTTATTTGCAGAGACTGACAAAGGATCAGTCTGATCCTGGAATTCCCATTAAAATGCAAAGAGCACAGAATAGATAAAACTATCTTGAAAAAGAATAAAGTTGGAAGACCAAGATTTCCTGATTTTAAAACTTACCACAAAGCTATTGTAATCAAGGCAGGGTAGTATTGGCTAAGGAGAGATATATAGGCAACAGAATAGAGTCTAAAAGTAAACAATATATTTATGATTAATTGATTTCCTACAAATGTGCCAAGATCATTCGATGGGAAAGATAGTCTTTACAACAAACGGTACTAAGATAACTGGAAAGCCACTTACAAAAGAATGAAATTGGATCCCTACCTCACAACATATATGAAAACTAACTCAAAGTGGACTAAAGATCTATATGAAAGAGCTAAAACTATAAAACTTTAGAAGATAACATAAGAGTAAGTCTTCATGACCTTGGATTAGGCAATAGGTTATTAGAGATAACACCTAAAGTACAAAAAAAAAAAAGGAAAGAATAATAGATAAATTACACTTCATTAAAATTAAAATTAAAATGTTTGTTCTTCAAAGGACACTATCAAGAAAGTGAAGACAAGCCACAGAATGGGAGAAACTGTCAATCATATATTTGATAAGGGTCTAGCATCCAGAATATAGTAAAGCCCTTAAACCTCAACAATAAAAAGGCAACCTGATTGAAAAATAGGCCAAGATTTAATTAGACATTTCTCCATAGATATACAAAATGACCAATAAGAACACAAAAAGATGCTCAGTATATTCTTAGCCATCAAGGAAATTTGCATCAAAATCAGAATGAGATACCACTTCACATCTACTAGGATTGTTAGAATAAAAAAGAAAGACAATCACAAGTGTTGACAAGGATGTGGAGAAATTAGAACCTTCACACATTGCTGACAGGAATGTAAAATGGTGTAGCAATTTTGAAAACCAGTCTGACAGTTCTTAAAAAAGTTAACATAGTTACCATACGACCCAGCAATTCTGCTCTTAGCTATATACCCAAAAGAACTGAAAAGATATGTTCACACAAAAGCTTGTACATGAATATTCATTGCAGCATTATTCATAATAGACAAAATGTAAAAACAGTCCACTGTCCATGGACTGATGAATAGATAAACAGAATGTGGTGTATCCACACAATGGAATATTATTCAGCCATAAAAAGGAATGAGGTACAGGATACAACATTAATGATTCTTGAAAACATTATTCTAAATGAAAAAGCCAATTACAAAAGACTCCATATTTTATGATTCCATTTATATAAAATGTCCAGAATAGGCAAATCCAGAGAGACAAAAAATATATATCCATGGATGCTGGGGGCTGAGGAGGGTAACAGAGAGTGATTGCTATGGATATGGGATTTCTTTGTGGATGATGACAATGTTCTAGAATTAGATAATGCTCATGGTTGTAAATATGCCAAAGACCACTGAATTATACACTTTAAAAAGGTGAATTTTATGGTGTGTGAATTAGATCTCAACTCAAAAGAAAAAAATTAGAGGTTATAGAAGCTAGAGGGTGGATGTGAACACTAAGTTAAGTGCATAGAGTCATAAAAAAAAAAAAAAAGCTGTGGCTGGAGCCCTGGGAGCCCAGTCCCCTAGGACAAAGTGGAAGGAAGGAACAGGGTCTGTGAAGGAGGAAGTAGGACAAGGCCACGATGGGTATGATGAACCAGAAGCCACGGGAAGAATTTAATGAAAAAAAGGAGACCTTAACAGGGCTAGATCTTGGGAATCTTGGTGTACTGCCATGTGTGTGTGTGTGTGTGTGTGTGTGTGTGTGTGTGTATGAGAGAGAGAGAGAGAGAGAGAGAGACAGAGAGAGAAAGGGTTTTTTTTTTGAGCACCTACTATATGCCTTCCACCATAGTGGGATCTTCTGGTTTGATACAATAAACTCCAGTTAGGTGCTATGTCTATTTTTATAGAAGTAAAATAAGTACCAAAAATTATTAAATTTTGAAAAATGGGGGTCCCTGGTGATTTTAGTGAAAGCAATATTGGTAGGGTGATAGTAATGGAAGCAAATTAGAGTAGGGTCAGGTGAGAAAGGGAAGTAGAGGGTAAGTTTGTGAAGGAAGGAGTTAAGATTATAATTGGAAAGGATATAGGTGGATACATCTTTCTTCTTTAAAGATAAATGAGTGCTTAGCAGTCTTATAAGCAGAGAGGAAGGAGTGAATGGAGAATAAGTGGTCAAAGATGTAGAAAAGTATGTGTATGTGTGCTGGGGATATCAACACTAACAGGAGCATCCCCAAGCATTAGCTAAGGGATCCCTCTTGGCCAGAAGGACAGCCCCTTCTAATGAAATGGGAGAAACATGAGTAAGGATTAGTTGAATATAAATTGATGAAGTGGGGGAAGAGTCAATAGAATTCTTACTCAAAAATGTTTATTTTCTTGGTGAAGGAGGAGGCAGAGTCTAGGTTCAGAGTGAGGGAGGTCAGTGGTGGAGTAAGGGGCTGGAGAACACTGATAGAAGTTGGGGATCACTGGGGTGCCTGGGGGGCTCAGTCCATTGAGCGTCTCTTGACTTCAAGTCAGGTCATGATCTCAGGTTTGTGAGATCGAGCCCTGCATTGGGCTCTGTGCTGACAGCACAAAGTCTGCTTTGGATTCTCTCTGTCTCTCTCTCTCTCTCACTTATATTCTTTCTGTCTCTCTCAAAATAAAAATAGATAAACATTAAAAAAAAAAAAAAGAAGTTGGAGACCACTGATAGTGGAATAAAAAGGAAAACTGACCACAGACAAGTTAGAGGACCATCCAACTGCTCTGGAAGCCTGCCTGTCAGACACTGCAGAATTTGGGGGCTTCAGACCACTACTCATCTTGACTTTCTCTAGCAAACTTGACTGTTTGGTTGTTAAATGCCGAGGCTAACTTGTCATTTGAGCCCCATGGAACCTATGTAATCTTTGTCTCATTTGAAGAGTAGATTGCATCCCCCTTGGAGAACAGAAACAAGGATCAAATAAGAATATGTGTATGTGTGTATATAAAAACGTAAAGTGCTAACTTTAAAAAAAATTTTTTTTTTTTTAAATTGACATCCAAGTTAGTTAGCATACAGTGCAATAACGATTTCAGGAGTAGATTCCAGTGATTCATCCCCTGTGTATAACACCCAGTGCTCATCCTAACAAGTGTCCTCCTTAATGCCCCTCTCCCATTTAGCCCATCTCCCCACCCCAAACCCCACCAGTAATGCTCAGTTTGTTCTCTGTATTTAAGAGTCTCTTGTTTTGTCCCCCTGCCTGTTTTTATATTAGTTTTGCTTCCCTTCCCTTATTAAAGTGCTAATTTTTTAGACTTATTTTGTAGAGCAGTTTCAGGCTCAGAGCAAAACTGAAAGGAAGGGGCAGAAGTTTTCCATTTCACCCTGTGAATGCATAGCCCACCCCTCTACTATCGGCACCCCCCACCAGACGGGTGCATTTGTTACAACTGATGAGTCTGCACTGACACATCATTATCAGCCAGAGTCCACAGTTGACATGATGACATGAGGTCACTTTTTTTTTTTTTTTTTTAAATGTTTTATTTATTTCTAGGAGAGAGAGAGACAGCGTGAGCAGGGGAGGGTCAGAGAGAGGGAGTCACAGACTGAAACAGGCTCCAGGCTCTGAGCTGGCAGTCAGCACAGAGTCCGACGCGGGGCTCGAACCCACGAACCACGAGATCATGACCTAAGTGAAAGTTGGACGCTTAACCGACTACGCCACCCAGGCGCCCCGACATGAGGTCACTCCTGAAGTTATACATTCTATGGCTTTGAACAAATGTATAATAATGACAGGCAGTCGCCATTATACTATCGTAGAGAGTACTTTTGCTGCCCTAAAATCCTCTGTGCTCTGCCTATTCATCTGCACCTCCCCCCCGCCGAGCAGTCACTGATCTTTTTACAGTCTCCATAGCCTTGTCTTTTCCAGAATGTCATATACTTGGAATCATACAGCATGTAGCCTTTTCTCATTGGCTTTTTCCACTCAGTAACGTGCATTTGAGACTGCTCCATATCTTTTCATAGCTTGTTAGCTCATTTCTTTTTAATGCTGAGTAATGTTTCCTTGACTGGCTACAGCGCAGTTCATTCATCCGTTCACCTACTGAAGGACATCTCAGTTACTTCCAAGTCTTGGCAATTATGAATAAAGCTGCTATAAACATTCAGGTTTTTGTGAAGGCATAACATGTCAACTCCTCTGGGTAAATACCAAAGAGTGTGACTGCTGGGTCATAAGGTAAGATTACCTTTAGTTTCTTTTTTTTTTTTAATGTTTTACTTATTTTTGAGAGAGCACAAGCAGGGGAGGGGTAAGGAGAGAGGGAGACAGAGGATCCAAAGTTGGCTCTGTGCTGACAGCAGTGAGCCTGATGTGGGTCTTGACCTCATGAACCATGAGATCATGACCTGAGCTGAAGTTAGACGCTCAACTGACTGAGCCACCCAGGTGCCCCGGGTTTACCTTTAGTTTCTGAAGAATAAAGTGCTATTTTAATGATGGTCTTTGACAGCTCATGGGCTCTGCCCTAAAGGTTTGGGGAGGACCCATGGGGGATTACAGGTCTGCCCAACTGTCCGTCATCCCCAGGGAAGGTAGAATCATGCCCCTACTCTGACCAGTCCAGAGAATCACACTGAAGTGCATCAAAAGGCCCTCACCATCTAAAAATCTGATATGGGAACTGGCATATTATAAGCAGGGGTAACAATTTCCAATGACCCCATTCCTGTTCTCCTTCAAACTCAGATTGGTTGTCCTACCTTTGGGTGTGGTTTCTGAGGCATTAAGGGCTCCCTGAATGACTGCCTGTGCTTCAGAGTTCTTTTTCTTCAGAAAGTCTATGGTTTCTCGTAAATCCAGCAGCTCAGTGTCCTAGAGATGTAAGACAATGGTGTCATTCGTTGGGATTGGGAGCACCTACTATGCGCCAGGCAACAGGCTAGGCACTGGAATTCTACCCAACTTGATACAGAAGGCAGGGGATGGGAACAATTGTGCTGAGGGGACATTGAGAGCTCAGGGTGACGGGAAGGGAGGGAGGCCTTGGTGCTCAGGAGAGGAGGAGGTGAGCCTTGGCCTGTCTGCCAGGGGAACCCCCAGCTCTCTTACCTTCTCCTCTGCTGTCTCTGCCAGGTGTCGGAGGCGGGATGTCATATTCACCAGGCTCTGCTCGAAAGCTGCCACTAGATTAGCCTGAAATAAACATGTGAGGAGATTCCTACGTTGCCTGAGGCTAGGGAAAAGAAGAGACTTTTATGGGAAGTAGTTTGAGCTGATTTTCTGTGTCTCAGCACTGACCAATGCCGACAACCCTTTTGGTGATTTTTCAATATTGATTTCCCTGAGCAGACAAGGTGGAATCAAACACCCTTCTGGCCTGCAGAAATTTCCTGGTGGGGACCAGCTTCTTGAATGATGACGTGGTACTGGGGGCATTAAGGGAGGGCAGGTTTCTGGAGGCTCTTGGGGATTTGGGACCTGGTACCTATCATCACCAGAGGTGAGACTGTCTCTGCTCTTCAGAAGGGCCATAACCTCTGGGTCATTCCTATTCTCTTGGTTTAACTCTTCTATTGTCTGGCGGGCTGGCCCCCATGGGTCTAAATCACCTCCCAGCAGAAACTGGTAGTTCCTTCCACCTCTGCGTTCAAGTGCCCTCTGTTCTTAACTCCATCCTGCTTCTCTTAGTTCCTGGTTGCCTTAGGCTGTCTCTGCAGGGCTGGAGAGAAGGAGCTCAGGAAACTTCAGGGGCATTCTACAGTTTGGCCACTAGATGTCAGGTGGATTTCATGAGGAGGAGGCCAGCCGGGGAGGGTGGAGCTAAGACCTGGAGCAGGGGCCAGCCCTCCAGCTGTTCAGAAAGGTGCAGGAGGAAGCAGGGGGCTAAGAAGGGGAACACTTGGGGACAGAGGAACAGCCATCCCTGGGGGGCATCTGAGCAAGTCAGTGACCCTAGCCAGAAGTCACAGGCATATTTTGGGCAGGTCCTTCATCCAAAGCTCTAGGAGGTATGTCTGTGACACCTGTCACTACTTTCTATGGGCCAATGATTCTCTCCCGCTGATGGGACAACTCTAGTTTATACCTATTGCCCTTGAAACATGCCTGCAGGCTACTTTCATTTGCCAGTGGCTGGAGGCAATCCCTTTGGGTAAACGTGAGCTACCTCTTCCTTGTGCAGGCACTATGAATCTATCTAGGCCTCGGCTCCGTGGCAGACCTATGTCACGACCCTGAGCACTTGCACTTACTGTACAAAACAGGGGTGCCTCCTGTTTTCTTGGCCTTAGGTTGCCACTTGCTCAGTTCTCCACATCCCTGCATAGGTATGTGAACAGACTGCTTGGAGCCCCTGGACATCTGCTCGGGAGAGACCCCAGGAACTGCTGGCCTCTTGTGTGGTGTCTTGGCCTCTTCTCACTGGGCACTCCCTTTGGTCCGAATGGGCTTTCCTTCCGTCTCCTACACATCCCCTCCCTCCTCTGGATTTTCCCTAACCCTCAACCTCACTGGGGTGCCTATAAGACCTGAGGGCTACGCAGCGGTGCTGGAGAGAGGCGGGCACTTGGGAGGGGTAGAAATGGCTTGCAGCCCTTCCCGGTCTAGGGTGTGTCTTCTGCGTGGGCAGCTGGGAAGTTCCATGGAACATAACAGAAGCTCAATCAGGAATCAGGGGATCCTGCAGAGTCCTGGCATCACTGACTCCTGCTTGAGGGCAGGACTCCAGCCCTCAACAGAAATCTGCCTCTCAAATTCAGAACCCGTCAGGTCTGGCTATTTGTTCTCTCTTAGCCAAAGGGAACTTCCTGTTGGAAGAAAAATCACCTTCTAAATTCATTTTCTTGGCTTTTGTCCAAGCTTGACAGCATGAGGGCTGACAGATTCAGTGTAAATAAATCAGACGCACTAATGTTCTCTGCCTCCCTGGCGCCTCTCCCCACAGTATCTCCCAGATGTGAATTTTCTGGGGTGTGCAGGATGTGACCTGGGCCACCGGCCATGGTGGGTGAGGCACAAGGGAGGGAAGAGATGGTTCTCGCTTATACTGTAATTCTTATGGGTCCCAAAGAGTGGGAAATGGTGCTTGATACGGGCTTCAAACACACCAGTGAGTGCACAACTTAATAGCTGAGGGTTTGAGAACAGAGAATAACGAGCGTGGTGTGGGAATGGCTGTTGAAGCAGGATGGAAACATGCAAAATCTTAGTGGAGAGTCTTCTACCTGATCCCAAGAAGACCCCAGGCCTGACAGCTGGGTTCCCCAGAGAGGAAGGGACAAGAAAAAAACCCCAGAAACTACTGCGGAAACTGCAGACATGGTTACTTTTGTGTGAACACTTGGAAAGCTCCTGCAAATCCGGCTCAGCTGTTGTTTACAGCTTTGAGGGAAAATGGCTCTTATGTTCTCCGTTTGCAACTTGGTCACAGGGGAGAAACTACCACAGCCTAGGGGAGAGGAGGTAGCTTCCTTTCCCCCCCATCTCATGGGGTAGAAAAACCAAGGCCTAAAGAAAGAAAGAAAACTCATTCTACTTGGATGGACTGAGGGGCGCGCTGAGGGCAGAGACAGAGAATCCTGGCCCCCAAGCTAAAGCTCAGGTCGTTTGTGCCTCCTGCCCAAGGAGACTGCTAAGAAAAGGCAGTTGCGAGTGAAGTGGCTGAACTAGAACGAGAACTGTGTTTCTAAGTGGTGCCACGCTCACCAGACAGAATGCTAATAGCCAGTTCTGTGCCTGCCCAGTTACGTGGCGTGAACAAAGACGTGAACACACCCCAAGGAAGCGGCAAAGAGTTGCAAGGGTTCTATAATACATAATTATTGCTGTCCATGGTCAATGGCAAGGTTGTTCCCATCTCCATGCGGAACCACTGATAATCCTTTCTTTCTCTAGGGAGTTCAAAGACCACTGGGCATGAACATATCTATACCTATTGATTACGGTGGGGGCAGACACAGGGCTTTATAAAAATTGAGACTCTGAGAAAGGGAAGGCCAGTCACCAAATCCTCTGTTGTAAAGCTATGAATGGGACCCATTCCCTTGGGATCTGTGCCCAGGGGATACCTTATGAGAGAATTCTCCTCCTTTGGCTGAACTTATCTGACTTGCAGCCAAAATAACTGCCTGGGTCTTCCCCTACTTTATGGCACTCACATTGGCAGAAAGTTGAGATGTCAGGGTGGCCACTTTTTCCTGGGATGATTCCAGCTCCCTGCGAAGCTTCCGGATTTGCTGTGAAAGGGAGAGAGATACAAACTTACAGTGGCAGAAGTAGTAGATCTGGAGGCAAACTGGGGTGCAGTGCTGTTAACAAGCAGAGACAAAGGCTTTGCACCCTACCTCAGACTGCATCCTCTCCTCAGCCTGAAGAAGGAGCACAGAAGGAGAGAAAGAGAGAAGGAGGTGGTTACTATGGAGGTGAAGAAGCCAGGCCCCAGCTGCAGGGCAGAGAACTTGAAGAAATGTGACGCAGAGGTATGAAGAGACTGAAACTCCGTTTCATGGCCCTGGCCCTTCACAAGGTGGGCTGAGACCCTATACTTGGGTTCACATAAAAGATTTCTCTGGAGCTCATCTCTAGTCAACGTTGTCATTGCCTAGGAGGCTAGGAAATGAAACTCTGGTTGATCTGAAGAGTAATCCTTACTGCCACTGACTTGAAAGAGTGAAGAATTAAGGGCAAAATAAATCCAAGCCCTGAGTTACACCTAACGGCAAAATGCAGTGTGCCCAGTTCCCCACAGTAGACACCTGGTAAATTCTGTATGCTATTCGGATGCTGGAGTCCTATAAACCTACCCATCCCACCTTGCCATGAATGCTTCTCACTTGGCATCCCTGGCACAGAATGCGCTCTAGCATAAGGGGACTGTCGGTTTTTTAAAGGAAGGGAACAAAAGGCACCAGAGGTGCTTAGGAATTGCTGGGGAGGCCACGGAGACCACTGAGGAACTGATGCGCAACGGAGTGTTCCAAGCCCTAGGCACCTACCCCCATCCCCACTCCAGATCCATGAGGCATAATTAATAGGCAGCAGTGCCCCCCTACCCACTAGTTACCCCAACACAGGTTCTAGGGAGCAGCACAGTGGTAGGGGACAGGGGATGGGGGAGGAAGAGAAGTAACGCTCTTACTGAGGAGTAAGTGGAGGAGGCACTGGAGGCCAGGGACAGCACTGAGCCATGAACTGAAAGAGAAGCAGAACACAGGGTTAACAGAGGGCTCCAGGCCAAGGGGGTTCCAGGGCGGAGCCTTAAGGCAGGAGTTTGGATTCTGATTCTGGAGGGTATCTGAAGCAAACAGGCCAGTTATCACAACAGCCCGAGCAGGCAGGTGTCTGCTGAGGAGGCGAGGTCCTGAGCAGAGCTAGCTTCCTCCCATGGTCTACATTTTCTGGCAGCCTGGGGATGGCGGGCCCTTGCTCAACCTGCACCGAGGGGCATGGGGGTACAGAGGAAGGGAAAGGACATATTCATGGATAGGCATCATCTTATCTTCCCAGTCAGGAAAGTACTTAAGCTGCGGTAGAGGGGAGTTTCTCATAAGAGCTGCTCAGGACAAATAGTGCAATTCTGCTTGCGCCTCCTCTTCTCGGCTCTGGGGACCATTCAGATGAAAAATGTACTGAAGTGTAAAATACTCATTCTGATGATTCAATAGCCCTACTGACAGACCTACAGCAGCTTTTGCAAGGATGCCTCCAGGCTGAGCATCTCCCAAATAACAACCAGAAGTCTGCTCTCCGGTAAAGCCCCATCTTCCAGGCTCTGACCATGAACACCCAGATCACCACAAACAGCCATAGGGCCCTCCCTGAAGCTAAACTTCGGAACATTGTTTTTTTTTTTTTTTAAGTAGGCTTCACGCCCAGCACAGAGCCCAAAGTGAGGCTTGAACTCACAACCCTGAGATCAAGACCTGAGCTGAGATCAAGAGTCAGACGCTCAACTAACTGAGCCACTCAGGTGCCCCGTGGGACATTCTTGAAAGAGGAATGAGACGCCAAGTTCTTCCTCAGGATTTAAGAGCTATCATTATGCCCCTTGATCTTTTCACATATTCTGAGAGATCGTGGGGGAGGAAAGACCACTGCTGGAACGAGGAGGGGAGGAGCTGCAGTTTTCCGAGCACTCTGAGGGGTACCGTGTAACCCTTCCACGCTCATTTCCCGCCCCCAACCCCAACGGCAGACGGTCCATCCCAAAGCCCCAGTGCCAGACGGTGCCACCCAAGGTTTCCGGGCCCCCAGACCCTTCAAAGGGATGGGAAGAAAGAACTGAAATGGCCCGAACTCGATGTTTTGTGAATCATGTACGTGTGTGTGGTGGTGGTAGTGGAGGCAGTGGAGGCGGTGGCGGGTGAGGGGGCCCAGCAGAGCTGGAATGAGCGTGAACCGCGCTGGCATGAAGTCTCACCGTCGTCCGTGGGGTCTCGGAAGGATCCTGACCGAATCATCCCCTTGGGTCTCTCGGCCAGGGACAGGGTGCTCCCCATTTGGGAGCCGCTGTACAGCTCGAAGGCCGCCTCGTGGGTGGGGATGCTGTTGGAGCGGGTGATTCTTGGCGTGGTGGCCGCAGTGGGACTCACTGGAAGGACAGAGGGGAGGGGACAGGAGAGGGAGGGGAGGGCAGGAGAAGATGCAGGGTCATCAGCTCTCTGGGTCCCTTGGGAAATGGAGCACCAGGAGCATGGGAGGCAAATGGTGGGAGGGCAGGAGAGGGAGGGGTGGGGCGGGGCAGTGGGAGTGTGCAGGCAGCTGGGGGTTAGGGGCGGGGTCTCTCCTGGGGAGATCGAGCCCTAACAGAGAAGGGCCCTGCTGTTGGGGAAATAAAGGGCGAACAGCGTTTTCCTATTTTAAAGACCATCCCTCAGCCCTGCCTGCCCGGGAACTTTTCTGAAAGCCCGTCGCTTTTCTGAAACCTTCACATCACTTGAATGTGCCGATGAAGATGGGATGTCGTGGTTCCGTAAAATACACCTGGCAGCTTGGGAGGCCTAAGAATTCAGACCAAGACTCAGATCTGAATGATGACAAAGAGCTAGAGAAGGGGGCCAGGCCGTGGGCTCCGATGGGTTCAGCATTGTGGGAGGGGATGAGACTCTCCACACAAGCCGTGTCATCCTAGGCCACTGGTCGGTTCTGACGCGGCAAGAAACACAGCCCTCTCTTCCTGGCTGGAAGGGCAGATGGACGGAGCTCAGGTGAGTCTCCTAGAATCTGCTTTGAAGCTGGGCTCCAGTGAATCCCTGCTGACCTGCAGAAACTGCTCCCCTTTGTCCCCCCGCCCAACGGGGTTACAGCCTTCCGGGGTTCACTCCCACATGCAGCTCCCCTTGGCTACTCTTTGGCCTCCACACAGGCAGCTGGATGTCTAGTCTCTCCATAAAGACCTGTGTGGAAGATTTCGCACCTCTCTCGGCCCTTTCGAATACGTAAGGCGATCACGGTTTAGCCCAGCCCCTTCATCCTGCAGCATTAATGCACGTCCTCTTCTTCGGTCCTCAGTGGAGACCAGATGACCTTTCCTTACGAATCATTCCCTTCTCTAGGCAAAACGATCTTAATTCCTAGTTCTCCCTCAAACTGCCTGCAGCCGTCCCACAGGCATGTTCCAGGTCCTCTTTTGCCCTTCCTGCTTTCCTTCACTCAGCTGAGAGAGGAGGAGGCGGATCTAGAAAGAGCAAACGACAGGCCTGTCCCAGGCTCGTTCTAAAGGGGTTCCCACTGAGCCAATCACAGATGCTGCTTCCCAGAGGCAGGGCTGTGCCGGGGCCAGAACTCCACCTGAGGCTCCTTTCCCTCCCTGCCTCTGAATCAGCAGTCTCTTCCTTCCTGCCTCGCTTTCTTTTCTCCTTAGGCTTTAGAAAGGGTGTAGCCAGGACACGTCTCCACCAGCTCTGCCTTCAGGGCTAGGCCGGTCCTGGTTCAGCCGCAGCAGCCGGGGAGCCTGCACTTTTCTGGGTTTGGAGGCAGATTCCATCGTTAACAATCAACTGTCCCTTCCTTCCTCTCGGCCAGCCCAGCGTTTTAGTGTTGCTGCCCTGAGCGTGGGCGTTCCTTTCTGGCGATGACTTCCCGCTCTTTGCACTAGCTTGATCTCCCGGCCTTGGTTTATGGCTTTTCCACGCCATCATTCAGACTCTCTGATGCTATAAAGGCCCCTACAGCTTGTGCCCAGGGGCAGCTTTTCAGTTTAGGATCTTGGAGTACTTTGCTTTCAGTCTGCTTTTGGATGGATAGATAAACTGAGGCACCACGAAGCAACCCAGTACAGTGGGGGTCAAATACGAGACAATCCCTAAAGTCCAGCTGCCTTGCCTTGCACTGCAGGGTGACCCCTGCTTCATCCCATGCCACAGTGAGTGACCGGAAACACTGACCTATGTTGGTAAGCTGGCCCTTTGCACTCAAGGACATGGAGAGTGCAGGGGGGGAAGGCAGCTCTGACTGGTCGTCGGATTCGGGCAGCCCACCAATGGTGTGGGAGTGTCGCCTCTCCTTGGTCTCCTCCTGGGACTGAAGCTGGTACCTGTAGGACGTATAGCAGAAGAACACAGTCTGGGCAACCGCAGAGCGGTGTCAGAGGGTTAGCTGGTATGGAGGTTCTGGACGCAGGACAAGGAAAAGGGCGAGCAGACAGAGCTGCCTGAGTGAGGGAACAAGAGCTGTGCTGACTCGGCCTCTCCTCCCACACCCTTAAAAGAGTTCTAGGGACCAGCAGGTATCTCTATGGGACACCCTGAGGTGAGGACTGACATGATGGAGGGGGCATAAGAGCCTTTTCCCTGGAACTCAGGACAGAGCTTTCCAGAGCAGGAGGCACCTAGCTGAAGAACTCAGGGCTGCAGTATTGGTGGAGGACTGGGGTGTCCTGCTCTCCCCCATCACAGTGACCCCAGAGCCGGCCTGTCCTCCTACCAACTTTGAGGGAGAAAAATTACAAAGAGGAAGTGTAGTCAGGATCAGGATCACACAGGCTGGGACAGGCAGATGTAGGATTCCCATGTGCCAACCCACTTCCCCTCTGTCACCAAAAAAGAACTCTGGCTATAAAGCTGACTCCCACGTAGTACCGAGCTTGGGTAGGGCGCTGGGAGGCATAGGCACCGGCACCACATACAAAGAAATCAGCTAGAAGGACCACTAAAATCACAACCGGGACTCAGGATGGGTTAAGTTACAGTTTTTCATAAAGACCAGGCTCCGCAGATACAGGGGAGGAAAAACACACTTGAGGGTTACCTGAGCCCTTTCTTGTTCCGATCCCGCTGATTACTGTGCAGAAAAAAAAAAGAGAGAGAGAAGCATGTGGGTCCATCTCAGAAACTAGAATTTAGGACTACAGGTTTGCAGGATGCGATACCTAACACAGGCCATCAAACTGTGAACCCCTTTATCTCTATAAACAAATTAAGAAGGCAGCTGCATTCTGCCTCTGGGCTTACAACTTGAGGAAGTCACTTGAAATACTGAGTGTTTTTTTCCACTTAGGGATCAGGATATGGTTAGCTCCCCTAAAATATCAAGTTAGGGTGTGATATAATAGACATTGGTCTGGCCTAAAAAGTAAAAGCTTTGGATGACAGCTTAAACTACTTAGGAAAGCTTGGAAAAGTCATTTAATGTCTGTGCACTAGTGTCCCCAGCATACAATGCTCCCAGTGATAATAATAATAACTTAAGAGCATAGTAATTTAAAACTCCTACTTATCTCCTGGAGTTGTTGCGAAGCAAATGAGGTTCCTTAATGTACTTGAAAAAATTTTCAAAGTCACAAAGTGGCAATGAAATACCGGGCATTGTTGCTAATGGTGAAATAACCCAGAGATACAGGGACAGACCCAGGTTCAGCTGTTATCTCTCTCTACCCACCTACCTGTCCAATTGCCCAGTTCTGGGGCTGCCGCTCCAGGTCAGCTCTTCTGTCTCTTCCTCTTGGGGTGCAGCAGGGGGGGCTGGAGGGGTGGGAACAGGGGTGCTGCTGGGGAAGGCACTGGGCAGGCTCATTGGCATCTGGAGGGACTCCATGCTCCTGTGCAGGCCTGAGAGTTTAGAGTACATGCGGGTCTCTTTGGGGACACTGAAACCACTCATTAGCTCCAGGCCCTGGGAGAAGCTGGCTGAGTTAATATTGAGAATGGGTGCTGGACTAGGGGTGAAGCAAGAAGGGAGAGGGCTCCCGGTTGCCGAGCTCGCAGGATGCAGATCTGGGACCTTCGAAGCGTGGGCATCACTCGATGATGGCAGGTCCAGACTGTTGGAGTTGACCTTGTCTAGGTTGGCTAGTGAGGGTGGCTTGACAAAGCTCTTAGCTGTGGCCCTGAGGGAAGTAAAAATTAAATAAAGTATTTAGAATAACAGACTTCCAGAAGAAAGAGGCGGTCTGAATGAGGGGGATAGCACATGCACGTGGGAAACACACAAATGGATTTACATAGAAAGATACGTGTAAGTAAACACAGAAAAACTACTCATACAAGCACTGAAGATAGGCTAAGGGTTGATCAGGGAATACTATAAAGGAGGTGAGTTTTGAAAGAGGGAGAAGGAACTTGGCACACAAGGGAGTGGAGGGGAAAGAGCCATGCAAAGGTCCAGGGGAGACAGTGGGTAGTCCATGCCTCACTTAGTCTAAGGAGTACAGGGATATGTTAAAGAGCGAGCGGAGAGACGAAGGAGAAGCTGCCCAGTCTAGGTACCTGAGAGGGGTTGGTGGTAGCTCTGCCATCTTGGTGGCTGGGGGGTGGCTGGCTTGGTTCTTAGGAGTACTCTCTGGGGAGCCAATACTCTTCAGGGAGATATTGTCCGAGTCCAAGGCCACTGCCTTGGCTTTGGCCTTCTCCTTTTCCCGATCTGTCTGATTGACAGGGGCTGGAGTGGCCCGCCCACTGGCCACCTTGGAAGGCTCCTTCAGTCTGGAGGGTGTAAGGCCCCCCTGCTTGGTGCTAAGGAGGCTAGGGTCAATGCTGCTGCTAACAGGGCGAGGTCCGCCCCGCCCACCGGTCACGCTCATAGAACTGGACTTGGCTGGCCGGGGCAGGCTTCGGTACTGGATGTTGGAACGGGCCCCAGGAGCCAGGAATCCAGGCTCTGCACTGTTGGACACATCTAGGCTAGTCTTGCGTCCATTCACGGGCTTGACAGGGATTCCTGAGGACTTCTGGATCTTACTGAGAGTGGCTGAACCACCAGTCTGCATGACAGTGGCGGTGCCCGTGGCAGGAGGAGGCTTCTTGTAGCCAAAAGATCCCGAAGTGGAGGGGCGAGCAATGCCCGAAGGAGGCTTCTTAGCATCACTCAGGCGATCCCGGCCGGCGTCAGAAGAGGAGCGCTGTAGCCCAGTGTTCTTCACGGCAAGTTTTCCCTTGTCTGTAGCTTTGCCTTCCGGTTTGCCTATAACGGGGCAGGAGATGAGGTAAGAGTGGCTGAAACTGACCGATAGCAAGGCAATATCCTGGCAAATCCTTTTCTTTCTCTCCATGGGAAAAAGACACATTGTCAACGTACTATAGGATTTTTAGAGACCTCAACACTGTGATGTAAGGTTGATGTAAGCTGATGACGTTTCTTGCCAGAGGAAGGAGACTGCGTAGGAGTGGCCTCGGGTTTTTCTGTTTGTTTGTTTGGTTTGCTTTTTGTTATCTTTTGCTTCTAGAGTAGGGTATGCCAGGGGGTGCCTGGGTGCCTCAGTCGGTTAAGCTGACTCTTGATTTCGGCTCAGATCATGATCTCACGGTTCTTGGGATCAAGCCTCGTGTTGGGCTTTGTGCTGACGGTATGGAATCTGCTTGGGATTCTTTCTCTCCCCTTCTCTCTACCCCTCCTCTGCGTGTTCATATGAGTGTGCCTGCTCTCTCTCTCAAAATAGATAAACTTAAAAATGAAACCCACTCCCATTAGAGTAGGATATTCCATTTTGGTTAAAATGGCAGAGGCCACCACAAAGATTAAAAAACGAGCAACGAGCACATCTAACATCTGGTCAAGGAAGGACAAAAAAAATGAGGGGGCTGCAAACAGACGAGAGAATGGCCCTACCTCCTGGTAAGTAAGGCTGGAGGGAAATGTCAATAAAGGCGAAAAGTTACCCAAGGGGCCAAATTTGGGAGCAATACAATTCTGATTTGTTGTTTTCTTGGGACCTCACTGGGATGCCAAGCAAATACTTTGCGAAGAAGTACACCAGCCAAATATCTTGGGAGAGGAAAGAAAAAAAACCAATGCAAAGTATCTGAAGGCAGTTCGAACTAGTCTCTGAACAGAACATCCTTCCACCTCTCCCTCTTATTAGCTGTATGATTTTGGCTCTGCCCTGAACCCCTTTTTGTTTTCATTTCTGTATTCACAAAATGGAAATAGTAATACCCATCTCCCCTAACTCACAGGACTGTTGTGAAGACCAGATAATATACATCAAAGCACTCTGTAAATGTCCGCTACCATCCTGTGGGTTAATGACCTTAAGAAGAGGAGCAACCAAAGAAAGAGGGCTTTGCCCTCGTCCCTTCCTTTATTCCAGGCTCACCTGCAACTTTGAGGGCACTCTGGGCTGTGTGAGTGATGGGGGAAGTGACAGCCACTGGTGGGGTCTTGCCTTTCTTCAGGGAACCAGGGTGTCCCAGGCTGACAGGCTTTTTCAGCTCTCCAACCTTGGATGAATCATCACAGCTTTCGGGCCGTTCCCTCCGCCACTTAGAAGTCCCAGGTTCCATCTTCAGGCTGCCACTGTCGTACTCCAGCTTTTTGGGGGCCTTCTCCTCTGATTCACTAAACCAGCTCAGCCCACTTTCTGCCAGCGAGCGCTTCTCTGAGTCTGTGCGAAGCTGAAGAAGAGAACAGAAAAAGCCGAGTGAGACACTCACTTGCGGGTGGAAAAGAGGAGGTCGGGGGTGGGGGGGTGGGGGGTTATTTTGGTCACTGGGCGGCCCTGCTCTTTCCACAGTATTGTCAACCCAGGGTTTTGACCTACATCTCTCGTGCTACAGAGAAAAGACATCCTATGTGTCTCAGGGATTCTTTTTCTTCTCTGGTTGGAAGAGCTCTTACACGTATCCCTCCACGCAGGCATCGGCACTAACACAGGTGCTAAGACCACAGGTCATATCTTAGGTGACTGCTTGGTAGCCTCAGGTTTCCTTTGGACAGCTCTGAGAGGACTCGGACCCAATCCCATGGAGTGGGTGAGTGTATGTGCGAATGTGTACCCAGGCATTGCCGTCCGCCCTGTGGTTCATCTCGAGATAGCGGCCCAGGTGTCGGTAAGCACACGTACCACTATTGTAGAGTTCCTGCGAGAAGCAGTGGGAGTAGTTGGGAGAGAGTTGAGGGAGGAGCTGGCATTGAACTCTTCTGAGCTGAGGTTGTCCGAGGCATCACTGAGCCCACTGCTGATGGAGCTGCTTTCATCCCAGCTGCAGGACAGGAGACCAAGGTGAGCAGTTAAAACAGAAGCCAAGGCAACGAATACACTTTTCATATTGATGGAAGAAATGGCTGTATTCCAGTATAGAGACTGGCCAAGAGTAGAAAGCCTGAGGTTAGTCCTGGGTTTGCCAGTAACTTGAAGTATACTTTGGCGATGTTCTCTTAGGAAGGCACTCTGTCTTTATCTGGCAAAGGAAGATGCTATATCTCCCTAACAGAAAGGTACACCGTAAAGACATAGATGAATTATACAAACCAAACTCCTCTCCCTATCAATGTCTTTCATTCTTATAATGACCATATCTCTGTTCATTTCTGGAAGTGTTCTCCAGGTATTTTCCCTCTTTTCTAAATGTTTCCATACCTGGTAACAAGGGCCAGAAAAAGATTTATCTTTTCAAGGACCCCTTAGACCTATCATTTCTCATCGCTCCTCTGCTTATACAGTTTCCCAATCTTGGGATCGGGTTTTGCTTCTAAGCAGCATGTACCGCTCTGCTGATAAATGAACTGCACTTAAGGTGCTGTGGCCAAGCAGAAGCACCGAAATTTGTGCTGAATGGTTTCATCCTTCTGCCAATTGCTCGGAATATCGGATTTGTGGCAGCTGAGAGAGACTGTTGCTGAACCTCTGTATATCTGCTTGTCTTTCTCTATAGAACCCTAGTCCATATACTAAGTGAAATTAATACAGGCTTTATCTCTTTGGAGCTTGGATTCTACAATATCCCCTTGGCTGTTCATTTTTGTGTGTAACAACTTCTGCAGTTAGAAAGAAAATTCTTCCCCTTTAAACTAAATAGCTTCCTCTACCATTGATACCAACTTCCTTTCGTTGTCTCCTTATTTGCTATTCCCAAGCTTCTTCTTCTTTTTTTTTTTTTTGTTTACTTATTATTTTGAGAGAAACAGAGACAGCATGAGTAGGGGAAGGGCAGAGAGATAAGGAGAGAGAGAATCCCAAGCAGGCTCCGCGCTGCCAGCACAGAGCCCCATGCAAGGCTGGAACTCATGAAACTGTGAGATCATGACCTGAGCTGAAACCAAGAACTGGGCGCTCAACGGAATGAGCCACCCAGGCAATCCCCCTCCCCAAGTTTCTTCTTGATCATACATTATTTTCTGAGTTCAAAATCTGTCTCCTACAACCTTTCTTCAAAGGTCCTGTTTTCTAAGCCTTTCACCTCTTCCTTCTGGATCCTAAAAAGTCCTTCTGATTTCACTCAAGTTTTAAAGCCAAAAATTAAACATGGATTCAGGAAGACTGCAATAGGAGAGCATCTGTTTGTGCCTGTAGGGATCATTCTCTGAATCCTTGCATTTGTGTTCACAGGTTTGTTTATCAGCTTTGCGTGTGTAAAGGACTAAGAGACTGAAGATGTGTTTTTGTGAATTAGCTGGTATCTGGAAAATTTTTCCCTTTTTCCTTAGTTTGAGTTTCAGATCGTGGAAAAAAAAAATCAGACGTACAAGTCATCTAAGTTCTTGGCCCAGATTTCAGCTGGCCTCCCTCTAATTTATTTGCTGGGAATAGGAAAGTGGGTGGTTTGGACATTTGGCTTGGTTGCTCTGTAGTGATTAATCCAAATACATTGAGAAAGAGCAAAGAAAGAATGGGGATTAGAACACACTACAGAGTGATTTCAGTTTTATTACTATGAAATGTAGCCATTATTAAAACAAGCAACCTCTTTTTTTCTCCACTTACGACATATATTAATCCCACGTTTATCTTGGGCTAAGATATCACAGCCCCCGTTTTGTAGAGAAAGAATACTGAGGAGGAAAGATCAATTCTGGCTTTCTGATCCTATCAGCTCTTCTGAGTCAAGATAAGATCTCTGGCAAGCAAACAAACAAACTATTCACTGCATGTTCTCCTGGGTCAAAGACAGAGGAAGCCTGTGGTACTGAAACCTTGCATCTGAAATTAATTATTGGTAATGAAGGTCTTGGAGTGGAGAAAATTCTTATGGAAGGGCTCTTGCAAAAAAGAGTAGGGCTGCTACAGTCCACTAGTCTAAAAGAAACCCTTCCTTTGCCCTACATTTATGGAAAGCCTAATACTAAAAATAAAGAAGGGAAGTGTATCTTCTCAGAGAGGATTCAAGTCCTCCTTGCCCAAAGACATTCCTCCCAACTCACACTCCTTTCCTTTTTTTTTTTTTTTAAATGTTTTATTTATTTCTGAGAGAGGGAGAGACAGTGTGAGCAGGGGAGGGTCAGAGAGAGAGGGAGACACAAATCTGAAACAGGCTCCAGGCTCTGAGCTGTCAGCACAGAGCCCAACGTGGGGCTCGAACCCACGAACTGCGAAATCATGACCTGAGCCGAAGTCAGATGCTTAACTGACTGAGCCACCCAGGGGTCCCTCTTTTTTTTTTTTTTAAAGTTTATTTATTTTGAGAGAGAGACAGTGTGAGTGGGGGAGAGGCAGGAGAGAGGGAGATTCCCAAGCAGGCTCTGTGATGTCAGCACAGAGCTGGATGCAGGGCTTGACTTGAACTCATGAACAGTGAGATCATGACCTGAGCTGAAATCAAGAGTTGAATGCTTAACTAACTGAGCCATCCAGGCACCCCTCCCTTTTATTTTTAAAGTAACCGCTGTTGGGGTGCCTGGGTGGCTCAGTTGGTTGGGTGTCTGACTTCGGCTCAGGTCATGATCTCGCGGTTCGTGGGTTCAAGCCCTGCATTGGGCTCTTTGCTGACAGCTAGCTTGGAGCCTGGAGCCTGTTTCAGATTCTGTCTCCCTCTCTCTCTGACCCTCCCCTGTTCACGCTGTCTCTCTCTCTCTCAGAAGTAAATAAGACATTTAAAAAAATAATAAAGTAAAGTAACCATTGTGAACAGTTTTTGTGCTTCTCTCAGGACCATCCCTATACCAGGCACGTGGGTGGCTCAGTGGGTTAAGTGTCTGACTTCAGATCAGGTCATGATATCAAGGTTCATGGGATTGAGCCCCACATTGGGCTCTATACTAGCAGTGTGGTGCCCTCTTGGGATTCTCTTTTTCTCTGCCTCTCCTCTGCTTATGGTCTCTCTCTTTCAAAATAAATAAACATAAAAAAAAAAAAAAAGAACATCCCTATGCTTCTGTCTTCTAGCTGCTTGCTCTCTGGATCTGCTGAATAGCCGACATTAGGGGACCGCCCTTCATCATCCTGGTTCTCTTTACGAGGTTCTTTTTAAAAATTCTTTTTGTTAAATTTTTAAAATGTGTATCTTTGAAAGAAAGACCAAGCACAGGTCGGGGAATGGCAGAGAGAGAGGGAGACACAAAATCCAAAGTAAGCTCCAAGGTCTGAGCTGTCAGCACAGAGCCAGACACAGGGCTCGAACTCAAGAACCTTGAGATCATGACCTGAGCGAAAGTTGGTGGCTTAGCTGACTGAGCTACCCAGATATCGTCTTTACAAGGCTGTTAAGCTAGAACCTCAGTCTCTCACTAGTTGGTTTAGTTTCTTGTTTTAGCAAAATACCTCTTCTAGTAGGTTTCAGTAGATGGTTGAGAAGCAAACTTGGTAAGATCTGACACAGTATAAAATATCTTTATTCTATTTTTACATGTGAAATTTTGGCTAGCCATAGAATACTAAACTGAAAGTAATCTCAGGATTTAAAGGCACTGCACCATTGTCTGGCCTCTATTACTGCCATTTTAATTCCTTGTCCTTAAAATGTGACCTATTTCTTTCTGGGAAGTTTTAGCACCTTCTCTGGTATTCTAAAATATCAGTAATGACACGCCTTGGTGTGGGCTGATTTTTAAACATTGAGTTAGATACCTTACTGGGCCCTTATAATCCAGAAACTTTCATGAATCTTTGAGGACTTTCTCCTCTCCATTTTTAGTTCTCTCTTCTAGAATGTCTATTATTCAGATGATAGGTTTTGAGGCTGATACTCTGATTTTTTCTTTCTTATTTTCTGGCACTATATTTTATTTTTTAACTCTACTTTTTGGTCTCAATTTTGTCTTCAGTTTCCTTCATTAAAATGTTCATTTCTGCTATCATATTTAAAATTTTGAGAATACTTTAAAAATAGTATATCATTCTTTCTTTCAAGGATGCAATCACTTGTTTTAGCTTTCAATGATACTCATTCACCAATTTATTAGGAGGAGCAGATTTATAATCTCTGTATAGTTTCTGGTTCCAAGTAGCTTCTTTCTGTTTGTATTGGTGGGACTTTCAGGTTACAGACCCTTCTTAGTTGTCAGATGATCCTTGGCTGTTTGCTTATAGGTAAAAACAGAACACTCATTATTAATAATTTGGTGGGGATGGGCGGGGGGGGGGGCGCCTGGGTGGCTCAGTTGGTTAAGTGTCCAACTCTTGATTTCTCTGCCCCTTCCCCACTCACAAGCACACACATGTGCTCTCTCTCAAAATAAATAAACTTTTTTTTTTTAAATTAAAAAAACTGGTGCGCCTGGGTGGTGCAGTCGATTAAACTCCACTCTTGATCTCCTCTCAGGTCATGATTTCACAGTTCTAGAGTTTGAGCCCCAAATCAGGTTCTTTGCTGATGGCATGGAGCCTGCTTGGGATTCTCTTTTTCTCTCTGCTCCTCCCCGCTTGTGCTCTCTCTTTCTCTCTCTCCCTCCCCATATAAACAAATAAACTTAAGAAAATTATTTACTTATTTATTTTTAAAAAATTTTTAAATGTTTTATTTATTTCTGAGAGAGAGAGAGAAAGAGGGACAGCATGAGCAGGAGAGGGTCAGAGAGAGAGGGAGACAGAATCTGAAACAGCCTCCAGGCTCTGAGCTAGCTGTCAGCATACAGCCTGACGCAGGGCTCAAACCCACGAACCATGAGATCATGACTTGAGCCGAAGTCGGACGTTTAACTGGCCGAGCCACCCAGGCGCCCCTAAAAAAATTTTTTTTAATTAAAACAGTTATTTGGAAGCTTTGTGTACATAGATAGGATTTTTCAGTTCTGCTTTCCGTAAAGGGAGATGTGATCGGACTTATTCATTAAGTTTTTTCTCTCGAGCTGGTCAGATTTCCTAGAAATGAATCTTCCAAACTCCTGCCTGGAGGGGAAGGACAACTGCCTTTCTGGAAGTAGCAGAGAGGATCTCAGAGTCTAAGTGTTTCTTATACAAAACTTAAACTGACCCTCCTGTTTTTAGTTTCATCTCTTCGCCTACTAAAGGTACTTGATGTTCACCAATTACCAAGCTTTGAGAGCGTTCTGGGGTGCAAACAGGTGCTGTGCCGCTTTTTCAACTACTGGCTCAGGGCTCAGCTTTAAGTCGGGTAAGTTCATGCACACCTGCCTTTCTCACGTCCAGCTTCCCCAAATTTTGTGGCTATTATTTCTTCCTTTTCCTATTGTTTGTACTTTTGGTGTTAAGACTTAAAGAAAAAAGAACCCCCCTCACCGCCCCTTTCTGTCTTCTCTGAACTGGGAGCAGCTCTCCTTCCACAGCCCCTCCTCTCCAGAAAATGTATGCCTGCCTGTGCAAAGTTTTTCTCTGCCTCCTTCCTGGTCCAGAGCACCTCTCGGAGCACCGCTTGGGTGGTGAGTGGTGAGCAGACCACTGTCTGCAGTGGTGCTAAATCCACCAGAGACACTGACAGAGGAAAGCGTCGGCAGCTTGGCAGCCCCATGTCCCCTGGCCTCACTTATTCCCAGCTGCGGCTTTCGGACCAGCGCCATTTCAAGGGACATCGACGCAACAGCCAAGTTCACAGGGGCTGGGGCTGCCATGGTAGGGGTGGCTGGCTCTGGAGCTGGAATTGGGACTGTGTTTGGGAGCCTCTCTGAAGCCAAAGCTCTTCTCTTACGCCATTGTGGGCTTTGCCCTCTTGGAGGCCAAGGGGCTCTTTCGCCTGATGGTGGCCTTTCTCACCCTCTCTGCCATGTGAAGGGGCCGTCTCCACCTCCCATATCTTATCCGCCCCGTATATTCTTTTTCCAATACTTCCCCAGGCAACCTGGGGTTGGCCCCGGGTTTCACAGAAGGAAAACAAACAAATAATGTATTAATAAAAAAAGAAAAAAAAAAAAAAGAAAAGAAACCCCAAGCCCTTTATTATCATTTTACTCTTGTGGTAGTTGTGAAATGTGCTACCAGCAAAACACCCCTAAATGACACCTAACAGAGCTTGCTCTTTTGAATTACACGTTCTGATGGGTAGACTTTAAGTAGAGTGAGGAAAGGAGACATTAGCTTTGGAGTTCCATCACCAAGTCAGGAAAAGCCAGATGACTTTTTTTTTTGAAGAATCAAGACCTTGGGAGAAAAGAGGCTGAATGTCCCTCCTGAAATGTGACTCCCTTAGGTTTAAGAACAGAAAGTCTTTAGAAGAGTTTGCAGACTCTATCAGCTAATGAGCCAGACATACTACAGAGTAACAGAGTAACCCCTGGTCACTCCTGATAAGGTGGAGAAAGATGAGCAGCTCAAATATGGCACCAAGACAATAAACAAAGAGGAGGGGTATTGCTTCTGTTGTTTGGCACAAATCATCTCTCTCTGCTCTCTCTAAGCTGGGTTTTGCTGTCTTCTTTCTATTTCTCTTTAAATTTGATCCTCACATAGATCTCAGGTGGGGAAAAGAGGGCTGGATAGCAACAAGCTAGGTCTAACTGTACTAGAAACACAAGAATGCAGAGAAGATAATATTTGTTTATGGTCCAATTGACTGATAAATCCAAACAACCATCATCAACAGGCAACTGATATAAAAGAGAAATGTTGTCTTCTACATTTAATCCATTTACTTTACACGGTACATACGTTTTCAATCTGAGAAAGTTATTAGAGGAGCAATAACACCTTATTTACCATTTTCATCTACGTTTGGAACAGAAGAGGAAAGAAGTCAGAATCAACATAAGAGAGATTAAGCCAAATATAAACAAGATGATGAAAATGTTTCCTGTCAAGGGATATTTTTTTTTTAATTTTAAAAATGTTTTTATTTATTTCCAAGGGAGAGAGAGAGAGAGACAGCGTGAGCAGGGGAGGGTCAGAGAGAGAGGGAGACAGAGAACCTGAAACAGGCTCCAGGCTCCGAGCTAGCTATCAGCACAGAGCCCAACGTGGGGCTCAAACCCACGAACCGTGAGATCATGACCTGAGCCGAAGTCGGGCGCTCAACTGACTGAGCCACCCAGGCGCCCCTGTCAAGGGATATTTCTAAAGCACCAGAAGCAGTTTATAGCAGAAAATTAAAGATTTTTCTCAGTAGGATATTCATTTTCTCATTTACTCATCACCTCATAACCTTCAGTCCTCCCCCCCTCCAAATCTGAAACTTCTCATTTCCTGTTTCCCTGAAAAGTTATCATTTTTCCTTGTCACCTTTATCAAAAACTTCAATATGTCTCCAACTCCTTTCTCTTCACTTCCCTCCTCAAGAAGTCCCACTGACCATGTGAAAATCTATCTTTTTCTCCTTTACATTCTCCTAGTTTTGCTATGGTTTAGAGCTAATGTCCTCTCGCTCAAACCACCGTGAAAGCCTCCTTACTGACCCCATTGTCTCTAAATTCTCCCTCCTTCCAAACACACTGAATATAATCAGAAGCCTAATCACCCAAAAGCATAGCACTTTCCAAACCTTCATTAGCTCCTTGTTGCTGATTTAATAAAATCAAAATTCTACGGTCCACTGTTCAAGATTATCCATGAGACATTATTAACGTAGTATAGTGTTTAAGAGCACAGATTTCGTGGCCAGGCTATCTGAATTCAAGTCATATAAACTCTGCCTAGGGTTAAGTGAAATTTCAGTTTGTCAAACATTCATGGATCTCCTGGTATTTATAAGATAGCTTCAGTCACATGCGCATTTAATTATTTTTTTTTAAATGTTTTATTTATTTCTGAGAGAGAGAGAGAGACAGCATGAGCAGGGGAGGGTCAGAGAGAGAAGGAAGCACAGAATTTGAAACAGGCTCCAGGCTCTGCGCTAGCTGTCAGGCACAGAGCCTGATGCGGGGCTCGAACCCACGAACCGTGAGATCATGACCTGAGCCAAAGTCGTACGCCTAACTGACTGAGCCACCAAGGCGCCCCGGCATGGGCATTTAAAATGAGTGACTATCAGAATGAGCTCACAACCCAAGGGGGGAGGAAGATGTATATATGAAATGAATACCATATCTGAAATGAATACCATATCTGAAGTGTAGACAAACATATATAAGAGGATTCAGAGAAAGGAGTGATTTAATTTTACAACGAAATCCAGAAATAAGGACTTTGCCATGTTAGGATACAGATAAATATAATGCTCACCTCCTTTTCTCTAGTCTCACCTTGCTCCTAATTCTTATGTCTTCTAGGATTCCCACTAGGTGACCAGTTGTTTCACCTAATTTCTTTTTGGAAGTACACAACTGCATGGAGAACCAGTCTTAACCATCATTGTGCAATGATCTGTGTGCCCTGCTGAAGATTCTGGAGTCCTGACATTATTACAGGAACTTGACAACAATGTACATAAACCCTACCTACTTCCCATGGGTTTCTCCCTAGCTCTGCATTTTGAAATCTTACCTTTCTTCAACACCCAGATCAAACACCAAGTTTTCTATGAGGCTTTCCATGATCCTCTGTGTCAGAAGAAATCTCATTCTTTTTCATGTTCATTAGACTGTATTTCCCCTAGGGACAGGATTGAGTGTCATTCATCTTTGTATGCCTCATACAATACCCTGTATATAGTGGGCTTGTACACACTTGCAGACTTGAATTCCTGGCTTCCGTGAAGGTAGGAACGCACAAAGTCAGGGAAGGGGTTATGATTTTGGAACTGCTTCTTACGTAGTCTCCAAGAATGATTAGTGGCTTGTTTGCAAGTAATCCTTATTTCAGGGGGAATTTATGAACATTCTTTTTCGTAGAACTTCCACTTCTCTGCTTAAATTCCACATCTCTTCAAGAATATAACCCACCCTTTCTACTAGATCTTAAAAATATTTACAGAAAGCACTTTACAATGTTGTTTATTAATTCCAAAATCTGGGCCATCTGTAGGTCTGCTTCTATTGACTATTTTTTCTCTCGGATATATTTTCCTGCTTCTTTATGAATCTTGTAACTTTTTATTATATGCCAGATGTTGTATGTGAACAAAGAATGGCAATACATATGCCTAGAAAAGGACACGTGCCTTCCTGTGCCAGGCTGCTAAGGATTGAGAGCTGAGTCCGTTTAATCTGTAGCAGAGCTAGGGCTGGACTCTATTGTCTCTTTGGTTAAAGTCAGTTCCCCACTGGTTTCAAATATTTTGAGGATCGGGTCAAAACCATCTCGGTAGGACTCAGATCTGACCATAGTGAGACTCCAGATCTCTCTATGCTGTAGAGCCCAGCCACCAGCTTTTTGAGCTGCTGCAGAGTTCTCTTTACTCTTGGTGGGTCGCTTCGATGCACTCAGTGAAAGGCCATCATGCTTTTTCTATCCTCCTGCCTCGCTCTCAGATTTCTCTGTAGCGTGTTACTGCTAGGTACTCCATGGATGCGCTCTGTAACTGGGTAGGGACGAGGTGTCTTTCTCATCTTTCTGCCCTGCCCTCAGTTGTCAACTTGCCGCCACTGTGCGTACTAAGCAAAGTCTTCATGGGAAAGAATTAGGGGTGGGTGGGTACATATTTGCTCTGTGATTTAAGTTTCCTTATAGCCAGCCAGCATGTAGCCTTCAAAAGTTTTGTAGGAGGTTGAGCTACTTTGTCCTTATCTTCACCTATAGTAGGTTTCCTCCTCCTGTTGTGCCTCTAGAATTAAAGCAGCTATACATTTCTTTCTTTTCTAGGAAGGGCTCCTTCCTTCCTGGAATTTAGTTTAATTAGAATACTTTGTATTCTTAGATATTACCATTTTTGTTTGCTAAGTAATATTTGTTATTTATCCAGCTTATTCTTGTGGTTTGGGTGGGACAGACTGTACTGTGAGACTATACCAGGTCTTTTGATACATCAGCCTCTTGAGTGCTAATGCATTAAACCCTCCATCTAGAGCTCTAAGAATGGCAACAGATTCCTCTTTCTGTTCCCTTGCCCACTTCCTAGCACTGATACCACAGTCTTAGGGGCACTCTGGGGCACCCCATCTCCTCGGTAGGATGAAAAGAAGGACTGTGAGGAGGCCAGTTCAAGTGAACATTGCTCTGTTTGTGTCTGTGCAGACACGTGGCAATGCACGGGGCATGGAACACTCCTCCCCTCTGGGAAAAGCACCAACACTAACGTAGGTCTTGGCTAGGACTGGCCACCCCTCCCAGACTTCTCTCACACAGTCTGCTCCCCATATTTCAGGTCCAGCCATTCCACAGAACTTGAATAACCAAGGGAGCCTGCAGGCAGCCAGAGGGCCAAGGGTGTGGGCTAGCTAGTGGGAAGGGCGGACTAGCTTGTGACTACACAGGAAAAAATCCTTATTGCTTCTCTAGAGCAGCTCTTCTAATTCTTAAAAGTCAGACTTGAATACTGAATTGTTTCTCCATTTATCCAGAATATGTATGTCTGGTGAGTCAGTAACCAAATTTCTCTGATTATTTACCACTTAATGGATAAGAACTCTGTACACAGAACCTTACTTTCTCCTCTGAAAGCAGAGAAATATTTGCAATAGGCTGGTCATAAGAAATGGAATTAGGGGTGATTATCTTTACTCCCAAGTAGAGTTTATGGAATTGGAAGCCAAAATTATATTCCAAGGAGATACCTAGGACTTTCTGCTTTCCCATCTAGGAAAAGAGTATGCTTACCATCTAAACTGGAAACAGGCTCCAAGACAACAGGAAGCTGTTTGACCACAGTGTACCCAGCTTCTGTGAGCTAAATCCCCAAACTGCTCACCTAAAGAAGCCAGAGTTAGTTAGATTTAGGAGGCTTTTCAGTCCCTATTGCTGTACCAACAAGGGTGATTATATTCTATGAAACACACCAAACATCAAATGGGGCAGAGGAGAAAGGTCACCAATAGCCACAACTCTTGATATTGTCTCACTAGCTGGGGTTGATGGACACTGGTCTTGGTCAGGCACTTAAATAGGAAACAGTGCCTGATGGTAAGACAAAGTGTAGGTTAGATTTGAGGTCCAATGGCAATCTGACAGCCAAGATGGGTGGAGGGCTAGTGAATATGATGACCCTGGCCCTAGGTTCCCTAAGAGCTACAATGACTATGGATCAAAACAAAAGGAATATTTTGAGAATATAAGTACTTTAGGTAATGCTGTCATTGCAGCCAAGGGCACTGCATGACATCTGCTCCTGAAACTCAAATTACTCTTGGTACTTCAAGGGGACAGGGAAAAGAGTAGATAAAGTTTGGTCTAGGATCAGTCCAAGGTAGAATTAAATACAAAAAGGGACTCAACATTAATCTGTCCTCCTGGGGAGGCTAACTTTAGGGCTGGCAATGGACCAGGTTGACTTCAAAGAGTATATACTTCTATGGACCAGAATACATGCCTGGTATTGCTCTAGTCTTAAAATTTTCCATAACTTCTTTGGAACAAAACCAGCAACTAGCTTAGAGTTTAGATAGATTTCCTTACTTCCAACCTCAAGAATACTTTTACCTTCTTGGATAAAATGCAATAGGTTAAACCATATGAAATTGTCAATTTTGTAGGTAAAAAATGGTTAAACATGGGTACTTCCATATGGTTCAATACCAGATATGTTTATGCTCATGTCTGGCCTGTGTGTCAGCACTTGTTTGCTACAGAGTGTGGTAGTGGAGTCTAAACTCTTAATAGGAGGAAAACTCAATAGGAAGAAACAGTGTCAAATGTCAGCAATGACAACTTGTCCCAACCTTGTTTGGGACATTTGAGCAAGGAATCATGTTTTGAACTCTTCCTAAGTCAAAGTTCCAAAGATATCCCATTCTTCATTTGTCTTTTATATTTTCTTCAGGGCCATTCCTGGAGGTGAGCCACTCAGCTGATAGCCAGCTCAGGCTGTCCTCAAGGTCAGACAGCCATGGTGATGTGGGTTCCTAATGAGAGAATTAGTCAGTGATGTTCCATCTCAGGTCCCTGCAAGTGGACTCACTTGCTCTCCTTTGTTAACAAGGTGGTAATCCCCTCGATCTGTGTACTATGATGACCACTGGCCATATGTGGCTACTGAGTATTTGAAATGTGGCTAGTCTAAATTGAGATGTATAGTAAGACATCAAAGATTTAAAACCAGATTTCAAATACTTAGTATGGAAAAAATCATATCTTACTATAACTTTATATTGCACATTAAAATAATATTTTAGATACATGGGGCTAAGTAAAATGTTATTGTAATTAGTTACACCTATTTTGCTTTTTAAAATGTGTCTACTAGAAAATTTTAAATCACATATGTGACTTACATCATATTTCTATTGGAAAGCGCTGTCCTAAACAGGAAACTTTTGGTCAATGAAATGTCAGCTTTGAAGAGCTGGAGTTCATTAGTTGCTGCAGTGATTACAGTTGGTCTGTGACCTGGGAAAGCTATGGTGTGCCGTTAAACTTGAGCTTATCCTTCCCAAGATGGCATCAAATGTGGTAGAGTTGTTGGATGCTTGCATCGAATTATCAGCCACAGTCCTCAGAGAGCATTCAAGAGATTAAAGAGGATAAGTGATTAAAAAAAAAAAAAGATAATGAAAGAGTCAGAACACAGTTGAGCATGATGTTCAGTTTTGCAAATGAATCGAGGCCATGTAGAGAAACCAACATTCTACTCGAGTACTGCCAAAGTTCTCAAAGTCGGTAAGTAACCTCTCCCGCTCCCCACCCCCATATGGCCTCAGAGCACTCCAAGAGCAAGGGGGAGTGCAGTGTCTGCTTCATTACATGTCTGTGGTTTGGCATAGACCACAGCAAGCTAGTCTGATCTGGCCAACAAAGCCAGGCAATGGGAGGAAAGGATGAATTGCACAGAGTGAGAGGTTCAGAGGAAGAGGGGGTAGGGTGAAGAAGAAGCCAATGTAAATATTTTAAGCTAAGAGTTTGCCAAGTCTTCATCAAGAGAGTAAAGATCACCTAGAAGAAGGGACTCTCAAGAACAAGGTAACCAGGGTCTGATACGAAATTAGGAGAAGTAGAATTAGGAAAATTTGGCCTCCTTGATATTTTGGTGGTAAGCTGACACTAGGATCCCAGGGCTTAAGAAAACTAATGGTCTCACAGACTTGTGGAAGACACTTCCTATATTCCAGTTCAAATCACAGAACTATCTGATTAATTTTGTTTGTCTCTCAAATACTGAGGCTACTTTTGTGAATGGCTATGGGCTGGGGACCCAAAATTCAGATTGAATTCCTATAGATTTGCTTACATGGTATTACTGGCACCACTAAAAAATCAGAGAAAATAGTCCCAGCAACTTTGAAGCTTATCACTTTAGGGGCCCTGCTGCAACATCTAGGTGATGAATTTTTACTCAGATGCAACTGGGGAAGTTTATAATGGTTACTACCACAAATTCTGAAGATACGTCTTGGAGATCAAACCCTGCTGAAGTAAAAGCCAAGGAAATTAGACCCCAGTGCCCTACGGTACCTTGACCATTCTGTAAAATTCAGAAATCACAGAGTTCCACTGTGGTCTTTTTCTTTTAAGTTGCTCGGCTCATAATTTCTACAGTGACTGCCAAAGTTCCCTGTGGCATCTAACGAGGGAATAGTGTAAATAAACACAGTCATACCACCAAGAATACGACGCATCACCCTAAAGTACTCACTGAGAGAAGACTTCTGTTATTCCTAATGATATCTTATATAACAGAAGAGTGAGAAAACTTCTGTCTGATTGTCCCAGTTTGAGCTCACCTCAACTCTTGCTCAAGTCATAGCCACAGTCAGCAGGTCTGCTTGAGCACACTCTCCTCTTCTATAAGGCCTAAGGTTTTTGAGTGGTGGTAATACGGTCATAGGCCCAGTCCTAGGCAGAACCCCGTTTAGTTGAAATAAAGACATATGTTTTTCTTTCATACCCTATGCCTGAATCTGTACAGACTCCATTCGTGTCACCAGTGCCCAGTATGCGCTTAGAGAGAGCTAGCCTGCTAGCATGGAGTCCTTCATTGGTCTGGAGAACTGGATGCTCTTGCAGTGGTATATAAAACTCTGTGCATATGTGCAATTTTCTGGACTTGGACCATACTTTCAGATTTTCAGATGTCTATGGCCTAGAAAAAATTTTTTTAAAAAAATTATCATCTTGCTTCATAGCACCATGCTTCAAGTATTGCCTTCTCTCTCTCTTTTTTAATGTTTATTTATTTTTGGAAGAGACAGTGTGTGAGCAGGGGAGTGGCAGACAGAGAGAGGAAAAGAAAGAGAGAGAGACAGAGAATTCGAAGCAGGCTCTGGGCTCCTAGCTGTCAGCACAGAGACTGATGTGGGGCTTGAACACATGAACCACAAGACCATGACCTGAGCCAAGCTCAACCAGCTGAGCCACCCAGGCACCCCATGAACTGCCTTCTTGATTCTGGCATTTAATCTCTGCCCCAAGGTTAAGAGAGTTTCTTAAACCTAGACCATTGTTACAGACCAAATTATGTCCTCCCTGCCCAATCTTTACACTGAAGCCATAATTCCCAATGACTCCATTTGGAGATAGAGCCTTTAGGGAGGTAATTCAGGTTAAATGAAGTCATTAGGGTGGAGACCTAATCTGATAGGACTGACAATCTTAGAAGGAGAGGAAGAGACACCAGAGAGCCTTTCTGTGCATGCACACAGACACCGAAAGAAGGGAGCTGTCTACAAGTCTCGAAGAGAGGTCTCAACAGTAACCAAACCTGACAGCATCTCAATCTCATGATTTTAGCCTTCAGAACTGTGAAAAAATAAATGTCTGTTGCTTAAGTCTCCGAGCCTTTGGTATTTTGTTAAAGCAGCCTGGGCAGACTACTATGACACTTAAGTGACGAAAACTAGCCTATTCTTTATTGATACATCAATACCCCCAGTAGGCTACCTTGGACACTGACCACCTCCATGATTCAGACTCGTTTTCAATTCAGAGGTTTCCTCATATTAAGTTTTTGATCATAATGCCACAGGCCATTTCATTACAGCAGAGATAAAATACCCAAATCCATCAGCTAGGCTCAGTAGAAGCTATGGACTGAGAAAATCAAGGAGTCAAGCAAAGTAGAAGGAATTATTGCTTTGACTTGGCAGCAAAATAATCCTGGAGAAATGCCACCTTTTTATGATGCAATCAGGTTCTGTGTGTGCTCCTCTTAGGACACAATACACAATTATTCAGCCTCACAAACAGCTTGTATAGCACTTTGTGGAAGAAAATGGATGCAATTGGATTAGAGGTATCAATATATTTTATTGGGATCTTAATGTGGGAAAGGGAAATTACAGGGTAGTGGGCGAGAGACAGAAGTGAGAATGGAAGGGGAAGACATGAGAGACTGTTTCCGAGGTGTGGTTTAGTTAAAGCTCTGCCATGTCAGCGGGCAGGGCCAGAGCAAAGAAAAAAAAAAAAAACAAACGAGCAGAAAGTTGAGCTGTTTAACGGGAGTCTCCTTAATTAGGACCAACTGTCGGTGAGGAATGCTGAGTCGGCTGGCCACAATTTGTTTGAGTTTTCTCTCGTTTCAGAGATTTCCCTTTTTGCCTGCTTTCCCCTCCTCTGCTGTTTTCGCAGGGGTAGGAGTGAAAAAACAAGGTAACTTTCCTCTCTTTCTCAGATGTGTCCAAATGAGGAAATTTAAATCCCCCACTGAGTAAAAGATGACTGGGACTCTCTCTCCAGAAAAGGGGAACATTCTCAAGCGTGCCATCATATTCACCTTCCAAGAATAAGCAGCAGCTCTTGGAAGGCAGGCTCTGGAATACTGCGTCTGCGCCTCTGTCTCCCCTGCTATTACCAAGTTGAATCAGTTTGCCTGAGCCTCAGTTTCCCCAAGCATAAACAGGTAATTCAGCGCCTACAAAGCAGAATGTTTGGAAAGTTGAATGTTGGGGAAAATCATTTTGATTCTTAATTTGGGCAAAAAAATGTATCTTGACAAAAACTAAAACGTCACGAAATTAAGAGGAGCCTGGGTGACTCAGTTGATTAAGCATCAGACTTCGGCTCAAGTCATGATCTCCAGGTTTGTAAGTTTCGAACCCCACATCGGGCTCTCTGCCGGCAGGGCGGAGCCTGCTTTGGATCTCTGTGTGCCCCCCCACAACTCTCTCTGTCCCTTCCCTGCTCCTCTCTCTCAAAAATAAACTTGAAAAAAAATTTTTTTTAAACCATAAAATTAAGATGTCAATTGATAAAGCAATCTTAATTTGGGTTTCTGTGTTTTCATCTGAGAGACTCTGAAGGAGGCTCTAATAATAGTCCCTAGGGTACTGTTTTGAACCACCATTTCCTTTTCTTCCCTAAACTGTGACAGATGTCCCATCTTATAGATTTTTGGAAAGGGATAAAAATGGTATTTGATTTAAAATTTCATAAGATGCTTCCTGTTTCCTTCCCACTTCTCACCCCTATTCTTCCTGAGGCCTTTCTTAGGAGTCTGTCACACAATTCCCAAATCTCTGGTTAACTGAAAGGAAATGATACAAGTGTCTGCATTTCTGCATTTTCTTTAGAGCAGCCAGGAATTAAGAAACAACTGACATTATTCTGAAATGTAGGAAAGGTTCAGGTTAAATGCCTAGAGTGGGGCTTGGCAAGCTTTTTCCCCGTAAAGAACCAGGCAGTGAATCATTTAGGCTTTGAGGGCCATAGGGCCTCTCTTCCGACTACTCAACTCTGCCATTGTAGCAGGAAAGCAGTCATTGACTGTATGGAAACAAATGAATGCAGCTATGTTCCAAAATAACTTTATTTATGGACAGTGAAATTTGAATTTCACATAATTTTCATGTGTCACAAAATATGACTCTTCTTTTGATCCCTCCCCTCCCCCCCAATCACTTAAAAATATGAGAACCATTTTTGGCTTTTTGGCTGGGGCAAAAACAGGCAGCAGACCAGATAATAGTCCAGAAGGTCAAAGTTTGCCGACAGCAGGGCTAGACCAAACTAAAAACAGAAAGAAAAAGAAATAATAATTCCTCAACTGACAAGTCCTGGACCAAAAAGCAATTTTGGACTAACAAGGACCTCCACTTGTATTCCCTTTTAGTGCCTTTCTGATCTAACCTGTTCAGCTGATGGTCAAAACCAGATTTTTCTACCAGCAATACTCACTGGCTCAGTTCTGATTCAGGAAAAAAAAAAAAGTGGCACGGGGAGGGGAATTGCTGGTGGGAATGGGGAGGCAGGAGAGGAAAAGAAAAAGGAAAAAGGAAACACACTAGTATTGTTTGCACCTCACCCCCAATCCTCCACTGGAATTAGGTAGTGCCTCACCATACGATGGGACTCAAACATATTTGCAGCTTTTATGATTGATGCAGGACTGACTGGCAGAAGCAAAAAGCCTTTTATAGTTAGAAGCACAAATCCTGCTACGCAGACCGGCTGGAGGGAAGTTAAATGGGGTGCCTATGTCCTGCATAAGATTCTGTCACGATTGTGGAACAGAGCAAAGCCCTGCCACTCATCTTCAGATCTCAAGTCACCCTTGTAGCTCACAGTGAGAATCAAAAGAGGGGAACAAAGATAGGGATCAGGCCATAAATTCATACTACTAGGCTAAAGAAGCTGTGCAACTCTGAGAAGTTTCTGGCAGCTCCAAAAGATTCAGGCCAGACTGCTGGTGTGAAATGCTGAGCTGGCAATAAACACCTCCAGCCTGTAAGCTACTCTCTCTTCGTGGAATAAGGCTTCCTTCCCACCACAAACCGAACGGCCTGCCAGGCATTCCCTTTGAACACATCACTCCCCCCTTTTTTGACTTCTTTGTATCCCGTTCAGTCTTCGCACTCGATTCCCTGGCCTTCCATTATCACCTTTTTTTCCCTTTTACTCTATTAAATAATAAGTCCACTTTCTAACCTCTTCTTGAGAGTTCCACAGAAACTGAGATCAGCTTTTTTTCTATTCACTGAGCCTCAGTTTAGACTCATGACTCAAAATAGAGGGCTAATGTGCCACCGAAACTTTCTGCCTCTAATTACCCTAATGGTGTCCACATTTAATCTACAAAAGAAAAACAAAACAAGGAACGTTAAAAAGGAAAGCCAGCAAAACAGAAACAAACACCAAACCCCAAATCCTAAAATTGAGAGAGAAAAGTATTGGACCTGAATACGTCTGCCCGCCTGCATACTATCACATTGACCTAGCCTACCACTTAGAGAGACCCAAGTGCCTCTTTAGATCCAGGGGCCTGAGCACCTACAGGGATAAATGCAAGGTATGTGACGGTATGACATTTAGTAATACACTTAGAGGGAATGTCATCAAATCCATGGATTCACCATGACTACTCTTTTTTTTTTTTTTAATGTTTTATTTATTTCTGAGAGAGAGAGAGACAGCATGAGCAGGGGAGGGGCAGAGAGAGAGAGGGAGATACAGAATCTGAAGCAGGCTCCAGGCCCTGAGCTGTCAGCACATAGCCCTACGCGGGGCTTGAACCCTGAGCCAAAGTCAGCCACTTAACTGACTTGAGCCACCCAGGCGCTCCTCGCAATGACTACTCTTAATTCGTTTTCCATTTCAAAAGTAATACTGAGAGATGGATCGACAACAGAATCCAGCTACTCCTTTCCTCCATACCCTCTTGAGATCCCCAGGGAGAAATTCAGGGAACAACCTAGGATGAAGAAGGTTACTCTAATACAAGTCAAATCCAGGCTCACACAGAAAATAAACACTCAAGTCTGGCTGGAGAGTCACAAATAAGATGAAAGATGAAGCTGTTTTCCACATTACAGAAACTTTTCATACAGCCTAGTTAGATCATTTTCAAGTTTTAATCTCTGTGACTTTGGCTAGATTTCTTCATTCCCGTAACTTTTGTGACTCTTCTTTATGTCCTGTCCTCATTTAAAGTCCAAACTGTAAGTACTGATCCTATATGATGCACGGGCCATAGGGGTAAGAGTAAAGGGTGATAACAGTTTTCTCTTCTCCCCTTCCCACAAAGACATAGAACTTGGGATCTTGAAGGACTTCAGTGTGTTGCCAGGAAGGCTTATCAATTTGTTACAGGGGGAAGCTTGTCCGGTGCTCAATTGGCACCTTGATATCATCATTTCAAGGGAAATAGTCATGAGAAAGTGGGACGATTTAGGGGCACACTTTATAACCGGCCATTTCTTAATCTGTGTGGACTCAGCAGTAAAGATTTCCGCTGTAGCCAAGCAATCCATATAAGTGTCTGAGCCTGCTTTGTGAAAAGCTCCTGTTCATTTAGTCGGCAGGCAGGCTGGGATCGGACTCAACATTAACTACTCCTTATACCCACCCACCCAAATGTAACCAGCATAAGCTTTACGTTGCTGGAGAAACATATAGTAACGTCCTGTTCTTAAGCAGAGGAAAGTACGCAGTTGTACGAAAGATTCGTGGCTTTCTGGAAGACAATCTTAACTAATCTAGGAACCCAAGGGGATAACCGAATGATACTAACAAGCACTCGTTGCATCATACCCTACAACTTCAGAAATGCTGAAGCCCAGGGGTCTCCTTCAGTCTGTGGAGTGAATGCGGCTTTCTTAGCTCATTTGTTGCCTGTCTATAAGCTTGCATCAAATCAGAGCAGTGTTTCCACTTCCCTAGCACTGAATGCACTGTGAATCCAAACAGTGTTTTCTAAAAAGGCATCTTCAATATGCTGCCTTTTGTACTGATCCTTTTATCAAAGGGGCATGCATTTTACATTACTGTCTAGTGGAGATGCCAGATTTGGGCCGATCCAGGCACTCTAATCTTTGTGAACATCGCCAATCATTATTAACACAAAAGTCACTGTGTGTCCAGTATTTAAATGTGTATACCAAACACTTTGCTGGCATTTAACCTTCATATTAACCCTCAGTTAGATATTATTTCCGTTTTACTTCTATGGGAGTTGAAACTTAAGACAGGGGAAGTTATGCGCCCAAGGTCCTACAGCAAGTTAAGCACCACAGCCAGTTTAGTATCAGGATCTGTCTGACTCTAAAGGCCCTGGTTTTTTAAACCACTACATATACTATAAATACTTCCTCCATGAGATAGAGGGAACTGAAGTTAGGGGTAGTTACAGAATAGCAAAACTAAATTAGGCATTTACTCAGACCACTGGGGAACCATTTGGTATTACTTCTGCCCTGGCTCTTTTGGCAGCCTTCCAAATGGTGTTCCACTGGAGGGCAGTGATCACTTATGCATCTCCTGGGGCTCTTTGCATAAAAAGGTGGTCTCAAGGTCAAATTTACTTTGTGTGGCTCCCTCACTTTTACATCCTCTCTCAACAGTCACTGAAGTTGGAGACTGAGAATGGTGCAAAGGAAATGGGTTAGTACCTAAACCTCCAAAGCCTGCAAAGCAAAACACAGCTTGCCAGGGGTGACTCACTCCCGGCCAACTAAAGGGGAGGCTTTAGCACAAAGAAGAGGGTAGGACAGAAGCCTTTCATATTTGCTCAAACCGATTCTTACAGACTGCAAAGGCAAATCGTAACACGAGCACCACCACATAAAATCTCAGTGGCACGAGCCTGCAGCAGAATGGGTAACAAACAAGTCCTTGTTGAAGTGGCAGAAGAACAGGAGGAAAGGTAGCTAAGGACAACTGACTTAGCATTTGGTGGGTAGGTTGCTTTTCTCGGACAACCCTGTATGGGTATCTTTCCCCTCCAGAAAAACTCTACCTGGCCCTTGAATATTAAGTTCAATCTTCTGCACTTTGCTTTGCAAAGGAAGTCTTTTTAACCCATGCGTAAGAATCCAAAAACCATTCCCTCACAGAGAGGAGAGGGGGAAATGCTGGATGCGCCCCCAAGTAGGGCCACTATATGAGCTCTTTTGGATCCAACAGGGGGCCTGTGGCTGTAGGGCAAAGGGGAGTGCAGGGGCCGCCCTACACATAGTGCAGCCCTGGGTTTTCCACAAGGGCCACGGAATTGGCTGCGTCACCCCTAGAACTGCTCTCTACACGCTCACACATCACGGCTAGGCTGGCCAAGTGGTACTAGTGGTGCCTCCTCTTGAGATGGTTTTGTCTTATTCGGCATGGGCCGTCTTGAGAGTCTAGGTTGTCAGCGCAATGCCCTCTCACAGTTTTGACTTTGGGGTCTACAGCAGCAATTTAGCGGCTCCTGCTGGCTTCCGCCTCACCAGAGGAAGTCCCGCCCACCGGCTTCCTCTCCCTTTGTCTGTCAACACCTGGCAACTGCCAGTGGATCTTCTCCGCGCAGAGGTCTGTGCCACACACGTGTTTTCCTTCAGGTGCTCATCTTAGATGGTGATGTGAGTCCAGAGGCTTTATTTAGAAAGTGGCCATGTGTGGGAAGATTGGCATGTCCTTAAAAAATAGATAGCAACGGAATACAGCCCCGGCTAGACTTGAGTATTGAGGCACTTTTAGAGGGGCCTTCCTCACGCGGAAGAGCTTGTTCACCAATCCTGGAGAAACCACAGACCCGCAAGCGCTAGACATCTCCAAGTTCAAGAGGAAATGTTCCTCACTCATGCCTCGCTGGATGAAAATGAATTCCGAATTGTTTCCTAGATTAACGGCAGATGTCCTGGGCCAGCGGATTTTGGAGAACATCATTTGATGACAGCAGTGAAGACGCAGTATACGCTATGAACCCAAGTGTTGTGTCGTCTCTATCCCAAGACAGCGTATTAAATACAGAAACTGAAAGAATCCTCTGAAGATTCTTCCCCCATTAGAGATCTTGAGGAAGGGTTGCTTTTTCAAATATCCAATGGGGCAAATGACACAAAAGTCAAGACCCAAGAGCAGGTTGTTGAATGGGGAGATCATGGGAATTGCTTTTTGGTTGATGACATCTTGGTGGAAGAGCCAGCACTGTTGCCTCGGTCAGTGTAACAGCCGTGCTTTTATGGAAAGCTCACTTTAACATCCTCTTATACCACACCTACCACTATTATTGTAACTGCGGAAGGAAACCTTTGGGGGCCAAGAGAGAAGCATTAACCAGTCAATCTCAAAGCTTGCCTAAGTAGAAAAGAAAAAAAGAAAAGAATTGTGCATAAGTTCCATGCCTTAAAAAAAAAAATCCCTAGAGAAGGATTAAGTATAAAAAAAAATGCTGGACGCATTGAAAGAGAAACCTATTAGTCTGAAAAAACGTAATTTTTTTCAGGATGAAAATGCAGAGTTTCTACATATTCAGTCAGGTAAATGCAAACTACTGACCGAAAAACTAAGCAGCAGGAAGTCCAGTTCTGAGGCATTATGAATGAGAATGTTCCGGAGAGTCAGCCAGGTTTGGCAGCCACCCATGACATCATCAGTCAAGGAGGTCAAATGTTCAGTTAGCAAAAGTAGAGGTCCTTGAGATATTTCTTGGGCCCTGTGTGGACATCTTGAAGGGAAAGATGAAACAATTCGAAGAGCTGATAAAATGGGTTTGTTTCAGAATAAACAAGGAAGTATGAAGTGTTTGAAGAACTAGGCTTTTTAAGTCCCTGAAAATACGGCTGTAGTGCTTTAATCTAGATAAACTCTATAAGAACACATGAAAACTTAAGATTTAAATACTTTTATGTAGGCTCTACACACTGTACTCATATTTGTGCATTTCCCCCTTCATTTCCAGTCTGTTCCTTGGAACATCTTAACTCTCAGAGGCAACTTTTAGCTCCTACCAAGGCTAGTTTCTCATGGTGAATCTATTCTGCCTACCCTCTATAATTAAACACAAACAAACAAAAACCACCCAAACTTCCCGTCTAGGAGACTCTTTCCCATTTTATGCATCAGGAGTGAGCTCCCTTTAATGATTTCACCTTCCAGGTACTTCCCCCACATATAGGAACTCATGTGTCTAGTACATTAGTTGCCAAATCTCATGATCCACACCACTATGAATCCTGTGTTGGAGCCTCTAAAGAAAATCAAACTAAGAATTCAAATAATTTCTTAGCCTGCCTTTGACCATAGAAAACATAGTAGTTTCTGCTCTGTATCAAAACTGATAGCTGGGGCGCCTGGGTGGCTCAGTCAGTTGAGCGTCTGACTTCAGTTCAGGTCATGATCTCAGGGTTCATGGGTTTGAGCCCTGCATCGGGCTCTGTGCTAACAGCTAGCTCAGAGCCTGGAGCCTGCTTCAGATTCTGTGTCTCCCTCTCTATCTGACCCTCCCCTGCTCACACTGTCTCTCTCTCTCTCAGAAATAAATAAAAAATAAAAACATTTTAAAAAATTAAACAAACAAACAAAAAACTGATAGCCAATCATTACTGCCCCTTAAAAAATAATGATAAAAACCAAGTTGGGCCAAAAGTAAGTATAACCTTCCTCCATCTTCAGTTTTTTTTTTTTTTTTAAATGCTTTTATGCAAAAGATTTTATTTTACTGGGGCAAGAGGGTTTGTGTGTGTGTCAATTCTTTCTGGTATTGCTGAAGACTATTGAAGTATGTTGTGTGCAAAATGTTAACTGGACAATATTTAGGCAAGATACTAAGTTACTGTTGTCTTTACTTTGAATTCTTTTTACCGCTGTCTAAAGGCACTAGTTTCTCTAAAATTTTTCTTTTCTTTTTTATGTTTTGTTTATTTCTGAGAGAGAGAAACAGTGTGAGCAGGGGAGAGTCAGAGAGAGAGGGAGATACAAAATCTGAAGCATGCTCCAGGCTCTGAGCTAGCCGTCAGCACAGAGCCAAACAAAGGCCCCAACCCGCGAACCATATGATCATGACCTGAGCTGAAGTCAGACGCTTAACCGACTGAGCCACTCAGGCGCCCCTTCTCTAAAATTTTTCTGAAAGTATCTAAAGTTATTCCTCTATTCCTGACTGCATTTTGTTTACATGATACCTGAAACTATATTTTCCTTTAACATTTGGGTAAAATTACAGTGTATGAAATATTATTCATATAGATTGTATTGCTCATTTTATTTTGAGAGACATGTTGAATAAAATGAAGAATTTCCCAGTGAAAAAACTGGTTAAGTTCATGATACTGTGTTTTATAATAAGAAATATATATATTTGGTTTTTGTCCTTGTTTCTGGCACAGAGCTCCTAAAATCCTAGCAATTTCCTAAGTGATGACAATGATACAGGTGTCTTTACTCATGTCAATGTGGTGAATTTGGGACCCCACCTAAGGACAGGGGGCTGGTTGCCAGGGCAGCCAATCACATGATTAGAAGGTTGGAACTTTCAGTCCCTATAAGGTTGAATTAATTGGCAAATGCCAATGATTTAATCAGTCTTTATGCATAATGAAGCCTCCAAAAACCCCCAAAAGGACAGCGTTTGGAGAGTTTCTGGGGTTGACGAACATGTGGAGAGGCGGAGACAACCCCCTCAGTGGGCACGGAAGCTCCACACTTATTCCCACATACCTTGCCCTATGTGTCTCTTCCATCTGGCGGTTCCTGATTTGTATCCTTTTATAATACACTGGTACTCAAGTAAGTAAATGTTTTCCTGAATTCTGTGACCTACTTCAGCAAATTAATCCAACCCAAGGAGGGGATGGGGGAACCTCTGATCTATAGTCGGGCAGTCAGAAGCCCAGGTGACAACTTGGACTGACAATTGGCATCTGAAGTGGGTGGGGACAATCTTGTAGAAATGAGTCCTTAACCTGTGGGATCCGATGCTCTCTCCAGGTAGACAGTGTCAGAATTCAGATGAATGGTAGGATGCCCAGCCGGTGTCAGACAATCATGCATCAGAATTGGATAAAATAAAATTATAGCCTGTGGTTCAGGTAACACAAAACTTCTAGTATGGACGATAGCATTGAAAAACTAAAAGCAGATCCGGCTGGAGATGGCTACCTCTGATTCGATCCTGGTGCTTCCTCACTCATGAGCTACATGGGGGGAGCTCACATTTGTAGGCTACCGACTGTCCTTTCAAACTGCCTACACTCACCATCTCCACCTTACCTCACATTTATTCTTCCACCCACTGGAACTTGGACTTCATCCTCACCACTTCACTAGAATCTCTCTAGCCAGGGTTACCAAGGCTCTGTGTATTGCTAAATCCACTTAGGACTTTTTAGTCCTATTTTTCCAGCATGTCGGTCACATCTGTCACTGTCAGTCACTCCTTGAAATTCTTCTCTTTGTTTGCCTCAGTGACAGTATTCTCTTCCTGTACCCCCCACTTCCAGACTCCCTCTTCCTCTGCCAACTCTTTAAATTTTGGTCTTTCGTTATATGTGGCCCTTGGCATAACTGGTGTTCTCATTCGACCCACTTTCCTTGGAGTTCTGTCCCTGGCATCTTCCTCTACAGGGTAAGAGAGGTTGGATGGAGGGGTCTGGCACAGAGTAGGTTCTCAATGTTGAAGGAAATAGCATGAGGTATTAAAATGCCTTTACGGATATGGTGGAAAATCCTACCAGGATCCGCGGTGGGAAAGAAGGCCATATGGAAAAACAGCTATTACTGAATGTCTTCTTCAAAGCAATTTTATTCCATTGGGGGTTCCCAGGTCCTAACTTTCCCAGGTCCTAACTTCCCTTCGCTTTCCTCCTCCTTAGTACATCAAACTGGCAATGTGCCTACTTTTGGCAAAGAGTCTAACAGCTTCAGCTTGGGTGCCTACAGTTGGGAAGGTTATACCAGGATCTTCTTTGTGACATCTTTAGTTTAAAAACAATCACCCCATGTAATTACCCATTAGAGGCCAACCCTTTACATAGCCCCCAGTATGTTTCTGGAAAACACTCCTATGCAGAGTTTGCCCAGAACAGCTTAAAAATGCAAGACAGAAACAGAATCTGCTATGAAGTTGTTTATATATAAAAATTGCGTGACCTCTCATAATGATGGCTCCTTGAGAACCCAGAGCCTTGTTGTTTCTGTGGAAAACACTCACCCTGGCCAATGCAAAATACATAATATCTGAGTTGAGTGCTGTCATGTTGAAGGAATAATTAGAGAAGCACTAAAACATTACTCCAATCTCTTTAATAAAGACGTTTGAAAGATACATTCTTACACCATCGTTACCCACTCTCCAACCCCAGACAGTAGTCATACATGAGGTCACCAAGTTTTCCGGTCATACCCTGGGATGGTAGAATTTAATAAAAAAAAAGAGATTTTCTCCAATTACCCAATTATGGGTTGAAATTTAAATATAGCACAGTTGCTTTTGCTTTTTCCATTTACAAAATACACTATGTAGCTTCTACAGGGGCTCATCAGTTCTTCCAGGATGGACTGCCGCTGTCATCCCATAGTGGTGCCCAAAGAGCCAACTTAAAAAGTAGTCACAGTATCTTTTCCCCCAACATAGCCACTTTGTAGATAAGTGAACACTCTTCACTTGGGAAGATACTTCTAGGCGACTAAGAGAACTTTCTTAGTTTGGGGGATGTGGGTTTCCGATCCATTCTCAGATCCCAGACAGATCTGAGATACTATCCAAGGTAACCTTTAATCTGAGCCTCCTCTCCACCCACCCCACCCCTGTCGGAACAACCCATACATTCTTTCCTAATGTAAAGATTTCCACCAACAGCATGAAACTAACTGTTAATAATAGGTCCCAACATGTAAATTACAGCGGTCTCTAAAAATAAAGCTTCATGGGGGAAAAATTTGCAAGTTACCACTGTGAGGTAGATGCAGCGAAAGAACAGCCTCCTCACACCACGGAAATCTGGATGTCCTTGCTCAACTGGCAGAAAAGTATTCTGAGCACAGTCCTTGGAAGTGATTTTTTGTGTGTAAACCAAACCATGACTTTTCCCTACCTCGCCTCTCTGTCTCCCGCTCCTCAACCAACCTTACAATTAAACACCCAAGGCTTGTTCCTAAGTCTCAGTCTTTCCTTCTATTTCTAGAGAGCAGTAAGGCGATGGGGTGCTGCTGGGGGGGAAGTGGGGAGGGCGATGCTGTAATCTGTTATCTTCTGGACACTTTTTCTAAGGTAATGACCAGGACCATATGCTACTTGTGAAGTTTTCTTTCTTACCAACCAGCCCATAAATGCTTAGAGCCTCAAGCCCCTTAGAATGAGAGCACTTGATAAGGATCCCAAAAGCAATGCTCCCAAGAGGCCCCCTAGATTAATGCATTCTGAATAGCTTCCTCCCCCCACTAAGATTCTCCACTCTTCTTTGATCAATCCTACCAAGGAACACTGCGCAGGTCTGTCCAAAGAAATCCTAGCATTAAAAAAGTCCATTGAGTGGAAAGCTTACTTGTCTCTTTAATCTAAGTCTTAAGAAAGGTTGAGTTGTCACCCCCACCATGGGGGGATCACTCATCTGGCCTGTCGGGCATTGTCATTTTTACAACCTTCTTGCCTTCATCTTTATCTCAAAATTAACCGCTTTCTTATCTTAAGTCATTTAGTTCATGGCCTGCTTACTCTTGGTGAAATATCTTTGTTGAGGGCTCTGAAGGTTTTTCACTTGAGAGAACAGGACAGCTGAATACCACATTGTGCGTGGGGGTCAAAGGTCAGCATCACAGAGAAAACCCAGCTAATGCATTGTGAAAGACCTTCATTTTTATGGGCGAGTCTTCCATGCATGTGAAAGTAAGCCCATCTCTCACCTATCACAAAGCCTTGGAACAAAAGGAATGAAAAGAAAAAGGAATCTTAATTCTTAACCAGGAAGGGGGATGAAGTGAAGGTCTTATTCCAGAGAAACAAAACGATATGCAGGTGTTCAGGCAAGGTAAAAAGCCACTTGTTATGTGCCCCAGGCATGGCATTCTGCCCACTTAAGGATGAAGGATGAATGAAGGAAAAAATAACAGGGAACTGAAAAGATTTAAACTTCTCAAACCCTCACCTGCAAATGTCAGATCCACCAAACATTTCTGTATGGCAGCTGTCCTACCCAGTTTTTACAGAATCAGGTATTGAGGTGTCTGGAGTGCTCCACGAACATAAATACCGGCCTTTTTTTTAACTGGTTATTGCTTTCAACACCCCTTGAGATTGTATCGCCACAGTTCTGCAGCAAATCCTTGCCAATGCACTTTCCATTCAGACAGCATTCCATTCCCTCCAAGCTGCCTCTTGCTCATTATGCACTGTGTGCGGCTCAACTGCCGGTATCCTTCATTCTCCTTACAAGAAGGGGAAACTAAGGCTGGACATTTTGTCCTGGGCTGTGGAACAAGCCAGTGGCAAAATGAGTGTTAGATTTCTGGGTGCTCATCTCCTTCCTTTGGTACCAAAAATGTACTCCAATGGTGGCTGTACATAAAGCACCATACTTAGCCCATGAACCCTTTTCCCAGCCTCTCTGACTTGTCCTTTTACTTACGCTTTCCTCAAAACGCCTCCTGCCTCATCACCTCCCCAGGTCAAGAGGGAGAACAGTTTTGTTATCTAAAGATACATATCTTAGGAAAAAATAACAATTTGGGGAACACAGGAAATAACTGGCTAGGAAACTGCTTTTGGTATTAACATGCTTTTCTTGGGCAACTGAATTGAAATCTCTGTTCTGAGGCTCTAAGTTCAGTCTGGGGCTTTGGCATAATCCTTAAAGAAGTCAAAAGAAGGAAAATTGAAATTAAAAGAAGAGAAAGTTAATCAAAATCAAACTGGTTTGGTTTCCGGGAAAGGTGCCTTCAGGCAACAGACAGGAACAAAAACATCCTGTTCTTTCTTCCATTTTGCTCAGATGCAGGACGGACCCAGAGCCACTTCTCAGCTAAGAAAAGGGGTCCCTGCAGCTCCACCTCATCCTCTGGTCTTCCTCTGCTGTCCCAAAGGGGTCGGTGCCAGGAAGACCCTCTGCCTTTCTCACATCTGGAAGAATGAAGCCCTAACGGCGCTGGAAGGGAGGCAGAAGCTCAGGGTCCGCCTGACCCTCCCCCCAGTCCCCCTCAAACTGTGACTGGTTTCCTCTCGGCCACGTCCGGACCATTCCTATGCATATGCAAGTCATCCAGGCAGGTGGGTGTTTTTCTAGTAAAGGCTTCCAGAGACGGCCCTTCCACACCTTCCTTAGGGAATTCATTTTGTGTCAAATCCTTGCAGCAGTTAAGTCCTTGTTACAGAAAATTACACAGACAAGGTGCCAGTGAACCTACGTGGTTCAAACTACGAAAATCAGCAGGGTTTTCCCGGGCACACTTCTCTTCCACCTCCACTCTGCACGCCTATACCACAATGCGCTGTTATCTCCAGTATCCGTTTCTTTAAGCGGAGCAAGATTTTCACGATGCAGAGCAATCCGAGAGCAAGATCCTTTTAGAGTTTTACAAACTTCCCCCAGGACCTTTTAAGTCCTACACCTATCTCAATGACAGTTTTCCTGACAATTTGCCTTTTCAAGCTCCCCAAAGCCCCCAGTCACGCAGGTTGTAGAGAAACAATTTTCTTTTTACACTCCCATTTCATCAACTTAGGTAACAATCAAATGATACAATTTCAACTGGCATAAAGAGGTTTGGTAAGCGTTCAGCTAGAATGGCGAGAGCACAGGGTGCAGACACAGCAAAGCGCTGAATTAGTGTTCGGTGTGCGGAGGACATAAAGAGCAAGTCCAGGGGGAGGGCTCTGCTATATCTGATGCCCAGAAGCACTGCAGGAAGACAAGGGTGAAATTCATAAGGCTGAAGACATTATCACAGCTCCACCTCTGACCTTTCCCGCTTCTCAATGTATTCCTCCTTGCTTCACCTCTGGGTTTCTTTGCTAAACGTCAAGACCAACGATGGGGCTAAGCAAAGTGAAACTGACAGAAATAAAACTTCAGGTTATTTCTGATTCCTTGGGCTCAAATCACTCACCCAGCATTATTTTATTTGGATGGCATGATTTTACTGGTAGAATCATTCTGGCTTAGAGAGTGTCACAGTTCAACTTTATAAAAGAGGTAAGGAGTGGCTAAGAGGCTTGCCGAAGCAGACCGGTGTGTGAAAACCAGAACTAAAGCCAGGAGTCTCGACTTCTACGGGGGGTCTCCTATAGGTGGCAGTGCCTCCCCGGCACAGCAAGATTTTTTCCCAAGGACTCTGGACTTGATGGGGAGCAAAGCCTCGTTCACAATGAATAGCTCTGTGCAAATTTCCAGAATGAGTTTCTCAGATAGCAGGAAGGCTCCTGAACCAGGCTGTGCAGGAGTAAGCAATGACTTCCTCCCTCCTGCAGGAGGCATGGTTAGTTTTTCAGACCTAGGACCTGACTGCTCTTTTACCCCTTGAGGTTTTTGGAGGCCAGGGTGGAGACTGGTGGAATTTCCCTGCTGGAGGAACTGAAGTGTATAAGGCCAGATCCCATCTCCCTTCCTAAACACACCATATATGCAAATCCTCTGGGACCTAAGCTTTGCCAGGATTTCCATATGGGGACTCCAGAAGAAAAACAAACACTTAAAAGATAACGGCAAATATGAGATTCATCCATGGGAGATGAAAGCGATTTCTAGAAACACAGGAGAAAACTGTTGTTATTACATATACCTTCCCCTTCACATTTAATTTATGAGTGGGGGGAGAAGGACCCTGTTAATGGGACAAGAGAAGAAAATTAATAAATTAACATACCGCTCATTATGCTTCAAAGGTAATTCTAAAATGCATTATAAGCTTGGAGATTAGTGGTTTCTACGGAGTTTCCTCATTCCTCATTCTTTACCTTTCCAGGAAAAGGTGATTCATAAGTTCTCCCCCAAGATCAGCTCAGTGCTAGCCTAAAATGGATCTGCAAAGTTGTCAAGCATGAATCCCATATACTAGAGGGCCACTCACGTGAGACTGCTCGGAGCTCCGAGTTCTAGAAGAGTGCTCCAAGAACAAGCACTTAGTAGCAACAGGTATGGAAATCTGGGTTGTGAGTCCAGGGCCTAGAAATTACAAGGACGTTCCCCTAGAATTCATGAGAGCCAAGCTTACATGGGGAGAAACAGTATAAATTATGGGAACCGAATACATATTTGACAGGAAGAAATAGGAAGAAATGGCACACATTTCCAGGACACAGAATGCACCACCACCTTAAACAAGGATTTTATTAGAGAACTTTTTCCAGACAGGAGGCATCCATCTCCAAGGATCTGATTAACCAAAGGGGTGCTGCTTTGCAACTGCGTATCAGAGAGAACTAAGAGCAAGGCCTAGGATGTGTGCCACAGAACACTGCTGTTATCTTAGCCATTGTGTCTAGGGGGTCAAATTCCAGAAACCCTGACACCCAAGAATAATTCCCAAGTATTTGTTTTCCCTGAGGGCTTTTGGGCCACAATTCCACTCACTGGCAGAAATACTACTTCTGTTTAAAGCTGTTAAAAACCTATTTTTAAAATCACACAGTTGGCAGATCACCAGGATCAAAACCTGGTAATCTAGTAGAGTCTTCTAGAAGAATTGAAAAGAATCCATGGGAAAATGTTCCAAGCCTGAAAAACAACACTTTCATGCATGTGCGCGCACACACACACACTCACTCTCACAGGAGCATGTGTACACACACCAGACAACTGCCAGAAGAATGAGGGCCTTGTAGGACATTAAAGATGGTGGACTGGGATGTGTCTTCTGTTTTCCTGCATATTACCCATTGATCCTACTGCCCTATAATTCTCTTCAAGACACATCTTGGGCCCAGGGCCCTCCTTCCCTCTTCTCGCATACCTGAAAACCTTCCTCCTTCCTGAATACACTCTCCAAATTTCCTTGCAGTCTACGTTTGAACTTTTCAGGACTGCCACACTCACTGTCCTCTTAATGCAAGTCTGTGTCCTCTTAAAGTATAAGTCTTTACATTTTTGACTTGCCTGCTCCGTTTCCAGCTACAGTTATTCCTAGTATCAGAAGTCAACATCCAACGCTGCTGCAGGTTAATCGTACCAACATGTGGATTGAAATAGGTTGCCTTTTTCTCTTTGTAGTGATTAGCACAATTCTTGGCACACAGTAGGCAATTAACAAATACTCACTGGTGGCTGACTGATATGTAGCTGTTATATACCAGGAGATAGGTTCTGGCCCAATCTAAACAGCTCTAAGTGTGATGTGGCACAGGCTAACTATGGTATATATAAATTTGTGCTGTTATATTAAGCTCTTATAATAGAATCATGTTAGCTATGTGTTGTCACGATTAAATTCCACAGAGACACCGCTTGAGTAAGAGTCCCTGGCCCTTAGGAACTTATGATTAGACAAAAATACCATCATATAACAAATGGACACGGGAAATAAATAAATAGGCTGGAAAGCTGCTTCCCTGGAGGTTGGAGAGCCTCATTAACAGCTCTACTTTCTAAAAACTGACCATCCCGGAAGGGAGCCTCGGGATCTCAAGCCTGCAGAAAGCGCCATGCTCCTTAGCCTTGCGTTCAGTCTTTGGGGGAATGGGCCAGCCAGAGCTGTTGCAATTTCTGCTCCACCACTTACTAGCTCCGACTTGGGACAGGCGTGTTCCCCTCCTGAATGCATGCACACATCATAAAAATGGCCACGTCCCCATCAGCCCTTCTTGGTTGCTGGGAGGAGTGGACAAGGTAAAAAAGCACCCAGCTCAGTTCCCAGAGGGTAAGCAGGTGTACAACTTCCCTCTGAGCTCCTCTTTTGAATATCCCACCCACTACACAAACGGCACTGGTTGCCGTACATTCAATAGGAAAACCGGCTGATGAGGGATACTCACATTTGCCATATCTTCTGTATGTGGGTTACAGCAAGCATTTTTTTGAATGTTTATTTATTTTTGAGAGAGAGAGAATGCATATGAAGGTGTAAGAGGGAGAGAGACAGAGAGAGAGAGCGGGAGACCAAGGATTCCAAGCAGGCTCCTTGTGGACAGCAGAGCGCCAGATACAGAGCTCAAATTCATGAACTGTGAGATCATGCCCTCAGCTGAAGTCAGACACTAAACTGACCGAGCTACCCAGGCTCCCTGGTATCAAGCATTCCTTGACTGTGTTGACTGTGTAAATAGGCCAGTGGCCAGGCTGTTATGCATGTCCACATCCACATGGAGAGGGGCTTTCATGGTCTTCCCTTTTCAATATTTCTCCCCCAGTGATGTGTCAGTCTTTATGGGATAGAGGCTTCCTAAGATTTAAATGTCCAATAATGTCCCAAGAATTTGGTATTTCTAGGAAACTCTTAAAGCATCCCAAGAAAGTCAGGGTGAGGACGAATTCTCATATCCACCACATTCTCCACCAGGGGTAGAGACTGCTTTAATGGCGAAGGCAAGGGCATGCCATCTTTCTGGCCATGAACTTCACCTGAGATGAAACTGACATCCCTGGCTCTGGAGGAAACAAGCTGGTTGCATTATCAAAGGCTTCCAGATAGGATTCCTGGTGGTGCTGAGCAGTGAAACATTTATTCTGTTGTCTGTTTCAGAGTCCTGCCTTAGACAAGGAGTCTCTGTCATCAAAGAAGCCACAGTGATGGTGGGTCTGGGCAGAGAAACTGGAAGATGACATATAGCGTCTCAACTGAGGAAAACTCCTCCCTCTTTCCTCAAATGAGCTCTTGTTCCTCTGGAGAACTCTTACTTTTGCTGCAAGGCCCAGTGAAAATGCCATCTTCCAGTCAAGTCCTCCCTGACCACTCAAACTATGGCCCTCCCTGCTTACTTCCGCTTACTGTACGTATGATCTGGTGCCCTAGTTATTTGCTGTTTTCTCCACCAGACTGCACCCTCTGGCATTACTCCTTCTCACATTTTTCACAATTTAAAATAAAATGTATGGATGCACTGGTTGACTTTTATTTATCTGTTTGCCCCAAAAAACACAAGCTTCCGGAAGGCAGGGACTATTATGTCTGTCTAACTGTACTCGCTACAGGTTGTTGACTAAATGAAATAAACAGGGGCAACCAGGGGGCTCAGATGGTTAAACATCCGGTTATTGATTCTGGCTCAAATTACAGTCTCACTGTTCATGAGTTCAAGCCCTGTGTCAGGCTCTGTGCTGACAGAGTGAAGCCTGCTAGGGAGTCTCTCTCTCCCCCTCTCTCTGCCCTTGCCTTGCTCATTTTCTCCCTCCCTCACAAAAATAAACAAACAAATAAATAAATAAACTTAAAAAAATAGGGACTCCTGCATGGCTCAGTCAGTTAAGCATCAGAATCTTGATTTCAGCTCAGGTCATGATCTCCCGGTTTATAAGCTTGAGGCTCCCCATTGAGCTCTGCACTGGCAGTGCAGAGCCTGCTTGAGATTCTCTGTCTTTCTCTCTCTCAAAATAAGTAAGTAAGCATTAAAAAGCAAACAAATGTTAGCTCCTTAAGGGTCAGCTCTTTTTCTCCAGCACCTAGCATAATGACTGGCACAAAGTTACCATCAGATAATAGGGGCTGGATAAATAAGGTGTTTTTTAAACAATTAAAGGCTTTTTTTTTTTTAATTTTTTAAAATGTTTTATTTATTTCTAGGAGAGAGAGAGAGATACAGCATGAGCAGGGGAGGGTCAGAGAGAGAGGGAGTCACAGACTGAAACAGGCTCCAGGCTCTGAGCTGGCAGTCAGCACAGAGCCCGATGCGGGGCTCGAACCCACAAACCACGAGATCATGACCTAAGTGAAAGTTGGACGCTTAACCGACTAAGCCACCCAGGCGCCCCCAATTAAAGGCTTTTAAAAAATATTTATTTTTGAGAGAAAGAGAGGGAGAGAGCATGCGAGTGGGGGAGGGGTAGAGAGAGAAGAGACACAGAATCCGAAGCAGGTTCCAGGCTCTGAGCTGTCAGTACAGAGCCCAACGCAGGGCTTAAACCCACAAACTGTGAGATCATGACCTGAGCCAAAGAGGCCCTTAAGTGGCCTATTTTTATGTAAACTGCCATAAAAAATTAGGATGTGTAGGGGTGCCTGGGTGGCTCCCTTGGTTGAGCATCCAACTGAGTATCTGACCTCAGCTTAGGTCATGATCTCAGGGTTCTTGTGACTTTGGACCCCCACAGAGTGGGCTTTGGGTCCTCTGTCCTCCCCCCACCCCCACTCATGCTCTCCCTCCTCAAAATACTAAACATTTAAAAAAATAAGATAAAAAAATTTTAAAAATAGGATGTATAAATATGCCATCCTAGTTAGCATAGAATTTGGACTGAATAGAAATCTGAAGATGGGTAATTAAGAATTTAATAACTTTTTAAATGTTTTTTATTTATTTCTGAGAGAGAGAGAGAGAGAGAGACAGCGTGAGCAGGGAAGGGTCAGAGGGAGAGGGAGATACAGAATCTGAAACAGGCTCCAGGCTCTGAGCTAGCTGTCAGCACAGAGCTGGAAGAGGGGCTCGAAACCACAAGCCGTGAGATCATGACCTGAGCCAAAGTCGGATGCTTAACCGACTGAACTACCCAGGCACCCCAAGTAATTAAGAATTTAAGAAAAAAGTAAAAGATATATTCTAAGCCAGGAATTAGTCTATTATACTGATAGGCATCCTTATTAGGTTCCTAGCAAAATGGAAGGAAAAAACGGTAAGGAAAAAAGCAAACTCAAGAATCCAGGAAGGACTCCTACTGCCTGCGAGAGACCTCAGCTAGGAAATGTCACTTGTAAAAGTTCATGTGCTGAAAGCACTTTACTCTTGACATCAGCTTGTGTCATGACTATGTCCCAGTGAGGTAGGATGGTCAGAAGTTAGGCCCATTTTAGGGAGAAGGAAACTGAGGCCAGAGGCTAAGCAACCTCTGTAAGGTCACAAACTGTAAGATCACTTAAGAGTAGAGCAGCCCTAATCCCCAGGTGGGTCAGCATATGCAGTGCTCTTCCCAGTTCACTCCTACTTGACTCGTAGGCCGACTCCAGACATTGGCTAAGGCCTCAAATACCCTTATAAGGTCTGAATCTTCAGCAGTCAGCATTCCCTGCACCTAGGTCAGTGTCGAGAATAATCTCCTCACTGCAGTGTTTAGGGGTTGGTTTCAGAGTCAGACAAATCCAGGTGTGAAAACAATCCCACCACCAAAGTGATATGATTACTTAATCTCCCTGTGCCTCAGTCTCTACATCTGTGGATTGGGATGATAATAAAATACACCTCAGATGGCTGTTGTAGGGATTAAATAAATGAATGCTTATAAAGCACTTAGCATAGATGGTGTTTTACAGCATCACGTTATAGGGTGAAAACTGGTTGGCTCAGCTGCTGGATACAGTCTGCTGCCACACTGAGTCTTTCTTACTGTACTGCTCCCTGCTCGGCACGTCTCTCTTCCCTGCCTCCCAAGCAGAGGGCAGGGGCTTAGCAGGAAGAGGTTAAGTTGGCAAGCGGGGTTTGCCTGTGTTGTGCCGGGCTCCATAAAACCCCATAAAACCCGCTAACGAGAAGGAGCTCATTGGCTTTGCTGTCCCCAGGCATTTAGTCCTCTCACAGAGGTTGAGTTTGTGCCAAGCTGAAGCCCTATGCCCTGGGGGACGGGGGGGGGGGAGGGGGCGTCTCTGTAGGCTAAGTGAGGCAAGTGCTGTAAGCACTGGTCCCACTGGTCCCCAGGCTCTAGCTAAGGGCCCTTTCTAGGAGGGCATTTTGGAATGCTGGAGGGCATAGATGTCTGCACCCCAGGTTCCCTGCCTGAAAGAATCTGAAGGATGGTGATTTCTGGAGCAGGAAAGAGAGGGGTCTCCAGGAGAGACTGTAACACTCGAGACGTACAAGGATGGTGCTTATGGAGACAGCTGTCCATGAGAGACGAACTATGCTGCCAGGTATCTGGGAAGGAAAGGCGTCTGCTCTGACTCAAGGGAAGGGGCCAATGGCCCATCACAGGTCAACTCTTCAAAAGTGGGTCGTGGAGATACTGTGGGCCAATTAAGCCATTCACCCTGATACCTCACATCCTCTCCATGCCACGAGCTTCAGGGAAACCTGTACCTGAAGGGCAAGCATTCCTTTGATCCCTGTTGGCCCCAATCAGACATCATTTACAGGGAAGGTTTAGAGCCATCTCCAGAGCAAAGGCCTGGGCTAAGCTCTCCCTCTATGGATTGCAGCCAGGGTAGTTAAATTTTATATTTGAACTCTGGCGATTTGAGGACTGACCTCCACTTTACGACATCCCCTCTCTCCTTGCCTACCAAGAACAACTGGCCTGAGAGTCTGGGAATTTGGGGGAAAGGAAACCACAGCCCAACCTAGCCCCACCCTAGCAGGCAGCAGGCTGAGTGGGTGTAAGGTGATCTGCTCCTCTCCCAGGGCTGTGGCAGACACGTCCCCGCCCTGACACACCTGCCCAGATGTCTGTTTCTGGGAAGGAGCTAGGTGAGTACCCAGCAGCCATGGCTCCAGGACAGACCCTAAGCTCACTCTACAAAGCCCAGGTCTCCTGAGCTGGGTTGGGGTGGGGTGGGGTGGAGCACAAGGGTGTAACCTTGTAGGAAAGGAGTGATGGGCTCAGGGAGGGCGTGCCAGAGCCAGCTAAAGGATTTTCACATCCTCCAGCGGTGCGGGAAGCAAAGAACTCAAGTGTAGAACCAGTGCAAATCTTGATTCGGTGGCAAATATAATCTGCTGAGGGACTCCCTGTGCGGATCTCAGGGAGATTCTGAACTGGAGTGGCAGTGGTAGAAGTTACCAGGGTCAGGAACAGCCTCTTCCTTCTACCTTCCCCAGGGCGCAGTGGCTCAGGACTCCCCCCAGAACCTCATCAGAAGGAAGACTCCCCAGAGGTCCCTAAATAGATCTAGTCTTTGTTCATAAACTGGTTCCTCTTAAAGATACCTCCCACCGGTTATCTTAGCAAAGTTAGTCCGAGAGTCTTGCTCCAGACAGGCTGTCGTGTTGTCTCACTGTGGTAGGGGACAAAAGTTTGGGGCATGGGGGGGCGGGGGAGGGACCTCTGGCCTCCAAGGGTTCCCAGTGCTGCAGATGCCTTTTCTTTGTGAGGCCTTGCCTGGTTCTGTTACCCTGACCCTAGGCCCATATGTAAAGAGTAGGAGGAGAGCCCCTAGAGAGCACCTGAGACTACCACCCCCCCCTTCCGTCCCCCAGGAACCCCGGGGGTTACAGGGTGCAAGTCTGGGCCCTCAGGGTAGAAAGCAGTGAGGAGGTTTGGGGTTGGGAGTGGTCTCTGCATTGGGCATCTGGCCTAACCTCCAACTTCCTCCAGGCAGCCAAGTCCAGAGAGACTGTGTGTATATTAGGGTGGGAAGCTCCCAGAAAAAAATACAGAAAGCACCAGTTCTCTTTCTCTGGCTGCTGCAATTTCCTAATCCTCTCTTGGAAGTGCAGTTTCCAAGTCAGTTCTGAGGGTCCCTGTCTGATGGTGGTCACACTCCCTTCCCTTTAGTGGGGAGCCTCTGGACTCTCCCCCCTCCCCCAGGGCCCAGGATTGGTCTGCTGTCCCCCACAGTGCATCCCTCAAATTCCCCTGCTGCTCATCCCTTCCCAGAGTAGTCCCAGGCTTCACTCCCTCTCAGAGGGAGGAATCAAACCAGCTGCAAGGTCACAAATTCACCCCCAGCCCCCCCACGTCAGGTCTCACCCCTCCACCTCCCACCAACCTCCTTACACCTTCCCACCCCAGGCAACCCCCAGAGCTTCTGGATCAGGGAGACCCTCCCGCTGAAGGCCCCTCCCCTTCCACTCTCCAAGTCCCAGAGAACCCGACCCCCCAGAACCCGGAGGAAGGGGGTGTGGGGGGATGCACCCCCCCCCAATGCACTGCAGTGGCAACCATCTAAGTTCAGTCAAGTTGTGCCATTGTCTCAGCTTTGTCCGGGTCTCTGGGGAGCCCAAGAGACTTGCTGTGCCTTCCCTCTCCCCTGCCCAGACCCTTCTGAATGCACACCTCCAACTCCCAATGCCAACAAGCCCAACGTTCCTGAGGAGGCAGAGGGCTCTGGCGGCGCTGGCACTCCTCCCTCCTTCTGTCAGAGAAGCAAGGCGGCCAAGACCCTCCTTCTTGCGGACCCCACACCCACTGCTGCGGTGGAGCCTGGGGCGGCGGCGGGGCTTGGGGGACTCCCACCCCGACCCCAGCACTGTGGCAGGAGCCGGGCGCTTACCTGCGGGGAAAATTCACCGTCCTTCCCGACCTGGGCAGGGGCAGATGAAGCATCTTCCCTGGCTCAGGCGGCCATTCGCCGGGTGGGCAGCCAGCGCCCTCCCGGGACCGCGCTCCCCGACACCACCGCCACCCGAAGAGGTCTGAGCCCGGGCCACGCGGAGGACCAGACACCGAATGCCCGCCGGCCCTCCTCTCCCTTTTCTCCCCACCACCCGGGCTCGCACTTACGGCTCCAGCTGTACTTAAAGCGACAGAGCCCCATTTCGCCGCTGCTGACTTCTGTCCCGAGCCCAACCGATGCAGGCTGAGAGCGGGCTCTTTAACGCCCAGAGCAGGTAGACAAAGAGCCACCGCAGCCTCAGCCTTCCGGTGGCCTCGGAAGCCCGGGAGGTGCAGAGGAGGGTTGGGGGCCTCGACCTCCACTTGGGCTGCTCCAGAGTTAACCCCCGGGCTGCCAGCTGCGGTCCCTTGGGCGCTCTTACTCTCGCTACACAGGCAGAAGGGGGTGTGGGCAGCGAGGCAGGGAACCGGTGTGCACTGGTGGGCACGGGTAGGGGAGGCCTGGGTTGAACCTTTCCCAGGCAGGGCTTCCTCCCAGCCCCCTCCTGACTCCTTTCCAGGTTCTAAAAATCAGTCAGAATAAGAGCAGGGGACCAGTACATCACCTACACTAGAAACGTGGCGGGGAATGAAGGTCAGACCACGAGCACAAGTAGACGGGGTTTGGCTCAGGACGTGTTCTACTTAGAGAAGAGGGGTGTAAGGGGGAAGGGACGAAGGTGTGCCCTCCAGTAGTGCAGACAACCTGTGGGGGGTTGGGAGGACGGAGCTGACCTTTCTCCAACTTGGGGGAAGAGATTTAGGTGAAAGGTGTGCATGTTGCGTCCAGGAGGCATGTTCTGCTGACTGGTTATGAAGAGAAGGACCCCAAGATGGGAGGATTTTAGTTGCAGAGTAAGAAGAAAAACAAGTGGGACCCAGTAGCAGGGCTCCCTTGCCCAGCTCCCCTCAGGGTCTTCCTGAGAACCTAAGTCTCCCAAAGGAGATGGGCACAGATGTTCTCGGTCCTGCTCCCACCAGCCCACAGCCCTTGCTCCAGGAAGGGGCTGACTGTGTAAGGTGGGGTCCCAATCCCAATGTGATCTGGGCAAACTGGGGAAGACTACATTTTAGAAACGGCAGATGACATGTGCAATTTCTTTAAGCAACAGAAGCAACAGCAATGATCTTTTTTAAAAGCCTCCCAAAGTACTGGACTAAGGTGACAGTGGACCACACAGCAGCAGCAGTCTCTGGTGTTGGGGCACCTTCGGTGATCCCGCTCCACACAGACACCCAGGCCTACGTGTTCTCCGGGGCCTATCATCTCATCGCCTTTACTTTCTGGGCCTCAGTTTTTACAAATGTTAAGGCAGAGGAGATTCACAGTCCTGACCCCCCTCCCAGCTCCCCAGCCTTTAAGGAGGCCTGGAGGGTGCTTTGAGTGCTCCGGATAGCCCTTTGCCCTAAAAGCCCAAACTGGCTCTAGTCCTCTGATTGCCCAGTGCCACTGACCTGGGGCCGCAGCTCTCGATGGGGGCATCGCTGTTCTGAGAGGGTGGGGCACCTCACAGAGTGGTCTGTCTCTGGATCCCTTAACAGTTTGAGTTGCGGAGGGGTCTGTTTCTGAGCGTGCATACTGTGGTTGTTTTCCAAATAGGTTTTGAGATCAAAGGGGTATAAAGAACTGACCCCTAAAACTTCCCCCACCCCCAAGCACAGGGGGCAAATACATTTTTTTATTCCCTTTATTTTGAGTGGTTTGGGTGCACTGAGTCCCAAGCAGAACAGCTTTGAGGGGGACCGGAGCAAGGCAGCTTGTTTTCTCTGGCGTAGTCTCCCATCTCAGGCCGGGGTGGGGTCTCTAAGCCAAATCCCTATCCTGGCTCTTCAGTCCTGGCCACATCCACAGCCCTCCCATCTTCACCACCATCCTGAACGGAGAATGAGTATAACCAGTTCTCTAGGGAGATTCTGCCTGCACAGCTGTGTTGGGGCTGGCCTGGGTCATCTGGGGAACAGCTTATAGTGACATGCACCATAAGGGATTCTCTTTAGCCTCAGCCAGCACGGAATCCTGAGCAAAATGACTTTGAGCCAGAGGAATGTCACCAGCAGGGGATGTTTTCCCCCAGACCTAGCTGTGCATTTTCCATAAGGTTTCCTCCTTTGTGGCTTTCTGGGCCGAGCCTGGAGGGGAGGGGGTGGGGGACCGAAAGAGCCTGGAGGGGAGGAGGTGGGGGACCGAAAGAGGTGAGGCACAGCGGCTTACTTGGAGGAACGGGAGTCTCTGGGACAGGGACTGAGCTGTCCCAGAACATTCCTTCAAAGCCCTGTAGAGCCCGTGTGTCCCTATCCCTCTTCCTCACACAAGCCAGCCTGCCCACCCTCCCTTTGGCCCTCCCCCTCCTCCTGCACTGCACCCCCAACAGGGACTGGGGAGCAGGTTGTAAAGAAAACAAGTCTCGGCCAGCAGCCGGGCCCAGGGGACGAGCTCTCCTCTCCTGAGTCTTGTCCTTGTCCTCCCACCCCCACCCAAGGGGATTCTGGGCTAGAGGGTCTGTGACCCCCTTTCTCCTGGGGTCTGATTCTTGAACTGCTGGAACCCAGTAGAATCTGAGGTTTCCCTCTATATGTTCCTCTTTCCTTGTCCATGAGGAAGGTGGGCGGCACGGTTGTGTCTACCTCCTACTTACCTTTCTGCTTGGTGAAGGTTCCAGTGTGCTTTCATAGGAGAAGGAGCAGGGTCCCAGAGGCTTTGCTACTTAAAGGGATAGCATGCAAATTAGCACCTGCTATTTTCAGTCAACAGGTCAAGGCACTTTGGGTAATTGGACAGCAGCACTGAAGAGAAATGCTGTCTGGGGGTTTCTGTGAAGACAGTAAAACACAACCTCCTCTGTCAGCAGACCCAGCTTCTGCACTTGAAGAGGCCCTGACCTTGCCCATCATGGGGGTGTGGCTGAGTTGGGGGGGTGGGGATGGTGGCCTTGTTGTCTTGACTACAGTGGGGAGGCATGTTGGAGGTGACTCTGAGCTCTTTCTGGGCCCCAGGCTGCACAGTAATAGCCTGGGGCAGAAGGGGTGCAGGATAGTTGATGCAGGTGGTGGAGGGAAGACACCTGCTGATAGGGAGCTGGGAGTCAGGCACTTTTCCAGAGGGGGGAAAACCCAGCCAAAGAGGGACAGAGGAAAAAGGCCCGTCTATCTTAGATAGGCCTCCCCTGTGCTTCTCTGGCTTCTCTTCAAAGAGCCCTTGGAGCTATGATCTCATTTGTCTCCCGTGCCAGGGCCTCAGAATGGCTCTTTACAAGGGGGAAACTGAGGCATGGGATGGCCAGGAAATCTCTAAAGCAGAGGGCAGAGCACAGACTAATACGATTCTTGTGAGGGGCGATACCCTCCCCACAAACCCTTGCTCCCCCCACCCCAAACATACACCTCAAAGGATCTCTGGAGTCACGCTGGCTCAGGACCAAGGTCTTCCAGACCATTTCCAACAGGGACATCCAAAGATAGTTAGTGGGAGGCTGTGGTTGTGTCCCTGACCATAATCTCAAAGGTTAATGGGGTTGGTCAGAGTGAGCCACAGGAAAAGAGAGAGAGAGAAAGACTTGCTAGGAAGTTGCATGTGGTCTGAGTTCCAGTGTCACCTGCCTGGGGACTTCTGGGTTCCAGTGTCCCCTGTCAGTCCTGACTACACACCTGATTTCCTGGTGAGGCCCAGAAGGGAGATTCTTGAGAAGACTAGAGTCCCGGGGAAACATCCACCACTCAGAAAGTCTGCTCCTTCACCTACCCTCACTTCCCCTCTTTCCTGTCAATTTTGAAGCTATTTACTTCCTTAGGTGGCAAAGGCCCTGTCCCTCCACCAGTCTGGGCCAGTCAGAGAAGGTTCCTTGGGGTCTGTGGGAGCCAGCAGAGCCCTGAGACCCCTCCACATCCTGGCCAGGCTGAGTTGGCAGCATCTTGTCAGAACAGAGAGCATTTTACCATATAGAAAAGGGTGATGAGAGGGGCGCCTGGGTGGCTTAGTCGGTTAAGCGTCCGACTTTCGCTTGGGTCATGATCTCACGGTTCGTGGGTTCGAGCCCGTCAGGCTCTGTGCTGACTGCCAGCTCAGAGCCTGGAGCCTGTTTCAGCCTGTGACTCCCTCTCTCTGACCCTCCCCTGCTCACGCTGTCTCTCTCTCCTAAAAATAAATAAAACATTAAAAAAAAAATTAAAAAAAAAAAAGAAAAGGGTTATGAGAAAGAGGAAGGATTAAACCAGAATGAGGGAGAAATATGTGCAGGAGGACCCTGATGAATTAACCCTATGGCCACACACTGAGGTGGGATCCTTATGCTCTTCATGGAGAATGACCTGGTCACATCTCTAACCCCTGCTTTTCTTTTTTAAAAATGTTTATTTTTGAGAGAGAGAGAAGGACAGAGAGAGAGAGAGAGAGAGAGAGCACACAGGCATGCACACACAAGTGGGAGAAGGGCAGAGAGCGAGGAAGGCACAGAATCTGACGCAGGCTCCGTGCTGTCAGCACAGAGCCCAGGCTCAAACCTACGCTGAACCATGAGATGATGACCTTAGCCGAAGTCGGACGCTTAACCGACTGAGCCACCCAGGTGCCCCTCTAACTCCAGCCATAAAACTTTTTAAAAAATGTTTTGAGAAGGAGAGATAGACAGCGAGCTGGGCAGGGGCAGAAAGATGGAGACACAGAATCCAAAGGAGCCTCCAGGCTCTGAGCTGTCAGCACAGAGCCCCATCCGCTAATGAGGGGCTTTAACTCATGAACAGCGAGATCATGATCTGAGCTGAAGTCGGATGCCCAACCGACTGAGCCACCCAGGCGCCCCTTAATTTTTTTTTTAATGTTTATTTATTTTTGAGAGAGAGACAGAGTGTGAGAGAGGGAGGGGCAGAGAGAGGAGAGACACAGAATCCAAAGCAGGCTTTAGGCTCTGAGCTGTCAGCACAGAGCCCAATGTGGATCTCGAACCCACAAACCGTGAGATCATGACCTGAGCCGAAGTCAGACATTTAACTGAGCCACCCAGGTGCCCCTATCCCTAGCTTTTAAAACCTACTCCCTGGGGCGCCTGGGTGGCTTAGTCGGTTAAGCGTCCGACTTTCGCTTAGGTCATGATCTCGCGGTTCGTGGGTTTGAGCCCCGCGTCGGGCTCTGTGCTGACTGCCCGCTCAGAGCCTGGAGCCTGTTTCAGTCTGTGACTCCCTCTGTCTCTGACCCTCCCCTGCTCACGCTGTCTCTCTCTCTCTCCTAAAAATAAATAAAACATTAAAAAAAATTAAAAAAATAAATAAAAAATAAAACCTACTCCCTGATCCCCCAATGACCCCACTGACTCCTGGGGGAATCATCTGTTGGGACCTTAACAGAAACGCCTATAAAAATCATTCCCAGCCTCTGTGGTAACACTTACACAGCATGATTTTATTTGTAAACAACCTAACGCTCTAAGGTGAGGCAGATATTACTATAATTGCTTAAGAACATTAAAGATTAAAAGAGTGGCCTCAGGGACTTTGGCCACAGGTACGGAAGCCATGATGACATTAATTCTAGGCCAGGGACCATTCTTTATTAGAAACGGGCGCCTGGGTGACTCAGTCAGTTAAGCATCTGACTCTTGATCTCGGCTCATGGTTTGTCAGTTCAAGCCCTGCATCAGGCTCTGTTCTGACAGCACGAGGCCTACTTGGGATTCTCTCTCTCTCTGCCCCTCTGCTATGCACTTCTTTTCTCTCAAAATAAATAAACTTAAAAAAAAAAAAAAGAAAAGAAATGGATTTTATCCAGTGAATTTCTTGCCTTCTTAGGGATGGTGGAGTTTTCAAGAGCTCCTTGTGCATTACCCTCGCGGGCTTCTCTCTGCTCTTGACTTCCTAAGGCTGTACCTTCCCTCACCAACTTCCAGGCCCTTCCTGGAGGAGAGACCAGGTAGCCTGGGACAGACCCCCTTAATGTGGCCAGAGAATCCAGAATGTCAGAGCAGAAAAGGTATGTAAAGCTCATCTGGTTCAAGTCCCTCGTTTTCATGGAGGAGGAAGCTAGGGCTCTGAAAGTGCAAGTGACTTGTTCAAGGCCCTTTCTCAGGCTTCCTGATTCCCAGGACAGTGTTCTCACTGGTAGTCTGTGCTCCCACTACTCACTAGCTCCCTCCCCAGGGCCAGCTGAGGCTCAGACAGAAAGGATCTGAGGTAGATGGGGGAGAGTTTGGATCGGGGGGGGGCCCTGGAATCCATAGATGCAGAGCAGAGTGTCCCAAAGCCCAGTGCTGATCCCAGCTGAGACGCCTCCGGAGTAGCACGTGGGCCAGCCAGGGCAGCGGCCCGCGCCCAGCTGTGTTACTGCTCCGCAAATATTTACACGACCTCTGAGGAAACCTGCCTTTCCCACCACCCCGCAGCTGGGAGAGGCAGCAGAGAGGAGGCGCCCCCGTCCAATCTTACATAGTGAGCTACTGTTTAAGCGGTCCTCGCTTCGCACCTTCCTGCCACCATCCCCAACCACAGACTCGCTGTGTGGCTCTGAGAACCCGGGACAGGTGAGATGATGGGAATCATCCCAATAAAGACCCGACGGACCCTCAGCTGGCCTCCCTGGGCAGATGTGTGTGTGTGTGTGTGTGTGTGTGTGTGCTCATGTGCGCGCGCGCGTCTGTAGGTCCTCCAGCTCAGACCCCTGAGGCCAGAAGCAATGACTTCAGAACAAACTTAGCATCTACTGCCCCAGGTTCTTCTACCCTGAGCTAGAGCTCTAATATCTGTAGAGAAATAAAAACGTCATATGAATTGAGGAGGCATTGTAAATGTATCGTCCCTTCTATCCTCGAAGCCCTTCTCACCATGTCTACCTTCCCTCTTCTGGTCCAAGCCATCACCTTCTCCTGCCTAGAATATTGTAGTACTTTCCTCTCCAGCTTCTCCCTGATTTCCCTGTGGCTGTTTCCCTGTAGCCAGGCAGGCCCTTTACCAAACATGTCACATCTCATCACTTCTCTCCCTGAAACCTTCCCGTGGCTTCCTCTCTCACTTAGAAGAAAAGCCGAAGTCTTCACCTTGGCATGGAAGACCCTTTATTACTCGGCCCCTGCCTACCTGCCGGTCTCACTTCTGACTACCCTCCTCCTTGTTTACACTGACCTGGCAGTTTCCTGAACCCCTGCCTGTTCTTGCCTCAGGGCCTTTGCACATGCTCTTCTGTACCTAGTCAAGCCTTCCCTGACCACCAGATCTCAAATAGCCCCACCACTCTCTGCCCCTTACCCTGCTTTAGTTTCCCAAAGGCACACAGCGCCACCTGATCTACTAGGTATTTATTTGTTTATTTGCCAGCTCTTTTTCATATGTGAATTTAAGAACAATGTCTATTTTTGTCCTCTTGCTTTATCTCCACATGTCTTGTATACAGTAGGTACTCTACACACATTTATTAAATATCTGAATAAATGTCATGAAGTGGGCATTGTCATCCTTCCTTTCAGAAAATGAGATGAAGCACAAAGAGGCTAAGTAACTTATCCAAGGTCATGCAAGGGGTGAGTGGCAAACATGAGAATTAAATCCAGGTCAGTTGGACTCCGGAATGTTTAAGCGACGTTGCCAACCTGTCTCCCGGGAACAGAAAACTAACCACAGGGACTGGTAGAGACATATGAGACCGTGTAGCCGCTGCCTCCCAGACTTCAGGGGCGCCTCCTCAGAGATGCGGACGGCAGGATCTCTTAGCTGGAGCCCCACACAAGGAGCTTTTTGCCCCGGCCAAACCCAGAAAACAGGGATCCTCTGAGGAAGGTTCACTCCAGAAGAGCACAGGGCAGCTGGCTTTCCCTCCGGCCCCCCACCCCTCTACAGGTTTGTGGCTCAGAGAGGGATGGTGACAGGCAGCTGATAAGTTCTGTCCCTCCTCTTCTATTAACACTCAGCAGAACGTCAGCAGTCCTGGAAGCCTCTGCTGGTAGAAGTCCTACTACCCGAACCTGGCCGTCAGCCCATCCACACGGCTGGGTACATGAAGATGGTGTCATTTCTGAACTGTCCCTTATCATCAAACCCAAAGGGGCTAGACAGAAGCCAGCCACTGAAGTAAAGGATGGCTGAGGCACTGAGAAAGGTGACCAAGGAGAAGAGGGCTGGGAAAGGAGCTGGAAGGGAGTGGGCAGTCAGGAAAAGAGGGTAGGAAGGAGGGTGAAGATGTGACCCTGTCTTTCAAGCTGCAGTCGCCCCACAAGAAAGAAGGACAGGGCATAGGACAGACGTATTTTAATACAAGCTGGCCAAAGAGGGCAGGAAGGATGGGCTGGTGAGAATGGCTTGCCCTGCTCTGGGTCAGGCCCCCAGGGTCACTCACTCCTTTCTGGAAGAATCCTTCCACCTCCCAGACATGCTCTGTGCCCATCTGGTTGCTACCCCTTGCCCACTGGCAGGCTTGCACCCCCACCCTCTGCCACTAGAATTAGTGTGCACACACAGCCTCTTTGTACCCGGCCGCCTCTCATACACGTGTTTGGATGGATCTCACACAGTGTCTGTCTGTCTCTCATTCCCCTCCTTGGCATGCACATCACGAACGCACCGGCTCTGTTTATCTATGGCACATGCCCCAACATCAGCCTCTCCCACCTTGTCTCCCCACGACCCTGTCTTGCATATTCAGTGAATGTCAATCTGTCTCTTATGTAGCTGCGTGCTTTGGGTCTCTCTGGGCCTGACTCTCTCCTTCTGCCTGCCTTTCAAAATCTAGGCTTTTATATATCTGCCTGCCTGTCCTATCATCACCCCAACATACCAGCAAGAACAATCCAGTCCTGCAGACTCTTTAGGGCACCCCCTAAAGGGGGTTAGTCTGCCTGCCTGGCCTGCTGGCCTTTCTTAGCTGCAATGAATGGTCTTTTGCTGCCTGGCCAGAGACATCTGATAGCCCAGAGGCCAGAGCTGGCCCCTCATGGATACATCCTGGGACAGCTCAGCCTTTGAGCCAGAGTCAACAAGAAGTTATATTCACAGAGGCTTGGGTTGCTTCTTATGCCTGTGGTCCTGAGCTCCTGGCTGTGGCTACTTTGTGGCTCCCCAAAGCAAGACCCTGTCCTGGAAGATGGAGAGGTCACTTAGGGGCATTCCAAGTGGAGATCTCTAATGATGATTCACTGGCCAGTCAACAGCATGACCTGAGAACATATTCTGCTGGGTGTTGAGAAAAAAGTAGTAGACAAGGTCTCTGTTCTTGGGAAGCTCCTACTCCAGTGGGAGGCATGCGATCCCTGCCCCTGAAGTGCTCCCAGGCTTAGGGGGTACATGGGCTGCACACAGAGGGCAGGGGCATCATGGTATCCCCGGTGAAGCAGTGCATATACAAAAACAAGGAGAGGACATGGAAGTCAGAGGGCCTGGGGTTTGCTCTGGTGCCGCCACTCTTGAAGTTATGTGATCCTGGCAAGCCAGTTAAGCAGAGTTCCAATTTCCTCACTTGCAAATTGAGGGAAAGAATATCTAGTTCAGTGTTAAGATTAAATAAGATAACGAGATGTGGTATTTTGTAAACCATACATGCTTTGCAATGTTAGAGAATCATAAAAGCACACTACAGTATAAATTATGCACACAAGTTCCAAGACAATTCGGAGTCAGATAGTATTGCGATGGGATGAATTAGAGAGGGCTTCTTGGAAGGAGAGGATTTGGCAGACAAGTGGGCAAACTGGGTGTCACAACCTAGGTGGAATCGTTCCATTCTACACATGGCCTTTAGGACTTTTATCACTTTAATCTTCCTGGAGCCAACCAAGAGAAGGGAGGGAGGTCACATTTACTGAGCTCCTGCTGCATATCTAGTATATTAATGCAACATATTCTATAACATTCTTATAGGAATCCTATTCCCATATAACTATCCCCACTAGAAGGGGTTCACAGCTTTCCCAAAGCCTCAGAGCTGGGATCTGAACCCAGGCCTGTCATACTTCCAAACTTATGCTCTTTCTGCAATATCAGATTGCGTGGAATTTCCAAGCACTACTTGAGAGCCCAGCTGGCTTATCACAGGATATAAGGTTAGTGGGAAAAAGGAGGGAGGGAGCTGATGATTAAAGAGAAGAGACAAGTGGACAGGCAGGCAGGTAGGCAAGGCTGGTGGGGAAAAGCCAAAGCCATCTCAACAGCTTCCTCAAGCCCTGATCCATGCTGACTGTCGACCAAATTGTATGTCATCAAACTCAGTGAAAACCCCAGCAGCTCAATTGTAGGTTAGTAGGACACATTCGAGGAGGGGCCACGCCTCAGCCTGTATCAGTCGCCATAGCAACTAGCATACATCCAGTTGCCCCTGTGGAATACCTGCCTTATGCCAGCCTTCCATCAGCCCTGTTGGGTTTGAAGAGACACTGTGATCTAGATTAACCCCACACAGACTGGAGAGTGCTAACCCTGCTCTTTTAAGAATTAAGGGGAAGGAAAAATAAGATGAAAACAGAGGGAGGCAAACCATAAGAGACTCTTAACGATAGAGAACAAACTGGGGGTTGCTGGAAGGGAGGTGGGTCGGGGGAGGGGCTAAAGGGTGATGGGCATTACGGAGGGTACTTACTGGGATGAGCTCTGGGTGTTGTACCTAAGGGATGAATTGCTAAATTCTTCTCCTGAAACCAATACTACACTATGGTAACTAACTTGAATTTAAAGAAAATCTTGGAAAGAAAAAAAGAATTAAGGGGTGTTTTAAGAGCCAGAAGCTCTCTGAAGCCACCCTCGTCTTCCATTCAGACCCAGGAATCAGGCTCCACACCCACCTTCCTTTCTTTTCCTCCCAACTTCCCTCTTTATAATCAATGCTGTTTGTGGCCCACCCACTCAGCAGTCACTGTAGATGCCAAGAGAACACTGCTGCGCCTGTGTCTTAGAGCACCCGTGCCTCTTACCCTGGAGGATTTCTCTCAGCCTAGATGGAGCACGCTAGAAAAACCAGGATGCAATGCCCCTTGGATTTGCCCTCAGCCCATCATAACTGGCAGCCGAAAGGTAAATATCCATGCTTCCTTGTCCACGGTGTGGGGCAGCTCTGAGGAATGTTCCATGTAACACCCCAGAAATCCCTAAATGCCAGTCACCCACAGCAGTAACTTGCACATGAACATATCCTGCATTGGCTTTCTTTCTCTTCTCATTTCGCCACTCCCCATCAAGTGTTTTCTAGAATCATCTCCCAAATAAACCACTTGTACTCCAATAAAGCACTTGTCTCAAGGTATGGTTCTGGGGGACTCTACCCCAAGATACTCTTCATATACAATAAACATATGTTTGAGCAAGGTAGACAGCCAGGTAGCAGGTCATGATGGGAAAGGGCCCATGTCCACTCGTGCGACCATGTGTGCAACTAGCTTATCTCTACTGCACAACTACCTGGGGCCCAGATCTCCCATTCACGGATGGATGCTGTTTGCCACAGGAGAATATTGCATGAACAGCAAAAACTGGGTCAGAACATATCCACCTTGCTGGGCAAACCAATTGGTTTGTCATCCTTCTAGTGGGGATGAGAAATATCATTTTCAGGGGCACCTGGGTGGCTCAGTCGATTAAGCATCTGACTTCGGCTCAGGTCATAATTTCACCATTCCCGAACTTGAGCCTTGCGTCGGGCTCTGTGCTGACAGTTCAGAGCCTGGATCCTATTTCAGATTCTGTGTCTCCCTCTCTCTCTCTGCTCCTCCCACACTCATGCTCTCTCTCTCTCTCTTTCTGTCTCTTTCTGTCTCTATTTTTTAATGTGGGCACATTACTGTCCATGTTTTTCATTTAAGGAAACTGAGGCAGAGGGAGAATAAGCATTCACTCAAACTCACAGAGCTAATAAGAAGAGCCAGGACTCAGACCCAGGAGCTACAAGCCTTCAGGCTAAATCACTACTACACGGTCACTCTGTGGTACACTTATGATGATAAGCCTGTTATCAAAGATCTGTTGATTTAACTGCACACTATAGGACTAAAGGAATATCAAGATGGTGTTGAAAAGCAAAACAAGATCATCCTTTGCAAAAGAAGTCAAAGCCCAATTCAGTCAACTCATCTGCCAAACCTGAAGAAATCTTATTTTGATACTCTTAACTGCTCCTAATTAAGCCAGAGGCCATCAGCTAAATGAACAGGACAGTAAGTGGAGCTCAGAATAATATATTTCAAACCAACAGCTCTTTATAGTCAAAGCACTCCTACGTGTTCTTTTTCACTTGATCCTCACAATGCAAAAATGATCACCCTTTTACAAATAAACAAACTAAGACTCAGAGAGGTTAGGCAACTTGCTCAGTGACACGCAGCAAGCTAGAGAAGTGCTTTGGATGGTGAATTCCAGATTTCCAGATGTTCCTCCCCGCCCAACCCCACACCACAGAAGTATCAACAAGGCTACCTGGAGGAATCTGTGGGTCAATACTGTAATTATTATCCCCCAAATGGCAACAACTACTGCCTACTTCAACTACACATCACTTCTTTTGCCATTGACCCAGGGGGCGTCCTTTCTTTCTTTCAGATTTGAAGCCAAGGACAGAAATGGAGTTTCCTTCTTGAGCTTGAATGTTGGATCCCTAATGCCCTCTATCCCCATCCTTGTGTTTCGTGGGCAAATGCCAGGCCTGGACCAGCAGCCCACTAGGTGGGATACCTAAAGAACTGACTACCAGGAAACAGAGAAGATAAAGGGAGAAGAAGAAAATTCTCCCCCACCCCTGCCCGTTCAAGTTTAAAAAAGGCTCTCTTCTCTTTGCACAAATCCTACAAACCTGATGCCCTTTCCAAGAGACTTCTTCACACTGAAGGTGGTTGGGCTGGCCATCCTGGGGTTTACCAGTCAGACATCAGCCAAACTGGAGAGCAGCAAATGAGGCTCCTTCTCAGGAGGGTGGGTGCAGACAGACGCTGAGGCCCGGTTAGCAAGGCTGGGAGGTGTCTCGTTAAGGCTTGGGCTCACTGCCTCTGGGAGCAAAGAGCCAGCCTGGGGGAAGGCAGGGGCCTACAGTTTATTTTAGTTGACATTTTTCAACGTCAGGACACTTCAGAGCCAAGAAGGAAACGAATCCCATCTGTTCCTGAGCCCCCAAGCACAGTTCAAGAGGACAGGCTGGAGAAGGGAGGGGAGGCAAGGAGGGAACAAGAGCACCGGACCATATAGCCACACACGTGGAGCAGGAAACCACCTGAGGAGAGAGGCAGGGCATGGCAGACAGTCGCGAAGAAATCCCGCTGTCCTTCTAACACACAGCCACAGCGCTCTGCCAAGATGGGGCCTGCTGGCTCCGTCTAAGGCTCTGTGACTTTGGCACAGGTCGCTCGCTGGACAGCAGTCCTGCCAGGGGCGCCGATGACATGAATCTATATAACGTGAATGCGCCCACGGCAGAACTGCCGCCAGCTAAGCCTGGGGTTCCAGCTCCTTCCCGCTGCACAGCTCAGACACAGCCCACCCCAGCTACCATTTACATGGCTGGGAATGGAGACACTGAGAAGCAAATCCAAGTTACAACAGGGAAGGAATGGAGGGCCTTCTGGCCTCCTTCCCCTCTGCGCACACTCGGTCCCTATACCCAGTGCCTGTATTGACCTCTGCACGGGAGCTCATCTTCTCCTCCCCTTCCACGCCAACCCCGGGTGCCAGGGACGGGAAGGACAGGTGGCTCTGGAACTTATCTTCTTACTTAGATTAAATTCCAGACCTTCCTATTTTTAGAAAGACAAATTCCTGTTCTCTTTTCAAGAGGTAAGAATGTCTTGAACTGTCATCTAGGACAGCCAGCAGCCAACTTGAAGTTGTCCATGGTGTCATGCTTTGGATATTACCCTGGGCAGGACTAGTGTCAGGCGGCGATTAGTCTAGGTGCCAAATTTTAAGAGGATCATTGACAGCTTGAGAGCTTCCAGGAGAGGGTGACCAGGATCATCGGGAAAAGTGGGTCATTTAAGAAAGTAATGAAATAAGCTGGGAACTTCTTTTGGGGGTAAGAGAAGAGACTATGTGAGCAATTATAAAGAGTATGCTGAAATGTCTGAATGAAGATTTATACTTATTCTATTTTTCTTGGATGGTAGCATTTGAATCAATAGGCAGAAGTGAACCAGATTTCAGGCGAATAGTTAGAAACTGTCTTATAATTTTGTTCTATTTGAAATAGAATAAGCTCACTGTGTCTATGCAAAACAAAGCTAAAAGACTGGCTTTCAGGAATGCTATAAAGAAGGTTCTTGTACTTTATGGATAGATGGACTAGGCCAGAATCACTGAGAAGCTTTAGAGAAATATGGCTTCCTGAGTAGCAGAGAATCTGCCTTGGTAGGTCTGGAATGAGATTTGGAATCCATTATTTTTAAAAAGTCCCATTGGCTATAAAACTCTTAGAAGAAAACACAGAGGAAAGGTTCATGACATTAGATTTGGCAGTGGCTTCCTGGATACAACACCCAAAGCACAGACAACAAATGAAACAGTAGATAAATTGGACTTCATCAAAATGAAAAACTTTTGTGCTCAAAGGACATGATCAACAGAATAAAAAGGCAACCCACAGAATGGGAAAAAGTATTCTCAAATCATGCACCTCATAAGGGATTAATATCCAGAATATATAAAGAACTCCTAACACTCAACGGCAACAATACAACAACAACTCAATTAAAAAATGGGCAGAGGACTTGAATAGACATTTCTCCAAAGAAGATATACAAATGGCCAATAAACACATGAAAAAATTTCAACATTGTTATTCATCAGGGAAACACAAATCAAACCCACAACGAGATACCACTTCGCACTCATCAGGATGGCTATTATTAAAAAAACCAATCAACCGAACAAAAAGTGTTGATAAAGATGTGGAAAAATTGGAACCCTCATGCATTGCTGGTGGGAATGTAAAATGGTACAGCCACTGTGGAAAACAGTATGGAGGTTCTTCAAAAAACTAAAAATAGAATTACAATATGATTCAAGGCTTCTATTTCTAGGTATGTACCCCAAAGAACTGAATGTAAGGACTTGAACTGATATCTGTACACCAATGTTCATAGCAGGGTTATTTATAATAGCCAAAAGTGGAAACAACCCAATAACAGCTGAATGGATAAACAAAATGTGGTAGATCCATACAGTAAGCTATTATTCAGCCTTAAAAAGGAAATTGATACATATTACACATAAATGAACCCTGAGGAAATTATGCTAGGTAAAAGTTCAGTCACTGAGAGACAAATACTCTACGACTCTGTCTACATGAGGTACCTAGAGCAGTCAAGTTCACAGAGAGAGAAATTAAGTGATGGTTGCCAGGGGTGAGGGAGGGGAGGGGAAGATGAAAAAAAGTTCTGGAGACAGATGGTGGGGACTGTTACACACCACCACAAATGTACTTCATGCCACTGAGCAGTACTTTTGAAAATGGTTGACATATTAACCATATATTAAAAAACATGTATTTTACCACAATTTTTTTAAAAAAACCCGTAATTTTGAAAACTAGGATTCTTTCAGCTGCATATTCACCTTCCTCATTCTAGTCTGCTGTGCTGCAGTTTGAAGAATTTGCCCTCTCTGAGCCACCACCCCCCCGCCCAGATTGGCCACCCAGGAAAGGCCTGGTGTATGTACGGAGCAGAGAGGGCTGACTGAACACTGGCTTGGAAAGGCCCCCAAGTGGCTGCTTCCCCAGCAGATAACCGAGAGCACTTAGAATCACTGTCATCTTGCCTGGCTCGTTCAGGTGGCTTGTGGCTGATTATGTCGCCCAGTGGGGAAAGCAGAGGATTCACTTCTCCCTTTGGCCTGGCGCTGGGAGCTCCTGGGAGGCAGCAAAGTGAATGACAGGGGGCAGCGGCTGACAGGGGCAGAGGAAGGGTGGATGTGTGGGTGAGAAGCACTGTACGCACCCCCTACAGGGAACAGCCCTACCTGGTTCACGAATAGGGAAAACAATCTTCTTAGAAACAGGGCATTTTCTAAACTATAAAACCTGGATGGAAACCACAGTGGGGACAGGAGAGCCAAACAAGAGGCTGAGCAAGGGCCGCTCAGGTTTGCAGGTTCTCTTCAAGATGTGCTGGAATCTAGGATGCTTGGTTTCCAGTGAGAAAGCACAACATGTAACCAGGAAAACCCATAATTGAGGGGTGATGGTTTACATGAACATTACCGGGATTATAGGTGGGTTCCCCTCAGCTCGGATTTTCTTAGCACATTTAAGGGTGGCTGTGTTCACGGTCCGGGCAAGGAAGTCAACAAACGGAGAAATCCTAAAACTGAAAGTGTTACAAGAGTCCTTGCTAATTGCAGACTGACCGTAAAAAACACACATGGGGATACCTGGGTGGCTCAGTCAGTTAAGCGTCTGACTTTGGCTCAGGTCATGATCTCACGGTTGGTGGGTTCGAGCCCCGCGTCACGCTCTGTGCTGACAGCTAGCTCAGAGCCTGGAGCCTGTTTTAGATTCTGTGTCTTCCTCTCTCTCTGACCCTCCCCTGTTCACGCTGCCTTTCTCTCTCTCTCTCAGAAATAAATAAAACATTAAAAAATTTTAAAACAAACAAACAAAAAAACACACACACATGAAGTTATCTTGGAAACCAGCATTGCAGGACCTCTGGGGAGGTCCGCTTTATGGATATTGCCATGCCAACACTTTCTTTCCCCAATGAACCTCAGGCTTCCCCAGGCCCGTGGTCAATCAGTGGATGTGCAGGAAGTGCAAGTTCTCATTCATGCTCTAGCCTCAGCGAAGTCTGGGTTTTTTACTGACTCAGGGGCATGCACACTGTCCAAAGGGAAGGGATAAAGGAGGGGTGCTAGAGGGTGGATTAAGGGCATTTTTCCTGGCTCCTACCTCTGCTCAGTATTCCATACTTCTACCTCCACAACCTCCCCCCACCCCCAATCTATGTTCCCAGAATTGGCCAGCTGTCACATCTGCCCCTGCTGCTGATTCTGAGGGGCAGTCTGGTGAGAGTGCACACTCCCTGCGGGTAAGTCTGGGACCCTCAGAGTGCAAGAGCCTCTCTGCTCCTTCACAATGGCATTTTAACAATAACAGTAATAACATCAAAAAATAGCTAACATTTATTGAGCATTTATAATGAACCAGGAATTATTCCAAGTACTTTACATATATTTATCTATTTAATCCTTATAACCATCTTGAGATAGGTCCTAGTATCTGCACTTAGCAGGTGGACAAACTAAAGCCTGGAGAAGTTAACTAATTCGCCCCTGCTCACACAGCTAAGCAATCCTGCCGCCTGCCTCAGACTGGAAGCTCCCTAAAGGCAGGAGTCCTGTGCCTTCGGATGTTTGGGGAATTTCCTGCTGTGGCCTTTGTGTGCACCCTGGGGGACGGCTCTCACTTCCCTCAGTTCCCTGAGGGCTGGTGCTCTGGTCCTTCCAACACATGAGGAACTTTCAGAGCTCTCTGCCCCAACTGGGAACTCTCAGAAGGCAGAACTGGACATTTCCTCAGAGAAG